>JAZHAC010000008.1:4612500-5862500 GCA_039707435.1 Actias luna | reverse complement strand
AAAAAAACCTAACCGGCTATAAACCATTGAGTAAATTGAAAAGTCAAAATGTTGATAGAAAGAAATGTTATTAAAAGAAATTAGTATCTTATTTTATGTAAAGTTTATATCCTCGTTGGCCACGTACCAATAAAGTCTTATTTCTATTGTCCCTCAGGTGCAACTACTGCAGCAACAAGTGACGTCACTGGCGGATACACAGAGCACCGCGGACGAGCGGTACACGAGGGCAAAAGCTGATAACGCGGTGCTCCAAGCCCGAGTACATATGCTCGACGAACAGATCCGTGAGGTACCGAATTATGTCAACATTAATTTCATAAATAATACAGAACTTTTGCGACCTACTTTATAATGCAGTTATACTACGCGACAGTTATAATTCCCTGAGGTCCCTGAGGTGAGTGTAGTTTTTAGACACCCGCCATTACTGACGCACGTCACCATTTCTACTCGTAGGAACCTACTAGCGCAGGTTTAATGGCACGTTGCAGTTTATAGTATAAAACTTACTGCAGTCCTAAACAAGCCAAGATCTTTTAGAATATTACAGAAAAATTTCGCTGGTATACCTCTCGCTCTCACTTGTAGCTAATGTGTTTTAATAATGTAGCTTCCTATTTTTGAAAGAAATTTCAAAATTGTATCAGTAGTTAGTTTATATACAAGTTAAATGGAATAATTGACACATCCTGTCTTATGGTAAACTATTATCATTTCCTATAGACTCTTATAACACCAAAATTGTCAGTAACGTGTTATCGATCCCAATTCCTCAAAGAGCTCTTAAAACATTAATCACCACCAGACAAATTTATTTGAATGCGAGCTTCTGTAAGCTGAAAATATTATTTCATACATCTAAAGTTACAATGTATACTACTCTACGACATTACTAGTCGTGTGACCGAATCCAATTTTAACATCCTTAAGAAAATTTCAAAAATCCTAACTTGTCATAATAAACAGCTACTTTACACTAGCAAATTCTGTAAATGACTTAATTGTTTTCACCGATTACAATATTTTTTATAGTTCATAGATTTAGCGTTATGTCTACAATCTCACCTGATGTTAGGTGACGATGTGGCCCAAGATGGTGGATACGTTAAGCCTAATGGAGAGACTGGCTCTAAGTTTAACTACCGGAACACACCTACAAGTATTTGTCGGCCAATTTTCAAGTTAAGGGTGGTAGCTAGCCAGGCGGGCATTATAAAAAGCCCTACCAGCACGCTATTGTTTCATTGCAGGGATTCAAACTCACGTCGTTTGACATGGCATCCGTACATGCTACCTCTAAGCTATCATCGCTTCAATTGCGTAATATCTCTCAGATTGTACTCAAAAAAGTTTGAATACTGTTTTACTATAAATTGCTAAAATTTCCTTTATCGACAGATCGAATGCCGCTGCGAGGAAAGCATAGCTGAAGAGAAGCGGCGGAGTCGAGAAGTAATATCCCGTATAGAACGCGATAGAGATACACAGCTCGCTGCTCTCACCGATAGACTCACCGCTGCAGAGGCAGAAGCCTCTGACCTCAAGCAAGAAGTAAGTATAGTCCTTTGATAACAAAAAAAAAACTTCTGAGTGTCATACTGTTTAGCGTTTCTCCAATTTGTTACCTTAAGTTAATTGGTTTAGAAGTCAAAGATGTACTTTTTAGGTTTAGCATTGTGGTCACAATCTCACCTGATGTTAAGTGATGATGTGGCCAAAAATGATCGACATGCTCAGCCTAGGTATTTGCTAAGAATAGGAATTTGACGCCAGATTTTCAACCTGAAGGTGATTGCTGGCCAGATGGACGTTAGTAAAAGTTCTACCATCATGCTATAGTGTGTTATCACGATGATTTCCTCCGCCGAAAACCAAGCCTCATTGCACGGATTCGAACTCACGTCCATTGACGTGGCGTCCGTACCCATTACCAACTGAGCTATCATCGCAACTTACAATTCCTAGTTGATAGATTTTATGGTAAAAGTGATAGTCTGACGGTTTTTTAGAAAATACTTAGTCGCTTTGCTCTGGTTTCGCTGCGCTATTTACTTTTATTGACCCTATTTACTTTGATCGAAAAAGAGTCTCAACACGCTACCACTCAACATTTCCTTAATAACCTTCACACACTGAAACTGAAACATTACACTGATTCGTAGTAGGATTAAAGAGCTATAATAAAACCTACTAAATCTCGTCAGATATTTAAAATTTCATATAAAATCCTGATTATTGTGTAATACACCATATTGGTACATTATTGTCATGTTTAGATAAATTTTAACTGAAATATAATAATAATTAAATGCATATTCCTTAAAGTGACGTCAATTTAAAATATTTATCTACAAAGAGTTTATGCTGTAATTCAGTTCTACTGAGATGCCTAGAATTATATGACATTTCACTTAAACATACAATATAGTTATATATATAGTATGCAACAAGAAAATATCGAACTATTAACAAGTTGTAGATTGCACGTTTTCTCCCGTTGTCTTCGCAATCTTTTCTTCGAGCGTATGTTGTATATTTATTTCTTTGTTACGATGATCACTACCTGTAGCCAAACGTGTGGATGCATTTGAACGCATTAAGACTCCATAAACCTTTTATTATGGAATGAAGTGCCTATAATATAACTGCGATAAATATTTCAGTACATTAAATATTTAATTAACTTATTTATTATTTTTATTCTTCATTTGTTGTTCTTTATTCATTAGGTGATTTTTGGATCAGTAGAAACTTCTAGCTTACCTCACCGACATGCTTGCGTCATGGCAGACAAAGGCAAAAATAATGTTGAAATAACTTATTAATTATTGTTTCCTTTTTTTGATCTTTTGATGAAATTTTTGATGAATAAATAAACCATTTAATTTAATAATTGTTGCTCGTAGTATCGCCAGCTGTGAAAATGTGACTAATGCTAATTATTTTAATTTACCAATAATAAAACTTAGTTTTTTGAAAATACAATTACCATGTAGTTATTTTTAAAATATAAATTATTACTACTGCCGGCAGAACTTGACGCCTGTCTACTTCTTTACGTCCTTTTTGCTACTTATTATTTCACTGAATACCTCGTTCGTAAATAAAACTAAAAAAGAAACGAATTGTGTGGTTTTAAGAAACCACGATGCAAGTGACACATTTTTCTCGGATCGTAGGCATTTAATGGAAAATTTTCGGAAAATTATTCGATTCAGGGTATTAAAATCGCGTCTTTAATCTTATCTTAATAATAGGAAATTGGGAATGATAAAGGAAAATCAATGATACACGGTCAGCTGATGCGAGCCATAAGCGCGGCTATATTGGTTTAGCTGGTCTACCGAGGGCCGCCCACGCTACACCTACTTACCGGCTGAAATGCGAAATGCGATAGACGGACGGAAAAATTCTAAGCGATGGGAAAAAAGTTTCACTTTAATCCTTACTACAAAAACAAAACAAAAATTTAAATAAATATGTTTAACAAACTTATACATGGCATTTCGCTCGCGTTCGTGTTGATTTTGTCAAACAAAACGGATGACACAACAAATGTTTCATACAAAGGTTATCCCTCCCTTTACCCCACTTCCAACAAGTTTTTCACGAGAAAAAGTAAGCTTATCGTCGTCTCAAGTTTTCCATATATCACAATACCAATATTCGGTTAAGCGGTGTAGAGGTCATTCAAGTATAACTTAACGCAATATAGGGGGAGCGGGGTATTGTAAAACGTTACGGTGCGTTACAAGGGTGGTTTGAACAACGCGTTATGTAACATTCTTTTTTATTTAAATAAAAAACTAGCCCATTAAAATTTGCCAAGTACGCATGTTTATGTTTCGGGGGAATCCCAATTAATCCAAAGGTTAAGATAAATAAATTGTTATACTCTAAGATTTTATTAGGAAAAAAGGTAAAACATACTTATGACTTTGTAAAAAAATATGTTATGGTACGTTACATTGGGGTGAAGGAGGGACAAACATCTTCACAAATTGCGTTACGTAACTCTTGAACGGCCCCTTAGGCGTTTAATGGTAACAAAGAAACTCATTATCACATCAATATTATTAATAGTAAGGATAAAGAAAAGGATTATTGGAAAATAATGCAATTCCGTTTGTGTGCTGTAAGAAATGTATTTTATTCATATTGCTAAACTAGAATAAATGATTGTTATAGGTTGGTCGGCTCCGTGGCGTAGCAGAGACGTTGCGTGCGAACGCGGAGGCGGCGGCCCGAGCGCACCGTGAAGCGCAGGAACAAGTGAGCGAGCTCGCGGCGCAGCTGAGCGCGGCGCGGGAGGCCGAGCGTCGCGAGAGGGACGCGGCGGCGGCGGCCACCGCCTTGCTCGCCGCCACTAAGCTCGAACTGCAGAGACTGCAAGAGGCCCCGCCCCCGCCGCCCGATCCGCGCCTCGATGAGTTAAGGAAGGAACTCATTCTTCTCAGGACACAGAATAAATGTAAGTTTCTTATAATAATTATGTTGATCTGCCCTTCCCAGTCCTTAGTCATCCGTCCGCAGTGCCCACCTATCGCGTTCACAAAAGTCGGAATATCATAAAAAATTCTATGCATACCATACATGGCAATATAGTCCGCAATTTTATTACGATACGTAACGCAGTAGGTAGTAAGTACATCTAACTATAATCAAATTATGAATGTTCTTGTTACGTATGTTACGGAGGTGGGGGTATACCGGAGCGAGAGTCGGAACCGAAGGTTTATAATCTACTTATCGTAGTCGAAGTCGGAGGCGAAGTCACAAGCGAAACGGAGGTAGAGAAGAAGACAGATGTGTTAAATAAATAAATTATATAATTATATTATTCGATACTAGGAATTGTAACAAGCGACGAAATCTTCCACAAAACTTAAGGAAGGGCCCACTAGCGCAATCCTTTGAAAAATCAAGCAATTTCCTGAGCTACAAGTTAAATATAGGTACTTATTCTAGCCGCAGTTGTTGTGTTACGATTCCGTTATAACCTCCGATTGAAAGTACCGAAGCCGAAGTCGGAGTTGGAGGTGTAAAATCAATCGGAAGTTCTGACCATTCAGAATCGTAGTCGGAGCTCCGTAACATCCTTAGCGGGTGAAGCGGGATTTATTTATGATTTATTTATATGAAATCTCACAACGTACTTATGTAAATAGCTTAAATATTTAACTATAACAAAAGGCCATATTAGGTTATTACAAATACAAGTATTATACATACTAGCTTTAACAAACACCCTTTCGTATTTATAATATTAGTATAAAGTATGAAATGAAGAGTAACAAGTAAATTAAAACAAAAGCAAGCTGACAATTATCAATTGTTTAAGATTTTAGGCGCATGATTGCGTGTTCGTATGTGCGTATTTAAAGTCCGCGATGTAGTTTTATAAGTTTAGTCTTAAATGCATATCTGCTATACTGAAATATATGACAACATTGTATTATTACTGCGAGCAAGACGTAACAGTACAGAGTTTTGAGCTTAATTGACATAATAACAAATACCAAAGTTGTTCTTTTCAAAGAAATAAAATAATAACTGTATTTCTATGTAATATATTTTTGTTGTAGCTTTATCAGAGGCACAGGAAGAACTTCAAGCGCAAATTCTGACCCGCGGCGTGGAAGAAGGCCGCAGTTTATTAGATGGTGTGAGCGGACCGCTAGTCTCAACCAATTCCCTAGCCCACGAACTCTCACAAATGAGTGATGACGAGGTAATAATCATAATAATTATACAAAATAATACTAAAAAAATATTTTTTTAAACTATTTCCGATAAATATTTTCTTAATGCAACAGTTTTTATATGCATATAATTTTTGATGTTTTGGTTTTTTATAATGGCATCTTGCTATCAATATCTTTTAAGTTTATTATAACCATACATTTCAGGGGTGTTATGGAGCTCCATAACTGTATAACTATCGGATAATCGAAATGTAAATGTATAAAAGCTTTCGGTGAACTTATCCGATGTATTCATTTTTTTAATAAATAGAGTAGACGAAGTCGAATGAGACGCACTAGAATACCAAAAATAACTTAGGACGCTTTATCCTATAGTCTTTAAAAGCAATAAACATTTTTTTAATTATTATTAGGGTGATTCGTTGGGGACCTAGCCTTTTATTCGTTATAACTATATATTGAAATTATCCAAAACTATCAAATATATGAAATAATTGAATAGATATCCGTAACATCCCTAACAATTTTCATATTTCATGGCTTCGCTTTCTGGTGCTTCAGAATACTCATTTGCAAATCTTTATCGTTATAATATGCATTTTTGCAGCTCGATGATAGCCAAACACAAACAGATCACAGCATAGAGTTGGAAAAGGTACGATATTTTTACTGTGCATGTTTGTACATGTTTTTTTTTCTATGTTTGTACATACCTTCCTATTATAACCTAACAATTAATGCATGACGTGCGAATTGAATTTCCTTATAACTATACAGCTGTACCTTTTTCATACTTTATAATAAAACACACCTTTCGATGGCTTAGCAATATATTACATCTAAATGCGTCTTTTAATATTGTAATCAACTTCACGAGGAAGCTATTGTATTGTTCGCACAAGTGTGTTGATAAGGGGCCGTTTATAAAATACATTTGCACTTATGGGGAGAGAGGGTGTCGCTTACTGTGTCATGGGAGGGCTAGGGGCGGTCTAAGAAAACGTAACGTTCACAGCTGATAAAACAATTTGCAAATTTTTCAGGTTCAAATTTATTCTTTACTAGCTTTTACTCGCAGCTTTGCTCGCGTGAATAATGATTTTGACAAACAAATCTGATAACGCAATGAAAATTTTCACACAAAGTTTATTCCTCTATTTACCCCACCTACAATAAGGTTTTCGTGACAAAAGTAACCTATCACCGTCTCCAGTATCCCATCTATCTCTATAACGAAATTCATCGTAATCGATTCAGCGGCTTAGGTGTGAAAACGTAACAAACAAACAAACTCGCTTTCGCATTTATAATATTAGTGAGGATTACATTGCGTTACATAGATTTATTAATTGATCAAAGTTTTGTTATTGCAAGAAATAAATATTTAAAAATATTGATATTTCTGTACTGGTATGAATTGCCATACATCAATTATCGTGGGTATATCATTTGTGACGTAATATTAATAGGGGGAATCGCAATAAATATGACATAGCGTGACGTAGGGGCAGCGGGTCTAAAAAGGTAAAATTTTGTGTGACGTATTTCATGAACGTACCTTAATCAAGTGGAAAATTAAATGAAATTATAAAATCAATTGATATCTTTTCATTTCAGTTGCAGAAAGCATTAAAAGAACAGCAAGATGTCAACGTGCAACTGAGGAATTACATCGACGGCATTTTGTTATCAATCGTAGAAAATTATCCGCAACTTTTGGAGGTTAAGTATCAGAAACAATCAGAGGAAAATAAATCATAACAGTTGCCATGAAATGTATATATATATATTTATATTATTTTATTAATTCTCATATGATTCTTTATTAATTAGACCCAAAAAAATTTACAATATACAAAATAATACTATATAGAAAAATTAATGTTATACTTTTATCAAAATATTCTTTATTAATTATAATTGAATTGAATAATTGATACTGTGATAAATGAGGTAATGAAATTATTGTGCTTTCATTGTTCTTATAAAATGTCTTCTAATAAAAAAATAATGAATTAATAATGTTATATTAATGAATATTCTAAAATTTATGTATAAGCGAGTTATTATAGAACCATCGAGTTATCGTGTAAGAAAATTGAATTGTAAATATTGTGAATAGAGATACCATAAGCCATAAATAATAATATAGTTGAACAAAATACTGTTCCCTAGTTTTCTCAAAGGCTTTTATAATTGTAACAAAATTGAGTCGTGTAGAATTAAAGACGTCAAGCCATTTTTTGCATTTGACTTACATCATATAAAACAATTGGATAGGTTGAAATAAAAATGTGTTTTTCTAAGCTTTCTTCATCATATAGTCCAATATTGAGCCAATATCTACTACAAGCACTTTTTGGCAATTGAAATAATTTGACTATTTTACTAAACAAATTTTCGTAATGAAACAATTACTATGTGATTTTAAACATCACACGGTGAACAGTAGTCGCTTAAAAATAGGCAAATTGCATCAGTTAGAATATTGCGCATATAAACTTCTGTTACATTCAATATCTCAAAATTAAACTGTTTGCACATAGCAAACAACGATATGTTGAAATAAATATCTATTTATCTATTTTTCTATGTTTATTTGTTTATTTCAACTGTCACAACTGTTTTATTCGAAATTATTTAAATGTGAGGTTTTTACCTTTAATTCTATACGACACAATTAATAATTTTATAATTTATTTTGATATTTGTATTTAGATCTGTGCAGTTTGCACGAGTTAGACAGGGCCATGCCGTCCACTATGATATTATATATTTGCTACTTATATTTACTTGTAAGACTGGGTGAATTTGCTACGTCAAGTATATCTATTTCGATTATTTTGTTTCATAACTCAAAAAATAACTAACCTTAAAAATACTGAAAAAGACTAACGGTACTTCATATATTTTATATAAATTATTTAAGTAAATCGAACCCAGTATATATAGCAAAGCCATTTGTATCCGTGTATTTAGTTTAATTTTATGTTTTTACATACTTTAGTACCTAAACCGATTAAAATTTAAGAGAGAATGTGTACCTATATTTTTATAATGAGATAACAATATTATAAGGTTAAAAGTTAGCGTATACTTTGTAGGTATTTGTGTACATTTTGATAACATGAAGAATAATAATAATAGAAGATGTTCTATAATAGTCATCGGTATAAAATTAAATGAAATATAATACAGAATGTTTTATCTTTTATTTCGTGTAAAAAACAAACTATTAAAAAACATTTTGACCTTCAGCTTAGTTGGATGCCGAAAATCTTTAATTTCTTAACACTATAAATTTTAATTATTAGACGATGTTATTGATCACTGTCTAAATGTTCAGAGTGTTGTATGTTGCTTCTAGATTGTTCTATATTATTAAGCACTTTCTGGACGTCTAATCGCAACATCATAAACTTGGGATCCTTATAATCCTGCAAAAAAAAACTTTTTTTTAATATTTAACGTTTAGTGTTATAGCTAGAATCTCACCTAAAGTTAAGTGACGATGTAGCACAAGATGGTGGACACGCTAAGCCTAGTGGAGGGTCTGGCTCACAGTGCAACTGCCGGAACATACCTATAGGTATTTGGCAGCAAATTTTCAACTTGAGAATGGTAGCTAGACCTACCACCATGCTATAGTTTCATCACGATGTTTTCCTTCACCGAAAGCGCCAGCTCATTATAGATGAATTGAGCTATCATCGCTTCAATATTACACTTAATCGTGAATTAACTCTATGTAGCATCACTTAATGCCATTTTATTACGTTATCGAGAGTTGCCGTGAAAACGCAACACCATAAACAAATCAAAGTTAAGTAATTTAGACGTTACAAGGAGTTTTATCATTTAACCCCGCTCGATTTAACTATAAATGGAATTAACACTGTATTCCCTTTTATAGAAAACGGTGTGCACTTGATAGAAGTCAAAACTTCAGCAAGTTTAATAATACGAATACAGTTATAGGGTATTAAATAAAACGTCTACTGAATGCGACTGATACGCCATGCTCTCTCGTGTAACGCTTGCTGAGCGTGTATAGCATTGACGCGTTGACTGTATCTCTCGCGCTCGCACAATCGACTCGAACCAACTTTACCCGAACGCGCATCACATATTCGAGCGCAACGGCTCAGTTTAATTCAATTCCGACAAAATAAAGTTCTCAGTGCGTCTACAGAAGATTTCAAGTTTAGCAATATGGTTATAATATCCCTGGTGTTGCGGCTGTCCATAGGCGACGGTAATTATTTTCAATCAGATTGGTAGTCCGCCAGTTTGTTGCCTATTAGCATAAAAAAATAGCTTCAAAAATTCTTTACTACCTTAAAAGATTCCGGATTGATGTGTACATTATTCATCATATTAGGTACATGCTCGTCTTCGTTTTTCATATATCTACGATTGTCATACTCGTTCGCGTTGCCAACACCGACACTGTGTCTCAGACTAAAATTCCTTCCCATTAAATGTGCCATCTCTTTTTCAATCGCGTTCATTGCTGAATTCACTGGGATATTGCTCACATCTCTCGAAGCCGGTGTATTAAAGGAATCGGACATCGCAAAATTAGGCTCAAAATTGTAGGGTATATTCGAAGTTGATTTACATAAAGAGCATTGCTGTCTACTCTCGATTTGTTTTCTCTCATTATGTAAAGCTAATCTCTCTCTTGACAAAACGACTTTCTCTCTTGCAATCTGCTTTTCTCTAGAATTCAAAGAGACGACATGCTCTTGTATTTTACGTATCCGTTCTTCGCATTTTCTTTGAAGGAATTCTGCTTCAGAATATTTCTTTTCTGCTTGCTCTTGCTTTTCCACTGCTGATCTCGTTAGTAAGTCTAAATTTCGACTCCTGTGAATAATTGGAGATTTATTACACATTGAGCCTCTTAAAAACATTGAAATTGACAATTTGCACTTTTATCAGGAAAGAGTTTTTTCATTCCTAACTAAAAAGTATTTATGATATCTTTATTAAAAAAAACTGACTTATTGTTCATAATTAACCACTGATCTATAATCCACTAAAACAGTGGATAGTACCATTCTGCTTCTAATTTACAAAGTTAATTTTTAGGAGGTTAAACAATAAAAATAACAATTTGGCGCTTACAAGGTTTTTTCCTAGGGTTGATATAACAAAACTGTAACTGAGCTAAATTTATGTGTTCAATTTTTTTTAAAATGATGTGTACGTTGCTATCGGTATAGAAAACAGAGAAAAAACGGTTGTATGCTTTTAAGACCACACGAAAGAAGTGAAACATAACTATTTCCTTCTACTATATATAAGGAGCATCACTCTAAAAGTTGTGGATCCGAATTTCAAAGCCCTTCCTCGAGAAATTTCACTTCAATATTTTATTTTGATTCTCGTTTCTTTCCCCTAATACGCGCATCACTGAAACTACTGCATAGATTTTAATGACATTTGATATAATTATAACAAATATTATGAATCAATATATACAATGATTTTTATCCCATAAAATAAAAAGGTTCCTCAGAGATAAAGTAAAAATTGTGTTGTAGATGAAATCGACAAACTTCAAAGCAATGTTAAACTCTAAAATTGACCAAGTATATGCAAGAGGCAGAATTATATCTGCTGCTATTACAAAATAAGATGCAATAGATATTTTAAAACATAAAAGGTTACTTATACTTACTTTGCCAATATTCTTTGTTCTTCCATATCCAACTGCTGTTTATCTACGTTTACTTTTGCTTTCTCTTCATTAACTTGTTCCAACTGCGCCTGTAGTTCGACTTTCATTTTCTAAACGCAAACAATAGTTAAAATAAATTGACATAATTCATAGAAATACATTACCAAAATAAGATACCTCGAGATCCTGTTTTAGAGTTAACACGGTTGCCTTTTCTTTTGCTATTGTAGCATTTTCTTTCAATGCCCTATTCCTTTCTTCATCTATTTTGACCATTTTATCATGATATTCTTTTTGTATATCCTCCTTCAACACCTAAGAGGTAAATAAATTGAGGGTAAATTTGATTTTAGCGTAATAACGAATACAATTTATATTATAATGAAAATATCTTCAATTTCTAAAACCTTTATTTCCTCTTCTTGTTTCTTTATAGCATTTTTAGCAAACTCAGTTTCCTTATTAAAAGTTGCTTTCTCAAATTCGAATTCCATTAGTTTCTCTTTCAAAGAAGCCGTTTCTTGTTCGATCATCTGTTTGTGGAAAATAATGATATAAAACCATTAGGTATATCGATTTTATCTTTATTGTAAACAGGACCGGACTAAGATGAAAAAAGGCTATAGGTTATTTCACTTATGAGGCCCCTTCACACCTCGTGTTACATTTTTATGTTTGTTTATTAGTTATATGCATAGAATTTGTGATTAATTTATATCGAGTATTTGAGTGTTCAGTGTTTTGAGAATAGTTTAATTTTAATTTTACTGACAACTTGAATATAGACCCCTCTTAATCTGGAAGCCCTAAGCTGAAGCCTAGTTAGCGTATAAGAAAATCCGATTTTGACTGTAGAGATATAAAAAATATTTGGTACAAAACGGTAAGTGTATCTAAGTGACTCGTGACCACCGTATACTCAGTCAATACCTCCTATTGTGTTGTTAGTTTAGGTGGACAAGGTTCTGAGATTTGAATCCCGAGGCAAGTAGTTTTTACTACATTCACTAGTACAAAGATTAATTTACGAATGTATGGGTTGATATTCTCGGCGACATACCTCAAACACATTTAACATTTTTCATCATGAAAACAAAAGTACAATACTGTGACTTATCTTTGGTCCGATAAAAAAGTCGTCTAAAAAAATACTGATAATATAGTATTAATTCTATCTCTAATAACAAGTTAATATATAACTCTACGTTCGTGAGGTAATAAAAACAAATTAAGTGTACGGTAATGTGAGCTAACAACGCCATGAATGGATTCTAGTAATCAGTGAAATCATGCATAACATACGGTTGTCATTTGCTTTAATCTTGTTTCAAGCATTTTGACTAATTCCCGGTTTTCTGTTTTCTCTGTTTCAAAATTTTCTCGCTCTTTTTTTAGTTGTTGTGTCATATCTGAAACGATTTCAAACACTATTTATTTTGAATTACTATAAATGCATCTAGCTGTCCCGACTGTTTGTCCTGCCTTACCCAATAGTTAATAACGACTTACAACACCTCAACGCAATTCAACATTCATTAATAACATAATAATATCCAGAATTTCTAATTGATGAGCGTACGAGTAGACAGGGACAAAAAATGAAAAAAATTTTTTTTATCGATTACATAGGGTAACATAATTGATTATATTTTACAAAACTAGAATAATACTGCGTCATCGATCGCTTAGAAATAAAAAATATTTAATAATTTTTGCTCATTTTTTATAACTTTTGCCAGTACAACTTCGCTACCACCATTGGTAGTAGCGTGAGGTTATCTAGCTTTACTCAAAGATTGCTCAGTCACATACAAAAAAAAATTAATGTCCAACGGGTAATTCTTAAGTTTATGGAGTTCAAACAAACTTTTCTGCTTTATAATATTGATAACATATAAAAATATATAGATTTAGGTCTGTTATAATTTAATACATGTATAGATACGTGTATAGATTATAGCATTGAAAAATACCTTTTATCTGTGCTTCTCTTATCTCCAGATTGTTTTTAACATCGTCCTGTGTGTCCTTAACCAACGCTTGGACCTTATCAACTAGAGTTTGGCACTGGGATTTATTCTCTTTTACATCCATTACTAACTCGTGTAAATCTTTTGAAAATCCTGCTGTGTCCTGAATAAGGACTTGTTCTTGTTTTACTGTGTTTCTGTGGAAATCGTTAGTAGTAAGTACGTCGTTACATAAAATCTTATGCTAGACAAATAGGTATATTGTTTTTCTTTGCAAATGTATTTGTCTATCTATAGACTATCTTTATATCTATAGACTGCTATATACACAATTTTAACTAATCATATTATTATTATTAATAAATATTATAAAGCGGAAAAGTGTGTTTGTTGAAACGCTGTAAGACTCTACCACTCGGATATCCAAAATTATTTTTACATTGTATAGAGTAATCATTAAAAAAGACTAGGGAAAATAATATCATGCTATCACCAATAGGACCAAAACTGTATTGAAATTTTTTACAAGAACGAGCAAAAATAATTAAATTAAATTTTAGTCCGACGCGAACGAAGTCACGAACAAAGCTAGTAGCATATAAGTTTGAAAATTGTTAGCTATGGGAACAATGGAATGGAAATGACATCTGCCTAAAAATGTTTAACCAACTTTATATTCTCCATCAATGTTGCGTGATGTTCTTGCAAAATTTTAATGTTCTCCAAATGTTGTTGCCTCAACATTTCGTTCTCAGACTTGTGTCTCTCGGTGAGCGCGTCCGAATTTTCTATTGTCTCTTTTTTATAGAGCTGATGCTGTTCTTCCAGCCATTTTAATTTCTCAGTATAAAACCTAACCAGTTTGTCGCTTTCATCCTTCATTCTTTCTTCTGATTGATTTAACGATATTTCTAGAAACGCTAGCTGCCTTCTGTTAAACAAACAAATATATACCATTAGTTATGATTCATCAATTTTGGGTATTAAAGATCACTTCACCATTGAACTGATCGCCTTAACTATGTACGTTACATTTGAAATTAAATGAAAATGCAATATGAAAATTTTATATTGATGCAACTTTATGGCGAAACTACCGAATATGTGGAATAATTTCATATACGTGTCCTTTACCCAAGGTAACTGATTATTTCATATACATCAACGAAATCTAGGATCTGTAAAAATCCTATTTGGTATATGTGTACAATCAGAGTCGTAAAAATTTGATCTTCGTTTTGATTTACAGAAATGATTTTGAATAATCTTTGAACGTGTTCCTGACTATATGATATTAGGTTTAAAACAAATAAACGCTCAAGAAGCCATTTAACTGGTTAGTCATGACGATTACTTATGGATTCTATATAAATAGAGTAAGCATTATTATTTCAGCATAATATTACCAAATTGATTACCTGTATGATGATTCCATCAGATCGATCTCTTTATCATGGTTCTCTTGAAGAGACCGAACTAGCTGTAACAGCTGTTTCCTCTCTCTACTGTATGGTGTTTCTTTTTGATCTTTCGCTGGATTATCGAATTCTTCTGGCATATTATTAATAACATCTGCGACTTCATCCTCTGTACTTAGTAATGCCTATAAAATGTTTTATTTTATCATTCCTTATACAAGCAACGCCTAATCTGTTGCTTAAATAGATGCCGTTCTAATGAGCTCGGGTGCACTAAAGCGGTCTTCTAGGATTTCGGGACTACGCCTAAAGCATAGGAGTGCCGGAAAAGACGCGTTAAACCGGTGGCAACTCCGGAGCACATGTTTGCGACACGATTGGAGGGATGCTATCGGGTCCACTCGACTTATGAATGTCCAAAGAAAGAAGATCTTTTCGAACTGGACTTTGCCGGAACTTAACCTCCGGCATCATAGTATCGCACCGCGGGATTATCAGTGGTGAATTTACTTGGTCATCCAGAGTCGAGTTGGACTCGAAGAGGGAGCCCAGAAGATCGGCTATGACCTTCGCGGCATGGGCCAGCGAGTCATCCTCCGTGTGCAGGGGTGGAAAAGAAGGCTGACAGAAATTCCCTAAGACAGCCTTGGCGAGAGACCAAAACGCACGTGTTTCCGACGAGAGATCCCAGCGGCACAAAGGAATGTTCCAGTTTGTACCCCGGGTAGGAGAAGAAAGAGGTGTCGGCCGGAGAAGATATTTGAGTCTCGGTGAGGAAGAACGAGGCCGGCTTCGCTGTCTCAAGATAGAAGTGGACGGCGTTCAAGTTGGAAATCAGCCCCCTTATGTATCCCAACTACTTAATAAATGGCGAATATAACGTACCTAATATTAAAAACTCCATAATAACATATTACGATATTTTTCTCAGGGGCACCGTTAATAAAGTTTTCATCAATGTAATGAGTGACAACTATTAATATTTTCTCATTTATCTGTACACTGTTACTTAGTACTAATATTTAGTACCACGTTATGAAAGCCAAATTTGCATAGGAAATCATATCAAGTAATATTCACCATATGATATAGAAAATTTAATATCAAGTTGTGAAATTCAAAATTAAATAAGCATACGAGACTATAATACCAAGAATCAAGTCCTTAATTTCTAATATTACGTTATAGTTTTTCATGATGTTTACAAAAGATATGTCTTAATCAGCTGCGCCTGAGATTTCGTTCTCGTGAAACTAAATTTTTTTTAAATTATTTTTGCTCATTTTTGTAACTTTTTTTAATACAGCTTTACTTCTATTAATGGTAGCGTGATAATAAATAGCTTAAAGCCTTCCTCAATGATTACTCTATCAAATATAAAAATAATTGTTGAAATGCAACTGCTAGTTTCCAAGATTAACGCGTTCATACAACACACTTTTCCGCTTCATAATATCAATATAGTTTCAAAAAGCAAGAACCTGTATAAATACAAAATTTCGTCTGAATCCTTACAGCTGTTTCCAAGTTACTCAAAATTTTTATAGAAGCGTTGCTCACTTATAATTGTAGATAAATAAACGGATTTTCATGTACCTACAAAATAGATAAGTTTAAAAAAAATTACACTTTATTCATTCGTTGTTTAAAGTGACTTTGAGTATTGGTGGTTGTATTTTAACTAAAGTTTAAACTCTTCACCTTTATTCTCTGCGTGATTCGTTCCTGATGAGCAGCTATGATGGCTTGCATCTGATGTCTGTTCTCCATTTGCTTTTTTAACATGGCGTCTAGTTGACTATGATGTGCCAAAGCAACTTCACGTTGTACACGCTGGCTTTCTTTTTGACGCACTATTAATGTTAATAAATGTTTAAAATTTCAATATATGTTTTTTTAATAAGTTATACACATAATACCTCACCTATTGTGAAATGACTATGTGACATATCATAGCGATGGGCACGCTAAAGCTAGTGGAGCGACTGGCTCTCAAGTAAAACTAGCGAAACACACTTTAGATTAATATTTCGACTTGATTGTGGTAGCTGGCTAGGCGGGCATTAGAAAAACTCATACTATACCATGTTTTGGTATCAACACGATATTTTCCATTTCCGTAAAACTCCTGTTGATCGCAACGATTCAAACCCATATCTGCTGAAGCAACATCCGTACATGCTACCACTGAACCATCATTGCTTCAAATAACATACTTAAAATAAGTTCATATTTTATATTACTTAGAAAATAATTTACAATTATGTGACTAATACGCATTACGAAATGTTATGTTTATATATTTTCTAACCAATTCTGCAAATGTTGTGCCGCAGAGTACTACTATATATAAACAGTAATATTTAAAAGGCCCTTGGAATGCATAAATTCATAGGGTAATAATATGCCTCAGAGTTTTCTTGCTTATTACTCGCATAGCTCTTTTAATCTCTGTTCTCGGAGACGAAATTTATAAGCCAAAAATGGGTAAAATCCATATTACGAATCTCGCTATCATGTTTATCTAGACGGCTTACTAGAAAAATATGGGAGACTCTATTGGTGAGAATCAGTAGCAAGAACTCAGTAACCACTCTCACGATGACCCTACAATCACTCCTATCTTAGTAGGAGATGAAAATCTGCATTCACATCGCTTCCAGTAGATGTTAATAATTTTTTTTTGATATGTAGGTGATGAAAGAGTCCATTTAGAGACTTTCTCTCGTAATGATCAGGTCTTGCGGAATTAGGCGAGAGACTGAAGACGTGACAGCCATGTGGTAACTTATCGGGTGACAAGCACCCTCTAATACTCATAACACAACAACACTATGTCACTCGAACTCCCGTATTGCTAGAGACCAGGGACAGCTTTTGCACTTCTATTCTAGATTCTAAAACTTTGATGCTGTAATATAACAGCACTGTACCTATACATGATACCATGATAGCTAGTCATACTGATCTTAAAACTATGTTGAATAGTAAGTGATGTTTTATTGTCGTAATCGAGAGGCAATGCATCAGAAAATCTGGTTTCGAGAAAAATGTCCTGTTGTAAGATTTTAAGCAATAATGTTTAACTGAATTTAAATAAAATTAATTTTACTTAGAAAACGAAAATTTGACATACTACCTTATCAAATAGTACGTTCGCAATATTAACTCACAAATAAACAAGGAATTAAACTTAAGAAAACAATATAATCACTAACATTGCATAGCTGCTAACTTCTCTTCTTGCGCTTTCAGTTGCATGGCTATCATCAATTGTGCTTCTTGTTGCTGGAAATACATTGCAGCTCCTTCTGTAGTTATATCTAGAGGAGTGTCTTGTAATTTAGTTGCACTTGGCAAAGTCACTATTTTTTTCATTTCTTCCGCGTTTTTGACAGGTTCTGACTCCTTTTCACTTTCACTTAGAACCTTGTCAACTACTTTTGGTTCATTTCTTTTTACTTGTTCTTGCTTTGTAGGTTTTTTATCACTTCGCTTTTCCGTTTCCTTTTTAGAATCACCTCCGAGCCATGAAGGCATCTCAAGATTATCTTCTTGGTCATCTACCTTATCCTGGAATAAACCTAACCAGTCGTCACTAGTTTTCTTCTTTGAAGAAGGCACATCTTCTTTCCGAATATTTTTCTTTTGAGGAACATTCTGTGTTGAGACAGTTGTAGAAGATTCTTTTTCCAAAAAGGAATCCAAATCAAAATCGGTTGCAGCAGCAGTAATAGGTCGCGCTGGTTTGGAAATTGGTTTCTTCGGTGGTTCACCTAAAATATCATCTAATAGTAGTTGTGAACTTTTACTTTTTTCTGCTATCTTTTCCGTTTCTTTCTTAGGCTCGTGTAAATAACTAAGCTTATCAGCACTTGTACTACCTTTAGTCTTTATTGGCGATTTATTTGCATCAGTTTTTAGTAATTTAAATGAGTCTTTTAAAACCATTTTTTTTTCCGGTCCAGGTGACGTAGGATTAAATTTTAATTCATTACTATTTTTTTTATCTAAACCTATTGTCGAACTTTTTATTGTGTCTATTGACTTGACTTTATTTCCTTGATCATCTTCCAAATTAAAAAGCGTATTCTTTTTCTCTGCGTTAGGCAAAATATTTTTATTTTTCGGAGTCTTCTTTTTTCCTAAAATGTCATCATCAAAAAAACTATCGTCGCTGCCATCACTTAAGATTCCTGCTAAAGGATCGTCAAAACTCATTTTTAATATCCACTATATTTTATTAACTTCATAAATTATATACTTGAATGTTGTTTTAAGGCCGTAATTGTATGGGAATAGGTTGCCATGGAAACGGGATAAATAAATCAACGATAACTATAGATGTAAGCAGTTTAATAATTAAAAAATAGCTAACCATAGCAAGCAAAATAATCATAAAATAAATATGTAGATAGATGCCTACAGAATATATACATTATATGTATACTTATATTTTTTATTGTTATTATAGGCAAGTCTGGGTTATGAGATAATACAAATATTCCACTATTTTTTAATAGATAATATGTTGATGTGAAATTAAATAATAATTGAATATAATAAATACGAACGTAAAGGTGGTAAAATTGAATGGATAACATGAATAGTTAGAGATGCAACTTACAACAGAGTAATAGTGGATAAAAGAAAAAGGAGTACGAATAAATTCGAGTCCCAAATGTTAATATAGTATAAAAATAAGTCACAGTTATTCAGAAAACCTGTAGAATAATACTATGGAATTTTATAAAACAAGATTGCCATTTAAATGTTGCTTTAATTTTGATTTATGAGATTTATAAATGTGATAACATCATTGATAAAACCTTACACGATATAAAAAATGATAAAAGTTATTCAATTAAGATAACGAAGTAATGATATTTATTTAAAATAAAAATACAACAATATATTAAAATTTGTCAAAACGTTCCTCTACGGTTTACGTGTATTTGGTTTGAATAACAAACGCCAGCCAAGGCTGCATGATTACGAAGTCTTTGCCAAATTGTTTAAAAATATAAAGAAGTCGCACTAAAAAAATCTTTGCGTCAGTCTTTCGGCTACATTCTATTATTTTTTATAAACATTGAGAGTTGTATATTATTTACCTAATCGCAAAATTCAAATAAAATATGGAATATAAAGGTAAGTAATAAATGCTATAAAATTTGATGCGAGTATTCTTTGTGTGTGAAAAATAAACAGCCTATTGTCTTGAAAATTGCTAACTCACCGTATAATTTTATTTAGCAGCATCAGAGAAAGGAGATACAACAGAAAACTGCGATCCAAATTCTTTATCTAACGGCACAAGTAAAACTGTAGAGAAGCCAAGTGTTGACAGTGAAAAATCACATATAGAAGCTCCCGCAGAGAGTGCAGCGTGTACTTCAGAAACTACTGAGGATACTGAAGTATGTGATATTCCTGAACAGATCGAATTTACTGTAGTTTTTAATAAAGTTAAACATGACATAACATTTGCCTATGACGCGACAGTTTTGGAATTAAAAGCTCATTTAGAGCGAATATGCGGAGTACAGCAGTCCGCGCAAAAGCTGATCGTCAAAGGTATGGCACGAGATAACATGACTTTGAGAATGACTGGACTTGTAAAAGGCGGTAAAGTGATGCTAGTTGGCTCCAAAATGGATGATATTTTAGCAGTGAAGAGTGCTCCAAAGGTATGTAAAATGAATTTTATTTTAAAACTTTAGTATAAGGAATAAATTACAAATATTTATTTCTATAATTAACCCATAAAAATATTTACACATGCAGTGTCTTTCTTGCATTTTAACTTTCCATATTATCATTTTCCTATTTCATTAGAGATAAGTGATGAAGTGGCTGAAAATGGTTATATGCTTAGTCTAAGACAGAGGATCCAAAATTGTGAGCCGTAGAGAGTGAAGGAAGCTGCAGTAAAGTGATTCTTTTTACTATTCTCTAGAACCTCAACTTGAGTGTTCCTGGATACAAAATAAAAATAATAATTATGATTCAATATTGATTACCTGTCATAATATATGCCATCTGTTTGGTATAGAAGAAGCTAAAATATTTATTGGATGTTGAGAACATGAACTTCATTACAGTCACACAAAATATTAATATTGCTTTTCATCGAGACATTCTCAATGAAAATATTACTTATATTTGTATAATATTTGAACCTTGTAAAATAAATACATTTTCAACCATCCAAAAGGCCTCTAGGTTTTTTATATTATGACAAAGTGCAATAGCATTGGTTTATGTATTAATATATTACATTATAAATAAAATATATACTAATTATATTATGGAGGCAGATCAAATTTGGAATGAAATGTTCACACCCAAAAGCAAGATATAAACAAAGTAATCAAAATTATTTATTTATTGTTTTATCTTCCAGGAAGTATTAGAAGAGAAAGCAGCTAGTCAAACTAGTAAAGAACCTCTTTGCATGCAAAAAATTCACAGGAAAGTTCTAGATAAAGGCATCCCACCTGATGTTATGCCAGGAATCAAAGGTGTTAAGGTATATATTCTAATTTCTGTGTAATAAAAGAGTATATCATTTATTATCACAAAAAGTCAGGTAAATTCTAAGAATAATTTATTTCCATTATATTTTTTTTGTGTTCTGTGATCTTACCGTAATAGTGTTCTAAGAATATTATTAATATTAATAACAAAAATGCTCACTAACACTGAGTAAATAGTAAATAAGCAAAAAAAAAAATGTACTAGAATAATTTGTTTTAACTCAATATAACATAAGAAAGTCTGTGGTCATATTTAAATTTGGTTAATTTGCATACACATTAATTTGCTTATAAAATGATACAACCATGATCATTACCACAATCTACCTCATCATTCATAATCATGCATAGCTAATATTTATATGTCCTCCCTCTCATCTTGTCAGAAAATAGATGATGTTTGAAATTAAAGGTACTCAAAATTATGAGAAAGTCAAAATATGCCATTGATAATCCTTACATAATATCACTAATAACATAAACTGATATTTAAAACAATAATTTACTAATTAAGTAACCTTATACTTCAGTAATTTCTTCCTTTACTATGCTTAGCCATAGTTATCCCATAATATCATAGGGATTAACAATATATTAAGGCAACAATTATTTAATAAACATTATTTTAGGAACCACTTCCACCAGTGCCCTTGAGTGGTATGTTAAATAAACATGGAGGCAAAGTAAGGCTGACCTTCAAACCTGAGCAAGACCAACTTTGGCTCGGAACTAAAGAACGCACTGAAAAGCTTGCCATGACATCTATTAAAAGTTAGTATCGACTGCCTATATCAGATTTAAATATAGAATAAATTTAATGTAGAATTTATGTATTATTTATTTTATTTATATATAAAAATAATTAATTATTTAATTTTATAATGACTACCTCTTTAACCAATGAATTTCAAATTAAATATCTTGAAGGCCAGGCCTTAATTAAAGGCCAAGAAGGCAGACAAAATCCCAAATAAAATATTTTCTGCTTCTATCTTGATTACAAAGTCCACTCCAATTCTAAATTTGAAAATGTATTTAATCTAAAAATGGCTTTGTTACAATTTTATTAACATATAGGTTTTATGTATACATCATTGTTACAGGCATCACATCAGAACCAATTAAAGATCATGAAGAATATCATATCATGGTGAGCTATACTAAATTTATGAATTATTTAACAAATATAATAAAAAACTGTGATCACCATTTTTTTTTCATAGGGTCTACAACTAGGGCCCACAGAAGCTTCTAGATATTGGGTATACTGGGTACCAGCACAATACATTGAAGCTATAAAAGATGCAGTGCTGGGTGTTTGGCAGTTCTTCTAAATCAATTATTATGATAATAATAATTAATCTTTCTGTCCAATATCTAAATAAAATGTGCTTTTCCTTCTAATGGATAGGTGCAATTCAAAATTCATGTATAAATATGGTATCCATGTCAAAGGTACATTATAAAAAGTACTATTTCTTTTGTGATAATTATATGCCATGTCAATTAAAATTGTCCATTCTAATATTGGCATCTATCTGGTCATATACAAATATTATTTATTGTTATTATGATTTTGCATTAATTGTGTTTGGGTTCAGTGAGCTGTACATGCATTGCTTATTTGTTACACAGTAAGCTTATTGTCCCATGAGTTTTTAAAATTGATCTCTATGTGAATTTACAATCAGTCACTTGAGTGAAGGGTTGGCCAACAACATTTTCAGCTAAATTTTAAATAATAAAATATTGATGTTTAGTGCATGAGTAGTTCTTAAATATGTGTTTTCTAGCATATGGTGTTGATGCCAATCCTTTACTTAAATTTTTTTGGTCATAGAATTAGAAGAAATACAATGTTTTCAATATTTTATTTTGTGTTTCAATACAGTTTAAAATAAGTATTGTGTTATTAAAAAAATGATTAAAAACATTCCACCAAAAGAGTAATAAATAATAAACAATAGTAAAAAAAACCCTAGTTAAAGTAGTTACACTACACACAAATGGCACATAAAAATATATAGATGTCAAAATATATTGTATAAATAAATGTAAAATATTTGGCATCTAGATATGTAATACTGTTAATGCATCGATTTCAATTTATCCATATTCTGATTGTACTGTAATAGAGAATTGCCCTTTTGGTATCCTTGTCGCATGGTACCATACACGTGTGTCAAGTAAAACTGAAAAAGAAAAAAATAATTAGGAGACTGACAAAGTTTAGTTATTGTTCAAGGTTTAGTAGAAATTATTTGTCACCAATATTGAGCCAAATTTATCCACATCAATAAAAAAATTACTGTTTGTAGATGTCTTTTAGGATTTTACAATTTTAATGTGGCACTCTACAATATCAAAACAAAGAGATGGCCATCCTGAAAATCTGCTGACATATATACTATCTGTTTTATTAAATATGACAATTCAATTGAGAGCCACTATAGTGAGTTTATAAATATATGAGTACCAGTTGAGACCTAGTAAAGTACAGGATCCTATCAGCTAAAGTGAATACAAAATATACAATAACTAATTCCAGAATGCAACACTTGTATATATGCCACTATGGTGCATACTGCACATAATGTGTGGTGGTTACATCTGGTCTCACACATTTTTTTTTACAATCCTATAAGAAAAAGATTCTACTTCATTCTAAAACATGAATTATTTATATAATATTAAAACTGACCAATATCACCTGGTTCCACATAATATTCAAATTTATGGCAAGTCTGCTCACACTCAGGCACAGGTGCTATGGACCATCTCTTGTGACCCTTTACTTGGCCCTGCCACATCAGTCTTGGTATATAATCCAACTGCAATGAATATAACAGATTCATTTGCTTGCTGTTCCTATCAACAACCCTGATTTATTATAAGTTTCCTCATAATATTAAAATCCTGTTTTATTTATTAATGATTTTAAAAGACATCTCTATACCCATTGAATTTTAATATTTACATGCATAACAGCTCCCATTTCATATCCAAAGAAAATGTTCTCTGTTGCTGGAAACTCTGCATCTTCTGGCAAGAACTCTGGCATTTTGTAGTATTTTCGCACTTGTTTTAGGATTTCGGGATGACAATTCCCCCTAAAGAATGACATAATTTTCAATGTAAATACATTTTTAATTATATGATGAATATGTTAATGACATTAGCAAAAAAGAGTAAACAAATAAAACAAAGAACCTTATTGTATGAAGAAATAACATTTTATTATAAGTACTTCATGTATTGTACTTTGTCACTATAAAATATATGATTTTATAAGATATTAAAATAATTTAAAAATATATATATAAATACTGGATATTTCTCACACAGTCTAATAATTAAGAAACTTTTGAATTGAACTAGCTTATACTAACCATCCAACATACCAAGGGTTTTGATCAGGTTCATTATACACTCTAGAATCTGGCATATTGAATACTTCCTTCAGACTGAACAGATCAGTTTTAAAGTTCAGAAACTGACAACCTTCTTCCAGACTTTCATAACTCCCCATTGTCTGTTCATATAGGCTTTTAAACATCTTAAAACTAAATTCTTTGGTTGCTCTCCAGTGGCTTACAGCATTCTTAATTATTATTGGATATGAAGTATATGCATATTTCTAAAAAAAAAAGAAAACATTCATACAGGGGACAAAATAGAACTGCACATTGAAATTTTTACTACCTTAAAATCCTGTCTGCTGGTATTATGTAGTATAATAGGTTTCGTGATGTTCTCACAATAACTACAATTCGCAAGAGGTCGTGTTGCTTCCCACACTACAAAGCTACTTGGTAATAAACATCTTTCACTTATAAGATTATTTATCACACCTACGCTTACAACTAATACTACTAAACATATGAAAACTCCAATGATTAGACTTTGCTTTGATCCCTTTGTATTTATTTCATTACTGTACCCAAAAATTAAATTGTAGTTTTTCAGTGAAGTGTTTTGGATGCCTTTTTTAATGGCATTCTTTTGAATGCTTCGTAATCTTTTTAAAACAGTTTTTCTATAGCTAATCAGCCTTTGCATTGTTTAGTCATTAAATTGTAAAACATATTTGGGATATATATAAAACTGAGTATTTCATATTTCAGCACGCAAATTTTTATAAATATTTACATCTTATAAAAAACTTCATTTCCACAATGACATTTCAAATAATTGACAGATTAGATTAAGGTTGTAGTATTATACAAAAATCGATATTAAGTTTAAATCAAATATGTGAAAAATATTAGAAATTCATATTTATTCGTTCGTACAACACTCATTTCTCTGTGAGCGTTTTGAAACTAATCAATTGATTTCACTACGGTTATGGTACTAGCGTAGAAGAAATGTACGATATTCATTGAACAATTGTAAATATAATGCAGTGTGGTGAGTTAAGACAGGATAGTTAAATAAATATATTTATGAATAAAATATAAAAATCACTGTATTATAGAATTCCGCTAAAACTTAAGTTAGTAAAAAAAATGTGTGTGTGTACAAGTCAAACGCGGTAGAAATGAAACTTCCGAAAAGTCTCTG
This sequence comes from Actias luna, assembly GCA_039707435.1. NCBI lineage: Eukaryota > Metazoa > Arthropoda > Insecta > Lepidoptera > Saturniidae > Actias > Actias luna. The sequence continues at coordinate 5,836,616 of JAZHAC010000008.1, read as the reverse complement.
ATTAAAATACTTATTGAAACGTATAGAAAACATAAACAGTCGCTTCATGTAAATTGTATATTTATAAATACATAAAAAATAATTAGTAGACGACAGTGGGTACGCTACGAAGCATCGCATAAAGAGAAGACAGAGAATGTGTAATGTATTCTATCTTATTCTCTCGCTGGCTGAATCCTATTTACTTATATTTACTTGTGTCTCTATATACTCGCTTTTTCGTTTCATCAAGTTTGAAATCACACCGATCCTAAAGAATTTTTTTTTACAAAGTATTTGAAAATTAAAAAATAACACGGCTAATTAATAACCAATATTTACTCTACAGACACAACTATTTTATATGAACGTGCAATAAAATGTAATTTAATAAAAGAAATGTAAATACCTATCTTTGTTTGTTGGTCTGAAACAAATATTGGTTTTATACCTTTTCGGTAGTTGAATTTTTTATAGATAAATTAACTATTGTACAAAATAATTGATAATAAATAAATAAAATTAATATATCGATATTTAAAAAAAACTTATTACACTATTGTTTGGTACTTAATCGATAGATATAGTACACCAAAGTGTTAATGTAACATACAATAAGGCTGAAACCGAAATACCTAGTATACTACCTAATTATTTATATTATAAAACAAATACATAATATACAATTTCTACATTAAAATATTTTGTACCCATAAATTAAATGAGGAGTTAAGAATAACCTGGTATCCCTATAACCTGACGCTGTCATGTCAACGAACTGATGAACTTGGCGGTTTCACTAACAATTTAGATAAAAAAAGCTCTAAAAATGCCTCCCAAAAAGCGCGATAAAGATAGTGAAACGAACAAAAACTCTAAAATAGATCATTTACAAGCCGACCATGAGCTATTCTTACAGGCATTCGAGAGTAAGTTAGTGAATTCTTGTAGCTATAAAAGTGAGCATTCTATAAAAATGTAATTATTACTCATTGAAATATGTTTTTCAGAGCCGACTCAGATATATAGGTTCCTTAGAACCCGGAATATGCTATCGGTAGGTAACGTAATATTTGTGATAAAAACCGCGCTTACCAACGACTTCTAATTCAGTATGTTTTGATAATTTGCAGCCAATATTCCTAAATAGAACACTTTCGTATATGAAGCGAAGGATGTCTCGGAGTAATAAAACTCGTATCGGTTTCAAAGTTGATTCACTATTAGAGAAAATCTCATTGAAGAAGAGTACTGAACTACAACCAAACAGCCTAGGAGGTTATATGACACTTACATTTCTTGGATTTTACGATAAGAGCTTGGAGGATCCTAGAGATTATCAAGTCAAAGTGGAAACATTGTTGTTAAAGATCTGCCATAAAAAGAGAAAGGAAAGTTCTTCAGCTATAGTTGAAGTTTCTGTAAGTGTATTTATTCCTAGCAATTAAAATTGATGTTATTTCACATTTCAAACTAACAAAGAACTGTTAACAGAAATTTATCACAAAGTATAATTTTTAATTAAAACTTATATATTAAAATGTTAAAATGTTAAAATCTACATATATTCCTTATTATTCTGGGCTGTTTATGACTTTTCAAAAATATGAAAATTCATAATTATATATTGTTTACTAAGATCTACTATTGTTTTGAGTATTCTAAAAAAGTAGTGGAAATCATGCAATATTTTCAGGATTTTCCTATTCTATTTAAAAAAAAAAAATTATTCTATCCTATTTAAATGTTTACATTCAGTTATTAAATACCTCCTCTTTGTTTATTTTTCATATTTAGATATTTAACAATTTTACCTATATTAATTTTGGTTAGTATTAACAATTGCATAGATAATTAATTTATTTTATAATTCATAAAAGTTACTAATGTTCAGTTTTGTATTGTAAACTCCTTTGATTACATTTTATTTAAGCTATTAAAAAATGCACTAGAAATTTTCATTATTTTAGGTTGGTAGTTGCTCAGTACCACTAAATCCTTCAACATCAGAGCCTCCAGCTATGGCATCAGCTGTTAGCATATCTAGTGACACGTTTAGCCCTTCACAAGGTCCAAATGTGAAGTCATACATGCTCATGCTAAGAGTTACTGTTTCTAAACCAAGTGGGCTTAGTACATCTAATGGTGCTTCTAGTTCTACTGAAATTACAAATGGTGATTGTGAAGGTATTTTTTTTCCATATTTATTTTTATAATTTTATAAGTATTGTTAATTAAAAACACAGGTACATGTTAGTTTTTCATAAATCATATATATGTTTATTAAAACAAATAATAAATGCATAAACAAAGCTGTTATAAATCAAAGTAATATAAGTTTATATCTTATATAAAATAATTATTATATTTTTTTTAAATACTGCTTAATACATAATTTTCATAAACATATGTAACATTATATAAACATGCTATAATATATGTACTTTTCAAAAATTGTAATAATAAAAATGAAGCTGATGATTATGTATTGAGTGTGCAAACTTTTTGTTGATATAATTTTCACATCAATTATGTATATTAATTAAAGGGTATAAACCAAAGATGTTACAGTCTTTGACAGAAAGGCTAAATAAGAAATGATGATTTTGGTTTTAATCTATAAATAAATTTATTAGTAATGTCTGCTCAGCTAACAGTATTTTGTGTGTATGGCAATCACATGATATGAGACTAATAATAATTATACATATATGATATTTATACAACTTAAATGTAATTATAGTTTTATTATATTCCTCATCTATAGTACCTACATATTATTTGTTTTTTATCTGATACCTGCTTTTCAAATATATGACACAAATAGGAACAATCTGAATCATACATTTTTACATGTATATGTCTCACTATATTGATACTGCAAAAACATGCCTCATAGGTTTAGTATTCCTCTGGATGTTTATTTCTGTCATCTGATAGTGGTACAATTTTAAATTAGTAAACGTATGCAAATGCTGAAATATTAAAAAAGTCATAAAAATTTAGAAGAAATTTAGAAACACAATTAATAAACACAAAGTAGCAATAAAATTCAGTTCAATTATTTGTGGATTACACAAATCATGCATGACCACACAGCACGTCAGCGAGGCAGTTGCAACAAGGTAACTTTAACCACCAGGTCAACCATGCAATCAACAAACTCCTTAAGGCTTCTTAAAATTACTTCACTTTGGGTGGTTTATCTTGTTTTTTTTTTATTAATATAAAGGTTATTATAAGGCTAGCAGTATAGCCACAATCTCACCTCATGTTCAGTGATGATGTGGCCCAAGATGGTGGACATGCTAAGCCTAGTAGAGGAACTGGCTTTCAAGTGCAACTACCAGGACACACCTATTGTTATTTAGTGACAGATTTTCAACTTAAGGGTAATAGCTAGCCAGGCAGGCATTAGAAAAGGCCTACTACTACTACTATACTACCTACATGCTTTGTTTTGTTCACTATATTTTCGTTTTAGAACCAGTAACGAAGCGCATCAAATCAACATCAGACCATATTTCGGATAACAAATGGACTAAACTATATGGCAGTGAACTGATAGTATATGATAAGCATAATCGCTGTCTTCTGACTAATGGGGAGTATGACTTGGTGCTGCATGACGCCGCGCCCGGAGGCCGGAGCGCTACCATCGCGCGCTCACCACACAAAGCACTAATGGCGCAATGGGAGACTATACCTAATGTAAGTATTATCGTATTACTCAGCATATAAATTTTTAACAGAGGGGCTGTGCATCAGTTAAAAACAATTATAATGTAATGATTTCTTATGTTTACGCGAATATTATTTATTTAAATAAAACTAAGTAAGAGGGGTCACAGACAAGATTGGCTATGTACTGAAGCGTGTCCTATGTACACCTGTCAAGTGTCATATACCTCTACAAGAACAGGGCGTATACAAAATCGAATGTGACTATAGCCTCTCCTATATCGGCCAAACTAAAAGAAATATAGGGACCCGCGTAAAAGAACATATAGCTGACGTTAAATACCGACGCTCTACGAAGTCTGCAGTTGCTGAACATTCAAAAGAAGGCTCCAAACATTATCTTAGATTCGACAAGCCACAAATCCTTGCCAAAGAACACCGATTCCTACCTAGGATAATTCGTGAGGCTATTGAAATTAAAAAACATCCAAATTTCAATAGAGAAGATGGTTGGAAGCTAGCACATGCCTGGGATCCGATTATACACTTAATTAAATCGGAACCCAAAAGACCAAGATCAATAATAAAAATTAAATTGAAAGTAGACACAGTAACATGAACTATTCTGGACAACCTACACCTCAGTCCGCCCCGTGGCCACGAAGGCTGAATAGCTTTTGAAACGTCAGGATCAAAATCAATAAATAACCGCGATAAAATCTGTTTAAATTAGTTTTATTTCAATGAATTGTAATGTATTTTTTAAAAACATGTCCTTAAAAAATATAACTCTGTTGACTTTTTTGCTGGGTTGTTTCTGAACTGGTGATTGTTTTGACGTTTGTAAGAAATTACTCAGGGTCTAAATTGAACAAAGTGTACACATTCATATGTTTAGGTTTGCTGAATGCATGAGAAACTATTGGCAGAACAGTACATCTCTGTTTATTCTATACTTCCTATCTTAATGTTATTATGCTAAATTGTGAGTAATTGTTAGTATTTGTCTTTTTTATTTTATTTTGACTGCTGTCTATATAGGCAATTATTGAGTCCCAGAAGCTCCAGGAATATTATGAAAGATATATATTACTTTATAACATAAAAAATAAACTGAATTTAAGTCTCATATTATTTTTCATTCCTAAAGACGAAATTTTAAAATAACATAAAATGTGCAAAGGTTAACAATTTTATTCCTTTAAAATTGCAGGTATAAATCTAATATGATCTTTTATATTTGTAGGAAAGTGACTTGCAAACAGAGTCAAATCCTTTTGATATATTCAAAGTTAGACCTTTATTAAAATTGAAATTGAGTTGGAGTCAAGAACCAACAAATGGCCTGGTCAACAGGCCAAAACTGTACCACCAAACCAGTGAGAATGGCATGAAAAAGGACTCTAACAATAGCAAGGATCGCAGCTCTCATCAAAAACTTAACAATGATACGAAAAATGGTAAGCAAACTACTTTTTACAACATTATAAGAGGCTGTTCATAAAATACGTTCTAAGTTATGAGGGAGGGGGTGTCACTGTGACAAAATATAATATGGAGGACTGGGAAGGTCTAAGAAAAAGTGAGCTTAGTATAAATTAGTAGTTCATATAAAATAGTATTTTACCTATTGGTTAGTTAGGTACCTGTTGGTTAGATATGATCGCGAATCTTTGTTCGTTTTTCGGCAGTAGTCCAAGCCGAGGTTCGGCCATTCTGGCACCCTTGCGCCTGCTGCCTCGGGGCTGAGTGCCCTCAACACTCGCCCCAAAAAGTTCGGCGAAGCTGTCAAAACCCTTACGGCTAACAGCGTATATCAGGTCAATAAACTAAAATTTTATTATTGCACTAGCTTTTACATGCGGGTTCGCTCATGTTAATATTGATGTTGTCAAATAAATCGGATAATACAATAAAAAAAATCGTACCAAATTTATCCCTCTCTTTAACCCACTTACACTAAGTTTATCGCGAAAAAAAGTAACCTATCGCTGTCTCCAGGTACCTATCTATTTCTATACCAAAATTTATCAAAATCGATATAGTGGTTTAGGCGTGAAATTGTAACAAACAAACAAAGATACTCACTTTCGCATATATAACATTAGTAAGCATTCAATAAATATTTTAATATATTGAAATTTCTGTACCAGCAGTACTTGCCATATATTATGTACGGGGAGTCGAACATTTGCGATGTAATATTTATAGGGCGGTCGCATAAAACTTTTACGCATAGCATGACGAGGTGAAAAGAGGAGTCTAAAAATTTTGCGTGACGTATTCTATGAGCATATACCATATATATTTTATTATTACGCTATAAAAGGCCTAACAGTGTACAGTAATAAATAGTCCTACTGTTTGAATTGAATGGTTGCGAATGAATACCTGCACATAACGGACTGTTATATATTGCACATAGTTGTGTATCTGGGTTTTGTAAATGTTATGCTACCTATTCAGTTCTGATAATATGTTGTAATATAAGCTTTGCTTGGGTTAAAATTAATTGTCTGTGCGTGAAATGATGTTCTCATTCTACTTATTGTTATTATATTATATCATCAGGTCATCTACATAATATAATATAGGAAATACTGTGTGATTAAATAAAACAATAAAAAAAATATGAACACTTTGAATTTGAGTCTTTATTTATGGATTCTTTTGTATGGATGGAGTCCTTTAGGATTTTATTTTTACACCTAACACTGTTACCTTAAAAACCGTTACTGGTCTTACTAAGTGTAAAATAGGGGCAACCAGTTTGTCACGATTTCTAGTATTCAATCATTCTGATATTATGGTGACGTTGTAAAAATGACTAGCGGATGAATCGATGGTTCTACCTTGCGATGGTGGTCAACAATAGGAATATATTAAATGACAGGAGAGAAGTCGAAACCGGACAGTAGCGATGGAGAGTCGAAGCGGCAGCAGATAATATACCAGTTCCTGTACAACAACAACTCGCGGCAGCAGACGGAGGCGTGCGACGACCTGCACTGCCCGTGGTGCTCGCTCGACTGCGGCACTCTCTACTCGCTGCTCAAGCATCTCAAGCTGTGCCATTCCAGGTTCAACTTCACTTATTTCGTAAGTATTTTTGACACATATTTCTCATAGTCTCAGTCTAGTTCTGACAGCGTTTATTATCTTATCTATATTAATACTAGCTGACGTGGCAAACCTTGTTGTTGTTGTTTGTTCTTTACGAGTAGTCAATCACATCGACTAATGCGAGATCTATCGCGGTATGCTCACTTACCGAGATAAAAAGTATCCTATCTCTCAAGTTGGATCAAACTGCACTACTGCAAGTCGATTACAAGTAGGATTTCTAAAATTATTTTTATATTTGATAGAGCATTCGCTGACAAGGGCTTTAGGCTATTAAACATTACACTACCGCCAATAGGAACAAACTGTATTGAATAAAAAAAAGGGCAAAAATTATTAAACAAGGTAATGTTCAGTTATACATGAACGAAGTCACTGATGCAGCTAGTTAATATTTAAATAGATAAATATAAAGCAGTGGACCTAAAAAGTAATGTTAACACCTCAAGTATTAGCGAAAGTCTAATATTAACGTCAATTCAAAAGATCGAAAGCGCCTAAATTGACATTCCATTATAGACATTATTGACATGACAAGTCAAAACAGAAAAAGTGGTAAATATGACCACAGATTAAAATGTGACATTTTTTAGGGTAATTTTCGAGACTAGTGTTATCGCACACAAAAAATATATCGATAAAATTATTTTGGATATAGTATTTATTTTTAATTTTATTTTTCTGAAATTATTTAGATTATTATTTAGTTTAGATATAAGTTATTATTATTAACTGTGTAAAAGAATATATTAAGTCAAACTGAATAAAGGTCTATTATTATTACTATTTTATTTTTACTTTTATTATTAACGTAATATATTATATAGATATAAAGATGAATCGCCGAAACGTATGTATGCGCATAACGACTGTACCAAATTGAATAATTCGTTGTTTATTGCTTTCGTTTGTCAGGACAAGGTTTGTATAGAAAAAAAAACCGAACAGATATTTTTTTAATCTTATAATATAAAAAGTAATGAGGAAATGATAGCTCAGTTGATAGTGTTAGGGACGCTGCGTAAAGGAACTAGGTTCGAATCCACCTATATTTATAATTAAAAGAAATTTCATTCATTTGAGTAATAAACAAGTTTCATTCAATAACTAAAAGGTTATTGAAAAACTAAAATAACTAAACTCGGAAGGTTGACTAAGATTGATTTATTAATCAGATCGTACATAAAATACAAATCGGTCAAAGCGTTTTTTAGTTTTAGCGAGAATAAAGAACATTGATTTTAGGTGATACGAAGTTCACTGGGTCAGCTAGTATTGGATAAATTAGATATTGATATGAGAGAATAAATGTCAATATTCGATAAAAGCTAACGATAACTACTATAACATTAAACGTTTTACAATAATTGTTATTTTACAAATACGTTAAAATATATTAAAAATTGAAACCTTTATTTTCGAGCAAGTTAAAATTGTAATAATCGTGAAATTTGCGAAAGATATTGTTTCTTGACAAGCTAAAGATAAAAATAAAATATATCCACAAATTTAAACCCATCGAAACCAAATTTATAAAACTTAAAGATAAATAAACAAAACTGTTAAATACACTTATTTTTCTGTACAGATAGTACAAACTGGTGTTATTTACTAATACATACCAGCACTAAATACAATTCTTTGAAAAATGTAGTGTCTATCACTGAAATTATCGAACATTATTGGGTTATAGTACATATTAATTGAAATTAATTAAATACATAAAATATATTCATATCGAGCCTTTTCAGTTCGTACATCGTAAGCGCCAAAAATCTTAAAAATGTTTTTTTATTGTATACTTCTAAAAACAATTGTTTGTAAATTAGAAGCACTATATTAATAGCTACTATTTTAATAGATCAGTGGTTAATTATGAGCAACAAGTCATATGTTTTTATAAAAATATCATAAATACTTTTTAAGTAGGAATGAATAAACTCTTTCTGTAAAAAGTATAATTGTCGCTTACGATATTTTTCCTGAAAGAGCTCTATATCCTTTTTTTCGACTTGACTAATTCTCTTGACCTAATGAACGTTTACCAGCTTCTCCGGACTTTGGTCCAAAGTTCTGAACCTCCGTTTGAACTATTATGCCAATATCGCAGATCTAGCTTAACCCTGTAATTTGAGTTAAACTAACTATATACAGATACACATTAGTAATTATATACATTTATATACGTATTTAATGATGTTAATATTGAACTAATATGACCAAAAGAAAAAGGTTAATTGCAGAATCTCTCAGTATTATTCACAATCAGGGCCGGATTTTCTTATAGCCTAACTACGCTTCAGCATAGGGCATCAAAATTAAGATTAAGACATTCTAGCAAAATTAAAAGTACAGTATTTATTAGTATTATTACAAAATTAAAAACACTAAACCGAAAACAAACAGGAAATCTACGCAATAAGACTAATAAACTAAAATGTATTGGTCAAGATGAACTCGGGGGGGGATGAATAGCCTGGGGCCTCTTTTCATCAAAATCTGGTCCCGTTGATATCCTAGATGCGAAAGTTCATATCAGTGCCACCCTAACTTAGTACTCGTACATTGTTTGACAGCCAATACCCGGAGGCGCGCGTATCGACGTGTCGATCAACGAGTTGTACGACGGGTCGTACACGGGCTCCCCGCACGACCTGATCGCGTCGCAGGGCACGCGTGGCGGGGGCGGCGGTGGCGGCGGGGGCGGGGGTGGGGGCGGCGGCGCGGGCGCGCGGTCGGGCCCGGCGCGGCGCACGTCGCTGACGCACGTGGTGGTGTGCCGCGGTCGCGCCCGGCGCCGCGCGCCCGCGCACAGCCTCGCCGAGTTCCTCGAGCTCGACGATGCGGAGATACTCGACGCTCAGCGACCCTACCTCACAGGGCATAACAGGTAAATCTACCTTTCTCATTTTATACTATTGTATTTAACCCTTTTTCGTTTTATACCATGGCCACCATTGTCGTACGGGTTTGTAGTAAGTAAATCCGCACACTAAGTATTGTAATTGTATTATGTAGAGAAAATAATTATATATAAATTCAAAAAGTATATTTAGTAAAAGAGTTATAAAGTACGAAGTAAAAAGACTAGTCCTTTCTCTTCATGCACTCGTAATGTTCGCGAGTGCATATCGTTACGTGAGCTATATTTCAACTGTTCCGTGTGTATTGTTGCATCGTAATTTTATATTAAATTTTAAAGCAAAAACTACTCAGCATGCAACATTACGCTATGCAAGTAGGTTTTGGCTAACGTACAATTGTATTTGACCCTTTCTCATTTTATACCATGGATGATACCATTGTAATTGACAAAAAAAAAAGTCATAAATTCATTTAAGACTGTAGAGGCATGAATGTGAAATGCTTCAACAATTAGGTATCAAGATTGATCAAAGAGTATTTTTCTATAAATATTTCAATATTATCCTGTCTCGTTGGTGAGACTGTGAAAACCCCTCAGGCAAATAATAATAATTCTTTCGAAAAGAAGATTAGTACTGAGATAAATATGTTGACAAATACTATTAAATTGTTAAAAGATCATCGTGAATTAACTTGTTACCAGTGTAACGATCTGCAATTTTTCCAAATTAAAAACAATGTAATCAGACAATATAATAAAGCTGATTTGATAAACTATTTAAACATGTTGTGTGATAGTGATTATTTATCATAATAAGAAAGTTAATGCTGTAATGAAGAAAGGTCAGGTTGAGGTCTTTAAGAAACAATATGTAAACAGTCTTGTTCATTTTTTATTATAATCTATTCAACCTAAATTTTCTATAAATTGTAATTCTTATTTTATAGGCTTTATCACCACACAATCACGTGCTTACCCGTGTACCCCAATGAATTGGATATCGACTCGGAGAGTGAAACTGATCCATTATGGCTCCAACAGAAAACAATGATGATGATCGACGAGTTCACAGACGTAAACGAAGGCGAAAAAGAACTCATGAAAATGTGGAACCTACACGTGATGAAACACAATTACGTAGGCGACTGTCAAATACCTCTCGCTTGCCAGATGTTCCTCCAGATGCGAGGCAAGGAGTTGCTAGAGAAGAATCTCTATAGGAACTTCATATTGCACATGTGTTCGTTGCACGACTTCGGATTGATAAGTCCTGTCGCCCTCTATCAGACTATACAAATGCTCAACCAAATGCTGGCGGACAACGCCGAGGCCAAAGAAAAAATGCGCGACTCGCTGAAAGCTCAACGGGAACACTGGAACGTTGTTGGGAAGTACCAGCAGCCAGTCATCATAGAGCCCAAGGTACAAACGGCTACCGTCAAACTGAACAGCGTGGAGGCGTCGCCGTCAGTACGACGGAAAACATCTAATCTTCAGAACGCTAACAGAATGGCCAGCGCCGGGTCAAGCTTCAACAAGTCATCGAGTCCCGGCCCGAGCCATGCGGATTCTAAAAGAAAAATGTCGTCCAGTGGCATACAGAGCCGTAAACGTACTTCGATATCGGAAAGAAAGAGTTCTGTATAGCGAATATTCCTTTAGCGATTACTATGGACTCACTCAAAGTTCTGTATAGCAAATATTGGGTCGGCAATTACTGTAGACTCACTCAAGGTTATGTAATAGTGAATATTTATTAATTACTATGAACCTACTCAAAGGTCGGTTTTGTGAATATTCACTCAGCAGTTACTATGGACTCATTTATAATTCTGTGTATAGTATATTCACTGAAGAATTACTATGAACTCACTTCAATTTCTGCATAGTGAATATTCATTTAACAACTACTAGAGACTCACTTAAAATTCTGTATAGTGAATATTCACTAAACAATTACTATGGACTCACTTAAAATTCTGTATAGTGAATATACACTTAACAAGTACTATAGGCTCGTTTAAAATTCTGTAAAGTGAATATTCACTTATTATTTACTATGAACTCGCTTAAAATTCTGTATAGTGAATATTTACTTATCAATTTCTATGTCCATACTCTAACTGAATATTCACTCAGCCATTACTATTAAGTCACTCAAACTTCTGTATAAAGAATATTCAGTCAATAAATTCACTCAAATTTCTTTAAAACAAATATTCTTCAGCGATGATTATGTATTCACTAAAATAGGGAATATTAAGTAAGCGATTACTATGGACTCAATTCCAAATTCGAGGCTCCTAATATATTTATTAACCAGAGTGTTCAATTATACATTTCATTTGTTACGACTGTTTTATAATGTCGTTAATTGAATCATTTGGTACATCAGCACCATATCATACGTACAGTTATTTTGCATTTTGATTAATTTAATTCCTTTGTTCTTCTAACCGTTGTGTTTTAGTCAGTAAGTAAATATAGTCCATGAAATGGATGACAACTATTAAGTTACTAAATTATGATATTTCTTACTTTGCCTTTATCCTGATCTAAGATCTCGATGCATTTTGTTCGTTGCATCATAAACGTTTACTGCCGCAGTTATGCTTTACTGTGATTTCTCGATACATTTAGTAATAAAAAAATGTAAACTTAATTTTTTTAAGCATTTTGTCTAGTTGGTAAATTGAGAAGTGGTATATTTTTTAACACATTGACCCAGTCACTTCGAATTCACTTATAATATATTAAAATAGATAAAGATTATAAGAGTATTTTGAGCTTTTAGTTCGACGAAAATTTATTTCCTCTCCTCTCTCAACTACATAAGCTCTATACCACTTAACTCTAAATAGATTATTTTCCAAATTTTCCTAGGTAAAAATCACATAAAGCAGGGTTTCTCAAACTTATTGCCCACGTGCTTATGTTATAGTCCGTCATGCTGCTCATTTCAATTTCCCAACTAACGCAACCTATTTAAACCTAAACACCTATTTAAAGCAAAAATTATCTAAAACCTATGCTTCTTTGAAGGAAATATTTGTCTAAGTATTTCATATTGACAAAGAATAATCTGCCTAACTTGTTTTGCCCTATTTGGTAGATATTGGAAGTAATTTTTATAATATGAGGCTGAAAGTAGTTATGCATTCTAAATGGTCTTAGCAATTTAATTTGTTAGGCGGACGATAATGTTTTTAATTATTTTTTCCATTGATTCTTCACAGAAATTAAGCTTATATTGAACGCTATTTTACCAACTTTTAATTTAAACTTCGGTATTACATAAAGTACCTACTCTTTACCTACTACCAACTAAACCTACTCTCATGAAATACGTTGGATTATTCAAGAATTACTATATTTATCCGGTATTGCTTATATTTTGTTACAGACGTCTATTTAAATCATCTTAAAGCTTCTGATATGAAAATATATACTGTTCATAACTGTGGACAGCAGCATTATGTTTAGGACCGCAATAAATAAAATAAACAATTTTGTAGATAACAGTATATATGGAATTGGCAAGTTGAAGAATAAATTTCGCATTTATTTACCTATCCAAAATTAGAGTTTTGCAAAATCACCCATCCAGTAAATATGACTGATTCTTTGTAATTGACTGAAGGGTGCCACATACCTAACTTTGAGAACCCCTGCATTATAGTGATAACTAAACACCCACCTTCATAATTTCATGTCATAAGGGTTTTAACCGAATATTTATTATAGAATTTAAATAGTTTGCTGAAGAATTAGTAGAAACTGGTGTTATTACCTATTAGGCAATAAAAATTACATCGTGGGAAAATAGCTTGTTTTTATCATACTAGACGTGTTTTCGTACTATATCAGGGTGTTCGAGTATTGTGTAAATTATTAGATTTTCGTTTTTTTACTTGATACATACCTTCCCAGTTCTCAGATAATAAGGGAAGTTTTTAAAACTAGAAAAATGACATATTTATGTTTTAACTAATCAAATATTATATTAGACTCGACTGGGACTTTCTCAGTGACTAATTTTCCAGCAACAAAATACCTTAACCCAGGCTTATATGCGATACTTGAACACCCTTAGACGACCGAAAAAACAGTACATAATAATGTAGCTTAGTTTAATTATTTAAACATAGATAAATAAATTTCAGGCTATCACAAAATAATAATTTAAAGTATTTTTTTCTTAAAATGTATTGTAAAGACTGCAGGGTGATGCGATGCCTTAACTCTATCTCGTCTCAATTAGTTATTTCTATGTGATGATTCTTTATTTTATATAATATAACAGAGTTATGGCTCTTCACCGCAATTTTACTATAGTACAATTATGGACAACATCAGTTATGTGTTACGTTATCTTGTGGGGAATTGTTAAATATTTTATTATTACAACAAACTAATGAGATAAAAACACATTATCATAATAATAATTTAAAAAATGCGTGATTGCCGTAGAACACTCAGTTGTAACGTATTTCCTTTCGTAGTATATTATTATTAAACTGGATATATTGTTGAATAACGAATGCAAATAAATGAATTACTAGCGTCTCAGAGTAATTCAATGAAACGCAGAGATAACTAATGAATTGAAGGAATTGTAGGAAATTTCGTTATAAATATATTTTTTCTACTTGTGAAAATAAAACCTTTTATTGTACATCATTCAATTCATCTAATTCATTATAATATAATTACAATACAGCTGACGCGTATGATTTGTACAAACTACGCCAGGGCAGCCGTTGAGAACTTACTGGTTGTCTTAAACCAATAAGCGCGCACCTATCACTAGGCACAGCCAATAGTATAAGCGCTATGGATAACCGCCTAATCCAGGGGTTCCCAAAGTGTGTGCCGTAGACAGTGAAGAAGGGTGCTGTAAAGTTATTTTCTATATCATTCTCCAAAACCTCAAATGTCCGCGGGTACAAAATAAACAATTTCATTTACATACTTACCGACGTGTTCGGAAACTTTTAATTTTATGTTTGAATAAATAAACAGTTTGGATTCTTAATGTGGATCTTTTCCTGTACCTATCTATGTGTTCATTGTACCTATCTATTTCAACCCGCTTAATAGGGTAGGGTTCCGCGACAACATAGTAGACATCTATGTGCACCGCGTACTGAAAAAGATTGGGAACCCCAGGTTTAATCTATAGAACTATAGTGTATTATAGAACACACTGAAAAAGGCCCGTAACGATAAAACCTTACATTTTTGTTTTGTCTAGCCTCCATCCGTACCGCGCGATAAGGAACTTCGTTCCAATAACACAATAATAATATAATAATTATAATATAACACCAAAATGTACATTCGTGAGTGCAAAAATATAAATTAATGAATAAATGATCGACTGTTTCTATAGTATTATAAAGTTTAATGGTAAGTTTTAAAAGTATTTATCATTCCCTACATTATTCACGAATAGATACTGCCAGTAAGTTGATTACTCTAGTAACAATTTTATTTACTACTTATTTATCTATGCATATTACTGATACATTTATGTTATTGACTGTATTTTATTGTATTTACATAACGCAGGGCTAACTTTGTATCTGTTGGTTTTTAATTGTTCCGATTTTGTATTATGTTCACTAAACCGTACTTATAATATGAGATAAAATATAATTATTATTTTTAAATGGTATTTCTTTTACATTATCGCGCACCTGACATATTTCTTATTAGCTGTGTTCGCGACTTCGTTCGCGTTGAATCGATTGAAAATAATTATACCCGATTTTGTAACTTTTTTTCGATACTGTTTCTGGTAAAACATATTATCTAGTAATTTAGGTATATGTTTAAATATGAACCATTTCAGTTTCTAAAAAAACAAAACAAAGATTCCTCAAAATTACCGCCTCTAATATCTGACGCCTTAGGGTCCAGTCCACTGGTAAATCCACCAATGCTTATATCTTCTATCTGTACCTATAAGTAAAATACAGTTCATTTGACACTCAATAAAGTCAAAACTATTGTACTTATAGGGATGAGACTGTCGTAGATGGTTCTAGTCTTACTTAGTTTTCGGAATCCACTGTTTTTTCGTGTTTTTGAATTTTCGATTTATTTCTGTATGTCCAGCGTAGCGGGTGAGTGACGGATTGTCTAGTATAATTAGAAGATTATCTGTTACGTATTTCGTAAGGAGGATTATAAGGGTCATGTGAATAATAGTCAAATAAAAATATTAAAATTAGAATTGTCAAAAGTGATCGATAAAGTGAAAAATGGAAATCAATTTGACAAAGATTGCAAACTGAAATTTATTGTATTAAAATATGTCACACACGAAGACCTCACACATAACGAATGGTAAAAGCAGACCGGGTGAGCAGGAGAATAACAGAAATGAGGACGAAGGTATTTAATATACTTTATTATGGCAAATCGTTATGCAATTAAATAAACATTTGATAACCGCTTCTGTTTTTAGGTGAGATAGTAGATTGTGAAACTTCTGAAAACTGCGCTTATACTGGTACGTACCTACATGATTTAACATAAAAGAAAGAGCTCAGATATTCTTCAATCATACATATCGCGTTAAAATGTATTAAAATGATCTCATAATGTTGATTAGTGTATAACTTGAAGAAATCCATATAGAATCATTAAATTTTATAATTCTTATAGAATTCGTTCTATACACAAACCCTGGCCTTGTAGATTTTGCATATTTTTATTCTAGTCACTGTTTCAAAAAAACCTTCGGCCTCCAGTGAAGATTTAGCCTCGTGTCATGGACAAAAATCATTTATCAGCATACACTCTACAGATCATCTCTGTCAACTAACTGATCAAGATAATTCTTGTAACCTTGAAGAGTGTAATCTTGAAGTTCTGAGTCGGAACGATGTTTTCCCTTCAACTTCTGAAGAAAGCCTATCGAATGAAGATAAAACTCCAGTACGAAGAAAGAATCACAGTAAAAAATCAACAATCCAGAAATTACAAGCGGCAACTGCTGAAAAGTCGTCTTATGTGCCAACAAATAGTAAATCGTCTACTGGTTCGCGTCAGAAAGACCCGATTGAAGGACAATCTGCAGTATATTCAGATTTTGATATACCAAAAAATACACTACACGTTGTTGGCAGTAATCCTGGTGAGCCCAAAATGTCGTATCAAGATCCACCAAAGAAAATCTCTAAAACGGTAAATAATTCAAATTCATAAATTTATATTTAAGGTCAATATAATGTAAGATTATTACAAAAATTAGTAAACAAATATTGGACATTGATGGCCGTTGTTTGATATAACTAAAGATCACTCAACAGACAATCTAAATAAATATAGATACTCGAAGGTTCTCTGTTCGATACAACCGAAATGAAGTAAATTACTGGTCCTCCCATAATCATTAAGCACTACGTCTAATATTATATTAGGATACCACATTTGTCAAACAGAAACTGTTGGTGCAGAATCTTCACGATAGATAAGGGAAATTATCGAAAGGGCGTTAGGTAAACTTAATATGAATGGATAACAGGAACCAAGGCCAATAATGGTACACTCTGAGTAGTATGATTATGTGCAAATATTTTGTATTTTAATGCTATTGATGATTAAATAAAAATATCTTTTACAGATGAAAAAGTTCCTACGTAACATTGATAAACATAAAAACGAACAAAACGGTAAAAATAATGATAAAGCTATAAACAAGTTGACAACGATGCGAGGCATTCTAAAAGACGGTCAATGTGGGCCGGAATGTACTGGTGACTCTTCAGTGCAGGGAACGGACGGATACGACTTAAGTAATCCTTTACTACTAATATTATATAAGCTTATAATTACATTTTTTCCATTTGTCACCAAAAACCTCTTTCGTGCGCACGAGCTCTTTTCTCATTTTATTGTACGTTATTTATAATATAATGTGTGAATTTAAGTGAACGTTTTTTGCGTTAGATTTTTTAACAGTTTCATCTACGCCCTCTTTGATAAGCTGTTTTTTTACCTGCAAGCGTTAACGTAAAGAGAATTTTTTTTTAATTGGGATGACATTATCCACTAAATCGACAACATTTACATCTATCTCAATACTAAATCCTGTGTTCAAAACGAACTCTCAAAAATTCTATAGAAACATACATATTTTTTTACTCTTTTCGCAAGCGAATGTAGAAAAAGGTAACTTGGCTAGGGATTCTAGAGCGTCTACACATAGTTGTCTTCATAGAGGCATATTATTACACAGACATTATTATTCAGTTCCGGTTTTGTGGACCATAAAAGTATTTATGGCTAGAAGGATACTACTTTTGGTCCTTCGAGAACATGTTTTAATTTTTCTCTTCTACAACGCTTATTTACAACAAAATCCTTAGTGTTGTGTGTGTTTTTTACCTTCACATATCGTACCTACTCGAATAATTGCATATTCGTATTTTTGAATTATTACAGGTGATGAAGTATCCTTTCCATTTCAAATGGACTTCGACTCGAGGACACACTACTCAAAGCAAACCATTGATAAGAATGTAACTTTCAACACTAATGTACTTATAATACACTACACGGGTGACCTTTGCGTGGGTCAGAGTGTGGAGACCCTCAGTAAAGAGAAAGATCAACAAGCGAGAAATTCAGAACTGAGAAGAACTTTCCTCACAAAGTACAATGAATTCTGGCCGACTCAGAAATAGATTCAAATAAAACTAACATAGGGATTCAATGTCTTATTTACATAGAAAGATGGACTAACCTAAGTGAACTTTCATATATTTGAATTTTATTTTAATTAAAGTGTATTTTTAAAGGAACAAATTTTGTATTACGTTTAAAATATGAAATAGCGTTTTGTTTAGCGTTTATTTATTTTAAACGGTCGTTTCGTGAGCGATGTAAAATTTTATTGAATTAAAATATATAATATAGTCTTTTAAATGTCTTTTATTGATGAAATAAATAAATATACTTCATATAAGAGCTTTCGATGAGATTTTCCATAAAACTAAATCTTTTACTCTATCGTAAGTAAAGTATTTTGGTATATCGAGAGGTAATTGTTCGATGGTCCAAGTGGAATGAACATTTTCTGTCTTTATTTTGTCGAGTAATGTAAGGAATGTTTCGTAACAAGGCGCCACCGAGTCAAGATGATCTATCGTGAAGACATATCTCTTTTCGAGTATAACATACAGCGATTTTGGTGAGTTCATATTTAATATTCTCTGTACTGTTGATAGAAATGCAGCGGTCACATCGTCATCGTAGATAACTGAAAAAAAGAATTATTTATATAAGAATTGTCAAAACAAGCAAATAAACAAACTCACTTTCGCATTTATAATATTAGTATAGAGTATAGATATAGACTATTTCTATTAAAGCAAGGTTTATAAATCACTGCGTTGTTGAGTGCGTGCTGCGTGAGCTGAGTGCTGTTATTATTTAATTTATTGAATTAGCACTATGCCAATTTTCATTAAAATCTACGCAGTATCAGAGTGATGCACGTACAAAAAAAAATTAATATATTTTAGCCTCGTCGATAGCAAAGTACATTCCAATTATAATTTTATAAAATATTTAATGTCCTGATTTGTATCCATTACACATTTTACATATGTATAAATAATCGAAATAATAATTAGGAACAATAATCGATACAATCAATTCTAAAATACTTTCGATAATGAAGCCGCCGTAAGCCTTAAATGTTTTTTTTACAGTAAATTTTATTTTATAAAATATTATGAAATTAGGTGATAGGGTATTAGCCATACGCTAAAACTCATAGAGCATAAAAACATACCATCTGCGGCAATAACAATATCAGTGTCTCTAATTGCATCTGTTAACTGTTGATTCCATTTTGTACTCTTAAAATCCAGTGGCATTACTTCAAACTGTGACTTTATTAAATTCTCATTGTACTTTGTATTTAATTTTATAAGGTTCAATATTCCTCCAAGATCAATGTCTGAAAATAAACAAAATGATTGCATAAATTTATGTTTAACCTTTCTTTTCAACAGGTTTCCTCACCATTCGTTATTTATCTATATTAACATTATACAGCGGAAAAGTATGTTTGTTTGAACGCGCTAACGTTAGGAACTACCAGTCGGATTTCAAAAATTATATTTGAATTTTATAAAGCAATTATTGAGGAAGGCTTTAGACTATTTAATATCACGATACCACCAATAGGAGCAAAGTTGTACAGGAACAAATAAAAAAAACGGGCATAAACTATTAAATAATTTTGAGCTCTATGTGAAGCACAGCTAGTTAGGTAATAAATAAGGGCACATACTTTTGCACCTTACAATTTCAGCCCAAAATAAGCAAGCACGTATTTTGGCGACTTAACTATCAATATTTACTTTAAATAGATAATTATAATTATGATACAGAATTATGTTATGAGTGACTATCAAACATACGACTCTTGGCTCTAAAGGAGACCCACTAGAGTGTAATTTATGGTCCATAATTTATTAGAATTCAATGAAACTAATGGTATAAACATACCTGTACATACAACTTTATTTGCAAACATAGCAGCAACAAAACTCGTAAGTCCAGTGCCTGCACCAAGTTCCAACACATGTTTTCCTTTAAGTTGTCCCTTCAAACCAAGATAAATGAGCAAATCTCCCAACAGAAAAGCCCCTCTCCAAACCTGAAGGCCAACTAGTGATATATTTGTTTTAGGGCTGTGCTCTGAAAATATATTTAGGTATGTATGAAAATTCTGTGTTACATTGTTTGCCCATACCATTCTCGGAAATCTCTCAACCAATTTTAATGAAAATTTGGCAATGAATATTGAGTTTCTTTATAGTCTATAGGTTAGCCCTATGGTTGCATTTTCACTCTCTCAAGTGCAATTACCGGAACCCATTTATAGGTATTTGGCGGTTTCAAATTGAGGGTGGTAGTTAGCCAGGCAGGCATTAGCAAAAGCCCTACCACCATGCAATGGTTTCATCATGATTTTTCCTTCACCCTGAGCTCAACATCATTGCAGGAATCCGAATTCATGTCCATTGACATGGTGTCTGTATATGCTATCATTAACTACCAATGCTTCAGCTACAGCTTGATAAATATGATAGTTTTTATCCTGGTGAATATCCCTTAACCTGATAGCTTTTAAGGGGCCATTCAAGTATTACTTAAACAGAATTTTAGTAATTACTGACTCTCCCGTCCCTCTTGTCAGCAATAGTAAGCAATACTCTTGAGTAGAATCAATAAAGAATAAAGCAGAATCAATAATAATAATAATACTGTTATTAAGAGAATTTCAATAATAAAAATTATTATACAGTAAGCAACTTACCAATCCTTATAATATGTTTTGTTGGTCTTTCAATATCCAAATCCTCATCTTCATCAAAATTACTGTTTGCTTCCTTACAGGGTAATAGAAAAGGAAACTCTGAAATAATATCTACAAAATATTTCATAATTATTTTTTGCAATTCAATTGGACTGATGATAGGATACTTGGTAGTGTGTAAAGATACCATGAATCCACCAACAATGAGCTTTAGCATTCTGTGGAAGAAAACATTGTGATGAATACATAGCATGATGGTAGGGTATTTCTAATGCTTGGTTAGCTACCACCCTCAAGTTGAAAATCTGTCACCAAATACTTATGTGTTCCAGTATTTCAAATACGAGCCAGCTTCTCCACTAACCTTAGTGTGTCCACCATCTAGGGCCACATCGTCACATCAGGTGAGATTGTGGCCTTAATGGTAACCTTATCTATAAAAAAAATAGAATATTATG
Organism: Actias luna; assembly: GCA_039707435.1. NCBI lineage: Eukaryota > Metazoa > Arthropoda > Insecta > Lepidoptera > Saturniidae > Actias > Actias luna. The sequence goes on along the minus strand of JAZHAC010000008.1, from coordinate 5,815,165 downwards.
GTTCATATAAAGAAATTTTAGATTATTTCTCACTGTTTCTGGCACACTGTCATTATGAGTGTAAATGTAAAAAATATCTTCATTAAACTGTTTCAGATTTAATGACTAACATATGAGTAAATTCATCGAATTATTATAAAATTTGTCTAAAGTAATACTTACTCCCTTCAATGCTAGGTGTTATTTTTGTTTTATAATCATACTCCTCATATATTTCAGATGTTACAGTATACTCTGGCATCTGTATAGAATTACACAATACTATAATTAGCATAACATAAATATTATTAGATTGTAATGAACATAACATTAATGTTTATAAACAATTTGATTTAATGTTTAATTGCTTTGTTACAGTGATAAGTGGGAAACCATATAAAGTTGTTTAGTCATAATATAAATATCAATTAATATTATTTTATACTTGAATAAGTGATGAAAAATTAAGTTAAAAATGGTTTTCAATGATATTTTGTACATACCTTTTGAATTTTGAACACAAATTTTACTAATTAATTTACTGGTCTCACGCATGAAATTCTAACTAGTCCGAGACTGTTAATGAGGAAGGAATAGTGTTACAAAAATTGGATTTGTTCCAATTTTAAAACATCTAAAATAAATTAGCAATAGCAAGGCAGTTCAAGTGCCAGATGTTCAATGTGATCCGATAATTTATGTTCGAAGTAAATGCATGTAATGTACATTAGTTATAACAACTATATTGTAAATGTTTTCAATTTTTATACACAATATTAATTTTACATTACCTAAGTATATGGATATGTTTTAATAACGTACAACAACAAAAAGGTTTTTACATGCTTATGACTTTTGAGTAAAATTTTATTAATCCATTTTATCTTCATGTTCATAAAACGACAGTATGATTTGTATATACCTGTTAACAAAATTTATTCAGAACTTGTATCTTCGCTTATTCTACATTGTTTAAGATTTATGATCAGATTATTATAGTTTAGTTGTTACGATTATATATTTATATTTAAAAGATTTCACTCAAATATCTCGTGTAAGATATAAGTAAATAAAAAATATATTTTTATTTACTATTGCAATTGTCACGAACATCAAATTTCTACAGCTGTTTAGTTTAGTCTTTGACATTGACAATGCCGTTTAATTTTACGCACTCTACGTAAACAAATTGTATATATTTTTTATTACCAAACTTACCCCTACCCTATAAAAAAAATAAAAACGTAATTAGATTTTTCGAATTCCACAACTGTGAATTATTGATTCCTAAATCACAAATTATCCAACATTTTTAAATCTTGTAAACCGCATGTATTAAAAAAAAAAACTGAACCAATCACAGCCCAACACACGTTCGAAGCTGCCACGTCAAATGAGACAGAGAACGAAGTGGCATTATTCGGCATTTAATTGAATATCGTCTTCCAAGAGATAGGCTCTGCCGGATCATCATGCGTGTGGCAATATTTGTAGCTATAACCCTTTTAGGGTTTGCTCTGGGAGACGAGATTCCCACAGAAGATAACGTTCTTGTCCTTAGTAAATCTAATTTCGACAGTGTAATATCAACGACAAACTATATTTTAGTGGAATTCTGTAAGTTGTCAGCATTTATTAATGTTTACTTTTATGTTTAGTATACTGACCGCTAAAATACACTAGCTTTAATATAAAATAATTTGTAGAAGCTTTTTTATCGCGTGCCGGTAACCGGTGAGTTTACCGGCCACGCCAAATTTACGTGCTTTGTTATTACATGTGCTATTTCCCTCCAGATGCGCCGTGGTGTGGTCACTGCAAATCTCTCGCACCGGAATACGCCAAGGCTGCAACTAAGTTGGCAGAAGAAGAATCGCCGGTCAAGCTCGCTAAAGTTGATGCCACCCAGGAGCAAGAACTTGCCGAAAGTTACGGCGTTAGAGGATACCCAACGCTAAAATTCTTCAGGAACGGCAACCCGGTTGATTATTCAGGTAATTAAACAATTCATTATTTCCTAATTTTTCCTAGCACTAGTTCCTATTTCCATATTAGTGCGTTAATATCTAAAAAATAAACAGCCTCAAACCTGTTCATTTTATTTCAAGTTATAGATTTAAATGATTGATTTTCCTGTTAAAACTTATACCAGGTATAAAAGAAAATATAATTACTTTGAATATCTCAATAACAGAAGAAAGTTTATTGAATAAAAAAATATATTTTCTGGAGATGAATACTTAAATTTGTAATGTAATACTTGCCTAAGTGTTTTATTAAAATTATTTATGTTACTAGGTGGACGTCAAGCTGATGACATTGTAAACTGGTTGAAGAAGAAGACAGGACCTCCAGCTGTGGAGGTGTCATCAGCTGAACAAGCTAAAGAGCTGATTGCTGCTAACCCTGTTATTGTGTTTGGTTTCTTTGCTGATCAGACTGAAGAGAAAGCCAAAGCATTCCTTGGAGTTGCAAGCATTGTCGATGACCAAGTCTTTGCAATTGTTGCTGATGAGAAAGTCACATCAGAATTGGAAGCTAAGGATGGAGATGTTGTGCTTTTTAAAAACGTAAGTGATTTTATAAATCATATAATAAATCTATGTTAATTATAACCTCATAGTATTAACATCTCCTGATAACACAAAGTTTATTCCTTAAGTGCATAGTGTTGTACTTTTACATTAAAAAGTATTTGTTAGTACTTTATTTAAGCTACAAAATCTTCTGTACTATAAAGTTTTTTTTATAAAATAAAAAAGTAGGTATCATGCAAGATTTTATTGGTATAAAGCCACATTCTTTACTATGTTATAATTTCCTTGTAGGAACTGACTGATGGTTGCATGTATATATATGAAATCATTGATTTATGTATAGACCAGGAAGAATGTCAAAGTTATTTTTATTACTAAATAAATTTATATTGCCCTAATAACTTATATTATAATTTATTTAAGTTAACTCATTTGAGATAATAAAGTTTGTTGACCCATCAAGGGGACAGATAAGGCAATTGATGGTTTGTTGAAACCAAACTAAAGTAGACACTATTTTAAATAAGTATTTATTGATATATACTTTTCAATGTTCAAAAATTGTCTTTTTAAAATATATTAATATTTTAAAAATATTGTACTATTTTCATGTTTATCACATAAATGTCCTTATTTACATATGAATTAATATTTGTGAGGTAAATTCATAAAATCTGTAACTAAAAGATACCAGTATCTAAAGGTCATCAAGTCAATGACAAACTTGTGCTACTTACAATATTTTCATAATGAGATAATTTGGAATGATTTTTAAATACTGTGATTTTATGAAAAAATGCTTGAAATAAGTTTGCCATCTTTTATAGTTTACATTGGAACCTGTAAAATAACTAGTATGTACACCATACCTAATTTATAAACCTTTACAAAGCACACCTTAAAAAGAAACCTCTATAAGGGTTAAAATTTGTTAATGATGATTATTATTTAGGAACAAAACTGAAGTTATTTTATTTCTTTCTTCTTATATAAAATATTTGAATGAAATTCATTCATTTTTACGTGATAAAAGTTTTTATGCAGAATACATTTGATATATTCATCAAAGCATAAATTGTACTCATTTGCATTATTTTTAAGCTGTAATAAAATTATTATTATTAATTATATTTTTTCCTATTTATTTTTATGTGGTACTATGGTACTGATACTTATGTTTTAGAAATGAAGTTGACAATTTCGAGAATGTTAATTTTGTCTTGAAAGTGACTAAAAATGTTGTTTGCTTGAAATTGTACACTTTGAAATCAGAAACTGTATTGTATATTAATAGAATTAAGTGTAATGTAATATTAGGTAGAGTTAATCACAATAGAAAAATCCTTTTGTATATTTTTCATATAGATTTTAAATAATATTTATACAAAATACATTACCCTAATTTTTGTCCACAGTTTGAAGAGAACCGTGTCAAATATGAAGGGGAAAAGTTCGACGAGGACTTGTTCAAGTCATGGGTGTTTGTCCAAAGCATGCCTACCATCGTTGAATTCTCCCACGAGACTGCCTCCAAGATCTTCGGTGGCCAAATCAAATACCACCTTCTCCTATTCCTGTCCAAGGTAGGTTTAAAAGCATATAGTACCAGATTACTAAATATATTGTTATGACAATATTCCTCATCAAAATAGAATAATTTCCTTTACACAAAATTATATGTGTAAACCAATTCCTTACCTTGACTACAATTTTCGAGTGTAAATCATAACAAGTATTCGCCAAGTTGTAAAATTCAACTAAAATGATTGTTGACAGATGTAATATTTTTTTATGAACACGGAGATTTCTTTTTCCATTTTTTTATATAAGTAAAGATCGTTAACAGAGGTTGAACGAAAAAAAAGTTCGTTTGAACTTCGTTTGAAAAGTTCGTTTAAAACAAGGTATCAAATTCGTTTGCCTTTACCTGTTATGTTAAAAAAAGAACTATCCAAAATTTTTACAATATATCAAATAATGCCTAGCTTAGCGGGTTCAATAAAATTTTCCGCTTTATAATATTAATGTAGATATAAATAAATGCTTAATTAATCGCTTCTTAAATGCATAATTAAGCGGAATAAGTCACGAAAAAAGGTATTACGTCATATGTATTATGTGTACAGATATAATTTGACCCGCTGTGAAACAACACCCTAGCGATTGGGGATAAACGACTTCATTATTTTCCGTGACATGTTTTATCGTAATAATTCACAATAGCGCCATGTTATTATAAGTAGATTTTTTTGTTATACGTAAAATTAAATTGAACACATGAAAATGGGATTTATTTCGTACACTGTAATATATTAACAATAATTGAATTAAAAATATTATTCCAAATTATGTGAAAGTTCCTCATTAAATAAATATTTATTAGAAACGGTTATCGTACTCTTGAAGTAAGTTTAACACCTATGCCATGAAGAATTGTTTTGTAGTTTTGTATTATTCAAAGTATGTATTCATCGGCATAGGTTTAATTTTTATTATAAGTCTAAAATTTCGGTGAAGGTTGTGTTTAATGAAATTGTATTTATGAATTTTGTCATTTTGCTACCTATCTTAAGTTGAAAATGTAGTGCCATCGCTTATAGGTATAATAGACCCGAGACCATTCTACACTACAAATTCTCTTGTGATTAACGTACGTAACTGTTCAAAATTAAGACAGAGTAATCTATATGAATATTATAAAACGGAAAAGTTTGTTTGTTTATTTGTTTAAACGCGCTCATCTTAGGAACTACCAGTCGCATTAAAAAAAAAGTTGTATAGGATAGAACAATAATTGAGCAAGGTTTTAGGCTATTTAATATCAAGCGACCACTAGTAGGAGTAAAGTTGTTTTGAAAAGAGTAACAATAGCAGGCAAAAAATATTTAATTATCATTAGTTCTACGCGAACGAAGTTGCAGGCGCTGCTAGTTAAAAATAAAAGCTATCGAGCTTCATGTCTGCTCTTCTTGTACATTTTGAAAGCGTAAATTGAATACATTTTTTTTTATTAATGTCATTTCACACATCATTACTTAAAATGACGTAGTTCTGGTAAATAAACCTAAGTTAATAAACAATTAGAATAATAAACCTCAGTCACGTTTCGATTTGTAAGTGATAATAATCTAATACATAGATTTTAAAAGGACAGTATGATTCAATGAAACCGCGGAAATAAGTTGTTGCAAATGTGATTGTCCTTAGGCGAGTCTATTCTTTGTCACATAGATAAAGTTGCGTTCGAACAACGGTAACGATATAAACTTGCTCGTCACCTACTTACTACCTCTTAATAGTTGAAAGTATGTCATTTCTTCTATGCTGCATCGTGATTCTCGAAAGTGATCATACTAGTATATGCACTTTCACAAAAGCGTGTGTATATAGTAAAATTGATGAACATAAGATAAAATGACGTTCAATGTGATGAACTTTCACCGGTCAGCTCAAGTCAGTGATACGCGGTCTCTATGATTATACGATGTTACGATACTGCATTTTGGAACTTTAAACCCGTGGATACGACTGAATTTATCCAAATACGCGATCTGAAGCGATGATGACTCAGTTGGACTAGAGCTTGAATCCTTCTGCAATTAAACTAAGCTTCCGTTGAGGTAAAACGTCGTGAGAAAACCATAGCATGGTGGTGACGCTTTTTCTATTACCCAACTAGCTAGCTATCACCCTCAAGTTGAATATCTGCCGCCAAATACGTATAGATGTACTTCGTTAGTTGCACTTGAGAGTCAGTACCTCTATTAAGCTTTAACGTGTCCACCATCTTGGGTTACTTAACATCAGATAAGTTTGTAGCCATAACGCTCAACCTATAAAGTAAAAAAATAAGATACGAATGATTGATTAATCAATCTTAAATACTAGTTGCCACGACAGACGCTGTTTTCTTCTTTTAAGTATTCAATTATTAGACCATGACGTTATCTATCGCGTTCAGTGGTAGTGTACAAACCTTCTACACGATAAAATACATTGTCGCTTAGCAAACATTACCGTCTAAGTCGAATAATGCCGTTTTGGCCTTTTAAATGTCATTGGATAAGCCATCTCATCAGGCCTCACAATATGCTGACGAATAAAGCTAATAAGAATTGTTATTATATGCAGTGCCAATTAATAATTTTAATTAAAAGATGACAATTGTAACCTTCAAATAATAATAAAAATAAAAACAGTATTTTCACTCTCGTGTAAAATGAGTCAAATTGACTTGGGCGGTGTTTTTGCTAAGCGATAATATGCGCATCAAATTTCATAGTGATAAATCAAACGGTTAGAGTTAGAGTTGGATCGTTTTATTCCGTGTCCCTGCAGAACCCCTATTTATTTATGGAATAAAAATTATTCCGTAATATTCGTTATCACCGTATCAAATTTCATTATAATCTATTCAGTAGTTGCAAAATGATGCGTTTACAAGAGGACAGACAAGCGTAAAATTACTATTATATTGACTACTGATCGACAACAAAGTATGCTTCAATTATAATTAAAAAACTTTCTTACAGTTTTATTATAATATGTACAGACTAACTGTGTTCACAACATCGTTCGTATGGAACTAAATATTGGTTAATAATTTTTGTTCGTTTTTGTAACTTTTTTTAATACAGCTTCGCTCCTTTTGATGGTAGCGTAATGTTAAATAGCTTAAGCCTCCCATAATGATTGCTTTATCGAAAACAAAAAGAATTTTTGAAATCCAACTGGTAATTTTCCTGTGATTAGCGCATTCAAACAAACAAACTTTTCCGCGTTACAATATTAAAACAGATGGTCCATAGTATATATATAAGTTTATAATTAAATATAATTATAATAATTATAATAGTAATAAATAGTAATTAATGGTTCAATCACCGAATATATATAGTCGTGTGCCCTAATTTGCAATTAATTTATTCCCCTTCCATTTATGAAAACACGTTACTTATGAAATATTTTTTCGTTATAATTTCATCAAGGAAATGTATTCCTGTCATGATGTTAGAATAATTACCGAAATATTGTTGTATGTTGTTAGCGTATAGTTTAATAACGGTTGTCAAGGCAAAGGTAGTCGACCGGAAAAGTTCACTAACCTATGCTAATAAGAAAATCAACGTCTTGTCTGCGTTACTACGCCACGCATCTTACTATTACTTATAAAATAATATAAATATTCTTTTTCATACGTATCTGTACTTTTATCTACATTTTTTTCAAGTTTCTGATCGATGCTGTTATATATATATATATAGACTGATCACAAATACATATAACTTTTGTTTGGTGTTGTGTGACTGTTAGGCGGCGATTCGAAAATAATTAGACAATTAAATAATGAGATTGCAATTTCAAGGTCGCGTCACGTTTAGGTTTTCTTCGTTACATGACAGATATGAAAGATTTACATTGGCTTTTAAAAGGTACTTTCTCAGAATAAATCTCTTATTTATTTTAAAAGATTATTTTAACAGCTTGTATGTTTTATATTTAACTTAAAAACAACTTTACTGATAATTTATTTTTGTAATTTTGGAAACGAAACATCTATCTCATTCTTCAGTTGATAATTTATACGAATTGTCAACAAAACTTTTTTAAATCTTAAAATATAATTAAAAAATAAAGTATTCGTCTAAAATAATTACTGCGTTAATATACACGAGCGAAACAGCGGTCCTTAGACTGTTGAAAATATTAAGAAACGCTAATAGTTTTTTTATCAATGGCAAAATCATTGTCGCAGTTATCGTTAAATAAAATCAATTAATTCCGCTTATCGAATGCTGATGTTAATATGGATTAATATAAAAGTACTGTAGAGAGAGATGTGTAAGCGGTGTGAGATATTGTACACGATGTTCTATAATAATAACAGTTACTTTTTATTAGAATAATATTTTTAGTACAATGAAAGACGAGTATTCGTAGCGATTTTATGCAAACAACAAGTGCCAATATTTCAACGTCGGACCTTTTATAGTCCGTCTAATTACATTGACAAGATCCGTGCACCCAGTGGACGCATCAATGCTGATTATAAAATGCCCGGACTTAACCTGTTGTTCCATAATGAAGTGCATTATTTTCTTATCTCGCGAGGGAGCGTTTAGATGACTTGGTCTACTGGATTGTTCCATGGGATAGTAGACTCACTACAGTACAATGGCTGATTGTTTTATTTTGTCTACAGCAAAATGACCAATACGAGAAATACATCGAAGAGCTGAAACCTGTCGCTAAAAATTACCGCGACAAGCTCATGACTGTAGCCATCGACGCGGACGAGGATGAACACCAGAGGTAACCACGATCTCTTATTACTTTTATTTATAGTTAAGGTTTAGCATTATGGCCTTCATCTCACCTGATGTTATGTGACGATGTGGCCCAAGATTGTGGACACGCTAAGCCTAGTAGAGGGACTGGCTCTCAAGTGCAACTGCCGGAACACATCTAAAAGTATATGGCGGCAGATTTTCAACTTGAGGGTGTTAGCTAGCTAGGCGGACATTTGAAAAAGACCTACCATCATGCTATGGATTCATCACAATGTTTTTCCTTAACCGAAAGCTTAAGGTCATTGTAGGAGGCTTCGAACACACGACCCTTTACGCGGCGACTGAGCTATCATCGCTTCACAATATACATTGCTTTATATACATTGTACACTTTATATAATAACATGGGATTGTGAATTTTATGAGGTTATTGAGAGTTGTTAATCTTTTTAAATGTTTTTATAACTTCTTTCAATATAACTATGCTCCTATTGTTGGTAAGGTGTTAAATAGCCTAAAGTTTTCCTCAATTATTGCCCTATCAAATACAATAAATAATTTTTGAAATCCGACTGATGGTTTCTAAGATTAGAAAGTTCAAACTAACAAACACACTTTTCCGCTTGTTAATATTAATAAAGATAATGTAACCCAACCGAAATAAACTAATTTCGTCGTTTATGGGACTGTATTATATAGTGGAGATAAAAGAACACCATATTTTTGTGATATGATTTATATTTAAACATTTTCAAAAATATATAAATCCCCTTATGTATTATCACCGTTGTCTGAACAGAATCCTAGAATTCTTCGGCATGAAGAAGGATGAAGTACCTGCCGCCAGGCTGATCGCCCTCGAACAGGATATGGCCAAGTACAAGCCAGCTAGCGATGAGCTGACCGCCAACACTGTCGAGGTAATTCTACCTACTCTATTTCCTTTAATTTCCAGAAGCTTAAGTGAGCGATGTAAAAGCAAATCCGCCTCAGTCCTAAATTGATATTTTTTTATTTAAGGGCAAGTCCATTAATTACGTGCCAGGTTTAGGGGAACCGAATCTCATGTGGGGGAGGGGATGACCTCGGCAGATATTACGAAACTTTTTTTTCACAAAAAACAGTACAAAGTTACGAGAAAACTGGGTTACACTGATAATTTGTTTATATAAAGATGGGCATGATTGTGGCAAGAAATGTATTTATTGAAAATTTTCAACAATTTAATTTCTTGTCAGAACAATGCCTATTCTTACCACGAAAAAATAAGACCCCGTTAATGCACCTGTAACGACGGGTGGAATTCTGAAAAAGAAAAGCCGGAACAATAAAAAGTTCTTACCAAATGGAATATTAGGTCTTCACTATCGTTATCGATGAATACCCATAAACTCAAAAAACAATAAGTTTGATTCAGTTAGAACTGCCAGTCACCCAGGTACATTTATCAAAAAGAGATTTCTGAAAATATATAACAAATCCGTCCCGCCTCTTGTAGTTCATGCAGGTGAATTCGAACTCGCGTCCTTTATCGCAGCCACCGTACACACTACCAACTGAGCCACTATCGCTAGAGTCGAGAGTGCGAGCTGGTCACTTATTCATTACATTCAATTGTTACTGTTAATACGTGTGCTATTATAGTTAAATACCATGAAAAATGGGTTGTTATGTAAACATTACGTTTAAAATGGCTTTATCGATATTGAAATTGTAATATGGTTTTATGTTTTAGTTAAGGATTGTGAGGTAATTGATAATAAGCGTTTACCGGAGCAAATTAACCATGCTGCATTATGTTAGTAGATTTATAAAGTAATGAAATGTTTTAAATGAACGTTGCATTGTTACGGCAAGATTAACATGCGTTTTGTTAATTTAGGATAAAATATTTAATTGGTATTAGTTGAGCATAAATAACAATTATTTATAAAGTTAATTATGTTTGTTGATTAGGAATTCGTGCAATCGTTCTTCGCTGGAACCCTGAAACAGCACTTGTTGAGCGAGGATCTGCCCAGCGACTGGGCGGCTAAACCCGTCAAGACGCTGGTCGCTACCAACTTTGATGAAGTCGTCTTCGACGCTAATAAGAAGGTCCTCGTCGAATTCTACGCTCCATGGTAAGTGTCCAATTTTCAATAGTATTTAGTTGAGTTTTTTAAAAACTGACCAATTTTTTGTTTTATTAAAAAAAAAGCGTACTATATTCAGTTGTTGTATTATCAATCAATTTATCAATTGTATTTCAATAAGTATTCAATGTTCAGTTTTATTTTAATAATTGTACAATTTTAGTTATAATGTAATAAGTGTTCAACATTCAATAAACTTTACCAAAGTGAAGTTATCAGTTGGTGTTTCGATAATACGGCGGGGGACTTTTTTTATCTTGCTTCGTTTAATTGAAATATATTGATATGGATCTTAAAAAGATTTGCTTAGTATATGCTTTCTTAAAAGAACATCGCTTATTTGGCGCAAACCATAAAACTATAAGACATAGAATATTATATTATTAAGTGATATACTCTTGTATATAGTACTACAGATTTATATGTAGTTCATTAATTTCTCATACATTATGATAGCGATTTTGATGAAATTTCGTATGTAGATTTTTTTATTTTCCATATTTAAACCCGGTCGCTTTGATATCCAAATTTATATTACACATTAGAAAGTAACGAGTACTTAATCACGGAACCAATTTAGATTATTGATAGTATAGACATACATTGAACCTCGTAGATAAAATTCGTATATCGTATAAAATTTGAACTGATGAATTTGAAAATATTTTTCCAAATTAAAGTTATGAATACCGTATCTTTTTGTTGTGGTTAGAAATAAAGCGTACCGCGTTTTAGAAACATATATATTTCATGGTGGTACAATAGGGAAGGAGTTTAAGTATTAAGTTTACTGGAACGTATTTGTGAGTATAGCTAGTTTGCTTCATGGGCTTAGTTATGTACAAATTATAAATATTTATACACATTTTTACAACGCATATTAATTTATGATTTAGAATTCAATTTATTTGAGACATCTGTTGTACAAGTTTAAATAAATACAGAGTTCAACTTATTGCTTAGTTCTTTTATAAGACGGTTATGTATTAAGTGTGTTTGTGTTTTTACAATACAAAGTAATGTGCCTCGTTTAGAACAATAAAGTTAATGTTATCAAAATATTTGCAGACGTGATTAATGGACATGTTTTTCAAAATTATTTATATTGTAAAATCAAATATTTGATTTTTTTTTCATAATCATCTATACAAAAAAATTGAAGTGTCTGTAATATCAAAATAAAGGTTCTTTACTAAATGCATAGGAAAGTATATAGGGTACTTATATTATAAAAATGTCTATTTGTTTGTTCCGGCTAATCTTGGAAACGGTTGGACGGATTTTGGCGGCACTCTCGCTGGTAGATAGCTGATGTTATAAAGAGTAACTTAATCCAAAAATTTAGGGTTCCATGAAAAAAAAATGTAGTTCCACGCGAAGAAAGTCGCGGGAACAGCTAGTCTTAACATAAACAGTACTGGGTTAGCAAGACGTCGCGTGTCTCTAGGTCGAGTCTGTAATACGTATAACATTAAATCCTCTTGTAGAGTAACACGTCATGTAATGATAATGACACAGTTGCGTCATTTCTCCGCCTCCACTGTGTCTATAATTTGTACAAGTGTCTCTTCCATCATTAAGTTCTTATTCACTGAACAATTAACACATTTCATATCAAACTCTATTGTTTGTTTTCGTTCAGTGGTTTGGAAACATCACCGGCTTTTATAATATGCTGTCTCTAAGCGGTGTTATAGTATAATATCGCTGTATTAGTATTTCTGTCAGATTTCATTAATTTTGTGTTGATGTATTCATAATGAATATGGTTATATTTTTAATGTATTAGTATGGGGGTTTCTTTTACTTTATGCATACATAGTAAATACGAGTATATCGCATGTTATGCATGAACTATAATTTATTCATGTCGAGGAGCTTGAAGTTGTTTTATTTGATCTTAAGTCCCATTTGTTTTTTTCTCACTTTTCATTATTTAGTAAAAATTCTCCAAAACAATTTCAAATATCGGTAGCAATACGACATCGCATTTTAAATTGAATAAATAATATATAAGTATAATAGATGTTGAACGTAATAATTATCTACAAGAAGGACTTGTCATTTTTGTAATTATTTTTATATTACCTTGCTTTTTGGAGTAAAACTTGTTTAGCATCGTTGTGATTTGAAACTCGTTGCAACGACAGTAAAAAGAGATAATCTGAAATAAGTTATAACGTGCGAGGGAATGAGATGGAAGGCATTATACAGTGATTCTTACGGGGTCCAAGCGTTGTACGTGTGTTAGTATGTGTGTGCGCGCCTGCGTATTACGAAGCTAATTTTTGATGGGCTTACTTCTAGCGCGTGTGAACTGCACACATTTTTCTTTAAGTTTTGACGTTATTTTGTACATCCCAGTAGTTAATAACTCGATCATAGCTTGAAAGATACGCATAACTGCCAACTTTTGTGGTGATCGGTTAGTGTTTGTTTAGGTATAATGTTATCATAATTTCACATATGCAGGCATCATAGATAAATTAATATACGATATGTTTTAAATATTAATCGACTTTGTTATTATGAGTATAATTGTCGTGAACAGGTGCGGTCACTGTAAACAGTTGGTTCCCATCTACGACAAGTTGGGTGAACACTTTGAGAAGGACGATGATGTCGTCATTGCCAAGATCGACGCGACCGCCAACGAGCTGGAACACACCAAGATCACATCCTTCCCGACTATCAAACTGTACACTAAGGACAACCAGGTAATTATAATAACATTATCATCTAATTAAATGTGCCTGCGATTTCATCCCCGTGGATCATTAAAAGATATTTTTTTATAGTTATGTGTTATGGCCATAGTCTCACCTGATATAAAGTGATGATACGGTCCAAGTTAGTAGACACGCTAAACCTGTTGAGTGACAAGCTCTGCCACCATGCTATGGTTTCCTCATGATGTTTTTCTTCACCGAAAGCTCAGGGTCGGTGTAGATGGATTCGAACTCACGTTCCTTGACGCACAGTCCGTACACACTACCACTGAGCTATCATCGGTTCAAGTTGCCTTCTCTTATCGTTTATTTTTACAAGAAATCCCTTGGTTATATGTGTTACTGCTCAAACGTCGATCGATGGGTAACTAAATCTTTAAGGGATTCCCCGAGCAAATTTGTGCATATAAAATTTTTTTTTTTTTCATACACTAACTTTCTTAAATTAGAAGTGAAGAGTCCGTTATATTACTTTGAGTATTTCATTTTTATTTTTGAGGTTAATAATTAAGGTATTTTATATTGTTGTTGAATATTGTTTTTTTTTCATATTCTACCGATTTTTTGTCTAAATATACCCATTTTACTTGGCAACTCTACCACTGCATACGAGTGACACATGAAGAATTGTCAAACAATTTCAGGAAGTCGGTTTAAGGTCGATTGATCTGCGTTTCAAATGCGACGTAAATTAGAATGTTTACTTGTAGTGAATGAGAAGGTTTCCCTGCCTGATTTGATTACAGTCAAAACCACAAGTACCTCTTTCAGTATAGTATCAAAATTTAGTCCACAATTCTAATGCTAATATCCTCAACTTGAAAATTGGCCGCCAGATATCTATAGGTGTGTTCCGGCGGTTGCACTTGAAAGTTAGCCCCTCCACTAGGCTTAGCGTCCACCATTTTATGCCATATCATCACTTAATATCAAGAGATATTGTAACCATATGCTTAACCTATAAACTGTTTAAAGTAATAGGTTGATGTTTTTAGCGTGAAGACATTTATTTAATGACTTTTATGCAATTTGGGTGTATCTTATGTTACAAGAATATTGATTATTATATATTTCAACAGGTTCGCGATTACAACGGTGAACGGACATTGGCCGCGCTCACTAAGTTCGTGGAGACTGACGGCGAGGGAGCCGAACCTGTTCCCAGTGTGGTCAGTATATTAATAAACATCTGCTATTTCGCCTATTCCTTATATAAAATCAATTGAAAATACTTTATTCAATATAGGTCCTTAAGAAATTCCTTATTAATATCAAAACTAAACTGTATATACTTTTTAATTATCTTGTCACACTTTCCTTAACATTGATAGAGTACAGAAAAAAAAATCAAAGTCAGCAATAATATTTAAATAAAAATAAAAAAATATTTGAATAAAAATAATTACAAAAAAAAAATCAATTTTGTTTTTAATTTTGCTATTTGGTAATGATAATCAAACTGGATTATATCTGTATTTCTAGTGACATATATAACAATTGTTATATAATTATATTATAATATACGACCAGTTATAAGAGGTCCACGCATATATTTTATGTTCTTCCCTTTCTGTATTTAATTATCTAAACTAGTTAGATTAAATAAGCTAATTTTTATATAGTTAAGGTTTACCAGTATGACCATAATCTCACCTGATCTTAAGTGACGATACGGCCCAAGTTGGTGAGCATGTTAAACCGGTGGAGAGACTGGTTCTCAAGTACAAGTATCGGAACACATCTACATGTATTTGGCGGCAGAATTTCAACTTGAGGGTGGTAGCTAGCCAGGAGAGCATTAGAAAAAGCCCTACCACCATGCTATGGTTGCCTCACGATGCTTTCCTTCACTAAAAACTCAAGCTCTTTGTAGGTGGATTGGAACTCTCGTGGCTTGACGCGGAGTCCGTACACACTGGTAGTGTGAGTAGCAAATAATCTACCACCATGATTTTCTATAACTAAGTAAATACGAATTCATAGTTTCGCTGAGCTCCTAATAAATGTATAGTGATGTATTTTTGCACCATTACCTTTTTTTAAAGCTGTATGTATTTTCTGTTACCGTCATAAAGATCTTAATATCGTTTTGGATTTATCAATGCAAATAGGAAAATCATGCGTTTAAAAGGTTTTTATTTCTTTCTTGTATATTTCATTTTATTATAATCAAATTAATTATCCTTAACAGTTAAGAGGTGCTAGTTAGGAAGAAATCATTTTTTTTGCTTGTATTTTTTATTAATTGTGCTCAATAAAAGGCACGTTCTTTAGCGTTTGTGTGTGTGTAGGTGAAGATAATCTTTATTTATTTATTTTAGATATTTATTGAATAATTATTTGTCCATGATTATATTGGTTTATATATAGGGGCGTGTATTTTGTAAACAAAAAAAAAAGAAAAATGCGTCTTATGCGTTTTCAAATATCATTTCAATTAATTTTTTCATCGCTCTAAAGTTTGTTCATGTATTATTATTTATAAATGTGTATTATTTATTGATTTATTGCAGAGCGAATTCGATGAGGAGGAAGACGTACCTACCAGGGACGAGTTATAAGCGCTTGCTGTAAGCACTCTCATGAGACTTCCATAGCATAGTACTGTTTAGATTATAATTATTTACTTTTATACTTAAAATACAATAAAAACACCGTCGTATTTCGTTCCCTTGACTCGTTCTCTATTATTTTAAGGTTGTAAACTTATGTTTCGGTTCTTATATCACATGCAAAAGCATATTAAAAATTATTTAAAATAATACTCTTTGTTTGAACTGGGTTGTTTTTCGTTCACGAGAATACTCTCATAAGGATAAAGTAATTTATTAATTAAATGCATAATTTATGTCATAAAAACAGTGGTTTAATTAGTTTGTTTATAAATGTATTTATAATTTCTGTATCATAATGGTCGTTTGTTTTACATTCCTTAGTACAAATTTTAGTTACATCGAACAAGTGAGCGGTTTATTTTTTATATGAAAAAATTATATATTTTGTGGTCTGTTTTTAT
Source organism: Actias luna (assembly GCA_039707435.1). Classification (NCBI taxonomy): domain Eukaryota; kingdom Metazoa; phylum Arthropoda; class Insecta; order Lepidoptera; family Saturniidae; genus Actias; species Actias luna. Next base: position 5,798,479 of record JAZHAC010000008.1, on the reverse strand, counting down.
TAATTTTTATTATTGTTCATCACAAGAATCGTATATGGAATTTATCGTAATACTTTATTAAAGTAAAAGTTTTGTGTATTTTGTTTTTAAATTAAGATAATACGATGATATATCTGATTTTTATTATTGTATTTGTTTAGTTAAAGAAAAATAATATTTTCATAGAAGTAAAATTTTTAAAATGTAACACTCATAATGTACTACATTATTATTGTATACACTATATATGTAAATATATATAAAAAAGCAAGTTTGCAATTCTGTTTTATGTATCAATTGTGGATACAGAAATTGATAAATAAACGAAATTAAAATATATTGTGTTGTTTTTATTTTTACGGCTTCAATCTAATTTTTTTCAAAACAAGAAAACATTTTTGTTTGAAAAATAATTATCAATAATAAACAGTTAAGAGTGGATAGTATTTAGAATTCTTTCCCAACAATCACTAAATCAAAATTACTTGACAGCACGTCTATGGGTTTATCTGTATGGCGATGTCTTGATATATAAAGGTTCGCAATCCCTAACCTAGGCTATTCCACTTGTGAGGACCTTTCACCTCTCGCGTAGATCTTAAACAATACAGTTTTGTGTTTGTTTATTAATCGTGTCCGTAGAATTTCTCATTATTATAGGTCCATTGTTTTAGTGTTCACTGTTTTTAGAATAGTGTAATTTGAATTTTGTTAACAACTTAAATGTAGTCCCATTCTGATCTTGAGGCTTGAAGGCTGAAGCCTAGTTAGCCTATAAGAAAATCCGACGCTGCATATTTGTAACATTTTGTCATTAATTCATAAGGGTTTAAGTTCAGTACAAGTAGACGAGACATAATGTGGTCAAAAAAACATACTCAAACATATTACTACCAAAACGTTATTACTTTGAACGTAATACGAAGATTAACGCGTACAAGTAAAAATTAAGTCATTCTAATAATAATCCAGAATTGATTTATTTCATTTTACGATAAAATGCGAGGAAAGATGTCAGGGGATTGCAGCGTTTGTTTCAGTTGTAACATAATTAAATATAACAAAAAAGTATTTACTCAAGAAATTGGATTGATAATAAAAAAAGGACTAAATTAATAGAGTTGACAAAATAAATAATTATCCAATATTAGTTTTCAGAACAACATATTTGTAATATTTTTAGATCGTTATTATTATAATGTTTTGTTACACTTTATCTTATAAACAAGCGGTACCTGCAAAATAGTTTGAGTGGAACTAAAACTATTTAATCTCCCGCCGTCAGTCAAATTACAATATCTTTTGATAGAGTTCACAGATTTTAATGAAACAATGACAAAATGTTACTCGAGAATACGCTTTATGATTTCCTTGTTGACGTTTTATCATACGTTGTACTTTAGCAGTGAAGCATGCACAAACAAATAGGAAAACAGACATTTCTAAAAATGATGTAAATATTTTTTTATTACATAAGTATTTTTAGTATGCACTTTACTTGTAATCAATTTTTTCCACTTAAATAAAAAAATAATATTTTTTTATTATGTGTCGCGGTAGTCGTGGCTGTATGTAAAATCACGTGGTGGTTATTTTCACCATCCATCATGATTATTTATGGACGCTACAGAGTTCTCAAGGCGACGCAGTAAAACCAAGCACAACGTTTACAATTTCTTACAATTGGAATACTACAATAAATAATTCATCCAGTGTAAGTGTACTTAAGAAATAATCGTAGGTATTCACACGGTCACAAACAAGTCCTCCAGTACATGTTTTGCTATGACCGAGTTTAAAGGAAAACTCCTCCTCCTTCCAAGCAAGACTTATCACCAAGGCTTTGTCCAGACGTCCCGGAAGTCTATGGCGACATCAGCGTTTCCATGATTAGCAAAAATTAAAGAGATTAAATGAATGTCTTGTTACACTCTCGAATGAAAACGGACGTTTAAAGACGGAAGTAGCTAAACGGAAATGAACTTCTTATTTTTGAAAGAACACTCAGATTAACTTCTTATAGCATTTAAAAAGATCAGAAAATAGGTCGAGATAAAATTAGGAACATTTAGTGTCAGTTCGCTGAGTAATTTCCATTTTGTTAATCTATTTCCGACATATGTATAGATAAATTCAATATTTGTATTGATTTCTATCGGTATTATGGTAAGTTTGAATCGCGAATGAAATAGAATTAGGACGCTATTCAGCACGATCCATGGCGTATTTGACTCTTACTGATGTTATATGTACGCTTTGATTTATAATCCATTGTCATCCTTTTTACATTTCCATGTTTTCTGAATAAGAACACCTCAATCAAAACAATTTTATCTCATTTTCAATTTTTTCTGCGTGCTGAGTGACGGTAAGTCGCTATGTAGAGCGGGAGTGACAATCAGATTTTCAAACTTATCAAAATGGAGCGATTTTTACTTAATAGTTTGTAGGTTAAGCATTATGGCCACAATGCCCTCTGATGGTAAGCAACGATGGCCGAAATTGGTGCACACGCTAATCCTAATGGAGGGACTCAAGTGCAACTGCTGGAACACAGCTATGTGTTTGGCGGCAGATTTTATAAAAAGAGCCCTACCACCATGCAAACAGATTCACTCTGTCCTGAAGTATTTCTCTGAAAAACTGGCACTGAGTAAATACCGCATAAAAGAATCATTTTTCATCAGCATTTTTTTACGTTATTAAGTCGCATATATTAAAGCTAGAATTTTATTTTATAATAATATAGTAGCATTTTTGGTATCAGAGTTCAGACGAAGTCATATATAGCGCGCGGTTTTTATTAATGCTTCAACTATATATTATTCTAGCTTTTATCCGTGGCTTCACTCGTGTTGATGGTGACGTTGTTAAACAATGTTAGTTGTCGATCCGACACAGATTATTAATTATAGTTGTGCCAGCGAATTTGTTTGCGTGGAACCAAAATTATTTAATAAGTTTTGCCTTACTTTATGCCTTTTTTAATACAACTTTGCTCGTTTTGGTGATAGCATTATGTTTAAAACCTTCCTCGATTATTGCTCAATCAAATACAAAAACAATTTTTGAAGTCCGATATATTGCGTTCAAAGGAACACACTTTTCCTCTTTATAATACTAATATTGATTGGTATATTCAATGCTTAATTTATACAGACTTGTTTCAGAGTATAAATACAATTACTGGTTCAATTTATGCGAATAAATTTAATTTTAACCTGTATAATTTGCATACAGTGAAATCCCCGTTTTGTGCATTTTTCCTGTAATAATAAGGCTTGTTAGATTACCTACACGGAATACCCAAAAACTTAAACTACAGCCATAATTCCTCTTTAAACTATTTGCATACCTTGGGTACCTATTGAAAAATAATTTTTAGTTCTTTCATACTGAGACATAGATAAAACGCATTACCGATCAATACATATAATCTATTATATATCTAGGCTGTCAATGTAAATGTAATAAGTTATTTTTATATCAGGATATTTCAGAATCTCTGAAATCGAAATAAAAACTGCGGATAAACGAAATTCGGATTAAGACGACGTCGGACGAAACAGTATCTATATACCAAAAATGGCTTATAGATTAATTTAAAATAAAGTTACGTTTAATATTTTTAAATATTCCATATGTGCCTTGTAAATATAATTCTTTGAAAAATATAATAACTAAAGTGAAATAATACGAAACTTTAGAATATTTGACTTACATCGGAACCATATCTTCGTATCGACCAAATCATATCATATCAGAATTACTATCAAAACCGTACCTCTATTAAAACCGTGACATTGTTATTTTATACTTTTCGAGCCTTTTCAGGAAAAATATCGTAAGTGACAATAGCACTTTTATAGGAGAGAGTTTTTTCATTGATAATTAAAAAGTATATTTATGATATCTTTAAACAAAAATAACAAAGCAATTGCCTTTTCAACAGAAGTCAAATACTTGGGAGTTATACTTGATCAAAAATTTACTTGGAATAAACAAATTAATGCTTTAATACAAAAAGCAAAAATAGCAATGTGTATTTGCGGATGACTGGCAGGTAAGTGCTGGGGTTTAAATCCTAAGCTGATCATAATGGCTCTACACCGCAGTGGTCAGACCAATAATAACATACGCCAGTGTGCTCTGGTGTAGGAAAGCAAACCAGTCAACCGTAAAAACCCATTTAGTCACAGTACAGAGAATGGGGTCTATCCTAGCGACGGAAGTCATGTCAACATCACCTGGTGCGACTCTGGATGCGTTGTTAAATCTTATGCCCCTTCATTTACACGTAGGAAAGATGACGATGTTAACAATGCACAATATGTATGTACAGGGAAGGCTGAAATGGCTATCCTCGTCCCTGTGATCTCTACTAGACTCAGTGATAGAAACACCTATTTTGAGAATAATATCAAACACTCTGACTTCTGTAACAATTTTCAAAATTGATTCCTCCACGGGACTACTGGATCAGCAATAAGATAACGTGGAAAAAAGGCAGTCTACTATGGTATCCAGATGGATCTAAAAGTGGACAAAACCTAGGCTGTGGAATATATGGAGAGCGACCAAACTTTAAGAAGCACAGGCAGATCCATTTTCCAGGTAGAGGTATACGGTATACTAGAGTGTGCCGATATAAATCTGCAAAAGGCTTATATCATACGATATATATCCAATCGGATAGTCAGGCTGCTCTTCTGGCACTGGCTTCAAATACAATTGGATCTAAAGTTGTGGCCAATTGTGTGGAAGTGTTGAACAGTCTGGGGAAGAATAACAGACTAATACTGCGATGGGTCTCAGGGCACACGGGGCTTCCAGGCAATGAGATTGCCGATGAACCGACCAATGGCAGGACCGGTGCTTCAAAAACACAGATTGGACCTGAACCATTTTGTGGTATACTGAAAAGCACAATTCGATTAACCCTAAGGAGCCATTTCCACCGAGAAGCAAAGGAATTCGTGTACAATTTGCCGGGACAGAATCATTCCAAAGACCTTATCATGCCTTTTAACCAGCGCCGGGCTGGTGAGACTATGAGGTTCAGTAGGAATCAGCTGCGTGTTTTAGTGAGAACACTTACTGGACATTGCTGTTTTAACAAACATATGTTTAACATGGGTGTCCAGAGCATAAGAGATTACAGATATTGCAATAGTGTGGATGAAACGCCAAAACATTTCTTATGTGAATGTGAGCCACTACAACATAAACGTTACCGGATTCTAGATGTTCAACTTCTCTCTGCCAGAAAAGTCGTACAGCACATTCAGGCTATAGGACTAGGTACTGAGATTTAGTAGCGTGGGGCGATCACAATAGATCATCTATCAGTGATACAGGTCTGGATAGCCTGCACAGCTCCCACTAAGATTAATAATATCTTTAAATAAAATAGAACTTCGCGTTATTAATTATCTACTCTTGTATAAGTATCTACTTACGATGTTTTCCTGAAAAGGCTCGATGTTTTCCAAGTAAATGTTAATGTAACAAATATTCATGGTAAATTTGAATTTCCAGGGACGACCATAATAAACATAGATAACAATTGAATACGCAATTTCGAAAAGGACACATCTAGCATATTTTGACCAATACGTTTTTTCCTCTTATGTTCTAAATGCTTTTCTCTATCAAGGTCGAAAAGGAAATATCTCTGGTACTTATTATAAAGTTGACGTTATGGCGTGTATATAAAGATAATTTCATGGTGGTAGGGCTTTTTCGAAAGCCCGCCTGGCTAGCTACCATCCTCAAGTTGAAAATCTGCCGGCTAAATACCAATAGGTGTGTTCCGACAGTTGCACTTGAGAGCCAGTTCCTCCACAGGTTTTGCGTGTCTACCAACTTGGGCCATATCGTCACTTAAGATCAGGTGAGATTGTGGCCATAACGCTAAGCCTTAACTATAAAAAATGATAATATCGAAAAGGTTCCAAATCTATGAGATGTGCCCTTTTCTAACTTATAAGTTAAACATTATACTTTCGTAATACTTCACGTCTCGTTTGTTATTGTGACTTAAAACAAAAAACATTTCATTGCCCACCAATCATTGTATTGTCTGAAGCTAGTAAGCCCTTGCAGTTGCGGTTCAACAGACAGTTTCTTTGATTTTATGTAAACTTAATACCGTAAATTTTAAAAAGGGGCCCCATCTGATGCGATGATAGCTCAGTAGTAGCGTGTACGGATGTCGCGTCAAGGGACGTGATTTCGAATACACCTACTATCAGCTTTAGCTTTCGGTGAAGGAAAACATCGTGATGAAGCCATAGCATGGCTTTTCCAGGGCTACCTAGCTGGCTACCACCCTCAAAATCTCGCAAATCTGCTGACAACTACATATAGATAGGTTCCGGCAGTTGAACTTAAGAGCCAGTGCATCCACTAGGCTTAGCGTGCCCACCATCTTGGTCCACATCGTCACCTAACATCAGTTGTGATTGTGGCCATAACGATAAAACTAATTATAAAAAAATTGCATAAATTTAAAATGTGTTAAAATACATATATAGTAACGTTTAAAACGAAATACATTGGGGGCTATCAATTATTTATTGATTCAAAATGTAACACAAACTGAAAACATTCTAAAAATATTATACCTCTTTAAGAGATAATTAGTTTTTTCCACTTTCTGATAATTTAAAAAAACCAGTCTTGTGCCTTTTTCGAAATTGCATTCATTCAATTATGCTTTCTGCTTGTTATTATAGACCCGCTATATGAGTATAGGTTGAGACCTGCGGCCCGCCGGACTTTTGTGGTTGGCCCACCTGGTATTGCTTTATTTAGGACCTATAAAACTTAAGTAAACTATTACCTAAATATTTTTAGTTTGCGGCCCTTTACACCATGACTAACACATCTTTGTAGCCCATATAGAAAAAAGGTTGAGTATCGCTTTTATAGACGATAGAAGATTTTTTTTATTAATAAAAGGATACACTACCGTAACTGATATTAACATTACAATAAAACTAAAAATGTAGTATGTACGATGTTTATTATTAAATACAACGATTATAACATATTATAACTTTTAAATAATGAACATCAAGCTTGTTCTTATAAAATTATCACATTCAACACCAGAAGAACATTTAATTAAGACAACCCTGGAATGGTTTAACATATCGCAAATATTTATTATGGCCGTTTTAGAGATAACAATATGAAACAATTATTTAAAGTGTAGACTAAAAAAGAAAACATATGCTAATCCGATTTTAATATTTGTTTCTTTTAGTATTTGATGCGTGAATAAATGATACAATAGTATGTTAAAAAGATTTCGAAATAAAACTGATTTGTTGAGGTTGATTTATGGTGTCAGTAAAATCAATAGACAAAAGAAAAAAATAATAAACTTATTCCTAAGCATCAACACAAAAACTGTGTTATTTAATTGTAATAACCTACATTATATGCAAATAATTAATTATTGTAAATTTCATGATTTATAATAATAGTATAAAACTAAATTACTGAACAAATTAAATAGCATATAAAAAAAAACATCACAATTCCGACCCTCGTAACGATTATTCTCAAATATTATATGATATACATGTATTTTACACGCGAGTACGCGCGGACTTATTAAACCTAACTCGTTAATTATTAAAAGCCGATTATAAAATCCCAAAATCATTACGGCATTCAAAATGACACTTTCAATTGTTTTAAATCGATCTTCCATTATTAATGTGTTATAACAAAAACGACTAAATTTAAATTAGTTAAAAAAAAGTAATTTTGAAAATGCAATAAAATTAATTAATGCTAAAAATAAATTACCTTTTTCCATATAATTAATGATTTCGAAAACTTTTTATGTCATAAATAATATAATAAAACTATGCTAAATAGTTACAACGTGTTTGTAATAAATATACAATGAAGTCAATAAATTGTTCGGCCTTGCCACATTTATTTGTGTGTGGCCTTTTATTAAATGCTCCCGTGGTATTACCATGTCAATATGATTTTATATATTAAACATATTTAATGTCATATTAATAACTTAAATACAATAAAAGTATATATTGGATAGTAAATAAGCGGTTGATAAATTTTTATTAAATTTTCAAGCTGGAACAATACCTAATACATGAGAGTGTTTAAAATTTAATATACGGCTATAACAATAAATCTGTGATACATTTATGGATTATAAATGATAAACAAAATGTGCAACTTGTGTGTTTCTTCTATAACTATCTCTACATTGCAACATATGCATTAGCTATATATCATAAGACTCATAATTCGAAGCTTGAACTATGATTTATATGTGTAATTGTTAATGTAAATTATATAAATATTATTCTTGTTCAATGGTTCCCTCGTCATTTTTTGTACAACCAAACCTAATGCTTGTGGCTGGTAAGTTTTGTATAACTTGTGTATACCTTTATTATTTATAATTTAGTAACGATAAGTCAGATTAAAATAATTCTAAACGAGGTAAAGCCCGAACGGAGTGGAGTGTGGCAAAACGCTTATTTTCAAAAATAAAAAGAGTTAAAAGATAACTTAATTTGTAACATTCATAATTTTAACGAAGTAAATACTTTAATACATAGTCCACGGCGTGTGACCAGTCTTTGCTTAGCGTTAATAAAAATATCGCACGAGGCGTGAAACCGCATTTGACCATTACCTATCAGTTCTATACTTCGATTCTACGCAACTAAATATAATGTAATTTAAACATTGATACTGCATTTTCGACGTTCTACTATAACCAATCAATTAACACAAAGTAATTAATTTATGTTATGAAATAATTAATTATTTCAATATACGATATAATTGATTATTTTATATATGATTTAATTATGTACTTTTATATGAAAATCAATTAATTTGTTTCTTTTGTAAATGAATGCACATTAATTGCTTCAATATGAATACTAATTAAACCATCCCTGATTCAACTATGAAAAATACTTAATTACTTTAATATCAAATTTAAATAATTAATTCTATACACCAGTCCTTCATCATTTAATATGAAAATTAATGAATCCCAGTGTAATCAGTCGAAATACAATGCGTACATATGAATAGCCGTAAAAATGCATAAATTATAATTCCATGCGTGAAGTAAGAACTAACGTGTAACGGCATAGCGGGTCTCGGGTCACCTGGTCTTGCAATGTGAAGCCCATCAGAGCGCGAACATCGCGTCCTGCTCCTCCTTCTTGATCTGCCTGTGCCGGGGGGTCTGCTGGGGGGTCGGCTGGGGGGTGGCCCCCCGGGTGTCGGTGGGCAGGGCGGGGGGCAAGGTGTCGGCTGCAGCCGCTCGTTCCGCGAGGAACTTGTCGAAGTCGCTGCTGGTGACGCTCTCCTGGGCTCCGAGCGCTTCGGAAGCGGCCTGCAATTGATACTTACCATGGATACCAGCAAAGAAAAACTTCCACATCTATACTTATACGTGTGTGCGAGTAATCATACAATCATACTAATATTATAAATGTGAAAGTGAGTTTGTTTGTTACGCATTCACGCTTAAACCGCTGAATCGTTTGTGATGAATTTTGCTACAGAGATAGATGGGGCCCTGGAGACGGAGATAGGCTACTTTTTCTTGCGAAAAACTTATAGAAAGTGGGATCAAGAGCAGAAAACTTTGAATGAAACTTTTTATTGTGTCATCCGATGTATTTGACAAAATGGATATGAACGCGTGCGAAGGCACACGTAAAGTCTAGTACACAATAAAACCTAAGTGCTCTGGGTTCGAATCCTGGACAATCATTAGTGCGATTCAAAAAATTTGAGTTTTATTTTTATCCTTTTTTCTGTTTATAGTTTAAAGTCTTTCCCACTTGACATTGTACGCATAGCTAGATGGCATAATAAAAAATTACTTATATAGAGCTGTTATTTTCAAGTTTTATTGGAATCATGATTTGTATTTTAAATCATAGACCTGCGTTCTTTGACTCTATATAAGTATTCTAATATTGTTAGTAATTTTCGTCACATAATTTGTTAAATGAAATTTATGTAAAAAGGTGAAATATAAACAGCTACAGTACAAACAGTAGTAACAACAGCTGCTATTTACTAGAAACGTGCATTTTAGTTATTACAGATATCACTTCTATTTTGTATACGGGATTTTGTTAGAGCTAAGCTTGAAAATTGGTTAAATAGTGTATTCAGCTATAAAGATGTGTATTCATAAAAGCCTTCATAATTCAAAATAATTATTACTAAAGTGCTATAAGGTACGACTCGAATTGGTGATAAATAGTTAATTTATTATGTTACATTAATACAAATAAATAGTGTGCAACAATATATAACAAAAAATAATAATAAATACAAAATTAAAAACGTAAAACACACCTTCTCTTGTGCCAACCAGGCGGCTATCTCATCGATTTCCCTTTCATCGATTCCCGTGGGCTGTCAAAAACGAACCAAAAGGAAAACTCATAAATCAATACATAAATAGGAATCCAATTCTATTAAAAAGATTCAAATCATATGTAAATATTTTTAAAATAAAAAGTATTGTTTTAAAGGTAAAAAAATGAAGTCAAAGAGAATGAACTTATTGAAGAATTTGTTGAATGTTATTGTATTGTATGGATTATTACCAATGGCTGGCCTTGCGTAGCGCGTTGGTTAGCAGCTGAGGCCAAACCTGAGGAAGTTTGTTCCTCTAGATTGTCCGCATAACTGCTCCCACTGAAACACCACAATACAACTAATCAACCATCGTTTTGAGTTCAAAAATCATCTTGCCATGTTGCCAAGCCATTTGGAATCAATCGACTCATTACATTTTCTTCTTCCATAAATCTCTATCAGCAGCCATCTTTTCATTCATCTCATTCCTCACACACTCTATCCACCTATCTTCTTTTTTTTTTATACAGTTTTATCGTTATGGCCATAGTCTCATCTGATCTTAAGTGATAATACGGACCAAGTTAGTAGAAACACTAAACCTGTGGAGGAGCTGTCTCTCAAGTTCCAACTGCCGGAACACACCTATTGATATTGGCCGACAGATTTTCAACTTGAGGGTGGTGGCTAGCCAGGCAGGTATTAGAAAAAGCCCTACCACTATGCTATGGTTTCCTCACGATGTTTTCCTTTACCGAAAGCTTAAGCTCATTGTAGGTGGATTCGAACTCACGTCCCTTGACGCGGCATCCGTACACACTACCACTGAGCTATCATCACTTTACTTCCTTTCAATCTTTCAACATCTATATCCATTAGTTTTTCACCACATACATTTCCTCCCTCTCATGACACGTCCAAACCAAGACAAACGATCCCTTTTCAACTTTTCCTCCACTGGCGCCACTTTCAAAATCCCTCTAACATACTGATTCTTGACTGTGTCTATTTTTGTAACACCACACATTCATCTCAACATTTGCATTTCTGATGCATGCAAGCGACACTCATCCGTCTTAATACTAGCCCAGCACTCTGATCCATAGAATATGACAAGTTTTATAATAGACAATATTAAATATACGAAAGTGAGTTTGTTTGTTTGTTTGTTTAGTATGCTTTCACGCCTAAACCGCTGATTATTATGTTGAATTTTGGTACAGAGATAGATAAGAACCTGGAGACGGTGATAGGCTTCTTTTCTAGAGAAAACCTTATTGGCAGTAGGGTAAAGAGAACAATAAACTTTGTATGAAACTTTTTATTGCGTCATCCCATTTGTTTGACGAAATCGATATTAACGCGAGCGACGCCGCGCGTAAATCTAGTACTATATATATTTATGAAACGATGATGGCTCAGTAGATAGTGTGTACGGACGCAGCGTCAATGGGCTTGAGCTCACATCCACTGGAAATGAGCCTGGGCTTTCGATGAAGGAAAATATCGTGTGGAAACTATAGCATGGTGGTAGGGCTTTTTCTAATGCCGGCCTGGCTAGCTACCACCCTCAAGTTGAAAAGCTATTGCTAAACCTATAGGTGTGTTACATTTGAGAGCCAGTCCCTCCATTAGGCTTAACGTGTTCGCCATTTTGAGCCTCATCGTCACTTAACATCAGGACATATCGCGCTGCTATAGTTTAATAGATCTTTTAAGAGGAATATGTTCGTAATATAATGTTTATATATATCTATATTCATTTACACGGAAGATGACAGTAAATCTCCGAGACAGCATGATTCTTTCTGACTTCAACGACCATGATCACATTTCAGTCAATTTACACAAATATTAGAACCTTATGTTTTTTTATTGCATTTTATTACAACATTCAGATACATCTTTCTAATTTAAAGGGCAATATTGATCTAGCTTTAATTGTAATTTAATGAAAATATATTATAATGATGGCTCTATAATAAAGTTAAAAGCCTGATTAATAATTAAAATTTAATAAATTTTAAAGACTATTAACTCACCCAGTTTTAGAGCTTTCATAAGAAACGTTGCGTGATTGTGCGAACATATCGAACTCGTCCTTAGAACTACTCGGGGACTTGTCCGGCTGTGTGTCGTTCACGCCTGTTAATTAACAATATATGACGCCAAATATACACCAAAATTAACGGAGTGCATCATTCAGTTACAAATTAATTTCACATAATAATTATCTTTGACTTGTTTTCTTTTATTACCTATCAGCGAACATTCCACTTACAGATATAGAACTACATAATTTTGTTATTATTATCTACTAATTTGATGCGCATAAGCAATTTAATAGTGTATCACATTATAATTTATGTATGAATGTAACTGGTGTGATATATAACCTATAACATTTAACACCAGTTACGTTCCACTATTGGCGCGCTTTTAATAACACTGTAACGCGATCAGCCGCGGCGGTGACAGTTGCAGAAGTCCAAAAACTTTGTAGTTTTTATTAAGATTAATTGAAGTAAAATATTGGATAATGTAGGGTGGAAATATACGGGTAGCGAGGAAAATGAACGCTTATGAGTATAGCACAAGAAAATTAATTACAACTTTGAAAATTAACTATCACATGGATAGTTCAGATATACTGTTCTTAAACGTCACTAATTAACCCTTTTTTATTGCTATCGTAAGGCTAGAAGTATTATTTCTACAGCTTTATACCTGTCATACGATGAAATTCGTAGAGTTTAGGCCTCGTGGTTTTTATATCATATTCACGTGATATTTTACTAGTGTGATTTCATCTAACACTTAATGAATTGACGTGACAGAATATTCAAATTCTGCTCTTGTTTTTAATAAAAACAAAAACTAAAATTTTGTATTTAATATAGAAATATTTACTTACTTAATTTACCAACTTCTGGTAAATCATCGCTGAGATCGATCAAGGCATCTTCTTCAGTCTTCTTTGCTGTGGAATTTTATGGAATTTATTATTTTTATCTAGATAATATAAATACATATTTAAATAGTCTTATAAACTTACGTGAAACAGGAGCATTGGTACCCGGAACACCCATCGCTGCACCAAGGATTGCTGAGGGTGTCGCACCTCCGGTAACAGCATTCCTAAATATAACCACAGTTTACTAGTGGTTTTACCAGTATATTGGAGCCTAGGGCGGCAAGTTTGGGGTATTTTTGTTACAATAACTTTGTTGTTATTAATTATATGCAAAAGTTGACAAAGACTTTTTTATAGGATTTTAAACGTACTACAAATTTGTTATTCTCTAACTCTTACAGTTTAGCTAAAAACATGCAAATAACCGCAAAGCTATATAACAAATCAAATATTCAAGATATAAATTCGACTCGATAGAACTTTTTGTACTAAATATTTAATACTAAAAAAGGTCCTTCATTTTCTTAAAAAAATTTGTTTCACAGTTTGCAGGTCAAAAAGTATTAAACCACCATATTTTCCATGTTATTTAAACAGAAAATGTAAAATTCGATGGAGAACTTCTGAGAATTTGAATTTTGAGCTCAGTTTATAACAGGAGCTTTGTTAGGACATTCTTTGAGATATTTTGGGGTGAGAGCAAAGAAAAAAAAATTTCGTCGTTATTTGGCACACCCTAATACATACACCGAAATGTTACTAGATCATATGTTTCACCACTTAGAATCTAAGTCTTATATCGATTTTTCTTCTACAATTTACGTAATCCTGTATGGAATCTAATTGCAGAGGTAGGTAGGCTCAGCAAAATTTAAATATCCTACGGGCGGAAAAAGTGTAAATCCGCCACTGCCTTAGTTCTTAACTATATTTTAGTTAAATAAAATTTTACTATATTAAGAATGGACAGCAGAAGGTTTTAGCACTATTCCTACCAGGACCGGTCAAATGACCGTTTTTAAATTTTCAATTGGAATTTCCTACATTCAACGTATGTGAATCGCCTTTAAACTTTACCACTTTTCCTCATATATATGTATGATATATTTTTCAATATTCACTTTTTTTTTTATTGTTTATTTTCCGAGAAAAAATTCTAGTCTGTCTTACCTACCACGACCGGTCATTTGACCGGTAGTACGATTTATACATTTTTTAAATAGTTTCTCTCTAAGACTCAATGCCAAAACTATAAAGTAGTTACAAACGAAAGGTAATGTAGTTATGACACGATTTTATCCGATAATTGCCTTCCAGAAAATATACTGGAGACTCGATTTAGTTAGAAGCTCGGGGGAGCGCCCACTCTTTTGGACGCGCTCAGTTCCTCTTGGAGAGTTTGTTACTATGAAATTAGCAGAACCGTATGTAGGATGCGGAAGAAATATAACTACGGACAACTTTTTTACAAGCCTACCTTTAGCAACAAAACTTTTAGCAAAAAAAACTACAATTGTTGGGACAATTAGAACAAATAGAAAAGAGCTACCAAGACTGGCAAAACTGAAAAATGACGACATGGCACTTTTTTCAACCAAACTCTATCGCTCAAATAATTGTATGTTGACAGTTTACAAAGCCAAACCAAAAAAGAAAGTTCTAATTCTTAGTTCAATGCACAACTCCGTACAAATTGAAAAAAATGACACCCGAACACCGGAGACAATTCAATTATATAATAGCACCAAGTTTGGCGTAGATGTGACCGACCAAATGGCCAGAAATTATTCGGTAAAATCTAAATCTCGGAGATGGCCTTTGCAAGTATTTTTTAATATCTTGGATTTAGCCGGGATAAATTCATGGGTGTTATATAAAGAAACTACGGGAGGAGAAATTACAAGACAGGAATTTCTATTTCAATTGGCAGAAGAACTTGCCATCGAATACCAACAAGAGCTCGGCAAAAAAAATCAATCAATACCCATCGCAAGTACAAGTACAGGTTCTCGTGAACGGAAAACATGTCAGATAAGGTATTGTAAAGATAATAAGACGAACAAAATCTGTCTAAAATGTAAAAAGTACGTATGCGGAAAATGTACAGTTGAGAAGCCCATTTGTAAAAAATGCGACGAAAAAGAATAAAACGTAAATTATGTACTCTTGAATAAAAGAAAATATATTTTTATACTGGTAAGCTGGCTATTGGTTGCATTCAATATTGAAAAATATATGTTGTGCAAGACCGGTCATTTGACCAGCCGCGGTAGGAATAGGCATACGTGAAGTGTCGGTAGGAATAGTGTTAGTATCTACATATTTCCACTTGTAAATAGTGATGACTGTGTTGTGTTCTGTTATGTTCCTCTACAAGTCTCGGTCAGCGTATTATTTTTATATAAAAATGTTTTTTCGTTCAATTGACTTGAACAAAACACTTGCTGTATTTCGGATTTAATAAAAAATATGTGCCAAAGGTATCTTTTAAAATGAAAAGTGAACTAAAAGTAAACGTATAAGGTTGCTGTATGAAGTTTAGATGTATAAAGAAGTTTTTCATATGTTTTAACTGAAATATTTTCCATCAAAATGTATTTCTATAAATAACCAGAATGGTGCTATTGTAACATAAGAGTAATACCGGAAATTAACGGTTCTATGTAGATGATTTGGACAGTTGGATGTAGTTAAGTATAAGCCAGGGCATTAGTAGAATATGAATTAGTTATACTCAATAGAATAGATAAAAATTAAAGTTATTGTATAAATTAAAGTTATCCCGCTCGAATAATTTTAGCGGTGCAATATCTAATAGTGGTACCATAACATCACTTTGTGGGTTTCTATTTTAT
Source organism: Actias luna (assembly GCA_039707435.1). NCBI lineage: Eukaryota > Metazoa > Arthropoda > Insecta > Lepidoptera > Saturniidae > Actias > Actias luna. The sequence goes on along the minus strand of JAZHAC010000008.1, from coordinate 5,782,342 downwards.
TCTTTACATGGAGATATTTCTTAATTTTACACTTCATAATTTAGTGTGTGGTCGAATGTTAAATTTATAAAGTATAATATAAACTCCATTAAACGTCACTCAATTCATCAACAAAGTCTCAAAACGTGGAAATGAATCGACTTTGGCTGGTTTACCATGTTGTTTATGCATTAACACCTTTCCGTTTGTCAACAATATCATTAAAAGCACAGCTCGTTAAGTGTTGCCATATACTAAAACGTAAATTATATGTAAAAAAATACCTATTGTTCAGGAAGCGTGTATGTCGCAGAAGTAAATTATTGAGCCGATCATTGGCGTGGAGCAAGTCGGCGGTGAGCGGCGACTCGCCCGCCAGCCGCCCCACCAGCTCCGCGACGCGGGTTTGCATCGCGCGCAACGTGTCTGCCAACTCCTGTGCCATATCACATTTACCCACCCGCTCAGTATGTTAAAACCATTTTACCCCATTCTAAAATATTGTTTTTTGAAGTAAAAATTACTTCAGATAGAATGAGAGTAAACTTCCAGGGGGAAATCAGAATGCAACGTTTCTGACGCAAAAAGGGATGGCAATACAGAAAAAAGGACTAGAATATAAATCGTGATAGATGTGCGCGTTGGTACGTACTTAGATTAGAATCATGTAGTAATAAAACATGATAACAGAATGGTTTATAGTGGCACGGTAGAGAATCGCTAATATACTCGAAGATACAATTAAAAAACAAGGCGACCACTCTGCAGATCTGAATCAGTAATTTTCATTGACATACTGACCTGCAAACCTCTCGGCAGGTGGATATAAACCGACTGATAAAGCAACAAACTAAAATAGCCACTTTGACGTATTTTTTTATATATATAATTAAGGTTTAGCATTATGGCCACTATTTCACCTGATATTAAGTGACGATGTGGCCCAAGATGATGGATACGCTAATGCTAAGTGCAACTGCCGGAACCCACCTACAGGTATTTAGCGGCAGATTTTCAACTTGAGGCCAGTTAGCCAGGCGCGTATTAGATATAACCCTACCACGATCTTTCCTTCACCGAAAACTCAAATGACGTTTATGTTAATTTGAAATGTTGAACAAATAAATGTCCACCCGTACGAAGCCGGGACGGGCCGTTAGTATCATTATATTGAAACAACAGCTGAAATGGGGGTAGTCACTTACATTGAGCAGCTCGATGTCGCTGTCGTGGTGAGCGGTGGCCGGTTGTGCGGTCAGCTCGTTCAGCATGTCATTCATCACCGTCATGTTCCCTTCGACCACGCCGAGGTCGGCTCGCAGCTTATTCGTCTGACTCTCAGACAAAGTAACTTGCACCTGATAAAAAATAAACACTTCTACCTAAATTCCTATGCACAATAGTAATAAAGGACCTTTCTAAATATTAGCTGCAATAGGAATGCACAAACATGGATTTCGAATTTATAGCTTTTAAATATTTCATCTGTTTCGGTTTTGATAATTAAATTTTAGATATTCTGATCTTTTCTAAAATTTGTATTAATTAAATACAGAATATTAATTGTATCTTAGGAATAAATATAATTTTCCTTGATTAAAGTACCATATATCCATAGCACCGAATGTTCAAAAAAGTTCAAGCATTGCCCTTTATAAATTTTGCACGCCTCATAAGCGATAAAATTTACCGTATCAATTTTTACAACCAAACGGTTGCCGCAACGCCCCTCGTTTTGATGCCCAACCCCCCTCGAGCGGGCACTGATGGTAGTTCTTCCACGGAAGAACTTTTTATAGGCAAACTATTAATCTTTTTAAACCATTAAGGTGTCAGAAAATTACGCGGTACAAATATTGGAAATCGGATCGGCTAATGAATGCTTTAAAGTGGAGAGTCTACCTCTCAGGTGCAACGTAAAATGTAAGAATCTATAGTATTGGACTGCCAAACATTGCGTCTCAATTGCAAAAGCAGCATCTTAAACTCTGTGATGTCACATGCCAAAAATAGTTCATTTTTTTATAGTTATGCTTTAGCTTTATGGCCACAATTTCAGTTAATGTTAAATGACGATATGGCCCAAGTTGGTGAACATGCGAAACCTGTGAAAGAACTGGCTCTCAAGTGCAACCAGCGGAATATACCTATAAGTATTTGGTGGCAAATTTTTAACTTTAGGTTGTTAGCTAGCCAAGCAGGCATTAGAAAAAAGGCCTACCACCATAGTATGATTTCATCACAATGTTTTTCATCACCGAAGGCTCAAGCTCATTGTAGATTGATTGGAACTAATGATCTTTGACGCAGCGTCCATACACACTACCAACTGCGCTATCATTACCTCAAACAATTCAATTACACATAAAGTGTTTGTCTTTCTTAAATATTTTAAATATTTGTAATGAACTTACAGTAGTCGGTTCCGGAGTGGGACGAGTGGGCGAATTCGGAGGTATCGATGCGCGTTGAGGCGAACCTACTATAGCATCGCCTCCATCCGGTACACTCTAAAATTGGATATGTATACTTTTTAATTTTTCCTCCATCGATCGCATGTCGCATTACGTCAGCCAATGTCAATATGGCGGCGCCCATGGCTCGCATCAGCTGGCCGTGTAGCATGGATTTCCTATTATCATCTCCATTTTCAAATTATTAAGTTAAGATTAATAACGCGATTGTAATACCATAAATAGAATAATTTTGCAAAACTTTCAGTTAAATCCCTATGATCCGAAAAGTTTCACTTGCATCATGGTTTCATAAAACCATGCAATTTTTTTTTTATTCGAAACTCGCTATATTGTTAGCAGAAGTGGCTATGAGAATATCACTAAACTTATGGGCAAGTGCATAGTGTATCATAAGTATATAGTGTTACTTAAAATTGCATCCGTTAATAAAGTTCGCTTACTTAGTTGTAAAAATGACTCCAATAGAACTTAGTGAAAACTAAATATATATATATATATATATATATATATATATATATATATATATATATATGAGAGAATGTTTTCAATATTACTAAATACCCACTCTTATGCAAGATAAATTTATAACTACCACAATAATTTTGTCCAATAATTATTAGAGCTTAGGTAGAATAATACTAATTAGTGGTATATATGTATCAAAAGTACTTTAATGTTAAGTAATCATACAGTCTAAGATGGTAACGAGGTAAGTGCAACTGTATTCAAATGCAGCTGTCGGAAAATACGTATAAATTTGTTGGTTAGTAAAAAAAACTAGATTGAATGTGGTAGCTAACCAAACAGGTAATGGAAAGTATCCTGTCTACATGCTACGAATATCATGAAAATGTTTGCTTTTAGCAAAGCTAGTAAGTAAGGCAGTTAGGCATACCAGATTTCTACTGAATATTTTACGACTGTCCCATCAACACTTCAACATTTAAAAAAATAGTTGAATTAGTTTTCATAAGACTAGAAGCGATATAATTACTAATTTAAGAGTCTTTTTTCTATATGTGTGTTGTTCGTTCTTCACAGACAGATCCGAAACATCGAACTATCTGTATAGTTGTTACCAGAACATTACTTCGTAAACTTTAATGTCAGAAGATTTTTTACCTTTGGTTTTTTTAGTTATTACCATTGATCCACGTGTTTAATATAAATAATAATAATAGCAATAATAGTAATACACTCACCCGTTGTGGAGTAAAAATGGGTGCCATTGCATCGAAATCCGTCATCGGGAATTCAACGCCTTTAGTTCGTAGCTCTTGGTATACCTGAGCAACGCCCTAGAAAACAAATTAATTTCATAATCGTACATAATTCATTATTTACATACAAATTAAAACCATAACACCAGAAAAGTCACAATCTATATTAATATTTTAAAGCGGAAAAGTTTGTTTGTTTGTATGAGTTATTCTTATGCTAGCTTAGGTTTAGGATAAATCTTCCTACAAGGCGAATTTCAAAAAATATTTTTGTATTTACTAGAACAATAATTGAGGTAGGTTTTAGGCTATTAAACATCACGCTGCCATCAATAGGAGCAAAGATTTTTTTTATAGATAAGGCTTAGCGTTATTGCCATAATCTCATCTGATCTTAAGTGACGATACGGCCCAAGTTGGTAGACACGCTAAAATCCTTTGGAGGAACTGGCTCTCAAGTGTAACTGCCGGAAAACACCTATCGGTATTTGGCGGCAGATTTTCAACTTGAGGGTGATAGCTAGCCACGCGTGCATCAGAAAAAGCCCTACCACCAAGCTATGGTTTCCTCATTATGTTTTCCTTCACCGACACCTCAAGCTCATTGTAGATGGTTGGGTTCGAACTCACGTCCCTTGACGCAAAGTCGTACACACTACCACTGAGCTATCGAAAAGAAAGATGAAGAAGTCTTGTTCGCAGCTAGTGTAATATATTATTTCAAGTTCGTATTACAAAATTCACTAACGCCATAATGACCCCGCGTGTTTTGGTGCCCTCACACGAGATGTAATAAAAAAATACAACTCTGGCACTAACCTATAGTTTTGGATTATAAAATATTATTTAAAGAACCTAATCTTAAAGAACATTGAATGTAAAAGGGTAAATAGATTTCCATAATGTTTCCTATAAATTATCTCATAGTAAATCAATAAAAGTTTTTATATAAAATACATATATTACCATTAAAAAATTGCTAAAATTTACTACACGCCTGCAATTGCATAAACTTCAATTTAATAGATAATATACACACAGAAGCATTTAAAGTTCAATGCCAATTTCACGCCAGAATCGCTAACCTTGTTACGTATTAGTCACTTTATAATTTATCATTTAGTGGAGTGAAATCGATACGAGGTTGTATGTTCTATCTATGTTGAGGATCATCAAGGAAATAATGCGAATCATAAATCAACAGCGGTAGATTATGATAAGCCATTACTTAGGTTTGTGAATAATGTGTGTAAACGATAATGTGATCATAGATACTTTTATAGCTAGAAATAAATTTAGAAAGAGGTCTAATTTACACAACATTTAAAAACACATTCTGGATTGCGATACAGTACAAAATATTCTATTAGGAACCATCCACAAATGACGTCACACTAATTATATTACTTTTTACCCCCGTACTTCATACAGCTGGTTATATTTATGAAACTTCCTGCTACATATTTTGCAATTTTACATCAATAAATTATTAAATAGCAAATTAATAGTTTACTTTTCGCGTTTTCATGCTTAACACGTTAAACGCCGTGGGGCTCACCCGTGACCGTGCGACGGGCTCGTGTTTCAACTTATTTTTTCTCCCTGGGGGACACAGTGCTGAATCAAATCTATGTTGACCGTGCCCGGCGTGGCCCTAGAGAACAGTCTACGCATACCAGCTCGTTTCGACACTAAGTATAAAAAACGACTTACACGAGTTTTTAGCTAAGTATACAAAATGTGGTTTTAAAATAAAAGAAGTTTTACAAAATACGATAAATAAATAAGATAAGATAAATAATAATAAGGTGCGATAAGAAATAAGATAAAAAAGGACGCTGGGATGTGGCTGGCGTGCCTTGACCCCCGCTGCCGCAATGGAAAGAATTGCAGAGTCCCAACGGCGTGCGCCGTCGTGGTCACCGGTGAGCGACCGCAATTATTTAGTTAATTATTTTGATAGTAATAAATAATTATTATTTAGATCGGGCTTATTGACTATTTTGAATCATATGAACCAATAAAATATAATATTGTGTACAATTTGCAAAAATCGTGAATCGACGTCGGCTCAGTCGGAAAGCATAGTGGTGGTCATCGATGACCACCATGACGTTCAATGTGTTAAATATATTAGACTAGCTGTGTTCGGAACTCCTTTCGCGTAGAATTAAAATTTTATTTAATCACATTCTTAAAAAAAATAGTTATATAACCTATGTTACTCAGGGCTAAAATACCATTCTAATGGTGAAAGAATTTTTGAAATTGATACAGTAGTTCTTGGGTTTATTCTTTACCAACAAAAATACAAATCTTTCCGGTTTATGATATTATATTAGTATAAATTTTGGAATGTGACGTCATGAAGTTTAGGACCGCTCTAACCCTTGTCACACTTCGTCGACCCCTTTCTTCTGATATGGATGGTCCTTACTACACTTACAAAACACTTTTGAACACTTTTTTAAACACTTAAAATCAAATCAAAATGCTCTATTTAATTTATGCCCTGAGAAGAAGCTTATGAAAAAGTATAGACTACGATAAATCACTTGCAGTGTGAAATCAGCAGTGTATAATAACATATTACAGGTGTGGGAGCTTATATATGATATTAGCTACACTACTACTACACTAATATTACTACTACATTCCAGTGGAACTAAAATATCTTTTTGTATCCTTGGCGAACTGTTCTTTTTTCTGAATGAATCCTATCCTATATTAGTCCATTATTATTCCCAGTGAATATGGCTATCATATGAAAAAATAAAATCCAATTGATATTTCCAAAGCTTAGCATATTTAGACAAACAAAAACCGCTGCAGTTTTAAAACCGAAATTAATTAAATAAATATTACCTGTAAATCGGGTTGAGTCTGGAATGCGTCGGCCCAACACTGGATGAGACTTAAAACTTTCTCTTGTACCACTGTAGGGGGATCATTCTTCGGACCTATCAACTTCACCTATAAAATAACAACAAACTTGTTTACAAAACCAAGCAAAAGAATATCTAACTATCGTATATCGAAATAATACAAACTATGTTGATTCTGTTTGTATAAACCATAAAAAAAGGTTTTATAACAAACCAGCTGTCCCTGCACCTTCGATAGCGTGGAACTGAAAATTATTTTAAAAAATGCCAGTTTTGTATCTTTTTCAATAGTTTGTTCCTAGATGTGGTAGCGTGATGTTAAATAGCCTAAAGCTTACCTCAATGATTGTTCTATCAAATACAAAAATACTTTTGAAATTCGATTAGTGTGTTTCTATGATTAGTGCGCTCAAACAATCAAATTTTTTCGTTTTATTATATTAGTATAGATGTATCAGCCAAAGTTTGCTCGAATATAAAATTAGGTAACAAATTACAGAACCTTATTGAGTATTTTTAACCATTAAAAATATGGGAATAGGCTTTATTTTTTAAGATGTTACCACTATGACAGCATATACATGATAACAGTATGATCAATAAATAAAGTTAAGCATACCGCTATGGTAACAGTTACAACTCATATAATTGCTCACGATGCATTAAATACAATTTTCATGTCCTATCATCTTTCCAATATCCTCACAGTCTTCATAAACACAAATGTTAAGTCATATTAATATATAAACGCTACTACGTAAAAACACTTCCGTAATAGTAAACACAGTGAATTTAAATTATTTAAATACTACAAATAACCGCTTCTTAAAACTTTGAATAACAACACTTAAAACCGGTACAATTAGTTATACCTATAATTCTATAAGGTTAGATTTACATAAACCACAAATAAAATAACATATTGAATTTAATGAAATATTTTCATTGAAAATTTGACATGTAAATGTAGACGGGACTTCGTTATTGTAACTAACATGTAGAAGATGGAGAAATGAAAAATTTCTATGAATAACTAGACAAACCAAACAAAATTCCACGTTTTAGTAAGTTTGTCGTTAAATGGATTTTACGCAGTATAAATAAATTATTTGGAAAACCACAGTCTCACATATAATAATATACAAATTCTTTAACTTATGAATAACAAACATTTCATATAAAAAAAACAATCTGAGAGGATGCAGAGAAAGTTTTTGTTGTTAGTTATGTAAATGTTGCTAAATATAGTGCAGTAGTGTAAGCATTTAGCAAAAGTAGGAAATAGTACGAGAATAGAGCTTACTAGATCATTTTCTAAAATATATTAGAAACTTAGGACTTTTCGGGGAACATACAAACCTAACTATTGCTTAATATGACTTTGGAATCTGTGACTTGTAATAGCTATATATTACGTAAACATAGAAAGTTTAACATCATCTAACTACAGTATTCAATTTAAATAGGTAGTTTCTAAGACATCAACACAAAATTGTTCACTAAACAGTTAGTATAAGATACGTCTTATACATATTTAAAACATAGGAATATCTGATAGAAGAGTTTCATAGTGTGCCTGGTTATGACCTTAAAGCAAGCATCGCAAATCGTTTCTCTATTCTCTGCACAATATAAATACAACAACCTCTTAGAGGTCAGCTATTCATTTTGAATCTAGCAGGCTAATCCCAAAATATGTATAACCAAAATAAAGTAACTATTTAAGTTTTATTATAGTTAATGTTTAGGGTTAGGGCCAAAATCTCACCTGATGTTAAGTAACAGTGGTGGACAGGCTAACACAAATGGAGGGATTGACTCTCAAGTACAACTGCTGGAACACACATATAAGTATTTGGCAGCTAATTTGCACTTGACTTGAGAGTGGAAGCTAGCCAGGCAGATATTAGAAAAAGCCCTACCACCATGCTATGGTTCCGTTCACGTTTTGTTCAGCGAAAGCGCAAGCTCATCATATGTGGATTCGATCTCATATCCCTCAACACAGCGTCTGTACACACTACCAACTGAGTCATCATCGATTCTATGCTATGTGTATGGTGATTGTGACCTAGTTGAATACAGATGGCGGTATGCATGAGCTTGTTATAACAGCGGTTATTACCCCTAATGTATGGTGACCGCTATATACTTGTAGCAATATAAAGTCAGATTCTACATTATTCCAATCATAAAGTAAAGATAAAAATAATCAGTATCATAAAATTGGATGTTTTATGTACAAAGACAATGTCTTTGTAAAAATAGATATAGTTTATTAACACTGTTATATCTGCAAATCAGATAACAAGCTACTGTTCAATGACATTGCAAACAAATTTTATAGCAATTATTTAAATACACTAATGTTTTGGGGATAAGACAATAAAATTCAATATCTATATGATTTCCTCAGATTCAGTGTCAGCATGTATCAATATTTTTTTTTTAGAAATTCATAAAACTTGCTAATCCATATTGAATATGTACTATACTAAAATTTATAAGCTCATTATTAGTATATTATTATACTCATTATATAAGTACTATTAATGTACCTATCTAATTGAATTTATTAAGGAATATCAGATGCCCTTGACTTCCTCCATATTTTACCCATCAACACATAATGTAAAATCCATTCTTAGTAAGTATCTACATAGAGAGAGGAGTAGTTAGCAAAATTTAGCATAAGTAAAGATTTTTAAGATATCACAATAAATCATTGACTCAATCAGTATATATATATACTATAAATTATAAAGTGTCCAAATATATAAACTTTAATTTTAAACAAATACTATGTAACATTTTTTTTCCCAAGGGAGCTACACTGTGAACCTGAGGGGCTTTTACAGCTTCACCGAGCTAGAGGGAGCGAGCGCGGAAGGCACTCGAGCCCGCGTGCCAATTCGCACAAGGGTGTCATTAGTGACCGAGCCTCAGCTTGGGCTGTTGCCGAAGCGCTACTAAGTAACACAAAAGTAGGAAAATTTATATGACAACATTATTTTCAAACACATGTGACTGTTATTTTGCTCTAATAATATAAGAAGACCTTGAGCTTTACAATTTCTATTAACACTTTTTTATTTAGTATAACCATAAGTATAGTATATCATTAAGTAAAAAGTTAAATATAATGTAATGTAAAAATATAATGTATAGCTTTAATTATGTTAACAAAATACATATTATTATTATTATTGTTACAAAATACATATAATACACTGATGCAGGATGTTCACACAATAACAATCATGCTCATCGTAGAAAAGTAACTTGTTCAACATCATAAAAAAGTAACAAACTATATAACAAACAATATGCCACTCAATTGCCACTGGCATAAGACTGTCAATGGTGGTGTTTTTGTAGAATAACACTGTATAAAGGTTTATTTAGTAAAAGTTACTACTATTAATAAATGACAAATGTACAGTATTTAATACATCGATTTAAGGTATTTTAAATATAATGATGGGACATTGATATGAATTATTATAAAAATATTAATGCTGAATATTTTTTTTTGCCATTTTTATAAAAAGTTGTATTACGCATAACTAAATTCTATCATTAGTATATAGAGTTGAACCTATATAATTACAATGTATATCAGTTTTAAGGACTAAATGGCAAGGACCCAAATGAATCACCCTGAAAATAATTTTGAAAAATGTGTATTGCTTATAAATTTAGGTGTAAGTGTTCAAATTTATAGATCTCATCAACATCATTATATATAATTTCAACATTATAATGTTTTCAGCTGACATGCAGTTTATATAATAATTATATACCAAATACTAACAATAAAATAATTATTATAACTAAAATAAAATAAAAATATATAATAAACATATATGTAACATAAGTGTAGATCAATTATCTAATTATAGAATCAAAGTTGGCAATTTCACTCTGTATATTGTTTAGTTAAATAGGTAAACATTTGATGTTTAAAAAAATATATATAATTATTTTTAAACCATTTATAATGACATATTCAATAGTTATCTCTTATTCAATAAAAAATAAGATTGTCATTGCTAATTCTATATGACTCAATTACCTGTATCAAACTACAATAGGTAAAAGAGTTTATTATCAGAGTTTATTTATTACTTTTATTAGATGTGAAATAGATACTCACCAATTCAGATATAAATTCTTTATTGCAGACAAGTACATGGAAGGGTTTTGAACAGTTCTTGACGCATGTTTCAAGCACAGTAAGAGTGTACATTACAACAGTATAGTTTTTACCAGCACTCATGTTCAGTCTTTTTCTTATTGCTTTTATGGCGTCCTTCGGACCATCTGCGGTACTGTTAATGATATCACATATTTCCATATTAAGGGCCCAGTTTTCCGAAGGTAACGATCCATCTGTAGCCTGTTCTGTGGATGAGTTCACAATAAATCGCTAATCAAGCAGGTCATAATAATTAACTCAGGTTTGATAATAAATGGTATGCATTACGTGAGATATAATTCTAAAAGCACAATATAATGCAGAGTTTCAAAATATGCATACATCATTTATATGTAATAATAAAGAGAAATTGTACATTTTAAATGCGCAACAACTAGGAAAAATATATTAAAGTAAAGTAATAACCTTCGCTAAAATATACATTTGTATTAAGCATTATAATGTACTTACCAATTTTTTGACCCACCGGCGTAGAAAAAGGATTCCCTACACCAAAGAAGGACATTTTCGAGAAATATTGAGTAATGGAATATTTATCAAAATTATGTCTTAAGTTTTCACTTGTCACCACTTGTCACTGACAACGATAGTGTTGCCATTTATCAATACTAATAAAAAAAAATACTTTAATAAAATATTGTAATTTACCTACCAGATACATACTATTGGAGACCAGTAATAAATTACACAATAACACATTATAACAATAATGATATTTTGTACTTAAATTTTTATTTTATTTCTTAACCTTATGTATATTTAAGTCTTATAAATGATTAGCGTATTTTTTAAACAAGTTATTTATTCAAAAATCGTTAACGGATATTACACTGTTCACCCAGTATCTAGGAAACTAAAACAAAATTGACAAATAACGAATAATCCTATTTACATTTGATTACTGCCCTTCGTTCTTAATTTTGTTATAATGGCAGAGAAGAAGTCTCTAAACAGTTATATTATACATCCTGATATTGAACCAGGAGTTATAGACAACGCTATGATTATTAAATGCATTTTAGAATACGGTATGGATTAATGAATCTTAAATAGATCTACTTATAAAGAAAAAAATCATCGTAACAGCCATATATTAATGAAATGAATTTATTTGCTACACTTCGCTTACATATTCAATACATATTGTAGTACTTTGTGTTTTTACCACTATAACAGCATTCAATAATTACTATTTTGTATTGAGTAATAAAATGCTTGAGTTAGAAAATGATTAAATCAGTTACTATTCATTTAAAATATTTACATATTTCTTTTAGGACCAACAGAAGAAGCGGGTAGATTATTCGCAGAAGAAGGGGTTCATCTAGATGAAGCGACGGTAGTTCGTCTTGAGTTCCAGAATATTCTTAGGATCGACCATCTCTGGATGTTGAAGTCACTTCGAAAATTAACGTTAGCTCATAATTTAATTGAGAAAATTGAAAATTTAGATCGCCTCGTTGGCTTGAATGAGTTGGATCTGTCATTTAATAAAATAGAAAAAATCGAGAATCTGGACAGTCTTGTGAAATTGGAGGTTCTGACAATATTTCATAATAGAATAAGAAAACTGGAGAATATGGAAGCACTCGAAAACTTGCTCGTGTTTAGTATCGGTGATAATTTAATCGAAGACTATAAAGAAGTAAGGCATTTATGCATATTGATGAAAACAGTATATATTAGATATCTATAAAATTGTGAGAATGTAATACATGCTACAAATAATAATTTATTTAATATATTTTAGATATGTTGTCTTATTGTAAGCAGGGATGGATCAGCCACATAACAATAGTAGAATTGGAATTAATTCATGACCTATATTGGTCATTACATGTGTAACATTTATATAAATATGACATATATGCCCAATTTATGATATCAAGTTATGGCCACTTGTTCACCGCGGCCATGTTCAAGATCAGGAATGATCCAAAATAGTGACCATCATTATAAGTACTATCTTTAAGCTTTCTCAGATAAATCACATTTTTGGAGTCATATCTCATGTTATCGACATACAGAACCCACAACTTTATAGTACAGATCTTACATTGCGCTCATCAGACTCTATTCTCAAACAATATTTTAAACGTTACGATACATTATTCTATCCTAAACTGTTATTACCCAGTTGTAGTATAACCAGAATTTAACATCATACATCATTTACATGGTCATATGTATCACATTTATATAATTGTATACATTTACAATATACATTAGGTGGTTGTAAGGGGTATCGAATACCTACCATTTTAGTTACCAAAGCCAACCTCACCTGCATGTGGTACACCCTGCCAAGTAACCGACGAGGTTCTGGCGATTGTTAGTCCCGCGTTTGGTTTTGGTCATGACGGGTAACTATGTATTTGATCTGTCAGAGCTCAGTCGTAGGGGTTTGCACGACTGGTTATCGACCACCTTCGAATTTAGACTGCCGAAAAATAAAGGTTCAGTATGAGCCTTTGTGTCCCGGAACTGTAAAAGTAAACAAGCCTTAGGCGCCTTTCAAGTATTACGTAACGCAATTTCTGGTAATACGTTATGTTATTTTATATTTCTGTTATATTACGTTATTTATGTTATTTTAAGAGTTTATTTGTAGAAAGAGGTAAAACATAATTATGACTATTGGGTAATAATGGACATGGAAATTACACAATGGACAATGGAAATTATACGGCGCGTTACATGGTGGAAGGGAGGTCAAAAATCGTAAAAATTTGCGTTACGTAATACTTAAACGGCCCCTTGTCAGCAAGTTAGCAACATGACTGGAATGCCCTTGGTGTTGCGGCTGTCTGTAGGCAACAGTAACCATTTATCATCAGATGCACCGTCTGCCTATTTGCTGTGTATTAGCATGAAAAAGAAGATTAAATGTTCATTACATTATAGTTAGATTTAGTATCACCGTAATCAAGATATAATATTTCCTATTTAAGATTCCGTTTATTAATTATTAGATGTCATACTTGCGTAAATTCCGTAAACTGCGATCAGTTAGTTTTAAAGGGAATCCTTGTTGCGACGATCCGATGGCGTATCAGTTTCTTAAATCGGCTCTTACAAGAGTAACTTACCTGGACTATAAGACCGTCACTGAAGACGAAAGGGAAGGAGGCCGTGCAATATTCAGGTAATCCATCATTTATAATTTTTTTTTTCAATTCAATCGTGTCATATAAGGCAATAAATGGGGTTTGGGCAATAAAGTTTATATGATAAAAATGTTATTATAATTTTGGTCTATCACTTTGGTTCTACAATTCGTCTTCCTAAATATGTGACCATGTGTCAACGTAGCACTGGTAAACTATGAACCATTAAGTGCAAAAAATGATGGCACTAAATTTCACACGTGATACACATACACATGAGTAGAAACTCAGCAAGGTTTGTATTGTGGTATTTAAACAGCATCTGATATCTCATACATATATACCATCCGCTCACAGAACTGAAATATCTACTAGTTACACAAAATTCTACTACAGGCTAGGATTAGATCCATGGCCTCTCGTCTCAATATTACGGTGTTTTACCACTGTGCTATTAACACTGTTTATTGCTGCACGCGTTCACTTTGCGAATAATAGTTTTTAAAGTATATGTTATATATTTATACTGTCCTTAGCAGATATTAGTTCCAAGTTTGTGTGTTGTTAAGTAAGCTCTTTGGTTAAAGATTATATCGTAAAGAGCAGACAATAATGTATGATTTTTTTATTGATATTTAGTCATAAACATCGTTATACATAATAGAATAACTATATACATAATAATACATCTTGAAGCGATCGTAGATGAGTTGGTAGTGTTTACGGACGAGGCATCAATCTATGCGAGTTTGAATCCACCTGCATAGAGCTAGAGTTTCCAGTAAAGGAAAACATCGTGATGAAACTATAGCATTGTCGTAGGGCTTTTTCTAATGCCCGCCTGGTTAGCTACCACCCTCAAGTTGAAAATCTGCCACTAAAACTGATAGGTCTGTACCCGCAGTTGCACTTCTCTCCACTACGCTTAGCCTGTCTACCATCTTGAGCCACATCGTCACTTAATATCACGTGAGATTAAGGTCATAATGCTAAGCCTATAAACTATTAAATAAAGGATCCATAGCTATTATAAATGATCATAATATAGTAAGCGCTGAAATCATGTGTTACCTTATATATATCCCAGAGGCCTATTACGCAAACTAGACGAGGAAGACGAAAAATCAGAAAAAGAGAGATTGCTTAAAGAGGAATACGACAAAATGGTCGAATTTTATGCTCTTTCATTTGTGGAATATTTAAGCGGTCCGGAAATGCTGGATTCTATGTTCCAGAAAGATCCAGATGGATCGTTATTGCTACAGATTGGAGGAGAGCTACTTAGTTTCCATGAACAGTAAATATGGCATTCTTTATTATTTTTTATCGGCTTAGTTCAAAATTAAAGCAAACGCTAGTAAAGATTTTGAAGCGATAATGGTTCAGTTGATAGTAAGTACTGCCGCCGCATCAAGGGATGTGATTTCGAATCCCTGCAATGAGCCTGAGCTTTCTGTAAAAGAAAACATCGTGATGAAACTATAGCATGAAGTTAGGGCTTTTTTTATTGCACACCTGGCTAGCTACCAACCTCAAGCTGAAAATCTGCCGCCAGATACCGATAGGTGTGTTCCGGCAGTTGCACTTGAGAACCAGTCCCTCCACTAGGCTTAGAGTGTCCACCATCCTGGGCCACATAGTTATTTAACATCATGTGAGATTGTGGCCATTATGTTAAACCTATAAACTATTAAAAAAACTAATCATCAATGTCAAATTCAGATCATGAGCTGACTAACAAAAGTAATTATAAGTATGAAGTAGATGCTGTACGTGCGCATGCACTAATTGTAATTTAAAATTTATTTAAAAGTGTCAGAAGTATTCTAAAAATTTGATATGTTTTTATTATGTGTCAATTTTAGGTATAAAGAACAATACGTAGAAACTATGGCTGGGCTTGTAGAGTTTGCACAAGATGCCTATAACGCTAGACAGCACGAGATAAAATTGTTCAAGGACTTGGTTGATAATGCCCTAAGCGAAAGTGTTGAGAAGAGCAAAAGGTATATAAGTATTTAAATGCTTCGTAAAGAATGAACTACTGAAATTATTATTTAAACTTTAAAAATCATATACAATTCATAAATGTCCTTAATATTGATAAACCTTAAATAAACCTCGCAAAACAACAGCAGTAAAAAATGCATAAATTTCTAACTTGAATCTATTTATTTATAAATAAAGTAAATGGATACAGTTTATAGTTCTCCTGATTGTATGTAGGGTTGTAGAAGAATTTGAAAAAAAGAAGAATCCGCTAGTGCAACAAATGAACGAATTGATACAGAAATTCATTACGAAGCAAGCGACGATAGATCAGCTGGAGCCAAGTATAATTGACTTAGGGGAGGCTTTTAATGAGGCCCTGTATCAGCTCTGGAAGGATTTGATGACCACTGAGATGCAGCTTTATGAGCAGTGCGAGGTAATAACTGCAGTACACAAAATCAGGATTTTAGTCTGAATTTAAGTTGGGGTAGATAAATTATTTTAAATTGTAATAATAGTTTGCGTACAGCTAATTTCTTTTTCTGTATTAATCCTGCCATCAATTCACACCAACAATTAATTGAAAAAAGAAATAAGGACTTTAAAATGTATCATCTGTATGATTGTAAACACTTTAGAAAACATCAAGATTTACTTTGCTATGCTATGTACTTTTATAATTTACGGTGATTATAATGTATTGTATTTATTACTGTTCTTCTATTGACTAGTTACAAATGTGATATAACAAAATATATAGTATTGGCTGAACTCCGGATTTGTTTCGCGTGGAACTAAAAATATTTATAATTCTTAGAACAATACAGCTTTCCTCCTACTGCTGGTAGCGGATGTTAAATAGCATAAAGCCTTCCTCAGTAATCGCGCCATCGACTATAAAAATATTTTTTGAAATCTTACCAGTAATTTCTAAGATTAGCGTATTCAAACAGACAAACATTTCCCCAAATAATATTAGTATATATATTTAAATCTTCATGTATAAACACGTTGAGTACATATATATGCACATCTGTTAGTACGAGTTGACGGATAGAAGTAAAATTAATGTAATATATTTATGTTTATCAAGACGATGGTTCATAACTATTCAATGATATAATAGATGACGCTGCGGTCGAGTTACTAACTATAAAAAGAGCAGAACGTCTGCCGTGTCAGATTGTAATTTTAATAAGAAGAATATATAAACGCATTATAAAAACAATATTTCATACTTTAAAATCAATTCATTGAATTATAAAAATAATGGTTTCTACTATAAATATGTTTAAATTTAGCCGAAGATGGACTGAAGTGTTTCAGAAGTATATGATATGTCGGTTAGGTGGTCACAGGTCGCGAGGTACTGGGTTAGATTAGGTTGGCCTTGTGGCAACTCGTTGCGAAAGAATTAGGGCTGGTGGCCATTTCCATCTTAGGCCACCCTAACTTTGAACCTCCTAGCAATGGATGCGAGGACGCCTATTAAATTTAGAGGAGGAGTAGAGATGAAGGAGAAGTTACCATTGTTCTGGTCATTGAGAAAGAAGGTGGAGCATGTCTCCCTACGGAAAGTGGGTCCCCGTGCGTTTACGATCTTCCGGGGTCCCAGCGCGTCGTCATTGTAGCGATGGTTTGCTCACATGATCCCGTTATCCTGCTCACATACGCATAGGAAGTGGCCATGGAGTTTTTAGGCCATTGTGTAAAGAGTATTCCCGGTGTAACACAAGGCGAGTCACAGGTCTCTCGCCTCTCCTAAGATGAAAGATATCGCCGTAATAGATTTCTTCCACGATAATAAAATAGCGCCTAAATATGTACATTTATTATGTAAATGTCGTTCACATTTATTAAATTATAGATGTTTTATTATTTTAAAGTGCTGATATACAATTTTATAACAATTTTATAATCATTTAAAGTGCTATTACATACTTCCTTTTCAATAGTATTTTTGATTTTTTCTGTGCCCTTAAACAATTTCATATATTACCAAGCATCTATATAATAACAATATTTCATGCAGGAGTCTCGGGTTCAATTCTCGGTGAACATGACGGAGATGGTGACTAAGCTTTTGGAGGCGTCACGTAATGCTTTCGGTGCGTGGCGTGAGCACGAGGGTGTGTGGTCGATGCGTCAGTTTGAGACTTTATCTAAGTTACTGGGGAACAAGATGATGTTGGGTAACGTACCCAGTGAATTGTTTGAGGTTAGTGCGTAGCCTACTTGGTTATGAATGCAGCGGCAATTTATTTTTTAACCTCTCTAATTCTTCAACTCGGTTAACTATAATCAGTATTGGATTTATAGATTTGGATGGATTAGATAGTTGTTAGTTGTAGTAAATTTTACATCTTTTGATACCCTCTGAACTTGAAGTATAGATTTTTAGACGAATCCAGAATGCTGTGTACCTGTTAACCAATATAGGTATTACAAAAAAATTAAGACTTTATATGTTATAAAGTAATATATTGTTCAATTTGTATGTTAGCCAAATCACTGCAAACCAAAATTATAAACAAAAAAACGTTATGTGTTTAAGGCCAAACGACAGAAGTAAAACACCACTATATCTCTCTCACACCCTTAGTCGGCTCGAGCCAACTTCACCAGAACGAACGTCACATAAAAAGGTAGCGGATCAGAATTTCAAAGGGTTCCCATAAGATATTTTATGTCAAAAAGTCTGTACTCTGACTATATTTTCCCGTCAGTGTTTTAGTGTTAATAACAGTTGAATACACCAACCGATTTATCATTCACTTACTAGTTATATAGCTCATTCGTATACGTATACTATCATAAAAAAAAGTAAAAAGTAATCAAGTATATATAATTCGGTCAGGTTATGATGGACCGAGATATGATGATGAACTTAGTCGCGCAATCCTCTGATAATCATATGAGATTCATAGACGCTCGTGAAGATTTACTTATGACCCGAGCTAATAACTGGCGAGATGAACTAGTTCAGGGCACAAACGAGTAAGTCAATATTTTTATTTTTTAAAATAATCGCAATCTTTCTATATTTATTCTTTCTATTTATTCTAAAAATTTTACCGAACTTTGCAATTTTTCCCCTTCGTGTTACAATAAAAAATCCTAGAGATTAACATAACAAATAATTTACTTAGGGTTAAAAAACAAGCACACATGGTATTAGTGATTTTTCTAATGCCCGCCTGGCTAGCGACCACCCTCAAGTTGAAAATCTGCCGCCAATTACCATTAGGTGTGTTCCGGCAGTGGCACTTTATAGCTAGTCCCTCCAATGAAGGCCGGCAACGCACCTGCCATTCCTCTCTTGTTGTGGGTGTCCATAGGTGGTGGTGATCTCTTACCAACAGGTGAAATGTATGTTCGTTTGCTCCCTATTCCTTAAAAAAAACACAGTTGATATTGTTGGCAGGCTGAATTGATAAATTAATGTTGGCTACATAACAGAGTGACAAGATAATATCAACTCAATCGAACCATATAATATCAACTTGACCACACGTCTAACATACATGCTTAAGAAGCCAACTTCTTTAAATTTAGATAATATTAGCTGTACCCGCGACTTTGTTCGCATGGAACTAAAAATTATTTAATCATTTTTGTACTTTTTGTAACTTTACAGTACAGCTTTGTTGCTATTGGTGGTAGCGTGATGTTAAATAGTCTAAAGCCTTCTTCCATAACAACGATATAGTATGCAAAAAGAATCTTCAAAATCCGACTGGTCATTCCAAAGATTAGCGCATTCGAACAATCTTTTCTGCTTTATAATATTAATAAATACATACATTTGATGAATAAAAACAAATTTAATTTAATGGTACTTTCCTATTGCAATCCTACTAAACTGTATATCTATTAGTTCTGTGCCCTTAGCCAAGCTGTCTTATGGTATGACATACGATATACAATGTCAAAGTGACTATGATATGCGCCATACCTATACTTTTTGTTTCTTAATTTAAAACTTCTTATGGGAGGGCTTTGAAATTCTGATATACAACCTTTTTGTGTAACGCTCGTTTGGGTAAAGTCGGCTCGAGACGACTAAGGATGCGAGAGATATAGTAATGTTTCAGTTCTGTCGTGTAGTCTTAAGCACACACAATTTCTTCCCTATACGTTAGCAATCGTTAAATGGCAATTTGGCTAAGAGCACCAGTATGTTCATGTAACGCATATATTTACTCATATTACAATTACATTTACTCGTCACGGGGAAACGTGAAGTTTTTTATTTAATAAAATACCTATGAAGTTTCAATTGAAAAGCAGCCCCTGCATTTTAAAACTGTGTATAATTTGTTAAGTGTGTAGATTCAGAACAAGGTGTCGTTGAAGGTACACTTTTAATAATATTTATTTCATACCTCTATGATTTTCAGTAATGAAGTGAAACGCAACCGAAACAGAATTACGGAAATAAACTTTTTCATAGACAACCAACGTGAGGAATGGACTGACATGCAAATGAATCTTACCGAAGCTGTCGACCCGGAAACAGTGGCACTTTTGGGAGAAGATTTTTAAGAAATTTTTATTCAAATAAAGTTTGTCTAGTCTTTGGGCTATTTTTATCATGGTTTCATTAACTCACTTTCATGTAATGCTGTTCGGGTGGAATTTTGTAATTGATTTTAAACTAACTTCCCGATGTGTAGTGAGAAGTATCTATACTTGAAATTTGGACTATAGCTCATAAGTGGATTACAATGCAACAATATGTGAAAAAATTGATTTGTTTGTTTTTGCAATAAAAAATTTATAATCGATTTATAACTAACTTCTCGATCCGATATTAATTGAATATAGGTCAAATCAAACTGAGACATAAACAGAATATATCAAAATTTCATTCACATTACCGTAAAAAGCAGAAATTAATAATAAAATGCAAAACAGATAATAAACAATGTTTTATAACGCACTAAAGAGTAGTAAATAGAAGATTGGAAACAAAATGCATTGGGCACGTGCAATACATAATTATAACGTTTCCAATCTTAATTATGACCTTGGCCTTTGTAAGTAGTTTTACCTATGTCTAGCATAATGAATACAACTTTGAGAAACTTGTAATAATTACATATTCACTGTATCATTAAGTAAGTTATGTGTAGAACACTCTGCTGCAATAATGTATTTTTAATACTTTATAAGTTTAGTGTTATGGCTATAATCTCACCTGATACTAAGTGACGATATAGCCCAAGATGGTAAACACGCTAAGCCTAATAGAGGGTCTGGTTCTCAAGTGCAACTGCTGGAACATACATATAGGCATTTGGCGACAAATTTTCTAGTTGAAAGTGGTATCTAGCCAGGCGAGCATTGGAATATGGTTTTATGGTGGTATGGTTTTATGAATATGGTTTTATCAGAGGTGGATTCGCAATCACGTCCTTTTCGCAGCGTCCGTACACTCAGTTATCATCGCTTGGAAGATGTTTGTACCTAAATAGTTAAAATGGTGTAATTTTTTTTTATTTATTATTTTATTTTTCTATTTTCTTCGAACGCAAATTCTGTACATATAATTCGATGTTCCCTTGAGTCTTCGGATCGATTATACTATTAACTAAACTTTTAATGTATTCTTCTTTATTTTCTTTCATATCATTCAGGAGCCTCTGACGGATATTTTGTTTGATAGTAGCTCGCGTTGATGACGGTATGTTGTCAAATTTCCTTATGAATTGTTTACATCTCTCTATAGCATCGTTATTGTCTACTGCTAGTTCCTCGACTAGTCCTACCTGAAATAATGCATCACAATTGTTTAGTATCACAAATGTTAATTCAGTAGTCGTTGCTGATTTGGATTTTAGTGCTGTACATAACATCAGGTGCAGTACACTCACTTTGTTGCGAAACATAAAAACAGTGCAAGGTATAGGTGCTTCCTAACATATATAAAACATAACAGATAATGAAAATAATAAAGATATAATAAGAAAAATATAGAAACAGCACCTTAAAAGCTTCGTCCGGAGTGAATTTAGTGGAAGCTGTCAGAGCAAGTGTGGCTTGTTTCCTGCCTATGAGTTCACACATGGCTTCAGAGATCCATTTTATAGGTACGATACCTACCTCGCTGTCATTTAGGCTAATGGTTGATTTTCTGTTCACCATAACTCGATAATCCATAAGCATTGCCAAAACACATCCACCTGCTGCAGTTGTACCCTTTTCATAAAGACAACAGTAAGTGAAAACATAATTTTTGTATCACTTATTGCTACAGAACATTACCTATTTCAATGAGTTAGAACGTTCAATATGCGTGTCAGCAATATCGTAATAGTAATATTTTTTTATTTGTTATTATACTTAGCTCATGATGGCCCATTATATGGATTAAAAACTTAATTTCCATGTTTTGTGTTCCCCATGCCGGTAAAAATGTTTGCAACTAATAAAGCAAATTTACTGAAGTTTCCTACCACTAGTGTTTTTGAAGATTGTACATAGCAAGCCCAAATGCTTCCTATTTTGTTGTCCGACAAGATAGTCACAACTGCTCTCTTGTCGACGGTGAAACACTTTCGAGTTTAATGGATTCATAAATGGCTGGCAACAATAGCAATTTTGAAAAGTCATGTATCGATCGATGTGTTACTGAATTAACAAATCCTTCATAGCGAGGAATAGGCACTGAAAACGGAAAAATAACTAATACAACAAAGTATAACTATAAATTAATGTTCATAGCATAAAAATCGGATGCTCTTGTTTCCTATTATTTTAAGGTCGGCAAAATGGCACAATTGTATTATCGCAGCGACTTTAGGTTGTAATGGCTGCTTATTAGCAAGTGAACAGCTGTATGAACATCAGTGAAATTTTGATCGTCGCAACACCCAGTAAAGCATGAAGTTAATTTGCTTGCTATGTGTGTGCTGGTCAAGAATAGTACCAACCCATATCTTTTCGTGGGTGTCGTAATAGGCGACTAAGGGAAAACCAGGAGATGGACAGCAGCATCCTCTGAGCCCTACAAACACCTACTGCGTTCGCCAACCCGTCTGCCAAGCGTAGCGATTATGGCAATCACCCTCCGCTTATGAATGACACATAAAGAAACCGGTCCCTAGTCCCCGGCTTCCCTGCTATTCCTGGTGATAGTAGATGCCAAGGTAACGGTGCGGCAAGGGGTGCTAAGAATTTCCGGCTACCACAACCAACGACGGATCGACCTGGAAACGTATAACACGTTGTGGACAGACGAGAAGAAGAACGAGAAGAAAGAAGAAGAGAAGAAGACTAGAGGAAGAAATAAGCAAGTTACGATGGGATACATTGAGATTATCTGAGGTCCAAAGAGAGGGGGAGGACTCGATAATCCTCAAATCCGGTAACTTACTGTATTTCCGGGAGGGCGAACAACAGTCCCAAGGTGGTGTCGGGTTCCTCGTCCGCAAGTCCCTTGTAAACAACGTGGTGAAGATCGAGAGTGTGTCGACCGGGGTGGCGTTCCTGATACTCAGAATAACCAAACAGTATTCCTTGAAAGTTATCCATATATACGCCCCGACCTCGGCACACACCGACGAAGAAGTGGAGACTATATATGAGGACATAACACAGGTCATACATAGTAGCAAAACCTATTATACCATTGTTATGGGAGACTTCAACACAAAACTAGGAAAGCGAAGTGGTGAGGAGCTGCGAGTAGGGCAATTTGGAGTTGGACGGCGGAACCACCGGGGCCACAGACTGGCCAGCTTTATGGAGAAGGAGGAACTCTTTATGATTAACTCCTTCTTCAAAACGCGGGAATACAGGAAGTATGAGATAGACTTCATCGTGCCGACAAAAAAGAAATTATTTAATGATGTTTATATGATCAGCTCGCTAAAAACGGTAGCGATCACCGTATGGTCAGAGGCACATTGAATCTGAATATCAAACTTGAGAGATCCCGTCTGATGAAGACTACGCTCCGTCCTTTGCCCGTTCAAATACAAAGCCCCGAGAGCTTTCCGCTTGAACTCAAAAACTACTTCGATTGCCTAGGGACCGAAATGGATGAGTACAATGATGGGTTAGTGGAAGCTGTTCATACGGTTGGGTCTAAATATATGTAGACCTACCGTATACGTAGAACCGGCCAGCTCTCTGTTTTTACCCACGTGAGATGGTTTTGCAGTCGTCAGTCGATGCTAATAAATATTGGCAGCTCAATAGACAGATTTCTAAGTCTCTTAAACACGACCTACAAGGGTATAATACCAATCGTATACAAGAGGCTATAGAGCGAAACAAAGGCTCCAAAGCTTTCAGTCTGATTACAGGACCATACCTCGAAACCTATACCTTTAGGACGCGGCGTTATACAGGGAGATGTTATTTCGCTGAAACTGTGCACCGCTGCGTTTGAAGATATCTTCAAGGTTCTGGATTGGAAAGGATTTGGCATTAACATAAACGGTGAGTACATAACACACCTCCGCTTTGGGATGATATCGTAGTCATGGCTGAGACTGCAGAAGATCTAAGTACGATGCTCGTTGACCTCAGTAGAGCCTCCGAACGAATTGGTCTTAAAATGATCATGGACAAGACGAAAGGTATGTCTAATGTCCATGTTGTGCCAAATCTTATAAAAAATCGGTGACTCTACGCTCGAAGTTGTTGACAGTTATATATACATGGGGCAAACCGTCCAGTTAGGTTGATCTAACTTCGAGAAAGAGGTTAATCAGTAAATCCAGCGCGACTGTGCCGCGTTCGGAAAGGTACGCGAAATATTCTAGTCCGAAATACCGCACTGTCTCTAGACGAAAGTCTTCGATAAGTATGTATTGCTAGTTATGACATACGACACTAAGACGAGGTCGCTCACAATGGGGCTAATAAAAAAGCTCAAAGTTACTCAAAGGGCAATGGGGAGGGCTATGCTTGGAGTTTCACTGCGTGATCGAATCAGGAATTAGAAGATCCGCGGAAGAACCAAAGTAACCGACATTGCCCGAAGAATTACTAAACTTAAGTGGCAGTGTGCTGGCCAAATTGCTGGCAGAACCGAGGCCCGATGAGGCCAACGGGTTCTCGAATGGCTCGAATCACGTTCCGGAAGACGTAGCGTGGGTAGGCCCCCCACAAGGTGGACCGACGACCTGGTGCAGGTTGCCAGAATCCGCTGGATGTGGGTGGCGCAACACCGGTCGTCGTAGAAATCTTTGGGGAGACATATGTCCAGCAGTGGACGTCTTTCGCTTGAATGGATGCATGGATGGATGGATTTTACAATGAATTGTGTGATAAAGAAGTAAGATGTCCAATTCACCTTGTGCTTTTACTTATGTTGGATATAACTTTATTTGGCAGATTGAATAGCAGCAGTAGGATTGCTCGTTTCGGAATATAGACAGTTAATTAAACTAGTATTGCCGATTTACAGCAGCCTAATAAATTTATTTATTACTTTCAGGTTTCTGTTGTAATTGAAATACTAAACTTTGTATATATGATCGGTGTTACCAACAAAATCTTTTGCTACTGCGTCAACATTCATTGTTTGTCATTATATCAAGAAAAGCTAGTAATGACTAGCCGAAACTTTGATTTCTTGTTTCCACACACTAAACATTACCACACTCAGACTATGAACTTTAGATAAGCGTACTTTCGATGGCACAGTGATTATTACAAAAGATATATACATTACAGATGATTTAAGTTAAGAAATATAAACACCACGTTTTGTATATTTTGTGTGTTTACATTATACAAAAACTTTTTGAATGTGTTGCTCTTTATACACACATATACTTGTGTTCTTTCCCTTCATACTATAAACAACACAGCCAGATTCAAGTGTGGATAAAACATGAAATACTTCACGTATAAAGGAAGCCTAATTGATGTACCTCATCTAAATAAAGAAAAAAGTGCACTACTGGAGTTAACCCTTTAAGAACTATTATTGTGTAGATTATGTAAAAAGAAGGTAAATGAATTTATTAAAAAAAAGAATCAAACAATAGGGTAAATAAAAATATATTTATATCAACAGCTGAAACTTCGTTCGCATGAAACTTAAAATTATTTAATAACTTATTTTCTTAAAAAAAGTAACCAAGTGTCCGTGTTTATATCACTCGCAATGTATATGCAAAATTTCATGACACTCGGGTATTACTGTGTTTAGAACGCTGTTTGTCGTATTGGCTAAAATCATAAAAGGGTCATTCCCCAGATGCGAGGTTATAATTTCCTTCTGAGACACACCTTATTTATTTAATCTTTTTTGTACACCTTTAAACATATGATTATACATTTCAAATGATTTGCCTTTTCGGCAAATTACATTTTAACTCCCTCGCGCTGCTCTTTATGGGAGGAATTTCATAAAATCTGCATGCCAGAAAGAATATTTTGGCTAAGTTACCTATAAGAGCTATAGTTTAAAAATGAGATTTTTGTGTTTTGGGTTGTTTGAGCCTTCGTTGCGGGTGGAATTATATTGAATAGGATAAAAAGAAGTTAAAGACAAAACTAATTGCTTAAAACGTTTAACACATTAGTTTTGCTTGAACCAAAATTTAACATGTACTTATATTTTTTAAATATTATAACGTAAACCATATACGTGTTTTAATAAATGTAAATAAAAAAATCCTTAACGAAAACCACAGATCGTAAGTTCCATCGATGTAAGACGCTAAGACCATAAATTTTAGGCCATCAAGTGTTAAAAAATCTTATAAGCAGTGAAGAGAAAATGAAATTTAGGATTACATTAAATGCTCAAAATAGGTAATTAAGATTTTTTTTTGATATAATAAGATTCACATTAACATCTCGATAAAAGACCTTCTGAAAATAAGATTTATTAATAAAAAAAAAAAACGAAAATTTAAAATAGTTAATGTAAGTAAACTATTTTTAAACAATATCACGTTAAACATTTAAATTCGTTGGGTAATACACAAAAATTAACTAGTGTAAATGTCTTCTTAAGTCAGACTACCAGCGCTGCACTGATTCAGTGTAGCTATTACGCTAAGACTGGTACCAATCTATCAACACATTACGTTGTTTGTTTTCATGTAGTTGGTAATATTTAGTTGATTTTAATTATTGGCTTTTATTTTTGTAATTTTTTATTAATATCTTTAAAAAAAAAAGTTTTTAAAACCGTTATTACGAACCACCAGGCGACAGCCAGACAGAATATTTACAACTAAAAAACTGAAATTAAATTACATAAATTACAAGCTTACATTAATTGCGACCGTCGTAACAGCATTGAAACCATATAATTTGATTGACACCTCATGAAGTGTTTTAGCAACAGCGTATAATCTGTCCGTTGAAGGCTTAACCAGCTCCGCTAGATCTATTCCGGCCGAAAAAACTTGAGGTAAACTCTATAAAAAATTAAAGGATGTTATTAAAAACAATGAAATACACATAAAATGCTAATTATGAACAACGGATATTTTTCATATTTCAAAGTACATAGGTAAGTAACAGGTACATAAATGATTCAGAGAAACGGTCACCAAAATTAGCGATTCTCGACAAATAATGTTTAATATATTATTGAATTTATTAGATTTTCGAAGAGATCCAACTATTAAATAATTAAATATCAGCATCATAATTCTTAAGTTATCTATTCAATTTCGGTATACCGTTCGATAATTAAACAGTGTAAAATGATATAAATTTCTCTCGCATATTATATAAATTATAATATAAATTATGTAAATATTTCTTGTTGTGTGGTGTAAAAATATATTGTGTAAGAAATATATATTGTTAAAAGTTACTTACCGATGACAAAACGATTCCCTTGCAGCCATCGTTTTCTATTTCCTTTAAAGAATCAAACATTTGTTGTAATAATTCTAAACTAATGCCATTAACTGGCGGTCGGTGTATTCCAATCACAGCAATTCCATCTTTTTGCACGGACACGTTTAAAAAAGATTCCGAAATTGTCGACATAATTTTGACTTTCGGCGATAACCTATTTGCACCAACATTAAATATTTGTCGTAGTCTATACATATTTAACGTGAAATAGGTGTAGTGGTTAGATACTTATAAGTTACTAACATCGACACAGACCAAAATAAATTAATATAAATAAATCGTATTTTTATAATATTTACACACATAACAGAGGTTGACTTATCAGTTGTAATATTAAAGTGGTAATGGTATTATTTTTTTCATGCGTATTTATATCTTTTGAATCTTATCAACCGGTTTCAATATATAGGTATAGTTGTATGTTTAGTAAATTGATACGTTATGTTGAGAATTTGCGATACAATACAATAATTATTAATGTCCGCGCCGTAATAGTCGCGCCGAACTGAATGTATAATACATCACCACCACACAAATCATAACTAAGAAGTAAAAATAAACAGACGAGTCGAAAAATATTCAAATATTTTGTCAAAGTGACCCAGTGACTTCTGGTACACTGTCCGTTTGACCAACTTTGTTAATCTATTCATGGAGAGTCGATAACATTTTTTTTTAAATTTCGATGCTACCCTTATTTTCGTGTAAGTAAATCCAAAGCAAGTCTTATACTAGGTATTTCTGGGCATTTAATAAATACAATTAATTAAATTTATTTTAAATAATTGGTATTTCCTTGCAACCAAATTTTATTAGCGTTTTACTACCAAAGAACTAGCGCTTCGTGATTTCCAACTATAAGAGTTCTATGTTTATACAATAAGTTGCAAATTTGCAATTGTAAGAATGTGGCTTTAAATAGTACGCTATAAAATATTCTAGCCGTAAGCCCGGATTTGTGTAGTAATTCGTCGAAACAATTACATGGAACAAATCGCTATTATTTTTTAAAAATTGTATAATTAATAAATAATGTTCTGTCTCGGCACCCTAACTAGTTGAAATGAGATACAATAATACTAAGTAGATAGGCACGAAAATTAAATCATCCACAATATGAAGCTGAGTTTTTATATTTATATAAAATAAAACATTATTAAAGAATATTAAGGAAAATTTGAGATATAATAAAATGGCAACATAGTTAACGTGACGTGTGAGCTTGGTGATCTCCACACATATTTTCAAAGCGTGGTATATGGCTTGACACCGTTACTCCCATTTCTTGCTCCATGTGGTGTATGGATATTATATATATGTGCTTGCGACACTAGCTCCATCTGTAAAGATATTATAAATATATATCTGTTTGCGACACGGACGCTACACCATTACGTTGACAGACGTCGGCACTAATAGTTTTGCCGCGCGCGCACTAAGTGATTAATTTCGATGTTTTGTTTGAAAACCAAATGTGAGATACAACATTGGCGACGAGGATAAAGAACGTAAGTAAAATAAGCAATATATAATAAGACTACAAAGATAAACGAGGCTATCAGTCGAAAAAAAATATATAATATGGATTGTACAATTTCGTAACTATTATTTCGTAACTTCGTCGAATCTTCGGTAAAAAAGCTAATACAATTGAAACCATGGAGTGACAACTAAAGGAATTTCAAGGGAAGCAAACTGAGCAGGTTAACAGGATCGGAACGAGACCATATAAAAGCCAAACTCGAGTTACCAACACAAATAAAAAACGATGCTTTAAATGTGATACTGAAAATCACAATAGTGACGATACGCAATGTTCAGCTTAAGACAAAGTTTATAAGTTTGCGACAAAAGTGGCTATTAAGGTCACTTTCAAAGTCAATGTCGCACAAGAAAGCACAAGCGCAAAGGAATCGACTATTACGGACAAACTAAGGGACGATAGAAAAAAGTCAAAACAAATGCACAACGGGATAAATCGTCCGTCAGTGAAATGACCTATATATTCCACATTGATGATGACGTCGGAATAGCTTACGAAGTAGGTGGTGTTGAAATTAATACGCTCATTGACTCCGGTAGCAAAAATAATATAATAAATTATAAAACGTGGGAATACGCGGTCGTTGTACAAAACAAATTTTTATGGCATATGGTTCAAATAACCCTCTTAATATTCTTGGGTCCTCTTTGTAACAATTCGTTATTGAAAGAGAGAGATGATGTGGTGTATAGATATAATATATATATCTATACACCACATCATCTCTCTCTTTCAATAACGAATATATATGTATATATATATATTATATGCACTTGCGACACGGACGCTACGCCATTATGTTGACAGACGTTGGCGTGAACGGACGTGCCACGCATGCACTAAGTGATTAATTCCATTGTTTTATTTGAAACCCAAACATGAGATACAATACTCCACATTGATCTTTGAACGATATTTGCTGTTTATTACAGCTACAGCTGAAAATCTGCCTTCACATAAATCAGTCGTTGCAAAGGAAATGAGAATTCTTAGAACATTTGAACTAAATTAGGATATTGATTTTTGAACGATATCCAAAACTCCACCAAATCAGAACACGTAAATCTTGTTTTAAGGTTGCTGTTGCAAGAGAGTTCCATGAGACTATCTTCTTTTTGCGAAGTGAATTCTGGTGGAGCTTGTGCGTGGAAAGGATCTTAGATCCATGCAAAATTTTCAACATTGTCTTCGGTAAAGTATTTCGATAACCATTCAAAAAGCTTCGAAAGGTATTTAGTGAAAAGAGACATCAAGTCTTGTGAAACAACAAGCTCGTTAAAGGTTGCACATTTATTCAATTGCGGGTAACAATTCTGACCGCCGCCTTAATTTTTTTTTATCCACACTTGTATTTTTTTTAAACGCCGAAATTTTCTACATTACTTTCAATATGTGCACTTTATTGCCCTGCAGAGATCCAAATTATTTATTTTGTCAAATATATTACACACATCTGCTACTTTTAGCAAAAAGTGTCTTCGGCAAAGTATCTGGAGCTTACACTGCCTTCGTCTTGTAAAAATGTGTGAATGTCTTTACGTACTTCGAATGCACGAAATAAGACCCTTCCTCGTGAATTAGAGTATTATAGCAAAACCATGTGTATGCATGCATAGTTTTTTGAAAAGTTTGGCTTTTAGCGGCCTAGTTTGTATGTAGTATACTACGTCAATAACATTTTCTAATACCTGGTTCGATTCAGAGCTCATTAACCTCGACGCAAGTGCTTCCCTATGGATAATGCAATGGGTGTACATAGCATGCGGTGCTTATTTATGAATAAGTGCTTGTATTCTCCCATACCTGTCAGACATTGAACGAGCTCCATCACTATATACACCCATACACTTTTCCCAATCTCAATCATTTTTTCGGTCTTATTATCATCCAGTTGTAGTGTACACAGTAACGTTGTATGTCAGCTGTGTAGCGCTACAGAACCAATCAACACAATTAAAATAAAGAAATCGACCTCCTCTCGTCTCTATGCATAAGTTTAGTATCGGCAGAATGGTAATCAGTAGCGTCTCACGGCGCCCCTCTGTGCTCTCTAAGGTTTTTTTTTTCGAACTGACATACGCTGTTAGCCCCAGGGGCTTTGACAGCTTCACCGAATTTTTTGGGGCAAGTGCTGAAGGCACTCAGTGCCGAGGCAGCGGGCACAAGGGTGCCAAAACGGCCGAACCTCGGCTTGGGTTGCTGCCGGTAAATGAAAAAAGATTCACGATCCTGACTAACCAAAAGGTCTTGTCTTACAAATTTAGTAATCCTAACAACGATCTTATTGGGTAAGCAGCTCAGGGCCGCGAGGGTAGTCCCTTACAGAACAGTGTACTTAACGTGTGAGTGTGCACGAATGGTATGCGGTGTCATGGTGTACTCTCAGTGATGTAGAGTGTCACTGTATCGCGCGAGCAGAGTCACTCGAGGGCTCCTATCCGGAGGATCGAACCTAGGCTCAGGCGTTTGTGGAGGGAGGCCGCAGCGGATGTGCACGAGCGAAATAATCCGCTCGGCCTCGGCGGCGAGGATGGCGGTTCCGCGGACACGAGCGATTGCTGGAGACAGCAGGGAGAAGCGCGTTTTATGTCGTTATTTTATCGACGGGGTTGGAGAAACAATTGCGTGGCCGGCGCGCAAAGCCTTTGGCGTGCGGATTGGAAATGTAGCTAACTGCGTGTACTATTTTGGGGTTAGGATGAAGTTCAGCTTTTTCAAAAAAATTCTTTGTTAGGTCTTTAATATATGCATACATGGACGGAAGTTCCATATCTTTATGGAGATCTACATTACGGACATAGAACGGGGCTTGGACGGCTATGCGCATGAAGATTCATTTGCAACACTTGTAGTTTGCGGAGGGTGGTTCGCGAAGCGTGAGCGAATACGGGATAGCTATATGTAAGTATGGGACGGATATATACTTTGTATATTATGAGCTTATGCCTGAGTGACATTTTGCTCTTGGAGGAAGTTAGTTTTTTTTTTTTTTTTTTCGACCTGACATTCGCTGTTAGCCGTAAGGGCTTTGACAGCTTCACCGAACTTTTTGGGGCGAATGCTAAGGGCACTCAGCCCCATGGCAGAGGGCGCAAGGGTGCCAGAATGGCCGAACCTCGGCTTGGACTACTGCTGGAATACGAACCAAGATTCGCGATCCTAACTAACCAACAGGTCCTAACAATAACATAGGGCAAACCACGCGAGGGCCGCAGGAGTAGTCCCTTACAGAACCGTGTACTTTATGTGTGGGTGTGCACGGATGATATGCGGTGTGATGATGTACTCTCAGTGATGTAGAGTGTCACTGTATCGCGCGAGCAGAGTCACTTGAGGGCTCCTGTCCGGAGGATCGATCCTAGGCTCAAGAATCTGCAGAGGGAGGCCGCGGCGGGTGTGCGGGAGCGAAATTTACCGCTCGGCCTCGGCGGCGAGAACGGCGGTTACACGGGCGTGTGCGCGGACACGTATAATTGGTGGAGACGGCAGGGAGCAGTGCGTTCAATCTTGTTATTTTGTCGACGGGATCGGTGAGGCAGTTACGTGGCCGGCGTGCGAAGCGTTTAGCATACGGATTAGGAGTGTAGCTAAGTACGTGTACTATTTTGGGGTTTGGATGAACTTCGGCCTTTTCGAAAAATTTCTTTGTGACATCTTTGATATATGCATATATGGACGGAAGGTCCATATCTTTATGTAAATCTACATTGCGGACATAGGGTGGAGCTTGGACGGCTATACGCATGAATCTATTTTGTAACACTTGTAGTTTGTAAAGGATGGTGCGCGAAGCGTGAGCGAATACGGGGCAGCTATAAGTAAGTATGGGACGGATGCATACTTTGTATATTGTGAGCTAATGTCTGAGTGACATTTTGCTCTTAGAAGAGGTAAGATTGCGTAGCAGAACCATAGCCGTGGAGGCTTTTTTCTGTACGTAATCTATATGTTTTTTGAAGGTTAGGCGCCTGTCTAAAACTACACCAAGATATTTAGTATGATTAGCCCAGGGGATATTGACACCGAAAAGGTGTAATGTTTTTCTTATATTCCTCCTCGCGTGAGGATCGAACATGATAGCCGCACCTTTGTCTAGGTTTATTCCTATGCGCCATTTGAGGCACCAGGACCCAAACGTAGAGACGGCTCTTTGGACGCGGTAATATAAATGAATCCTATTCCTGCCCGAGCTGAAGATGACTGTGTCGTCTGCATAGGAGCCTACTGCGACGTTGGAGAATTCGGGAATGTCGCTAACGAACAAGTTGAATAGGCAGGGCGCTAGGATAGAGCCTTGGGGGACTCCTGAGCGTATTAGGTGAGGCGAGGATAAGGCTCCGTCTACTTTGTAGCAGGAGGAGCGGTCCGATAGATAGGCAAGGATTATGCGGACTAGCCTGTCCGGAACTTGTAAGAGATTGAGTTTAAATATGTGACCTTCGTGCCAGACCTTATCGAAAGCTTTGGCTATATCAAAAAATACGGCAAGTGTGCGCCTAGGGCGATGTAACTCCGTGAAATTGGAGAGAATATGCTCCGTGAGGCGGAGAACTTGGTGGGTGCACGAGTGCTTGGGTCGAAAGCCGAATTGCTCGTGTGGTAAAAGACATTTGTCTGAGACAGTTGATTGAATTCGGTTTAGAAGGAGTCGCTCGTATATTTTACCAATCGTATTGAGGAGGCTTATCGGGCGGTAGCTTTCCGGAAGGGATGCCTTTTTTCCGGGTTTACGGATACCTATTACCGTTGCCATTTTCCAAGCGGCCGGAAAATGGCAGTGAGTTATGGCCGCATTGAAGATGCAGACCAGAAGAACTATAAGTTTGTCAGGGAGAAGTTTGAGGGCTTCATTTCTGATTCCGTCGGGACCGGGGGCTTTCCTTGGTTTAAGGCTTTTTATAATCGCGAGTACTTCGTCAGTTGTAACCGGATCTAAGTTTTCGATTGGAGGGGTCTCTCTTATTGATTGAATTGTTCGATCGACCCTCCCGATATGCGTGGTATCTATGGTATGATATTCATACGGATTAGGGGAACACTGTTGTGCGAGAGTGGCAGCGAGATACTCTGCCTTGTCAATACTTTCGAAGGCCGGCGGACTGCCGGGGCCTCTATCTAACGGGGGCATTGCGGACGAATAGCTGCTCTTCTGTTTACGAACGAGATCCCAGAAGGCGAGATGAGACGGTTTGATTTCCTCTAAGAGGCTGTCCCATCTTTGACTACGGAGTTCAGAGATACGAAATTTAACTAATCTTTGTAGGCTACGTAGCCGTACACGATTTTCCTCCGTCGGATAAGAATCGTGAGCGCGTGTCGCGGCGTTTTTCTCCGTTATCAGTTTTCGAATATCATCAGGAAGTATGAAGCGGCGATCATTTGCCGCCCTTACCTCTTTTGAGGTTTCCCTGATGGCATTCTGGAGGTGACCTACTAGGGAGTCAATCGCCACATCGGCATCGCTCACAGACTTTATCTCGTCCGGGATACTGTCTAAATGAGGAGAAGAGAGATTAATTGTGAGATAGTGTCTGAGTTTTGGATAGTCAGCCACTTTGACTGAAGCGGGTGTGTGGTCGCCCGGGTGGCCTAGTTGCAGAATTACTGGGCGGTGATCGGAATCTAGTTCATGTACGACTTCGATTTGCCGTACTTGAAGCGCGATCCCTTTTAAAATAGCTATATCTAGAACTGAAGGGCGGCAGTTAGCTTGATAATGAGTCGGCTCTGAAGGAGCAATTACATCAAAGATAAGCGCATTTTCTAGCCAGTATAGTGTCCTACCATTAGTGGTAGTACGCGGGTTGTTGTATTGAATGTGCCCGCTATTTAGATCGCCAGCCACTATAACAGAGTCACCGAGCGCGAAAAGCGTCTCCAGATCCGACTGGAGGAGAGTTTTATTAGGCGAAAGGTACGCGGAAACGATAAAGATAGTGGGATGACCAGTCATACCCACTCTACACACCGAGACTTCTAAATTTGTAAGTTCGGGAGGATCTATTGGCATGCAATACAGTGACTTTCTATAGTATATGAGCGTGCCGCCGCCTCTTACGCCGATACGATCATTTCTTACTATCTTGTAGTTCGCAATCGCGGGATTGCGAACGCTCGGTTTTAAAAGT
This sequence comes from Actias luna, assembly GCA_039707435.1. Classification (NCBI taxonomy): domain Eukaryota; kingdom Metazoa; phylum Arthropoda; class Insecta; order Lepidoptera; family Saturniidae; genus Actias; species Actias luna. Next base: position 5,746,948 of record JAZHAC010000008.1, on the reverse strand, counting down.
TTCTTGTGCTAGAAACACATCTATTTGCCGCTCCTTAAGGAAACTAGCTACCAAGTCGCGTTGGGGTTTCAGGTTGCGCGCGTTAAAAAAGGACAAAGATAGGCCTCGGGGTCTAATCTTATCCTCCATTGCGAGTTTATTTAGGAGAAGCGCGGATAAGGCGTTGCATAGTCCTTAATAGGGACTTTAATTTGAATCCCGGCAGGGGTGCTACGGGCGCTAGTATAACGGATTTTTTTAATATTAAGCTGCGTGGAAATATTTAACCAAGCTGCTTTATCAGCGATAGTGACGGGTGGTGGTTGGCGGACTGCTTTTTCAGTCGAGGCCGCGGGGCCAGGAACAGGAGTCGCAGAGATTGAAGGGGTCGCAGGGACGCGGGTGCTTTCGGTCCGCCAAGCCTTGGCTACTTTCGGTTCGGTAGTTTCTGGTGAAAGTACCCTTTTATTTTTAGGTTTGACCCTACTGACTAGCGTGAAGTCGCTGTCGGTATTAATAGATTCGGGCTCCTCCATTTCTGCCTCGTTGGTTGGTGTCGGGTCCGAGCTAAGTGGCGAGAATGAATTCGCCGTAGGGATCGCAGGCGGAGCATATGAGATGAGTTGCTCGAATTGTCGCGGCGTTGGTACCTGGGATGTAAGTAGTATGGGAGAGACAGGTGCCTGTGAATGACTATTTAGATTCCTTGTTGGGGAACGCGATCGCGAGCGAGAACGAGAGGTCCCGAGTGTGCGGGACGGAGAAGGAGGGCGGGTGCGCGCGGGCGCATTTACCGCCGCTGCCGGGATACGCACATTTTGCGGTGGTTGGGGTTGAGTAGCAAGAAACTCTTGAAAGAGCTCTGGGTGTGTCTTATCTACGAAGACTCGGAACCTATTTAGCAAAAGCTCTGAGCGGTTTGCCATTTCGGTAGCAGCCTTGGTGTAACGTAGGTTTAAAAGGAAACCTGTATAAAAAAACCTCCCTGCCTGAGGGGCAGGGGGGCGCGGCTAGAAATAGTTAAACAAACTATCTAAAGTTCGACGAGTTAACATTGAAATACAATCTAGTAGTGCACGTGCAGAAAATAAAGAAAAAAGAAAAAAATAATAATAAACAATATCTGAGACCTTGCCTGTAAAAGTAATAAAAGGCTTAATGGAAATTAAGTGTTACCTTTGTTGGCAGCCGGTGACCGGCGTACTTACAGTGTCGGCACTTTAATCACTGCACTGTTTCACGATAACGACAAACAATACTTTGAATTCACAATAATAAACTACGAGAATTCTCACAATGTAATATTAACACGATAGCCAAACAATAGATTGAGTTTAAGAATAAACTAATTATCGGTAACACGAACTTTATTGTCGGCAATAATAGACGGATTATTGCCGATAAGACGTAAGAATAACACAAAGAAACAATAGGCGGCGCGGTAAAGCGCAGCTATCTGTTTCGAGAACAATCAACGAGGGCTCACGGACACGTCCGTTCACGACCGCGGTTGAAATCGAACTGGGAGGAAGTTAGTTTGCGTAGTAGAACTATGGAGACTTTTTTCTGTACGTAATCTATATGTCTGTTAAAGGTAAGGTGCCTGTCTAATACTACACCAATGTATTTAGTCCAAGGGATATTGACGCCGAAAAGGTGTAATGTTCTTTTTATGTTCTTCCTGGCGTGAGGATCGAACATGAAAGCCGCACTTTTGTCTGAGTTAATTCCTATGCGCCATTTAAGGCACCAGGACACGAAATTAGAGACGGTCCTTTTGACGCGGTAGTATAAGTGAATCCTATTCCTGCCCGATCTGAAGATAACTGTATCGTCTGCGTAGGACCCTACTGCGACGTCGGGGAATTCGGGTATATCGCTATCGAACAAATTGAACAGGCAAGGCGCTAGTATGGGGCCTTGTGGGACTCTTGAGCGTATTGGATGAGGCGAGGATAGGGTTCGGTCCGCTTTGTAGCAGAAGGAGCGGTCCGATAAGTAAGCAAGGATTACGCGGACTAGTCTGTCCGGAACTCGAAAGTGATTGAGTTTATATATGAGGTCTTCGTGCCAGACTTTATCGAAGGCTTTGGCTATGTCGACAAAATACAGCAAGCGTGCGCCTGGGACGGCGTAGCTCCATGAAATTGGAGAGAATATGCTCCGTGAGGCGGAGCACTTGGTGGGTGCACGAGTGCTTCGGTCGAAAGCCGAATTGCTCGTGTGGTAAAAGACATTTATCTGCGACAAAGGCTTGTAGTCGGTTTAACAGAATCCGCTCGTATATTTTACCTATCGTATTGAGGAGGCTTATCGGGCGGTAGCTATCTGGAAGGGATGCCTTTTTTCCGGGTTTACGGATACCTATTACCGTTGCCTTTTTCCAAGCACTTGGAAAATGGCAGTGAGTTATGGCCGCATTGAAGATGCAGACTAGAAGGGCTATGAGTTTATCAGGGAGAAGTTTGAGGACTTCGTTTCTAATTCCGTCAGGACCGGGGGCTTTCCTTGGCGGGCTTTTATGATCGCGAGGACTTCGTCAGTTGTAACCGGGTCTAAGTTTTCGATCGGGGGGGTCTCTCTTATTGCTTGTATTGTTTGATCGACCCTCCCGACGTGTTCGGGATCTCTGGTATGATATTCATAAGGATTGGGAAAACACTGTTGTTCGAGAGTAGCAGCGAGATACTCTGCCTTGTCTATACTTTCGAAGGCGGGCGAATTGGCGGGGCCTCTATCTAACGGGGGCATCGCGGACGAATAGCGGCTCTTCTCTTTACGAACGAGATCCCAGAAGGCGAGATGAGACGGTTTGGTTTCCGCTAAAAGGCTGTCCCATCTTTGACCACGGAGTTCAGAGATACGAGATTTAACTGATCTTTGCAGGTTACGTAGCCTTATGCGATTTTCCTCCGTCGGATAGGAATCGTGCGCGCGTGTCGCGGTGTTTTTCTCCGTGATCAATCTTCGAATGTCATCAGGGAGTATGTAACGGCGATCGTTTACTGCCCTTACCTTTTTCGAGGTTACCCTGATGACATTTTATTTACGAGGTTATTAAAGAGATACTGTCTGAGCTTTAGATAGTCAGCTACTTTGACTGAACCGGAAATGTGGTCACCCGGGTGACCGAGTTGCAGAACTACTGGTCGGTGGTCGGAGTCTAGTTCATGTACGGCTTCGATTTCCCGTACCTGAAGCGCGACCCCTTTTAATATGGCTACATCTAATACTGAGGGGCGGCAATTAGCTTGGTAATGAGTTGGCTCTGAGGGAGCAATCACGTCGAAGTTAAGCGCATTTTCTAACAAATAAAGTATCCTACCGTTAGCGGTGGTACGCGGGTTGTTATATTGAATATACCCGCTATTTAGATCACCGGCCACTATAACCGAATCGCCGAGCGCGAAAAGTGCCTCCAGATCCGACTGAAGGAGAGTTTTATTGGGCGAGAGGTACGCGGAAACAATAAGAATAGTGGGATGACCGGTCATGCCCACTCTGCACACCGACACTTCTAAGTTGGTGAGTTCGGGAGGATCTATTGGCATACAATATAGTGAGTTGCTATAGTATATGAGCGTGCCGCCGCCTCTTACGCCAGTGCGATCATTTCTTACTATTTTGTAGTTAGCAATCGCGGGATTACGAACGCTCGGTTTAAGAAGTGTCTCTTGTATGAGAAACACGTCTAGTTGCCGCTCCTTAAGGAAGCTAGCTACTAAGTCGCGTTGAGGTTTTAAATTATGCGCGTTAAAAAAGGATAAAGAAAGGCCACGGGGTCTAATTCTGTCCTCCATTGCAAACGAATTACGGGGAAGCGTGAATGAAGCGTTGCATGGAGCGCGCAATGTCAAGGAAGGCCTTAATGGCCTTGAGGCGGTCGAAGTCGCGACTCGAGCTAATCATATCGTCAAACGCGATGAGGTCGTCGACAAGGTGTTCTTTGAGAAGGCCTGCGAGCCAATCGAGGCCTTGGAAAGCGGATGACGACGCGGACATGGTGAAATTCGTAGGTTTAGGATTCGCAGGTTGCGGTTTAACGGCCCACGCAGTGGTTGGGGCTTATGCGGATGTGTGCGCAGGAGTAACCCGCGCAGGACCAGGGAGGCTCGGGAAGGCCTGGTTAGAAATAAGCGGTGGTGGAGCGGGACGTGCTGCCGCGGTGTACGTTGAGGGCGCTCGATGAGGGCCGCGAGCGTGTCTCGTGCGTGGGGCACGTTCACAGCCGCGATAATTCGCAGGGTGCCCGGCCTTGCCGCATAAGAGGCAACTGGGACGTTCGACTGATTCGGGCATGCGTGGGCACTCCCTAGTGGAGTGATCATCTAGACATTTGACGCATCGAGGCCTTATGTGACAATTCCTAGCGGAATGGCCGTATTCCTGGCATTTGTGGCACTGAGTCGGGGCGTGTTTTTTATGCGGGATCTCGACTGCGACACCGGAGAGACCGCAGACTGAGGTGAGCGAGAAAATTTCTTTATCTTCCCGGGTGCGATCAAGGACAACAAGAACCATATCATAACTTTGTTTGGTGAAGGTATGCTACATACGATGTACTTCACGGACAGGGAAGTTCTGTTCTTTGATGGACGCAAATACCTCTTCGACGGGTATTTCCTTTGGGACGCATCTCAGAACTACGCGCAGAAGGCGCTCTTCCTCTAGAGTGTAGGTGTAGAATTCATATTTGCCTCCTCTGAGGAGGGCAGTAAGATTTTTGTAGTCCTCTATTTTTGGGACTTTTACTTGAATCCCTGAAGGGTTGCTCAGAGCGCTAGTATAGCGTATTTTTTGTGTGTTTAGCTGAGTAGAGATGTTCAGCCACTTGGTTTTATCTTTGATCGTAACCGGGGGAGGTGCACGAATTTTGGGTTGCGCGTGTGTAGCTGGTGTTGCAGGAATCGCGGAGGTTGAGGGAGTTGCAGATAGCTGAGGGTCGCGAGAGTTATTAGCGCGCCTAGCTTTAGAGGCAGCAGCTTCAACTGTCTCGGGTGATAGCACCCGCTTTTTTTGGGTTTCGCCCTAGTAACGACTGTGAAACCAGTTTCGGGATTAGCCTCTGAGTCTATGGCTTCCATTTCGGTCTCTGTTTCAGGGGTTGAGTCGGACAAGACCGGCAAGAAGGAATTCGCCGTGGGAATTGGCCGGGACGTGTAGGAAATCATCTCTGCAAACGGTTGAGATGCGGGTAAAGGGGTAGAAATCGCTGAAGGCGACTGAGTGCGCGAGGAACAGCTCGCGGGAGCGTCGGATACTTGTGGCTGGCGAGTCATAGGCGAGCGGGAATGGGAGCGCGTACGCGGAGGTGACGGTGGAGATGCCGGGCGGCGTGTCGGTGCTGTTGCCGCGGCTGCGGGGGTGTGGATGGGTAGGGAAGTGTTTGCGGCTGGGGCTGGCGGGCGGTGCGCGGACATATTGTGTGTGTGGGTGTTGGTGGGTTCGGGTGGAAAGGAATTTCTGGAACAGGTCCGGCTGTTCCTTTTCAATAAAAGCGCGTAACCTACTGAGCACACTCGGTACATTGCGCCATATCGAGTGGCGGGCTTGGGGTGGGTAAAGTATAAGGAAAAAGCCGATGTAAAAATAAAACCTCCGTGTCGGAAGGGCAGGGGGGCGCGGCTTGCAAAAAACTAACAAACTATACCGAGTTCGGCGAAATAACATTTAAATACTATCTACTGCACGTGCAAATTCGGAAACAATATCTGAAGCCTGGCCTGTAATAAAAGGCTTAAGGTAGAATAACTTTTACCTTTGTTGTCAGCCGGTGACCGGCGTAATTACAGTGGCGGTACTTTAATCACTGCACTGATTCACAATAACGAAAAGCAATACTTGGAATTTACAATAAAAAGTAAGAGAATTCTCACAGTGTAAACTTGAGACGATAACCAAACAATAGGTTAAGATTAACAAATACTAATTATCTGTAGCACGAACTGGCAACAATAAACGGATTATTGCCGACGAGACGTAATGGTAATACAAAGGAACAATAGGCGGTGCGGCAAGGCGCAGCAATCGATTTCGAAAACAATCAGCGAGAGCTCACGGATACGTCCGTTCGAGACCGCGGTTGGAATCGAACCACTGTGCTCTACAAGGCGTGAACCCCTTAAATAAACAATTATGTCGACAAAAGAGTAACATAAAATAGGTAACTACTGTAATAGGTGCCGTATATCTAGGCTTATATGACTTTGCATTGTTTTGCCCGGAAAAGCTGTATGTTTTATCTTTTATTAAAACGTAAAAAAAACACATTAAAATAAATTATTCTCAATTTATGATCTCATTGAAGGAGTCAGTAACTTCTTTTGTTATAAACTTTTGTTTTTCTGATCTGTATCGTTTTTAAATTTGTTATCTAGCTATAAATTAAAGTACCTACATATTCATTTTTATCTACATTCAAGTTGATAAGTATGATGTCATCAATTATAAAAAATGTACTACCTTTATAAATATTTAATATACAGCGGTTATTATAATTTAAAAGTCTTAACATATTATTTTGTTCAATCACAGAAAAGAAACTGGTGACAGTACTAATGATACCTTTGATGATGGAACAGAAAAAAAATCGATTACGATAACAAAAAAGTCGTTTTTAGAAAACGTTTTATTATCATTATTTACGCTCTAACGTGGTAGTACAGGTAAATGAAAAGATAATTTAATAAAAAAATACATCCATTAACTATTTTTTAAACCCAGGATTCGAATGCGAAAGGTTACAGCAAATACAGCTGGAACTACACTGTTAAAAATTTCTTTGGTAATTTTACAAGAAATGTGTTGGAAGTATATGCTCAAAGCAGTTTTGTAATTTAAGTAATCAAGCTTTGTAATTTTGCAAAACATTTTTCATTGTTTCTGTTTTAGAAAATTCAAAAACGTAAGTACTAATGTCAATGACGAACATTGTAATTTTACAAATAAGCTAAATTAAAAATAGTTTATAAAATTAAAATATTTAATTTGCAAAATACAAAACTTATCAAAAGCAATATGTCTTGTAATTTAAATTATAAAAAAATAAAATTGATTAAATTATCTCCGAGATAGAGATATTTGTTTATGAGCGTACGCTCAGAAGTCACAGAGTTTTTATTAAAAAAATAATATTTTGTAAGCTATTAGTCGTAGAGTAATGCGGTTTTTTCAATTTGTTTATTATTCTTCTCTCTAAATTTCATTCGCAAGATGTCTCGACTACTTGTCAATAGTTTACGAGATATTTTAATTTTGCAAAATTTTTTTGGTAAAATTACAATTCATCAAAAATATTGAGACAATTAAGTAATTTTCATTCATTTTCATTGTAATATAATATTATGATATTTCTTTGGGATAAATACTTGTAAGTATAATTTTTCTTTAATTTATTAATGATAAATCAATTTGTAAATTTACAACACATATAGAGTTTATGCAATATAGCTGTAAAACTCAAACTTTTAATAGTGTTTTTCTTAGAAATGTCTTAGAAAATGACTTTAATTGTATGGTAATCGTATTTTAGTTTGGACAAAGTTGCAATTTTACTTAATCTTCAATTTGTAAATAGATTGTAATTTTACGAGCATTTTCAACAGTGTGATATCGGATTTTACAATAATTATGATTTGTAAAAATATAATAATTTTACAAATAATTTTTACAGTTGAAGTTTAGTAAAATTACAGTTTGCGGCTAACATATTCTAATTTTTGGCGAAATTACTACGTACTTTGTAATTTTACAATTAAAGAAGTAAAAATAATATGATGATTTTTGAATATATAATAAATTCATTGTAATCAAAGTTACATTGTTTCTTTGTAATATTACATAAAGTTGTTATGAATAAGACTAAAAACAAAGCTTGTAAATTTATAACGCTTTTCATTTGTAATTAATGAATTGATTTGTAAAATTACTATATGTGTACTGTTTATACATGCATTTTGTATAATTGCAACTTATTATAGTGGTTTTATGAAAGTGTTTGGAAAAATTACCTAAATAGTATAGTAACTTCATTTTGGTACACACTGGATTGTAATTTTACATGACATGTGTCTTGTAAAGAGATTGTAATATTACAAAAAATTTTAACAGTGTATGGTTAACAGGTGTCACACGCGCGGCATGCGTGACTCGCGTCTGCCCGCTCCGCTCACGTGTTGCGAAAATAGTGATATCAATACCTATTTACAACATTTGTCGAAATAACTAACTCAACCTACTATTTTCCTACTGTGCTAGTCTCTAGCTAGCCGCTTTCATACAAATTCACTGGTTGAATAGACAAAAAATTACTTAAATGAAATTTAAACAAAGGTAGAGTTTTATTATTATTCTCATGTATTCTTTTATGTGCCAGTTTTTTTTACTTTTATTTAGTCAGTTTACTACTAAGAGTTAAAAAACATTGTTAAAAAGATTTAAAAAAAATTAAACATCTTACAAATCTAAATTGTCTGTGGCCTTATGAGCTGCGGCTTAAACTGTGTACCATTCATTTCGAGGCAGATTTGGGCTTGTCGTTGCGTCTCCTCATGCAGGCGGGACATCATAGTGGCGTCTTCCACATAGTGCGCACGCAATATGTCGAAAACATCCACGATTCTTTGCCGCATTTCGTAAGCACTATCACACTAATGATTTAAAACCGTTTTCGTCACATAGCCCCACAAAAAGAAATCTAACGAGGTTAGATCCGGTGAGCGAGGTGGCCAAGCGTGTGGTCCTAGTCTGCTCATCCAGCGATTATCAAATAACTCAGTCAGGCGTTTACGGTCCAGCCTGACGACTCGTGGAGGTGCATCGTCATGCTGGAACCATGTGTGGCGATATTCAGACAATGATAGATTATCTAAAATGTCCACCAGCTGTTCATTTATGAACATTTAATTTCGCTAATGAGTATTTCTTTGGTTCCACAGACCATTTCTGGGAAATGTTGGCTCATTCGTCCAGATGACTTGCTTATAATTAAACCAGGCACACGTTGTTGCTGCTTCAATAACCAGCGGAAGAAATCTCGCCGGCGGTCATGATCGCCGGGTACTTAAGCTTGTAATTAATGCACTTTTACATCTTTTGGTACTGTCCAGTATGACACTCTTGTTCTATCCCCACGCCTTAATAATTTAGCGATACTCCGTGTACCTAGGTTCGGATTTCGGTAAACAGCATCCAAAATGCGCTCTTCGGAGTGAACAGTCACTTAAGATCCATCTTTTGCCGGTACAGGAGCAATGGAGCGATTTTCCAACACTTGTTGAAATGCCACTATTATGAGACGAGATTCAGACAGATGCCGAGCGGACGGTAATCTCTCTCGGTGAATTCGTAATACATACAATACATTTCCGCGAGCTTTACCAAAGAATATTAACATATTGCCGTATTCACGTGCACTATAAATGCACGAGTAAGGCATTACACCAAAACAATAACAAAAAAATAATAACAACAAGAATTTCATTAACAAAACGATTTAACATCGAAATAAAACTAATTTAAACGGATTTTATCACGGTTTTTTATTAATTTTGATCCCGACGTTTTGAAGGCCTTTCAGCCTTCGTGGTTACGATGTGGGCTGAGGGTGTAGGTTGTCCAGAAAAGTTAATGTTACAGTGTCTACTTTCAGTTCACAATTATTGATAAAATTTGATATTTAATTTTATTAGTGGTCCGATCTAAGCAGACAGAGCTTACAGTGTCTTGAGGTCTGGTAATTGTTCTTTTGGGTTCCGATTTAATTACATGTATAATCGGATCTCAGGCTTGTGCTAGCTTCTATCTTCTTTATTAAAATTTGGATGTTTGAAAGCGCCGAAACCAAATCTTCCAAAACAACAATATATCTATTTAAAGAACTTGCGATCAAAGAAGGACATAACTATTCTCCGTGCAGATAAAGGTAATGCGACAGTAGTAATGGACACGTCAGATTTTAATAATAAAAGAGAATAACTTTTGTCGGATGAAAATACATACAAGATGGTTAAAACAAACCAAATTAACAAAATTTTAAAGGCTACTAGCTCTATAATAAATAGTTACTCCGCCACATTAAATCTTGACCGAAAATACACAAGCCAAATGCTCCAATACCTCCCATCGTGAGTCAGGTCGACATACCAACTTACAGACTGGTTCAGCACGTAGCAAAAGTGCTTTTACCGCTAAGAGGAAGCACTACAGCATCTGTGAAGAATTCAAACCAATTTGTCAGTGATAATAAACACCTACAATTAGCAGACAATGAAACCATGGTTAGTTTTGATGTCCAGTGTCTATTCAAAGCTTACCAGTAAAAGACTGCATTGAAATTGTGTCTAAGAGGTTAGTAGATAATAACATGCCTTTAGAATTTGCAGCATTACTCAAATATTTCCTCACATCTAGATATATATTTTATGGATGAATCAATTTTATGTGCAAGTGAATGGAGTAGCTATGGGCTCACCTGTATCTCCAGTATTCAATTATATTTTCATGAAGGACTTTTAGGAGACACCCTTAAGCACAGTCCTCGTCATTCCCAGGTTTTACAAACGGTACGTAGATGATACCTTCATAATTTTACCCTTTGACAAACTAACTACATTTTTAAATCATCTTAACTCTACCAATAATAAAATACAATTCACTGTGGAGTTAGAACAAAATAAAACTCTTCCTTTCTTAGATGTTTTAGTTATCCGTAATCTTGATCAGTCTTTATGCCATACTGTGTCTAGAGAAATGACTCATACAGAAAATACCTGAGTAATATCGAACGGTGAATCTCACCACCATACAAAACAATTAGCTTTCGTGGGTAAATCTTTGTTTCATAGAGTACAAGGAATCTTTGACGAGGAATATCTGGCTGCTGTGCTGCAACATGTCAAACAAGTACTGCGAGACAACAAGCCTCAAATTCCGCCGAAAAACAGAGTGAAGCCAGGCACAGTTGAACGTGTATCTGTTGTGTTACCTTTTGAAAGAGGAATTACAGATAAAATTGGTTATGTACTGAAGCGTGCTTCAATTAAAATTTACTTCAAGCCGCATACAAAATCGATTGTGACTGTGGCTTCTGCTATATCGGTCTAGCCAAAAGAAACATAAGGATCTGCGTAAAAAAACACATAGCTGGCGTTAAACACCGACGCTTTACGAAGTCTGCAGTTACTGAACATTCAGAAGAAGACACCAAACATTATCTTAGATTCGACAAACCACAAATGCTTGCCAAAGAACACCGATTTATACGTAGGATGATTCGCGAGGCTATTGAAATTAAAAAAACATCCAAATATCAATAGAGAAGATAGTTGGAAGCTAGCATAAGCATAGGAAGCCTGGGAATTAGTTTTAAGTTACAAATTATAATACCGTATCAATGTAAAAGAAAATAGACCGCTTTTTGGTATTTTTTACTCGTTTTTTTTTTACACAAGTTCCACTTCTTAGTCCTAAATAGAAAAACTTATTTTATCAATCATATCTTTTGATGGTGAAAAATCAACGAAATTTTCATTTAATCGAATACATTGTTGAGCTAAAATATTTCCTTAGATAGTTATTGTCATCAGTCTATTCCATTTCTTTGTTTTAGTGTAATTTACTTGACTGTACAATCTCTCACGTGCAGCTTTGGAGTGGGACATTGTGCTCGGTAATTTATATTAAAAATACCGTAGAAAATAAGACGGTAATATATTTTTACCGTAGACCGCGCTTTGGTAAAAATACCGTGTATCTACGATAACTTCCGTGTACCTGGTAGTCTGGTAGAGATGTATTGCGCACGTTTGACGACGTGCAGCGGGCAAACATCACAAGGACCGCCAAAGACGGGTTTTTTTTTTTATGTTGCACAGCAAAGTGACTGCACTGGACCTGATGGTAAGTACAGTACAATCCATATCAGCGGCGACTGACAGCGAACAGAATACACTGCCAGTCGCGGCTGTCATGCTGGCTTGCTTAGGTACCTCTTCACGCCTCTTTTGAAGGACCCAATATCGTAGGAAGGAGGGAATACGTTGACAGGAAGACGGTTCCACAATTTCACGGTGCAACAGAGATAGAAGTCAGCAAACTTTTTGGTTCTGGATGTTATAGATGAAACCGTGAAATTGTGACACTGAAGCCCCGCCCGTGTGGTTCTGTTGTGGAAAGGAGCGGAGGGGATGAGTTCAAAGAGCTCCTCAGAACACTCACCATGATACAAGCGATAGAATACGCTTAGAGAGGCAATATCCCTGCGCAATTGAAGCGGTTCTAGAGTGTTGGTAATAGCTGTATCATTTATAATACGGACAGCCCGCCTTTGCAACTTATCTAAGGCATCGATGAGGTATTTAGCGGATCCATCCCAGAGGTGCGAACAGTATTCCATGCACGGACGAACCTGAGCCTTATAGAGAAGGTACAGCTAGTCGGGCAAGAAAAATCGTCGCACTCTGTTCAGGATTCCGAGTCTCTGAGATGTTTTGGAGATGACATACTCGATGTGGTCCCTAAGATTTAAGTCACTCCGAATATCTATATATTTAGGCTGTCAGGCATTGCAAGCTGGGTGCTCTGAAGAGTAGGGTTTGGTGAAAAGGGGGATTTTTTTAAAGTAAAGTCGCATACCTGGGTTTACTTGGCATTGAATTCAACCAAGTTACTTGCTCCCCATGTGGATATGCGGGTCAAGACTTGGTCAAGTTCAATGACAAGTTCCTTCCGTCTCTTGTCTGTGTCTCCCCGTCCACAGCCAGGCTTACTGACATAGCACCCATGAACCGTGCTATCGTCTGCATAGCAATGAATGTGTCCCAGGGGAAGCATATCATTGATATGCAGAAGAAACAACATGGGTGATAAAACAGAGCCCTGCGGAACTCCAGCGTTTACAGACATGAGCTGCGAGTTGTGCCCATCGACTAGGACACGAAATCTGCGCTCATGCAGAAACCTGGAGATCCATCAGCACAAGTTGTCGGGGAGTCCGAAAGCCGGGAGTTTGAAGAGAAGACCACGGTGCCAGACCCTATCGAAAGCCTTGGCTATATCTAAACCAATAGCCAGTGCCTCGCCATGTTTGTCAATCGCTTCCCCCCAACGGTGCAATATGTACGCTAGAAGATCCCCCGTTGATCGGTTCGGTCGAAAGCCATATTGACGATCATGGATAAGAGGGTGGTCTTCTAGGTGGCGCACAAGTTGGGCATTTAATATGCGTTCCATGACTTTGCACAACGTTGAGGTTACAGCGATTGGGCGGTAGTTATTGGGGTCTGAACGATCACCTTTTTTTTTTTTTTTCGGGTCCGTTACCGTTAGCTATAATGCATTATTTGTACCGTGCTAGATAAGTAAAACAATTTTTTACCGTTTGAAAAATAATCGTTTTTTAAGTGAAGGAATGTGAATTTCTTTCCAGTTTTTATTTTGTAATTTGTTATTGTAATAATGTTACAAGACAAAGAAAATATCCAAACTTTCATTAAATTACGACAGAGTATATTCTAGTAAATAGGTTAAAAGGTATCTACAATACGTACGAATCCCACACGTCATAGTTTGTAATTTAATGTACACAGTAGTGATAATTATTTAAATTTAATATGCAAATGTTCTAACTCACAAGGTTCCTTTAGACTTAACCTTCGAACTTGCGTACTTTGGCAGATATTCAATTCTAGCATTTGGCTTGCTCGACTTGCTTGCTTACCTCGAGATGCATGTAGTTACAATTTGGACGTTATTTTATCATATCACGGAGTATTTCAAAACATACCTAACAAAATACCTACGTATATGTTTTTAAATAAGTCTTAATACTGAACTGATCTTAATAAGTACGTAACTAAATACATTAGAATAATAATCATACCTACAAGATAGATAAAAAACAAGACTCTATCCTTGTTAAAATTTATTTTTCGTATTCGTGAAGATATGCATAAGTGTGTATACAGTTTGTGTGTGCTTAGGCGAATAAAGTACATTATATGCTACGTGATTGAGATTTCATTTGCATTGATTTCTTTTTCACTCCTCAAAAATTTAAAACAATAAACTTAGGATTTACACCTTCCCTCAAAGACGTAAATAGGTAATGCAAAAATGAATTTGCACGTTAAGGCATAGGTACACACTCTATATTTTTTATATATATGTATAAGTAAACGTTTAAATTGGTATTTCAGCACCATAGATAAATAAATATGTAGAAGTGTAACTAAGTGAAATATTTCATCTGTTACTCACCTATTATTATGTAATTTTGTCTGTTTGCTCTGACTCCTTAGTTTAAAATCTAAATCATTATTTATTTATTTCTATTCTATTGGAATAATAAAAATAGCGTTTCTTGAACGACGTCGTAAACTCTTTAATGGCGCTTAGTAAAGATAAACGTCGCACGTCAGTGCTATGGGTGTATTTCTTGTAAATATTTGTTGATTTTTTTACTTATCAAGTTTGGTACTTTCCCATATATGGGAGGTAGTTTATAAATAAAATTTCATTGGTGTACTATATGTATGTGGCTGGTTTTCATGACATTAAAAAGGGTTACATTTCAAAACAAGACACAAATTAGACGAATGTTGTTTTCAACTATTTATCATGTGATTTTCTTTTTGTTTCTTATCGTTTTAAAACAATAGACCTGTAATTTATCTAAAAAAACCTGGTTTCACTACTGCACCTATGTATAAACTTTGGTTTTTATGTAGCGCCTAGCTGGTATTTATGTATTGTGGTATTGTTATTGTAAAAACCTTTTTTAATGGGCGTCTACATACTGTTACACAGATCTATAGCACAATTTATGTATATAGATTTGTTAGTGTGTAGTAGATTAAGCCGCATTTTTTAATGATATGAAATCGATCCTCTTATAGATTTCCTTTTTGCAATACATAAAGGTACTATCTAAACTCATTAACGTGGGAGGCATGTGGCAAGAGACAAGCACCGTCGAATACCCACTAAAAGGAACACCACAGTAACAATTTAATCACCGGTGTTGCCAGAGACCAGGGTAGATTTACTCCCCACTCACTCATATTTTTTAATAATTTGTAAGTTTAGCGTTATGGTAATAATTTTACCTGATGTTCAGTGACGATGTAGCCTAAGATAGTGGTCATACTCTACCTAGTGGAGGATAGGCTCCTAAGTGCAACTGCCAGAACATACTTATAGGTATTTGGCAATAACTATCACCAAGATGTGACGGAACAAGGATTACATGGTTTACCGTCATAACCAAAACCAAATGTGGGACCACATCGTCACTTAATACCAGGTGAAATTGTATCCATAACGATAAGCCCATTAACTAAAAAAATAACTCCTCTAACAATGTTATAACAAATTTATTAATTACATTCAATATCCACGATTCATAGTAGGTATAAATTTTATATAAAAATCAAATTTCCCTATACAATTTCCTTGAATAACTTATTCTATTGACGATAACTATGCAAATTGCATTGATATACTATTTAGCAGCTTTTTGTTTTAACATTTGAATGTACATTTCTAATGATTGTTGTATTTTAGGGTTCTTTAGGAAGGTAAGGAATTCGTCGGTGTCTTGTTTCCGGTTGTTGTTTAGCCAAGCGAGTGCTGATTCCCTGAACCTAAGTTTGGTTATTCCCCGAGCCAACGGCGGGATTCTTTCAAATTTCTTTACAAACTTCTTGCACTTTTCCACAGCATCTTCTTTATCCGCCGCTGTTTCATCTATCATACCGACCTGTGGATGTAAAATAGTATTTATTTATCATTTACACTAGAGGTTCCCAATCTTTTTCAGTTAGTGGCGCACATACATGTTTAGGTACTATTTTATCGCGGCGCTTTATAATTATGACAAGATAAATAATTTCAATAAATCAGTACTATGTGTAACACGGTATTAATTTTAATCGTTTCTGTTGCTTGCTTTACTCTAGGCATCCCATTCTATCTTCTATTTGATGTCGAAGTACCGATATCTACAATTTTTCATTATAAAACGTTGCAATAACTTAACTTAAATAAAATCTTTAATAACTATGTAAAATAGTAAAACAAAAACACTAAAATAACACGTTCAATCGGCATTTGAATTATTGAGTTCTATTGTTTTTCTTAAAATTATTAGGTGGGGAGAGATAACCTGGAGATGTTATTGACTTCACTTAGTTATTCTATTTTTTGACTGGTTATTTATGTACGTATATTACACTAAAAAAATCCCAGCACTAGATTTGATACTTAACTATTTACTCAATTTAATTATTTACCTTCAGTGCCTCTTCAACAGAGAACATTCTGGCGCTGGTGAGAGCTATCTCCGCTTCCCTCCTTGAGATAGTGTTCACCATGCTATCCATAAACCAGCGGGGAGCAACGATACCTAGTGCTGTCTCGTTCAGACCAATAGAATACTTCCCGTTTACCATCACACGGTATTCGCACGAAAGAGACAACAAACATCCCCCGGCCGGTGCATGACCCTTTAAAACATACAAAAGGATCAGCCGTACTGCGTATTTTTCGACCTATGAAGCGATGATAGCTCAATTGGTAGTGTGTACGGACGCCGCGTCAATCGACGTGGGTTCGAATCCTTGCAATATGCACTTTTAGCGAAGGAAAACATCGTGAGGTAACCATAGTATGGCGGTAGGGCTTTTTCTCACGCCCATCTGGCTAGCTACTACTGTACAGTTTTTTTTTATAGTTATGATTTAGCATTATGACCATAATCTCTCTTGATCTTATGTGAGGATGTGATCCAAGACGCTAAGTCCAGTGAAGGGAGTCCAAGTGTCCAAGTCCAAATCCTGCAAGTGTGCAAGTCCAAGTGCAACTGCCGGAACGCCCCTAGAAGTATTTGGCGGCAGATTTTTTAATGTGATATTTGTATACTTTTTATAGTAAAATATTTAATACTATATATTTCAAATAATTGTACATTGTACAAATAAAATGAATCTAACTTAAAACTTTAATTTAAAATGAGTTGCGGAAACCGACGAAGAACAAGTTCAGAGTTACATACAATGTACACAACAAAATATAAAGTAATCGCAATGTTTTTTGTACGGGTCGTTCAAGTATTACGTAACGCAATTTTACAAGATTTTGGCCCTCCCTCCCCCTCATGTAACGCGCAGTAACATATTTCTGTGGACCCCTCCCCCTCCTCAAATGTTACGTAACACCAGAGTGAGCATTTCTATATAAAAGTCATAATTATGAACCATGTACCCTAATATGCGAACCTTTCTCTAAACACCACAAACCCATATTCTTTTCTACCTAGTACCTTTACTAGAATTTAGCGTCAGCATTTTTCCCAGTCCTCTCGCGATCCTCGATACCACCCTTCAGTGCATTCTCAGACGCAAACCATGACACTTATAATCCTTATAATTAGTATATTTATTCAGTGTTAGATAATAAATATATACATTATATGTGAAACAGTGTTAGATAGAAGGACTCTTTTAAAGACTCGTATAACAGCTCGTAGACGGTCCTAGACCACTCAGTTTAGGATTCAATTGTTTATTCACATATTTTTTTTTTTCGTTTTTACTTTTGTATGCCTAGCGTAGCGGGCGGGTGACGACTAGATACATTATAAATTAAAATGAATATTTGAGTACTCTTATCATATTTCAATTAAAATCCACAAATAACTCTCTCAGCACGATTATTACATTCAATGGTTCTGTACATGTAGCAATATTATTATTACAATCTCATCTGATTTTTAAGGACGATTTAGTATAAAATGGTAGGCACGCTAAGCCTGGCGTTCAAGTGTCGGAACACACCTATAGGTATTTGTCAGCAGATTTTCGACTTGAGGGTGGTAGCTAGCCAGGTGGGCATTAGAAAAAGTCTTACCATTATGCTATGGTTTCACCACGATGTTTTTCTTCACTGAAAGTTCAGGCTCATTGCAGGTGGATTCGAACTCACGTCAATTGACGCGGCGTCTATACACACTACCAGCTGAGCCGTTATCACTTCAAAAGTTATTATTAAAAAAAAAAAAGAATGTCGTGGACTTACACTGATTGCAGCCGCAGTAGGGTAGTTCGAACCAAATAATTTAAGCCATACATCTTGTAAAGTGGTCCAAAATGTTTCCGCTCGGTTTAAATCCGGTTTATACATTTCCATTATATCCAGGCCTGCAGAGAAAACTGTAGGTGAAGACTGTAAAATATGCAAGTAATTAATATTTAATACCAAAACTCATTTATTTTATTATAATAATCGATTTTACGTGCGGCTTCGTTCGCGTTAATATTGATTTTGTCAAACTACGATAAATTTTCGTAAGAAAAAGTAGGCTATCGCTGTCTCCAGGATCTCATATATCTTTATACCAAAATTGATCACAATCGATTTAGTGGTTTAGGCGTGAAAGCGTAACAAACCCCGTGACTTGTTACTCGATAATTGCAAATAAAAATGCTGTAACAATAAAACATGGTGATAGGGCTATTACTACCCACCTGCCACCTATCTAGCTACCACCCTGTTTTTATAAAAGTGATTTTTAGAGTCCTATACATTTCAGACTTCCTCTTGGCAACGCGCAAACATATTACCCAGGCTCAGGTCAAAGGCGTGAGGAGCATATGGTGACTCATCGGGTGCTAATCCCAACACTACCCAGCAGTGGCAAAAGGTGGAAATCTAAAAAAGCGAAGCCGGAGCGAAAATCTTTTTACCTAAGAGATCATCAGCTATTCACCACCGACATCGATGTTTGTATGGCCATTAAAGACCCATAAACCCAATAAAACAAATCATTTTATTCAGTTTACAACTGCCAGTCAACCAAGTTATTTTTATCATAAAGACATTTAACAAATCCGTCCGGCCTCTCTATTAACGCTGCGGCACGGCTTAATTACATACTTTTAAATTATAAAAAGTAATCTGTTAAACAACATTATATGTGAATTAATGTTATACTTTATGTTGAATTACAGAACTGGAACAAAATTACCGTTAACTTGCAAATATTATTTATTAATCACTAACCTCTATTTATTCTAACACAATAAAACAATCACAAAACTTTAAAATCAAGCACGCATGTATGATTCACGTAAACAAGGTAAATACAGATCTGGGCATGACGTATCATTAGTACCAGTTGAGTTCCAGACGCCTCTCTCGTAGCTTGTCCCACATATTGTAAGAGGAAGCACATTGAAACGTTGACTCGGTAGTGTTCGGACGCCGAGTCAAAGGTCGTGTGTTCGAATACATCTGCGATGAGCTTGAGCAAATGGTGAAAAAAAAAACATCATGATGTAATCATAGAATAATGGTAGAACTTTTCTAATGCCCGTCTGGCTAGCTACCACCCTCAAATTGAAAATCTGTCGCCAAATACTTATAGGTGTGTTCCGGCAGTGGCACTGTGAGCCAGTTCTTCCACTAGGCTTTACGTGTTTATCATCTTAGGACTCATCGTCACTTACCATCAGGTGAATGTTTATTTACCATGTTAAAAAAAATGGGGTATATCGACTGGAGGAACGATCAGATCAAATTTCTAGTAAACAGGTCAGGTGATTTATTTAAATATTAAAAAGTGATAACTTACGGAAGCCAAAATCAATCCTTTAGATTTATTCTTTTGCACCTCATCCAAAGATTTGCTTATCTCTTGTAAGAGCTCCAAATTGAGACTATTAACAGGAGGTCGCTGCATCGTCAGTACAGCAATTCCTCCGTTGTCAACTGTCAAGTCGACTAATGGGCCAGTTTTAGCAGACATAAGCCTACAATTTGGTACTGCCCATTTCATGTTGTTCAGTAAATAGCGTACAGGAAGCATTCTGTGAATGAATCAATTTAAAATATAGCTTTAACGTATAATACAGATTTTTGCTTTTTAAGAGCAGTTTATGTAGTATTGAGTTTTAGAACTTATATAAAATATTTGCTTTTATATATAGGACTGCCTGTGTCTGCAACTTTGTTTGCGTGGAATAATTTTTACCCATATTTGTATATTTTTTTCAATACCGTTTTGCTCCTATCGATGGTAGCATGATAGCCTAAAGCTTTTCTCAATGTTTACTCTATCAAATACAAACAGATTTTTTGAAATTCGCCTTGTGGTTTTTTAGATTAGCGCATTGAAAGAAACTTGTCCGCTTTATCTTTATACATATAATAGATCTGTAGAAAAGTAGTTTTTGCATATCAAGCAATATTTCCAAACAAATAGTAAGGGTGTTAAAGGATAATCAACAGAATCAATTACCGGGATTTTTGGATTTTTTGTCTGTGCGCGCATCACGTAACTCGTAACGTTTCGAAACGATGATAGCTGAGTGGTAGTGTGTATGGTCTCAACGCAAATGTACGAAATCAATGTAGATAAATTTTTGTACGTAAAAATTGCACGCAAATTACTTTTTGTTTAATCTCAATCGATTAACTGTACCA
The DNA here is from genome assembly GCA_039707435.1 of Actias luna. NCBI lineage: Eukaryota > Metazoa > Arthropoda > Insecta > Lepidoptera > Saturniidae > Actias > Actias luna. The sequence goes on along the minus strand of JAZHAC010000008.1, from coordinate 5,726,491 downwards.
AGAGATATTGATAATATAAATTTAAAGTGTTCTCATACACGCAATTCAGTTACTTGGAACGCTAAAATAGATCTAATGATAGCAGTTTTTGGGAGTTCATGCTGCTCACGTCCGTAGGCTTTACCCTCGAGACCCTACACGTGACCCCCGGGTGGTGCTAATCGAGTAGCTGCGGGGTGGTAGGGCGTCGGTGCCCACCTGGGTCGCATCCACCATGCATATGGTGAAAAGTACGTAATAGTGACTTGTCGCGTTTCAGGTTCAGGAATTGTATATCCAGTACCTTAGGGGATTTTGCCGTGATACGGAGGAGTGGTAAGATTCACCAGTTGCTCGTTGCTCTGTTGAGATGTACTGACCCGACAGCCAGGGAGACCTGTAGAAACGGTTGGATCATTGTCAGTCACCGCTGTTCTGGATTGTACTGTACTTAACACCAGGTGCAGTACAGTCACTATGCTGTGCAACATAAAAAAAAAAATTGAATTCCATATTTGATACATGGCGTTTTGCATATGACGTCATCATGTAACACGGATATTGACTGTACTCTTATCTAAGCGACGCGTTTTAGTTTTCGCCAACCACAGTGAGTAATATTAATATAGATATTTATTGCAATATTAGCTGTAAACTATTACAGCTTTGAAAAAATATCAATATTTTTTTGCCTAGTCTATCAAGAGTTAATTCAAAGTTTTAGCATAGAATAAATTAAGACTAATAGAAATATTAAGTAGATGGAGGTATGTAGCTCACAAATATAACTTATACAGCATGTTCACTGTGAATGCAAGCTGTAGTTCTATCTAGTTATCTATTTACTTGAAAAGTGTAAAAAAAATACTAAAAATATTTATTGTTGTGGATACAAACAAGTCCAATAACGAAATAACATTGGATACCAAAAAATATCAGCAGGAATATATTAGTTATTAAAAAAAACATTTTTAATAGGTAACAATTTGAAACAATCAAAATTTATTTTCATTGCTTAGAGCATAAAGAAGAATACTAATATTGTATAAATTTAATAGAATACTTTGTCAATGCAACACATAATGTGTTTAATTATTAGTAGAAATTCTTAATAATAAATTTTAAATAATTGCATACTAATATAGTAATAAGTACATTTTTTTAAAGTAGAGTAAAATCGATCTTTAGCCATGTTTGAAAAAAAATTACCTTGATATTAAACATAAAAAAAAAAAAAAACTGTTAAATTTGCTTGTTACACATGTGTATGTAAGAATATATGTGATAAGGAATGATAACAAAACTTGTTCACATACAATAAAACCTATTTATTGTTACTACTATAGGAAGATGTAATTTAATTTTTAATTAATTGGAACATATAACATAAATATGAAGTTTCTCTTCTTATACCTGTACATACACACATGATAATACTGTTCATGATATATGTGACACTTACTATTAATTAGCTAATTAAATTCCATTTTGTATTTTTCTGCATGTGATAAAATTTACCAGATATTAATACTGACATATTTTGGATAATATAATTCATATTAATATTTAAAAGTGGGAAAATATGTTTGTTTGAATGTAGTAATCTTAGAAACTACCAGTTATTGAGTCAAACATTGAGGAAAGCATTAGGCTCTTTAACATCATGTTACCACCAAGAGACACGAGCTGTTTTAAAAAAGTTTTAAAAACATGCAAAATTTTCTGAATAATATTTAGTTCCATGAAAACGAAGTTGTGGGAACAGCTATATTATATATAATCTAAATGAGAAAAATTTGCAAATTTCCCGTCCTGTCGTTATTAATCACAGTTACTTTATAAGAACTGGTACAATTTGAAGATTCTTAATTATAATTTTATTTATTAATTGAGTACAACATACTTTTGTAAACGACAAAGACTGAAATATTGGATAAATTTCCATAGCACTCACTATCTTTAGTTTTAATTGGTTATATATGAATATTTTAACATACATTATATCATTATAATATATTTATAATTATAATAATTATTATATATTATGTTACTATTATGTTATTATATTCATTAATCATAACAGTATCAAATAAGTTTAAGGTCGGAATGATAAAACTAGCTTCCATTTTAAATAAAATATTTTTGAGAAGTCCTTACGAAAAAAAAATACTTTAAGGTAACAAAGTTTTAGTTTCGACAACTATAATCGGAGATTTTAGAAAATATTTATTGTCGCTACTACAATTTTCACTGCTTGAACACCGAATTAAATTAAATTACAGTAAATTAAATCTTACAATAATTTTTTAAATGTTGTTTATGTTTTTTTTAAGATTAATTTGTTTATTACAATTTAACTACAAACCACTTACGTGTTAGAATTATTCAAAGATGTTCTATTTACTTTAAAAGAATTAGAAATGAGTATCTCTAAATTACTTGAACCTTGGACCTTAAAGCTTTACATACAACTGCAGTTTACACTTTAGAGAATACAAATTGTACGTAGGCATCTCGATCTAAAATCAGCTAATGGCTAAATCGATTTTTATGATTACATAATCGAACTTCAAATTTATTTTGATGCACTAAAACTTTTAAGTAAATCTATTCATGAACCCCATGAACCGAACCAATTTACATTATATTTTTACTAACTTTTACCAGTACCTTAATGTAGATTTTGTCAACCTAAAAGATATTTTTCTGTACCTAGTAAACTGTTCTTATTTTTCCTAAATAAAACGTACCCCAAAATAATTTCTTTTTCGTTTGGTTGCTAATGTAGCTAATATTTGAATAGTATTAATTTTTTCCTATTGACTGCTGTAATAAAAACAAAGTTGCCCAGTGTTATGATATTTTGTAATTGGTCTCATGTTTGTAAATAAAATTAATGTGATATCTTTTTCAATTATTCTAGCCTCTTTGGCAGGAGTGTCGCGTGACATTCCGAGATTAATTCATCTACTTAGGTAAAAAACCATTTTTTTTAATATAACAAATTATCTTTAAGAAAGCGTAAACATTTACAGGCCAAACACTCATAAAATCATTTTGAGGTTTGTTTAGTTTATTAAAAGTAATATTTGAATAATATCAACTAGTAGATTTTTTTTTCGACCTGACATACGCTGCTAGTCGTAAGGTCTTTGAAAGCCTCACCGAACCATTTGTGTCGAGTGCTGAGGGCCCTTAGCCCCGAGGTAGCGAGGGTAAGAGTATCAGAGTGGCCAATTCTCGGCTTGGGCTGCTGCCGAAAAAACAAACTAACATTCGCGAACCTTACTACCAGGTCCTAACTTGCTAAATTGAGTGGTCCCAATATTGAGCAAGCTGCGCGATGGCAGTGAGGGTAGTCCCTTACAGAACCGTGTACTTAAAATAGTACACGCAGTTAGCTACAATGCTAATCCGCACGCCAAAGGTTTCGCGCGCCGGTCACGTAATTGTTTCACTGATCCCGTCGATAAAATAACAAGATTGAACGCACTTCTTCCTACCGTCTCCACCAATCGTACGTGTCCGCGTACACGCCCGCGTAACCGCCGTCCTCGCCGCCGAGGCCGAGCGGTTAATTTCGCTCCCGCACGCCCGCCGCGGCCTTCCTCTGTAGACGCTTGAGCCTAGGATCGATCCTCGGGATAGGAGCCCTCAAGTGACTCTGCTCACGCGATACAGTGACACTCTACATCACTGAAAGTACATCATCACACCGCATACTATCCATGCACTCCCTACACGTTAAGTACACGGTTCTGTAAGGGACTACCCCCACGGTCCTTGTTTGTTTTCCGCAGCATCCCAAGCCGAGGTTCGGCCATTCTGGCACCCTTGCGCTCGCTGCCTCGGAGCTGAGTGCCCTCAGCACTCGACCCAAAAAGTTCGGTGAAGCTGTCAAAGCCCTTACGGCTAACAGCGTATGTCAATTAAAAAAAAAAAAAAAACCGTGTAGATGTGCACGAATTATATACGGTATGATGATGTGATCTCTGTGATGTAGAGTGTCACTGTATCGCGCGAACAGACTCGCTCGAGGGCTCCTCTCCGGAGGATCGAACCTAGGCTGAAGTGTCTGCAGAGGGAGGCCGCAGCGTATGTGCGGGATCGAAATTATCCGCTCGTCCACGATGGCGAGGGTGGCGGATACGCGGGGGTGTACCGCGGACACATGCGATTGGTGGAGAGAGCAGGGAGTAGCGCGTTCAATCCTGTATAAGGCAATTACGTGGCCGGCGCGCGAAAGCTTTGGCATGCGGATTGATAGAGTAGCTAACTGCGTGTACTATTTTGGGACTGGGATGAACTTCGGCTATTTCAAAGAATTTCCTTGTAATATCTTTAATATATGGACGGAAGGTACATATCTTTGTGGAGATTTGTCTATATATCTGTGTGGTAATTAAGCTTTCCCTTTATAGGCGACCGGTGACCCACGTACTTAAAGTAGCGGCAGTTTGACCTCAAATACTTTATCCACTCATTGGTTACCAGGTCTGAACACTATACGCCTGATTGATTTGAATTTTGGCATGCAATAAATTACCTGGAAAACACGAACGAAATTGGGGTAACCAACTTCTTTCTTGTAATAATTTAATCATATGGAACGTTAAATAAAAATCACTAATATGTACTCATTAATGTTTGCCAAATTTAAAATCCATCTAACAGGAACAATAGCATTATTAACGTATCTTTTATTAAATACACTTATGCTTATTTATTATTGTTATTTAATTTAACAGTACAACTACATACTTATATCATAATCATTTTATTTGCTACTTTGTATACTGATTTTACAAGCATTAGTTTAATCAAAACCGGAACCAAATTCATAGTAAAGTTCTAATTGTATATTCCGTACGAAAATACGAAAACATGCGAGTAACGAATTGCATTCGGGCATTACGAATCTATACTGTTACTCAGTACTTTACTCAGCACCGGTTTGTTACAGCTCTAATGTCATTGTCACGCATTGTTGAACGTTGATATCAGTTGAAATATAATAAAAATAAACGGATTTACGGTACATTATGTAAAAATCTGTGGCGGTTATCAATATTTATTTGAAATAACAGAATGTCGTTGGAACAAACAGCTTGCGATGGTAAGATTATATTAAATTTTTCGTACATTATATAAATCAACATTTTCCGTTTACTTTTAATTTTCATTGCTTTTAAATTTCTCTCATTGTTCTTGCTTATTTTCTTATCATTTGCAAGGTCATTATGAATAATTATCTTAAGAATTTAAATTAGTAATTATTGTTTGTAATTAACATACTAATTTACTGTTTATAATGACTGTACTATTGTATGTATACCAAATTGAATAAAAAAAAATTATTCAATTTAGGCCTTAAGAAGACGCTTATGCACGTCAAAACTACTACCGGTTCGGAAAGTAACGTAGTCATCGAGAAGAATCGGCAAGAAACTCGATCTGCATCTTTTTTTAGGCCTTATGCGTATATTTTTTTATGTAATAGTGTAATGTGTTACAGTAGTTATAAGCGGATGTACCGACAGGGGTGTCAATTCCAGACATCAAGATCGCTCACGTATTGATTCACCCTATAATAGCCTTATGACATCAAAACCCATCTGATATGGTTCTTGAACTTACTGTTCAGCAATTCTGTAATATTCTTTGTGACTTTATTATAAAACTTAACACTATTACCTAAACAACTGTTACTTGTCTTACTCAGTTTAAAGTAGAGGGTGAGTAGTTTGTCACAATTTCTAGTATTCAAATTGTGTCCATATCTAACTTTTTTAAGTTTTTGAGGACATACATTCAATTATCTAGAATATATTAGGAGCGTAAAGTTAAAATACCAACAAAACACATAATAAATAAATTCTTTATTTTCTTTGTAAGGTTAATTAGATTTATTAGTTTTCATTACAGATTTAAAAGCATTTGAGCGCCGTCTTACTGAGGTCATAGCATGTCTGCAACCTGCTACGATGAGATGGAGGAGTTAGTATAATTTTAATTGTATAAGTATAATGAAGCAATGATAGCCTAGTGGTAGTTCCATGAAACCATAGCATAGAGATAGGGATTTTGCATACTTAAGTTGAAATTTGTTACCATGTACTTATAGGTGTGTTGTGGTAGTTGCACTTGAGAGCCAGTTCCTCCACTTGGCTTAGCATGTTCACTATCTTGGGCCACATCATTACTTAACATCAAGTAAGAATGCAGCATTTCACTAAACAATAAAAAATATTAAATCTGCTATATATTTAACTAACATTTCCATGATGGCTTCACAATGTTTCCAGGCAAACTATATTTTCTACCAGTTACAATATTTCTCTTCTTATTATCTATAGCACAGTAATATCCTAGTTTCTTTTGGTATCTTTTTTATTTAATACATTGCAAGTAATGAAAGAAGTTACTTATAACTAGGTTTTTTACAATTCTATTTAAAAATTTTGCAAAATATTGATCGTTATAAATGATCTTTTTCTACTACAAAAAAACTGCTGTGTGCTTAAGACCACACGGCCGAAGCAAATACTTCATCAAAGTGAGGTTAATAATAAAAAAATAAAACTATAACATATTGATTTTGAGCTGGGGAACTGTCTTCCTGTCAGTGTGTTACCACTTTACTACAACATGGGGTCCTTCAAAAGAGGGTTGAATAAGTTTCTAGGCAGGTCAGCATGACAGGGCTGACTAACAGTGAATTTTCATTTAATCTCAGTCACTGCTGATTGGGATTGTACTGTACTTAACAGCAGGTGCAGTGCAGTTACTGTGCTGTGCAATTTATATATATCTTTAAATAAAACATATTGGCACAGCACATACTCTGTTTGTATCAATTCTGCCTGTGACTGATGTGTTACTCTCTCTCGTGTAATACTCTCTGAGCGTGTATAGAAGTGATCCCTTGACTGTATATCTCTCGCTTCTAAAGGAAAGTAAATGCTGAATTTAACCAAATGAGCGGCACATAGCCTAGCATTTTAACTCAGTTTCATTCAATACCAACAATATAAAGTGCTCAGCCTGCCTAAAAAAGTTTTTACTTCAATAAAAAAAAACACATACTTTAGTAAAATTAGATTTTGTTAAATAAAACTGTAGTATTATATGTAAATATTATTTAATTCCAGTACTGCTGACAGTGATATCCGTATGCACCGCCATAGCTGCATATCACTGGTTGATGGATCCGCTCACTCCAGTAGTCTCTTTAACTCAGTCATTATGGAACCATCCTTTCTTTGCCTTTACATCAACATTTTTAGGTGACTAAAATTATTTATTATTTTCTATATAATTTTGATGAATATTTTGTTAATTAAATCTGTAGATAGCTATCTAACAGTACATAATTATTTGTTTCTGAACTTACATAGTGTTCTGGTATTATCATCATATGCAAGAAAATATCAAAGTTGAGGAATTTTTGGTGTATAACCTTCACCCTGGTGTCATTAACATGTTGGAATATATTCATATTGAGCCTTAATTTACAAGTAGTATGGTATAAATAATTTTAAGTAAAAATTATATGTATATGAAAGGTTAGATCGAAACACACTGCATCCTAGAAGTTACGATGTTCTTAATAGTAAACAAAATGGATATTCTACTGTTATCCGAAACACATTTTACGAAAAAACATCACATTACAATACCAAATTATATGTTCTACCAAACAATGCATCCCGATGGCACGGCTTATGACGTCTCAACAATTTTCATACAGAATAATATTAAACACCATGAGGCGGAGTCATATAAAACCCAGGAGATACAAGCCACAAGTATCGTTATCGAGGATTGGCAGAGTCAACTTGTTATTACTGCATTGTATTCTCCCGCAAAACATGCAATCAAAAAGGAAGATTATATCAAGTTCTTCAAAACACTAGGACCTAGGTACATAGCTGGTGGAGACTATAACTCTAAAAACACCCTATGGGGCTCTCGACTAACATCTTCTAAAGGACGACAACTACAAGCAGCTGTATATGATTTACTCCTTCATACAATCTGGAATGGTGAACAGTTCTACTGGCCCACGGATCCCAAGAAAATCCCAAACTTAGTAGATTTTTTTGTCATAAAAGGGACTCCAACAGATTATTTCAAATGCACTTTATAACAAGACCTCTCATCTGACCATAGCATTATATTATTGGAGGTTTCCCAGAAGTACATACACATGAAACCAACAGTATGGTTACATGGTCACAGAACTGACCGGGACCTGTTTCGCTCACTAGTAGAGGCCACAATCAACACAGATGTGCCATTGAAAATGGAAATGGAGATTATGATAGCTGTTTAACATTTCAATGAGAGTGTGCAAAACGCAGCATGGAACAGCACTCCTACTACAAAAGTTTCCCTTGATTCTGACTGCTCGAATTCAGTTCGAGAACTTATAGCAGAAAAAAGACAAGCGCGCAAATTGTGGCAAACTACCAGATTTCCCAGGGTCAAAATACGATTGAAGTATCTAACAGCTAAGCTTAAAAGACTACTAAGAACTGAAGAAAAGTATGATACAGAACCACTTGGGCAACCTGGATACTTCTGCAGCCAGCGACTATTCTTTATGGAAAGTAACCAAAATCCTTAAATAACCGATTGCCTCCAATCCGATACGCAGACGGGATGGCTCTTGGGCTAAAAGCAACCTAGAGAAAGGTGAAGCTTTTGCTTCTTATTTAGATAATGTCTTCATACCAAACATAATGGATAACATATCAAGTCCCCATAGTGAAGATATCCTTGAGCGTCCAGATGAGCCTTTTAAACTCTATCCCCCGTTAAGAAAAGTAATTCAAATGATTAGAAATCTCAATAAAAAGAAAGCACCTTGGTCTGATCTGATTACCTCAAAACTTCTCTGTGAAATACCTAAAATGATCCTCAAACCTGGCAAAGCTCTTGAAGACGTATCATCCTACGGGCCGATCAGCCTACTGCCCATATTGTCAAAGGTAATGGAAATCCTCTTCCTGAACCGATTGAACCCAGTCATAGCCTAGTCATCTTACCTAGAGAAATCATATATTTACAAAACGAAAAGCCCTTGGTATACAGCTCAGGAAAATCTACCGGCTCTTTAACCTGTTTGGAGTTACGGGATTCAACTTTGAGGGATCGTATCCAATTCAAATGTAGAAATCCTACAGCGCTTCCAAACAAAAATGCTTAGAATAATCACTAATTCTCCCTGGTTCATTACGAGCCAACAATTACACCACGACCTTTAAATCAGAACAGTTCAAGAAGAGACCAAACACCTAATGCGTTATTATAAGACCAGACTGGACAAACATCCGAATATACTAGCCACGAGCTTGATGAATGTTGATACGACTTTCAAACGACTATAAAGGAAATCACCAAAGGATCTCATAACTCTTGAATAAGACAAAACTTTATAAAAACCACCTATAATAAAGGGTATATGTCACTGGACAGACAGCCCTTTAAGACAAGAAACATAACCGTTTGCTGAATGTAAAAAAAAAACAGATTGCAATAATACATTATAAAAAAAAATGTTATACAGATTTTTTTTATCCTAGCTCGGCAAAGTGACTGTACTTCACCTGATGGTAAGTTTCAGTACAGTCCAGTAACAGTGGTGACTGCCGTAGGGGCAAATGTCCTTCGTCAGTCGCAACTGTCTTGCCGGCCCACCAATACTTTTACCAGTACTTTTGTCATTGTAAAAATGTGGGTACAGTATTGTTTTCCCATTCTTATATAAAATATTTGGACTTAACATATACATTAAATAAATAACATTAAGTATATGGATTTATTTGAGTTATATTATTAATATTCTGCATAAAATATATAGAGTTTTACAGCATCACAGTTGAAGTATTCATACATTACACTCCTAGTTTTTTTAGGCTTAATACTCAAGAGCAATGTAACAAAACATTTTTGTATGTATGTTATATAATAGGAAACATATTTTCTTACTATCACAATTAATATTATTAAATCCAAATACAAATAATGTTTAAAAGATATTTAGACATCACATGCGATTCAAAGAGACATATCTCTCTTCTATTATTTTAACCTAGTTTAAACTCATTGCCATAATTCAAGTGAATAAAAAAGTGATCACTTTTTTAAGTCACGTATCTTTTTATATTTTACTCTTTATTATGTGTTTGTTTTGATATTGATGTGTTGTCTGGTTTGTGAACCAAATAAAAAAAATATAACTCTTTTACTTGTTTGTCTATTTCTATATTTTTGTCTGTTCTATATCTGTGCGTTCGGTATGATTATCGCAAATGTCAATAAATTGGAAAGTTACCAGTACAATAATTTTTCCTTGCAACAAATCCAATTTATGGTAAAATTTATAAGATTTAAGGTATATTTGTTCACAGTGTTACTGTTCATGATGGGGGTGCATAGGAAGGTTGTCGCTCCGAGCATTATCACAGCTCGGACGCGATCAGTGCTCAACGACTTCAACATGTCCTGCGATGACACCGGCAAGCTGATCCTTAAGCCGCGTCCTGCCAATACTTAGTAACATCTTTGTATAGAATATCCTTTAAGTATGTGTATTATTTAAGAATAAAAACATGTTCTTGTTACAAAGAATTGTTATTTAAAATAAGTAAATATGATTTGTTTATTTTTATAATTTGACCACAATCCTTCATGACAGTATACATAATTAAATCTTTTAGAGAAACTGGTTCCAAGTTTAACTGTCGAAACACTCCTAGTATTCTGTATACTAGTACTGTATAGTAGTATTACACATCGTAGTATTCTGGTAAACACAATACAATGAATTAAGAATAGCGACAACGATGATAGATTTCAAGAGGGGTTGTCGCTTCCATGTCGGTTTGTAAATGTCTGTGCTCCCTAGCCATGTCGTTCTTCGATAATTGTTAACATTTTGACATATGTCAAAGTGATTGTGAGATGTGTCATCCTTTGAAATAAAACTAATTTAAATAATATTCGCGTAAACCTAAGAAATCATTATGTGTCATCCTATAATTTTTGTTTTTTCTTTGCACTAGCGATTGTTGAAATACCAGTTGGTTTCTGATACTGGGATATCCCGAAATTTGATTAAAACCAAAAATATCATCAAGGGTTTATCACACTGTACGGTGGTCGCGACCAAGTTGTTTGAAGATTCTAACTTTTAACGGGGCAAACAAAAAATGTGTATGGACTTTGGGTGTTAGTTAAACGCATTGTGCGGGTAGATCACGAGAGGAGCGTATGGTAAGCCTTATTGGATGATAAGCATTGTCAACTATCCAGTAAAACACACTACGGGAACCCTCGAACCTTGAATACCCAGTGATTAAGAACGGCTTTCATACTTCTAGTCTGGTGAAAGATTGATGTAGTCTGGTGAAAGATTGATGTAGTCTGGTGAAAGATTGATGTAGTCTGGTGAAAGATTGATGTAATCTGGGCTCTACTAAATTGCTGGATGTAAACCGATGTTGATCTCGGAATGTGAGACGCCTAAATATGATACTATGTAAAAATGGTCTCATTTAGTACCTATATTGTAGTCACGATCCAATAGAATAGTCACTGAGTGCTGCAAACTACCACAACTTGTCTGTAGGTGCTAGATTTTCTACTTGAAGGTAGCTGCTAATTAGATGTACATTCCCATATCACCCTGCCTTTTTAGCTACTAATAACTATAATATGAGGATACGATTTCACACAGCTATTTAATCACAAACTAATCAAAGCTTATGTTGTGTTAAATGAATATATATTTGACTATAACCTGCGGCTTCGCGCACTTTATTTTGTCAAACAAATTGGATGACGCAATAAAAGTTTAAGCCTCTTTTTACTCTACTTTCAATAAGTTTTTCACGAGATAAAGTAGCCTATCACCGTCTTCAACTCGATTCAACGGTTTAGGTGTGAAAGCGTAAAAAACAAACTTACTTTTACATTTATAATATAAGTAAGGATAAGGATGTAAGGATATTTAATACTCAGACGAACAATATTATGCTCATCATACCATAGTATTCGCCGTTTCGTTTTATTATCTTGATGGCATTCGCTAGACAAAACCAAATAATAGCGCATTTAAAACGGGTTGAGGAAAAATGAAACTACAGTCTACAAGAGTCTATTAAAGTATATTTATTTATTAGTTGTAACTTTGGTGTGTTTTATGTACAATAAATAAACCGTAACTAAGGAAATACGTATTATTTATACAAGGACCGTATTAAAGGTCTTCACAGATATGAAGGAATTTTATAAACACATAACGCAACGATATAATGTATCACCAATAAAAATGCATTTAACTTGTAATAATAATAATTTGCTAAAGATTTTTATCTATCAAAATTTAACAATTCTTTGTGCTATAGAAAAAACTGGTACAATATATTTCTTCCTGTCACACAGTTTTAATATTTTACATAGGACATATACCATCGCATCTAATCGTAACAATTGTTTTACCAATAGTTTGGCTCCTTCTACACTTTAAATCTCTAATATTCTCAAGCGATTCATGAAATTTCTTTCCCACATATTAGATTTTATGACACTACATATAAAGTTCGACCGATGCCTAGACAAATCCTCTCGTGTTCAATACTAGGAACGATAAGAAAAACGTGATTAAATTTTAATATATTTTATTTATAAAAAAATATGTCTTAATTTTTGGGCAGTGACATTTTCTCAAAATTGATATTTAAAGTTCAAATCACCATTGACAATTCCTTAAGATATTTTAGAACACATTAAGGGTGTTACGGAACTTTGTCACCGTAACCGCAATAATCGAATATCCATATCTGAAATCATATCCGATATAAATCGAATAATTTTGGGTAGAGATGAATCCGAAAACGGCACTTTCGAATACCAAACATTACTTAATACTTAACAAATAAACGTTTAAAATAGACATAATATTAGTTTTACTCTGCTACAAATATTGAAACAATATTTTACTTTTATATACCATTCTTTGAAAACTGTAATGTCTGTATATTGTATGTAACTATAAGATATACCAAATAATATACCAAAACCGATTATCCAAATAAATAATCTTAAGTTATCCAGAATTGAAATTCCATATTCGTAACATCCCTAGAACACATGCGGACTTCATCAGTCGAGAGATAGTTTTATAACGAGAGTTAATATATATTATAAAACTAATGAATTATAGTGCGAACTGTGCAAATATACTAAATTACATTTTAGTATTTATTCTAATTTTTATACGCAAGAAGAATTCGTGCTATACATCCGTTGGTAGTATATAACATTGCATTATACCTATATAATATTTTAATATAGAAATGTATGCGGTGTTTTTTATATCAGCAAGACTATTTTATATATATTGTAGGGAACTATTACAACTTACAAGAAATCGCTTTATCGGATGCTAATAAGAAATAATTATAATAATCTTAAATAAAGATATCTCTTATATGGAATAGTTTTAATGTAAACAATATCTAAAGCTATTTTTAATATAATAGTATTTAGTACATACGGAATATAAACTCTGTTATCGCATGATATTTATAACAACACAAAGAATAAGGGCCTAACTTTTAAATGATGAAACTTGGAAAGTTTAAAAATATCAATTTTATATCATAGTTAACGGTGTTTAGCTTACACAGTATACTTTAAAAAAACCAGCAGTTCAATTATATAGTTATTCTTAAATTTGAGATGAAATTAATTATAAACAACGTATTATTTCATAGCCACAGAAATACGAGAAAGACTTAAATATAGATTAGTTGACTCCTTAATTAAACATTTAGTCAATCTATAATAGAAATTACTAAATAAAAAGTCAAATAATATGGATTCCGTATTTTGAATCCATTCTTACGCATTTCTTTGATCTTATGAAATACCTAATTGAGACGCTGTGTGACTTAAAAGAACCAATAAGCTTTTTATTATGAACTTTTCAAGTACTCCTTATTTATTATACGTTTATTACTATTTTAATATTTTAATTTTATATACCGTTGAACATATATTCATATAAATTCAATTATAAATGTTATTATTTATTATCAAGGCAGTGCTGCATGCAATAAATTCAACATTGTTAACATCTAACAATTCGTATAATAATTAATACATATTTTGTGCATAACGTAATATTGTTTGGTAGGAGCTTGGTATCTTGAATGTTTTGGAGATTCCAAGCGACTTATTTGAGCCTTAAAGTTATTAAATATTGAAGAAATAGATATTTTTTCACCTGTAACGGTATCAATCGTACATATTTCCTTTTTTTAAACTATTTTTATTTAATTACTTTTTATGTAACGAAAATTAATCTATTTATTTGTGCTTTTAGTGTAAATATTTTTTTAATAAAAAATATATAAAAACACAACTATCGTTTATTACATTTTTCATTAATTTCTCCAATGACATCGTAAATGTCTTACATCAGTCTTTTTAAATAAAATTTCGAAATAATTATAATAATTAGTACACCGTTTTTGGAAAAAAATGTGTTGTTAATTTAGAACGAATAATCTCCAAGTAAATATTGGAAGAAAAACACATATTTATGTATTTTTATCTCTCGATCTATAAATAATCCAGCATATTATTGGGTTGACAATAATGTAACATACTTATTAAAATCACATAATCAATGACATGGTAACCAATTAATATATATATATATATGTATGTATGTAATATTAAATTTCAAGGCAGATTTTTTTTACAGTAAATATAACATAATTAATACTTTTTATATCTATAATATAAACTTCACTTAGCCTCCACAGATTGTTTTGAAACAATCTTCAAGAATGGTGTAGGACCTGACCTTGCATTAGTATGAGGGTTGATGTATTGGGGATAATTTCTCAATTCTATCAAATTTTGCTTTCTAAGCTAGCGCAGTTATAACAAAAATGAATTAAAGTGTCTTCAAAGCTATCTAAGGCTATATTATTTTATTTTTACATCAATAACTCAGATAATAATGAGCAAAAATCTCTTATATAAAATATAAAAGTACACAAGTAGTATTTTTTAAGATATTTTAATATAAGAATGATCTAAATTGTAATACCTTATATGAATTATAAATATTTTAAATGCTAATAAATTGTATTTTATGGAAGAAGTAAGCAAATATCATTATTATTTATGAGTCAATTCCGATAAAATTTTGTGTAAGATATTAATATTTTTGTTGTTTATAATACATTAATTCGTCCATTGCAATAATGACAAACGCTTTATATATACGGTTTTAAGATATACAGGTGTCGTGGCCATAATACTCGCAACACCCGAAGAGTAGAAGATGCGAAAGCTTTCCCTGGTCTCTAGGACTATGGGAGTTTGAGTGCCGGTGGTGTCTTCTAAATTGACATTTGACGGGGAATCATTTTTCCCACCACGATAATTAAAAAAAGGTGCAACATCTTTGCCTGACAAAAATTTTGACATGTTACATCCCATACATTTGTTAACGGTGCGTTAGTGATTGTTGAAAGACAACTTGGCTAAACGCAGTGGACGTGCGTGTCGCGACAGTAGGCGTGTCGTGTTTCTAAATCAGCCGATATATTAATATTATATAGCGGAAAAGTTTGTTTGGTTGAACGCGCTAATCTTAGGAACTACAAGTCTGATTGAAAAAAAAATCCTTTTGTAATTCGATAGTGCAATCATTAAAGCAGGTTTTGGGCTATTTAATATCACGCTACCACCAATAGGAGCAAACCTGTATTAAAAAAATATAACGAATACCATAGATGTACGGGGCCGGTTTAAAACCAAATAAACCAATCCTAAAAAAAAGGCATTTTTCTTTTCGATTTAAAACAGTTGGTGTTGATGACTATGCTTTTCTAAATTATAATTACATTTTCTTAATTTTACCGAGGTAAGGATGTGACAGAATTTAATGCCTAAGATAATAATCAGATGTAATATAATAAAATAAATAAGTATAGGTAAATAGGTAAAAGTTTTCGTGTAGTAGGTAATGTAGATAGGTACTTTCTAGATTTTTTATAAACTAATTAAACTGAAGCATGATATCAGGTGAGCAAAAATTGCCCACAATGAAGTATAAAACAAAGTTCTTTTATTTTTGTAGGCGCGTTTTCAACCGTTTCAAGCTATTTATTTGGAGGGTTAAAAAGGTAACATTTTATTTAAAACGTTTTAAATCGGTTTTGTTACTGGTGATAAATTCTAAAAGTTTCTAATTATTGAATTAACATGTAACGGTAACAGCCAGTGTATATGAAGTCGCCCGAAAGACTTTCAATCTATACATATACAAGCGAAATACAGCTGACTGACTTACCCCATTATCTCTGAAACTACGAAGCCAATAGACTCGAAAAATGGCACGGATATTCCTTTCAGATTTAACAATCACGCACAGTTAGCGCGAAAAATAGGAACGAAGTTGAGGGTATCAGCTAGTCGCTAGCTAGTATAAGGCTGCCGACCCCCGATAAACTGCTAATTCCTCGAGTACGTCTTTCTTTTTGTATTGAACCGAGTTATTTTATTATAATTTTATACATAAAAATTTCGTGTCACGTTGTTTGTCCGCGATGAACTCCTAAACTACTGAACCGATTTAAATCAAATTTTGCACACTGTGTGCAGTTTGATCCAACTTGAGAGATAGGATACTTTTTATCTTGATAAGTGATCATAGCGCGTTAGATGGCGTTTAGAAGGTCTGCCAGATCAGCTAGTAGTTTATAGGTTTAGCCTTAGGGCCAAAGTCTCACTTGGTGCTAAGTGACGACGTGGCCTAAGATAGTGGACACGCTAAGCCTCAGGCTCGTTACACGGATTCAAACTCACTTTTATAGACGCGGTGTCCGTACACATTATCAAGTGAATTATGAAATCGCTTTGTTTATTATCTTGCCAAGACATTGAGGTAGTCAACACCAAAATCAGATTGTACGTAACATATTTTTAACATTCGTCATTATTGCAACGGACTCTTCAAATGCTGAGTTATATAAATCAAAATCGATAAACCAATTTAAAGGAATTCTCTTAGAGTCATATATTTTTAGGTAATTTAAGTTTAGCTTGAAATGTATCAAGATGCGTTCATATAATCTTTTTAACGAAAGGTAGGATATCATACAGTTACGCCCAAAATGGACGTTAAAAATTACCTGATACATTACGTCGTTCTAGCTTTAACTGAAAACCACTGATCATGTCAGAAACGTAATTGGTAAACGAAGAATCTTATGCTAAATAATAAATCATACGAAGAGCATGAATCAACAAGGCAATGAGAAATCCCCGCAACTGTATTATTGTCGAATCATTCCCCACAGCAGCATGCAAGGCTCGAGTGCTGTCCTCACGCCGCCAACAGGGCCCTGATGTTCTTCGGTGTCGAATGATTGTTTAAATGCTTCGTTGTGTACCTTAATGCGTTCAGGAGGGGCTCGGCTTTCGTCGCCGGCTGTTGCTGTAGGAACTTCACGCATCCCTTCACGTCCACCGACGAGGACCGGCAGAACGCGCCCGACGGGTGCACCCAATCATAGAGGATAATCAGTCCGACCATTACGCGAAGGACTAATAGTGACGTCTCCTCGCGACTGAATTGGGCGACTAGTTTTCTGTAACACGGGAATAAGAAATGTCTAAAACGTTACAATATATATTTCTGTACGTCGATGTATTCATAATAATAATTATTATTTGTAGTAAAAATTTAGCGTTATGGCTACAATCTCACCTGATCTTAAGTGTCGTTACGGCCCAAGTTGGTAGACACGTTAAACTTGTGGAGAAACTGGCTTTCTAGAGCCACTGCCGGAACATACCTATTTATATTTGGCGGCAGATTTTCAACTTGAGGGTGGTTGCTAAGGCAGGCGGGCATTAGAAAAAGCCCTACCACCACACTATGGTTTTCTCAGGATGTTTTCCTGTACCGAAAGTTTAAACTCATTGTAGGTAGATTCGAATTCACGTCCCTTGACGCGGTGTCCGTACACGCTACCACTGAGTTATCCATTTCAAATAAATACATCGTAAGGGACAATTTGCACTTTTTACAGGATCCCTATTAAAAAAAAAGTAGCTGACCCGGTGAACTTTGTATCACCTAAAATCGATGTTCTTTATTCTCGCTAAAACTCAAAAACGGTTTAACCGATTTGTATTCTTTTTTACATCTTGCTTAGCTATGATCAATGCTAATCAACCTTCCAACTTCAATTCGCTAAGATCAATAGAACTGGCTATATCTAATACCGTTTCTGTTTTTCATTTCTTTTGGTTAACAAATGAAACTTGTTTATAATTCCAATTAATGAAATGCCTATTAATTATATGAACTTTTAATATGGGTTGTTTCGAACCCACATCCCTTAACACCGCGTCCGTACACACTACCAACTTAGTTATATCGCTTCAAACTGAGCTATTATCGCTTCATTACTTTTCATATTATGAGATTGAAAAATAATATTTACGGTTTTTTATATACAACCCTTGTCCTGAAAATAACGAATACAATAAAATAACAAAAATACTAGTGGTTGCCCAGCGGTCGAAATTCAACCATAATTAATCTATATTTTAAGTTTGAACATTATTATTTACTAATAATAAGAGTATATATGCGTGTGTGTGGCAAATACATGGTATCGTGTGCCATGTTTTTTTATTGATTTAATGTATTTTATGCATACTTTTTGAACATATCAGCATTCTACAATCCTTCTCTATATAAACTACAAGTATGCGAAATATCATGTTTGCGATATAATGTGTATATGCGTGTGTATGACGTGAAATATGATGATGTGTGCACAGACAAACAGATACAACTTCCAAAAATGCTGAACGTGTGTTCTATTGGTTATACTTTAACACTCTGGCTATTTTTTTTTAATATTTTCGATGTACAAAAACGACTTTTCTAAAAATTGATTATATGTACAGATGATATAGATATGTCATGTAGCATATAATTAACCACTGATCTATTTAAATACTGGCTATTAACATAGTGCTACTAAATTACAAAGATAATTTTTAGGATGTTAAAATAAAAAAACATTTTTAAGATTTTTGTGGCGCTTACGGTGTTTTTCCTGAAAAAGCTTGATATGTTTGGAGCGGTGTGAACGATTTGTGAGTAGCCTATATCAACCAGAATGAAGGTTTTGACGTGATCTTAGTCTGTCGTGGAGTGATTTTAATTTTTAACTAGCTGATGCCCCGTACTTTGCTCGCATTTTCCTTTACGGGCGTGTGATTGTAAACACCGTTTTTTGTGGGTGTTTATGTCCTGAAAGGAATATTCCATGCCAAATTTCAAGTGTATAACACCTATAGGTCTGGAAGTTTAAAGGATATCACGATAAGTCAGACAGTGGTAATTCGCTTGTATATGTATTATGTATAGATTCATAAATTTGTTTCTTTGACCTTATACTATGTGTTATAAGGTGGCATTTTTCGTAGTACAGTTTGGTTATTGAGCACAAGTTTTGTGTATTACAAATTAATAGCTTTGACCAGGCGTTTCCATTATTTTTCAGTTCGCGGCTTACATACATGTTTACTATTTTGTCGCGGCGCCTTAACCTATTTAGCTAGTCTAAATATATAGGTACAATGATAGGAGAATGGTAAATAGAATCGCTTCACGGCGCCCTTCTTCTCTCTCTACGGTATATCAAGGCGCCGCAGCGCACACTTTGGGAACCCCTGGTTTGGACTATGAATTCTGAAATCTCACAAAATCTCCCTAGAAAATTATATAAAGGGAGGCACAGTTTCGTTAGGATGCTGAAAGAAATCATTACGAGGTCCACTACTCACTTGATAATGGTAGTATGGATCTACAAGAAGATTAGTTGTTATGTTAAAAAAAAAACAAAGCTTTCTTCACATTTCTAGTAGGTACATTTCCGATGCCATAAATTTCTTCTAGCGTTTGTTTATTTGTCCTTAAAAGTTACGAATTTTTATTGAGACTACTGTACGTATAAAGTACTTTGTTATTATTGGCAAGTACATCGTGATGTCTGCGAGTTACGAAACATTCCTCAAAACGTATGTTTTAGTATTACTGGGTCACATATGCGGTTGTTTATTTAGTTAGTTGAATTTATAGCTGAATATATTTATGTATAAGGCGGTCGCGTCGGTGCGGATTCAGGTCGTTTTGACATGACTTACCAAGTCCCGTAAGCGATGCAAATGGCGTGTAACCCGTAGGTAAACAGGACGTGATTACTTGTACGGAGTTATGTGGTTGTAATTGAATTGTATTATATGTATATATTAACACATAAAGACTTTGTATAGCTTTCTAAGAATATTGCATGCATAATGGAGAGTGAGCTTTGACATAATAAAAACTTATACTGAGCAGTACAACAAAAAATAAATATATATTTAATATGTATTACTATTTAAATTATATGAAACATTCATTGTTTATATTCATGATATAAATATTAAACTTATAGACTGTTGTTAAAAAACAGATTATTTCCAAATATTACCATTCGCTTTTAAATGTAATCCCAATGTTATGTCGCAATATCGCTTTGTATTTTGGAAGAGCAGTACGATAGTTAAAATAACTTAATATCTTAAATATAAAGAAACATATTTGCGATATAAATTTGACGAATCTGTTTTGTTATTCAGGTAATTAGAGCGATGTTTCGCTGATGTATTTTAGACTTGGAGTTACATGCAAAAATTCAATTTAACAGGTCAAAATGGCAGCATTGCGTATTTTGTACGCAAAATATAATTCAAAAAATTGGAAATCCTTGATGAATCTGTATCATATCCGCTTACAAACTTATTGATAGCTGTGGCTGAGTGGTAGCGTATTTGGGCAATGAGGTGCCGTGCCTTGAAATGCCGTGAATGAACGTGTCATATCACAACTTATAGATGCGTTCCGGCAGTTACATTGAAAGCAATTCCCTCCACTTGCATGTTGCGATTTTGAGCTTAGTAATACAAATATCACATGTATTTGTGGCGTAACGTAAAACCACCAAAGAATCAAAATCATAAAGATTGATTTTTCATTGTGCTATACTAAATTGCTCGTATGATAGTACGATGAATGAACCGACTTCAGGAAATCACTATCAACAAGTTTAACTCGCATATTCGTAGCGGAATTAAATGTAGATAATTATAAAAAATCAGAAAAGAAAAATATTTCTATAAATGTTCAGAACTATAGCAAAGTGCATAGTTTATGTGAACGACCTTGATGTTGGGGTTTTCAGGAGATCACACTTTTTATGTAGTGATTTTTGTTTATATGTAAAAATAAAATATTCCATATAATCGTTCTTATTTTATACTTTATAAGTTTATCGTTATGGCCATAACCTCTAAGCCTAGTGGTGGGACTGGCTTTCAAGTGCTACCGCCGGAACACATCTGTAGGTATTTGGCGGCAGATTTCATTATAAATGACATCGAGTATAAATTAATAATATGGAAAATGAATACAGAGATGTTATAAAGACTTCTTGGAAAGTTTAATCAAGGAGTAACCTGTTTATTAAAATGTTGAATTCTTCACAAGACTATCTACTCGTTTGATAATAGGAATACCGATCTTCACCGAGGATTATTCGACAAGTTAAAAAATAGACGCTAAAGACGAAATAGTCTTAGGGGTTTAATGCTTTACGAATATACAATGTAGAAATTGTAATCTCTAAAAGAAATTTGTCTGTTAACACCATATACAGTTATCAAATAACAGTTATTGACTGTTTTAATTACAACAAAAGGATAACTGTCATCTCTAATCTTGTAATTTAGGTTCATCTTGGACCACAATATCAATCTGAATGTTATCTTTTTTTAATACAGCTTTGCTCCTGTTAGTGATACCGTCATGTTATATAGCCTAAAGCCTTTCTCAATGATTGCTCTATCAAAACCAAAAATCAATTTTGAAGTCCGACTGGTAGCTGCTAATATTAGTGCGGTCAAACAAACAAACTTTCCTCTTTTTAATATTAATATAGATGTCATCCACTACTTATTTTGTAAGTTAGTTATTTTGTTGAAAAACAATTTGCAATGCAATGCAATGGTATGCATTATTATGTATACTTGTTGCTCTAAACGTAGTGTAAGCCTGTTTTGTATCGTAATACAAATTCTTCTTAATATATATTCCATTATCAGTGTTTGCATAATACATGTGACGTTTGTTACCGATATGCAGCGTTCTAGATGTGGTTACTTCGAAAGTAATACAATCTAAAACATATAGATTTCGAGGCTATAAAACAATTTTTAGACGAAGAATATCAATCCATCTCAAGTAGGGTTACCGTCCATCCGGATTTGTTCGGACTTCTAGACCTTTGTCTTGCCCATGCCTTTGTTTTAACATCTTTCTATCCGCAATATTGTTGTATTCTCCTATGGCGTACCTTTTTTGTATTAACCTATTTCTGCCCAAATTCTACTTCGATGGTACTATCTTCATACTTCCTCTAACATTATTAGAAATACTCATACCTTTTAGAAATAACAAAGTATGATTAACAATAAAATGATGCGATGAAGTTTATTACTGCGTAATAAATGCAAGCGGAGCCGCGGCCTCAGTTGTATATTTTTATATACGTTATTACCAGTAAAACGTGCCAACTTTCAAAATATAATGAAATAAACATATACTGTATACAGTGTTATATATCTTCTTCTTCTAATATATAAAATTCTCGTGTCACAATGTTAATTGCCATATTCTTCTGAAACGGCTTGACCGATTTTGTATGTATATTCGGTAGGTTTGAGAATCGGTCGTAATCTATTTTTCATACCTCTGAGTGATAAGGGTGACCCACTCTAAACATTTAATTTTTATTTTTTTGCCATTTTTTTAAGTTTTATTTTTTTATGACGTGGCATTAACAAATACATACAATCCTAAATATTTACCCTCCTACGCTCATCCTCCCATTTTTTCATAGAATCGAGGTATTCACCAATTTTTTTTTCAACTTGTCGTTCGCTGTTAGTCTTACGGGCTTTGACAGCTTCACCGAACTTTTTGGGGAAGTGCTGAGGGCACTCAGCCCAGAGGCACCGAGCGCAAGGGTGCCAGGATGGCCGAACCTCGGCTTGGGCTGCTGCCGGAAAGTGAATTAAAGATTCGCGATCCTAACTAACCAACAGGTCCTAACTTACTAATTTAGTGATCCTAGCACGACCTTATCGGTAGTGTAGGAACCTTATCGGTAGTGTGAGGGTATTCACCAGAAATAATTTATAAGATAGAACAACGTTTGTCGGGTGAGTCGGTTCAGTTAGTAATTGTATATAAGAAGCGTGACAGAAAAGAACGAATACCAAAAGCACGTAATAAGTATGTATAAATGTGTGTCTTGCCAGACTTTGTCCGCATTTTTTTGGTTTGATGGATTAAGAGTAATAGATCTTATATAAGTAATACCCTCCTTCGCCTCACGAACATATGATTCTATGTCCAGACTTTTATTTAAATGTCAGACTTTTTGTCCGGACTTCAAATCTCTGAATGATAACTGTAATCACAAGGTGTACTGATCTTTACACGTGTACACGTGAGAAAATATATAAACTCTGTTTATGTTTTAATGCCCTGTTTATGTTATACAAAGTTACTTTTTCTGATAATTTTATGAGATCAGTTACTGCAATAATTTTTTTTTGTATATTTTGTTTTTCTTAATGTTTATTACTGATATTAAACTTATTACTTCAATTTTACTAACAACGTGTTTATTTTAATGTTTTAGCCTTTCATTTACATTATCTTTAAATATATTACTATAAAAGTTCAGAGCACAAGTCTCAGACGTGAAAATAACGAAGGTGCTGAAACCATAAAAATCATTTAAAACGCGGATGTTGAAAAATATATTACAGTTGTAGTAAGCAATACATTTTTAAATACAACAAAAATTTCCTGCAACATTTTGTTTAGTAGATAAAACAGTGTAAAATCGTTATAGTGGCTTCATAGCCATAATAGGCATTGAGCATTTTATACGTTATTGAGAGTGTCGTTTACTGGAGACTAAATATCATTGTATACACCAGGGGTTCCCAAAGTGTGCGCCGCGGCGCTCTGATGCGCCGTATAGTAAAGAATGGCGCCATGAAGCGATTCTCTTTACCATTCTCCGAAACCTTAACTTTTCGCGGGTACAAAATAAACAATTTAATTTCAAGTGCTCGCGTCGTGCTACTCTCATTCGCCGATACTTACCTACGTACTGGTAAACTGTTAATTTTATATTTATATATAAATAAACAGTTGAAATTTTTAATGTCGATGTTTTAATTTTTCTGCTCATCTATGCTCAAAGCGTGATATAATCTTCAAACCAGCTCGGACAGGATGGTGAAACCTTTGTTAAAACTGTCTAGGGACTAGTGAGATTTGGACCTACTTACAACGCAAGTTTCTGGTCAATATTTATAATTTACTCTTGTGTCTGGTCAATGAAGAAACTGTAATACGTAATATGATCCCATAATTACATACGTCCACATAGGTTCAAAATGTTCAAATCAATGGTCAAAAATATGTTTTTGGCCTATGGGTCCAAATAACATAATTATGAATTACTAGCTATGTTCGCGGCTTCATTTGAGTGGAACTAAAAATATTTAACAACTTTTTCCCATTTTTGTAACATTTTCCAATACAGCTTTGTTTCTATTAATAGTAGCGTGATGTTAAATAGCCTAAAGCCTTTCTCAATTATTGCTCTCTCAAATATAAAAAGAATTTTTAAAATCCAACTGGTTGTTCCTTTCACATGTTCAAACAAACTTTTCCGATTTTATAATATTAATATAGATAATAGAAATCAATACATGATAGATCAAGATACCGTTAAAATCTATTTAATTTCAAGTTAAACTGGTAGCTCTATTTATTTACTTTTCAAATAGTCTTAGGAAAAACAAATAAGCGTCTGAAAATGCATCTAACAGAGCGTTTAAAATGTAGGTGAAGTTGGAACAAAAATTGTGAAAGCCAATAATAAATCATCGGAGTTTCCATTCGTTGCATGTCTGCGCAAAACTCCGCAGTCTGGTATCTTTTAATCGCAAAGTGACAGTTATTTGAGTATTACTTCTTGTTGTAATGATAGTAACGTGCTCGAATCGAGTCAAGCGTGTCGATATCGAGGCAACCGACATACGATACTTTCGTGTAATAAATACGGCCTTGCATTTTATAAGGATACACAAAGCGTTCCCGTAGATTTAACATATGAAGTTCTAATTTGAATATTCTCTGTGATAACAGTCCAAGTCTTTTGTAGTACAATTCACATATAAAAATGTAACATTAATATAACTATCAAAAAGTATGTAGTAGCGTAATAGTGGATTTATTTATAATTTAAATTATCAATTGTGTATGACAGTTTATTTAGCATTTATAGTTCCCCAATGATAAAAGACAAAAAAAAAAAACTGTCACCCATTTTCTTGTCCAAAAAGTTTTTCTACTGGAAAGAAGTTACTTGTCACGTCCGTACCGTACGGATGGAAGCTAGACCAATCAAAATGTAAGATTTTTTCCGGCACTACCCTTTCTTTAGTCTGTTCTATATTTCTATAGTGCAGATTGTTATGCATAGCGTGTATGTGCCTAGTCATAGGTGCGCGCTTATTGGTTCAAGACAGCAAGTAAGTTCTCTACGGCTGCGCAGATATAGTTTGTACTCGTCTAACGCGTCAGCTCTTTCGTAGCGTATTATTAATTTATTAGATGAATTTAATAAAGTACAATGAAATGTTTATTTTCACAATTAGAAAAAATATATTACTTACGATATTTCTTACTATTCCACCTATTAATTTGTTATCTCTACGTTTCATTTAATTGCTCTCAAACGCTAGTAATTAATGTATTTGTATTTGTTAATTAACAATACAATACGTTTATCAATAATAATATACTACGTAAGGAAAATTGTTCCAACGGAGCATTCCACGACACTCTCGAATTTTTAGATTTGAAATATTTGTAATTATTTAACCAGATTTTACCGCTAGCGTAACTGTAGATTTTGTCAATCTCAAACTAAATTTTCGAACCCTATGGAACTGTACAGTTGTTTTGGATAATTCTGGTTTTCTGGATATCATTTATATAAATTTTCATGATAATCGGTTGAGTAGCAAAGGCGTGAAAGTGTAAATAATTCTCACAATGTAAATAATTGACACAACAAAAAAATAATTAATAATGCGACCAAGGGAAATAGTGATTCATTTTTATATATATAGATACATAAAAATCTCATGTCACGGTGTTTGTGGTCGCACTCCTTCAAAACGGCTCTACCGACTTTTATGAATTTTTTTATATACATACACTTTGTAGGTGTAGGAATAGGTAGTAAAGTATATTTCATACCGCGAGGTGATTAAGTTAGTGTAAGTTGGAAGGTTGATTGGAATTGACTATAGTTAATCATAATGTAACAAAAATATATTAAAAGCAGTCAAAAAGTTTTTGAGTTTTAATGATACTATCAAACAGTGATTGTACGTGATACGTAGTTCACAGAGTCAGTAAGTATGCATATAAACGAAATACTACTCACTCATCATGATATCTGCAAAGCTGCCTTAAATTTGGCATGAATATTTCACGATGTAGACACCCATTAAAAACGGCTTGTACAATCATGTTCAATTGACGGGGAAAACACAAACAAAGTCGTGGGTATCAGCTAGTTATTACATATTTGAGTACGTAGCAAAAAATTAAAGAATTCATTCTCACTGATACGTAAAGTTAAAAAACCACTTACGGATTTTCCAGCATCCTCAGGCAGACTTTTGCCATCGTGCTTAATGTTTCTGTGGTATTTTCTAAATCTTGCTGATTATCGTTGACAAACTGACTGGTGGCCTCTGATAACACCTTCAACATGGGCGTGGCTTGAGCGTAGAACAGCGACATTCGATTTGCGACCTCCGCTGTTATATGAGGCTCTTCGCTAGCCGCGTGTTCAGAGTTGATAAGACCGCCTCGGGAGACGCTGCGTCTGTAGTAACTGAAGTCGTTCTGGATTGCAGGCGTTTTCATCTAAAAACATTGTAATGATTGGATTTAATTCGTTTTTATCTAAATAGTTTATTATCTATTTTATTATTATTCATATATTATTGTTTCATTATTATATTTATTCTATAAGGAAAACCCGGAGGTTTTCTACTAATTTACTATTTCGATGACAAGTGACATAGTATTTTATAGAATATTTTGCCAATTGCCGTGGTCAATCAAATGGAAGGCTTCGGAGATAAAGGGCGTAAAAAGAAAACGTCAGTCTGGAACCATACTGATATGATATCTTAAAAGTGGGAAGTAATTACACGTAGACCCTCTCTAATTGTGCCCGATACATGAAGGCTCCTTTGGATTGTACCTGATACAAGCACTTTGCCAGAGAAGACCTTACATATCGTTACTTGAACTTAAATAGCAGGTTTATATTTGTCATAGCTTTATATTAGTTTTTGTAAAGGAAACCTTCGGGAATATATATTTAATTATTCTCATAACATATTTTCATTTCATTACGTTCTTGACGTTTTGCTGTCACAAAAAAATAAAATTATGAAAGTATTCGTATATTCGTTACAATTAATACCAATAATGTATGTCGTAAGATAAACCTTCTGTAGCATAGTGTATATTGTTCAAAGAAAATAATTATCGTTATTAAATTATGTTCGTATTTTTGAATTCGAAGGCGTTAAATATAATTATTAAGTTATACAATACACAGTTGCATTTTCACATAATTTTTTCGGTTAAATAAGTAACAAAGATACATTATATACTGAAATTATGCACCGCCGCAAACTATGCAGGTGACTGTTTGTAATAAAAAAAAACAATTATTACAAACAAGAATGTTCATTTATATTTTCTTTATTAAGTCATGAAATTTCCAGTTTTAATTATTGTGTACTTTTACTGTATAACTCTTTCGGGGTCTTCAAAAGAAGAGTGAATCAGTTTTTACTGCAAGAACGCGCTACACTATCGACTTTGTCTTCACTTACCATCGGGTGTTACTGAGACCAAGGGTAGTCAGTAACTTAAATATGAGAAAAAAGCTACATCTATATAAGTTCTTTATAACAATAATGAATAGCTGTAAGAAATACAATCGTTTGTTATTTTCGTGTAAAATAAAACTAAAAAATAGTGAATAGTATTCGCATATTAAGTTATAACACATACTACAACTTGGGTGAAATTTGAAAAACCCAAATCTCGCCACTTTTCAAATATTTTTGAAATATTGATTGAATACAGAATACATTTAGTTGACAATTACATAATTCTCACGTAATAAAAAAGACAATAAATTTATGAAATTAATCGTTTGCATATCCTTTATAATTAATTTCACAAAATGAGGTTCGTTCTTCATGAATTCACAGGCATTAATTATTTATTTATATGTACATCTATACTTTTGATGGTTTTAAAATGTGATCTGTAGGTTAGGTCATCGTAACTATTTCAGACTCCGGTACTCACGTATATTGTAACTATATCTTTTTTGGAACGAAGTTCCTTATCGCAGGGTACGGATGGAAGCTAAACAAATTAAATAAGTAAGATTAGTAAAGTAAATTTTTTCTTAGAAGAAAAAGTAAAATTTCACGACCTTTAGTCTGTTCTATTTTGCACTAAATATCTATATTGTAGACGGTTATCCATAGCGTGTACGCTATTGGCTGTGCCCCGTCATATGTGCGCGCTTATTGGT
The DNA here is from genome assembly GCA_039707435.1 of Actias luna. Classification (NCBI taxonomy): domain Eukaryota; kingdom Metazoa; phylum Arthropoda; class Insecta; order Lepidoptera; family Saturniidae; genus Actias; species Actias luna. The sequence continues at coordinate 5,697,626 of JAZHAC010000008.1, read as the reverse complement.
TCAAGGCAGCCAGTAAGTTCTCAACAACTGCGCAGGTCTGGTTTTCACACGTCATAGGCGTCAGCTGTATCGCAGCTTATTATATGTATTATAATGAATTGAATAAAAATATAAAATGTTTATTTCCATAACTAGAAAAATATTTTAATTACAAAATTTCTACCATCCTTCAATTCCTTAGTTATTTCTTCGTTTCATTTGATTACACTATCAGACGCTATTAATTAATTTATTTCTATTTATTAATCAATAATATAATACGTTAATCAATAATAATATAATATGTAGGGAAATTCGTTCCAACACATACTTTTTAATTTCCATAGTTTTTGCTACAGCTTTTATTAACTAAATTTTGTATTTATTTTCTATTACTGTGAAATTAAATTTATTGTTATTATTATTATACTTAGTAAACCTGAATTCCTATAAATGGTATATATTTATCGACGTGTCTACTGACGCATCTATCGTGTTCATAACCGATATATTCTAGGATTATAACCGGCTGTGGTTTGAGAGTACAATAGTCATCATTAACCCGAATAGGCATGTTTAAGCATTACCACAACTTAGTAAATAGAAATGTATTGTGGTACATAAATATATTATTATAGCAAGTTACAAATGTGTATTGAAGTATCGATACTCAACTTCTCAACTATTTACTATTAAAAAAAGAATACCCTTGCTTTTTCTGTACTCATAATGTGGCTTTCTATCGAAAACTTTTTAGAATAAAATTTGTAGGTTCCACAAATTAACTAGCAGTAGAGTGAAAGCAGTCCTCTGTCTCTTTAAGTAATAGGTAAAAGTTTTTCAGGTAGTTAGTCTTAGGTTTTACAACAAAATCTTAAAGCACATTTTCCGATTTGCCTGACAATAAGTTCAAGCATTATGTCACGTACATTAAGATGTCAAAATGAAATTATAGGGTGTATCAATATGTGATCGATGGTGATATCTGGAATTAACACACCTTTCTGTGCAGTTGCTAATAACTATTGTAAATGCACACAATAAAACATTCTTTAAAAAAAGGTACTTAAAACATATAAAGAAATCGAGTGTCTTGCCGGTTCTTCTCGATGACGGATATTTTCCAAACCACTACCACCGTAGTTTTGAAGTTCATAAGGCCTAATAAGTTCTTAGGGCCTAAATTGAATTAAGTTTTTTTATTCTAGTAACAAGAAAGATTACGGGTCTTCTTGGTTACTTTTTAGGGGATATTTGATAGTGTTTCTCGTATGAAGTATCTTACATCCCTCTAGCAGTCAACCCGGCATAAAACGGACCAAGTGCGCAAATATATTTATTCACAACATTAACTCAAAAGAAAAAGAGATTACCCTTGCAATAAAGTCACAAATATTAGCTCATTACAATGAAGTATTAAAAATTTCTATTGACTACATCAGCGTTTTGAATGAAGAGTATTATTTTTGTCATTAATTATTATTCTTATTCCTTTTATTAATTTATTATTCCTTAAATCCATTACTAAAAAAGTAGTGCAATACCTTGTTCACCGATAGGTGCTTGATGATACATTTTAAACTTAATCGGTTAAAATGACCGGCATTTGCACACTGGAGTTCTAGTTTTGTCGCGTTATTTTTTACTAATATAAAATATAACATAACTGATAACATATTAACTGTAACTAACTATAACTATTAACTGATATTAAACTTATTACAAAATTTGAACCATGTGAGTTGATTGACCGACAAGCTACTGAGCTTCTTTTATCTCAAATATCTTTTCCTTCTTGTCCTTTATTCTACCCAATTGAGTCGGCATATGTTTAATTCTTCCATATTCTTTAACAGTTATTATCTCAGTATTTACATCTTTTATAAACATATTGCCCTTTAAACAATCTATACATATCTTCGTTTACTCCTATATCCATCTACTTTTATAATTACTATTCTTTTAATTATATGGATTTCATTTCTCTTCATAATTCTAATACAATATATTAATCCTCTACTTCTCTGTCACTAGTGCTATTTTCATGATTTTTCGAAGTGTTCTACAATAACTACTTCTAATCTTCTCTATCTAGTTAATCCACGCAACCATCTTAACATAAGCATCTCTGGCGTGTTATTTTCTTTCATCCATTTCTTTCGTTGCCCAGCATTTAGATCAATACGACAAATATTATAAAGTATTTCTTTATTCGCCTCAAATGTAAGTATACATATTATACAAATACCTACAATTTAAACGGGATTAAATCAGTAACCGCTATTGATTCTGAACTCTTTATCAGAAGACACTTTGATAAATGAGATTAGCGAAAGAAGCAAGATAATAAATTTGGCGGACTGTTAGTCGATTTATTTTAGCAGTCATGCAATCTATAAGTATCTTATATAGTACTTACTTACAGTAAATGATACAAATAATATTTCATAGCAATCTGATAACTTTTTACGAGTACCAGATGTTGTTTATACCTATCTACTAAAGTTTTAATGTAAATAAGTGACTCTGCGACCATTATGACGAATTAAATTTCACGGTAAATACAATATAAATAATTTTATCAAAACGATAATTGTAGAGTATGACAACTGAGTCAGCCGGCTCGAGGTCAGGCCGAGCCTAACTTTCTATTATAATACTAATAACAATGGCTGACAATTTGATGATCGGTCCGTTCCCTTATTCGTTCATCGGTGAACTGTGACTAACTGGTAGGTATTCTGATGTGACTGATCACGTGACAGTCATATAATGTAACGTATATATGTATGTTCATGAAATGTTTTCATGATATATCAGTGGCTAATGCGACTGCTTTTAACGAACATAATCCTTTTACCAGAATGAATATAAAACGCATAATTTAACATTGTTTGTACAATACTTTTTTGCGTTTTATCGCGAGGGGATGAATTTGTTGTCTTTTGTTTAATAATTACCGAAAATTTGGATATTTTTTGAATTCTTTATGGGTTCTTTATGACCTCTTACTTGTTATTAGGGCTCATTTTTATTGGTCAATAACTCACTTGATATACTGAATGCGGGGAGTCTCGATATCGGGGGTATTGACTAATGAACGTAATGTATATATATAAATGGCATGCGAGCATTCCCCGCACACGGCCTAAAATCCGAAGAAATTAATCGGTTGGTGTAAAACAAGCGTGGAACAGGTACTCGGTTTACTCTTTTATTTGTCTGTAACGTCTACTTAGTCTCACTCTTTCAAAATAAATGCACGGTGAAGAATATCTATTAACCCGTAAGCGGGCCCTATCGACTAATGAAAACGGTTATCGTCGTATGCGTGAACAGATATCTCCCGTACCTCGAATGCGGGCTGTAACCACCAATGAAAATGAGTCCTTAAGCGACAACATGGCGGAAGATGGTGAACTGCTAGAAGACACCTACAGGTATTTGGCGGGAGATTTTCAAGTTGAGGGCGGTAACTAACCACGTGAGCATTGGAAAAAGTCCTATCACTATGCTATGGTTTCATCACGACGTTTTACTTCACCGAAAGCTCAGCCATATTGGAGGAATTCGAACTCATTTCCATCAATACGGAGTCCGTACACACAAGCAACTGAGCTATCAAGCTTCATTTTTTTATTGTAGGTGATGATATGCAATTAACGTTGTCTGTATGAATGGCAGAGAACTTAAGCGGTTCCCTAAGATCGTTGTTGTGAGTTCTAATCCCACACAGGATAATTATTTGTATGGACCACAATAAATGTTGTAATGGATGAACTTTGTGGTTCCTAATATTGCTTCATAAACTACCCTGCTGTTATGATTTTTTTAGATGACAATTCTGCTATTCCGATAATGGCGATCATTTTAAAGCTTCTTCGACAAAGACTTGATCGCTACTGGGGCGATGTCTTCGATAAAGCAAAGACAAATAACACTAGTTGTATTAGCAGATACACTATCTTAGTATATACAGTAAAATAACAGTTAAAGGGTAAAATGTTTACACTTTGTTAAATTCTGTGATAATTAATCACTTGATAGAAATGCTTTCAATCATCAAACTGAAATATGTCTTTGAAGTAACAAATTGTCTAAACTTTGCGGTCTTAAGTTGGTGTAACGACATCGCAATGTCGGAGGTTAAAAAGGTTTTGAAGCAATCGATCATTCATTAACTTTATACAGCTTGATTTTGATGTGTACTTTAACTACTGGAAATAGCAACTACAATTTTTTGATTACTTTTGTTGTTCAATTTACAAATAAATACTTCGATATTGAACACGGATAAAATGCTGTATATGGAGATTAAAGGAACTAGAAAAATAGCGGTGTTTAAGATTATTATATTATGTTCAATATTTTGTGGTGCTGGTTTTCATTTGTTCTTTCGGTTCTTGCTACCAGAAGGTGGACAATAAATGGTATTCAGACGGAAATTCCTTTTAGATTACCATATCTAGATATTTTTAAGCTCAATATGTTGTATACAACATCAAAATCGACAACAAACAATATATCGACAAGGATGCTCAAAATACCTCTTAACTAACAAAAACTAAAATTTACAGGAGACGAAAAGAACGTGTTATTGTTTATTTACTTACTTAATGAAAAAATTTAATACCGTAACTTAGTGTTTAAATATAATATAAATTTAATGCTGGTATTGATGTTACGTTTAGATAAACCGTTTGTAAGTTAGTGTTAGTTAGGAATTATTGGTTTCACTGGTGTCCACTGCAAATTTATTTTAACGTAGTTACAACTTGTGGACACTGGTACAAGGTATTCTTAAATCAAAGACATAATGCAATTATAAGGAAATACTAATTTATTGAAATGTACTAACCTACCTCTGGTTAGGTTAGGGTTTTACGTTAAACAATAATGCAGAAATCACAGCCTTTCGAGATCCGAAAATTAGAGACCAAAACAGAAAACACAATTTAAGCTGTTGCAAGTAATTGTATTTAGTAGATGATATGGTAATAGGGCCTGAATGAAGACGTTGGTATGTAACTACAGAATTCATATCCTGTTTTCTCTGTTGCAAATCAAACCAATCGTCGCCAAGCAAGTTTATTCGCGTTTGATGGTAGAAAGGAGATATTTACTTTAGCAAGTTAGAATTTATTATCATCATTATTGATCACCATGCTTGAAGTGCGATTTTAGGAGGTATTTGCACGATAAATTTGTGACACCAATTAACACAACATCAGTTAGAAGTTTTTGCTAGTCAGTCCAAATTGAACTCTGAGTCGAATGACATAGATAACTTATTTTGTTCCCCAGTGTCAGGTAGGAGGTATTTGAACATCGTCGTCGATATACAACTTTATATTGAAAGTATATTCAGTGATGATTCAACTGGGGGGTGTGGGAAGAGAGGCTTAAATAGTATCGAAAATACATTGTTGGATATACGGGATAATATGTTCCTTTCTTACTTGATGTTATTCATAAAATTATTGCGATTCCTTATGAACTTTTTTTTGTATACGTGTTGAAAAAAATCTATTTACCTACATTCTCCCGCAATATGACGAGCGGATTATCGGAAGGGCATATAGAACCCATCGGATAAGAAGCAACGGTAAAAAACACACCACGACGACCCGCCTTTCCCTTAATAACCGAGACCAAGGAGAGCTTTCGTACTTCCTCGAATCTCTGATGGCAGTACCCAACCCGACTTCTTCAACCCTTCTGGCCTTTCGTTATTAACCTAGCTAAAGTTTACTAAGAAAGGTGGATGTCAGAAAGCAGAAACTATTATAACCAGTTAGTTAATGTAAACACCAGAATGTTCTTATAATATTCTTTATCTAGATTACAAAAACGTCAAGAAAATCATTTATAACGTATAATAAATACGTAGAACATAAATGTAACCACATTTTACACGTAAGATATTTCTGTAAGTGAAATCAGAATTTACATAACGTCGGTACACTATGATGATAATGCCCTTCCGCATACACCAAATTTCAAAAGCCTGACCCGAAAGGGATATATCAGGTTAACATAGAACCATGTTCAAAGTAATGCTTACCTTATATTCATCAAATTTGAGTACAAATTCCAATATTTCTGCGAACTGTTTGACGAGAGCCTGTTGTTGTTCGAGGTGTTGCGTGGGACTCATCGAGCCGCCCACCAGCGAACCCAGCAGACGTGGCACCACCTGTGACGTAATAGTTATCGTTACTGTCTAACTGGAACGGTGAACTATCACTATTTCCATGTAGTTATAATTTATTACAATATTGATAATTCGTGATAGAGCTCTACTCAGCATTGCGGTAATTGAATGCTAAACTGATAATTGGTATTGGTAGTTTTGCCGTTTATAAGCGCCTTCCCAGGGCCTAAATTGGGTAAATTTTTTTGATTTTGATTAATGTTAAGTTATTCGAAAGTAATTCTGGTTATTCGATCATAAAACTAAGTTATTCTGTTTTGTCATGTAGCAGTCACTAGGGATGGACTGTATTGTGAGATACTGTAATAAATATGCAAGATAGTTGTCAAAAAATTGTAAACGACAATTGCACTTTATACAGGAGTTTTTTTATTGCTAATTAAAAAGTATTTATGATATCTTTATAAAAATTATGACTTGTTGTTAATTAACACCCACCGATCTATTAAAATAGTGTCTATTATTATACTGATTTTAATTTATAATGATCATTTTAGGAGGTTACTATAAAAATACTTTTTTAATATTTTTGACGTTTACTGTGTTTTTCCTGAACACGTTTGATATATATTTTACCATAATGATTTCTTAGGTTTACGCGAATATTATTCATTGAAATAAAACTAATTTAAACGGATTTTATCGCGGTTATTTATTAAATTTTGATCCCGACGTTTCGAAAGCTTTTCAGCCTTCGTGGTCACGGGGCGGACTGAGGTGTAGGTTGTCCAGAAAAGTTTATGTTAAATTAAAATAGTTTTATTTCAATATATTTTACCAGCTTTTACCTGCGGCTCCGATCGCGTTAATATTGATTCTGTCAACCGATTCTGGTTGTCAATCGATACAGACATAAATTATCTAACAATTGCTATTAAAGCTATTAAGGAAAGTTTTATATATTGATGTTTATTACTGTCTTTACTCCACTTCCAGTATGTTCTTCACGAGAAAAAGTAGCCTATCACCGTGTCCAAGTTCTCATCTGTCGCTATACCAAAATTTATCATAATCGATTCAGCGGTTTAGGCGTGAAAGCGTAACAAATAAACAAAATCACTTTCGGATTTATAATATTAAGTATTAGCTTATAAAGATAGCTAAAATTATCTTCGAACATTGGAACGAATGAAAAATATCGCCTGTCATTGTCTCACGGTAGTCTGTATTTTACTAAGCTACATAATAATATTATCTTAACAAAATAAATAAATGCGGTAGCAAAATGCACTGTAAAAATCGCGCAGTTAAAATATCCTTATATAATGAAACATATCTATTATCACGGTAGATTGTATTTGTAGTAGGTTTGTAATTGTGTAAATAAAATATAACTATACCAAAATTGCTAGATGTTCTGTATAGTATGAATGCTATAAGAATACTTTATCTTTATATATTATTATTGTAATTTATAAGAAACATACAGTTTTTGACCTTTAATCACTTTAAAATAACTGAACTTATCAGGATGGGACTAGGCTACTTAGTTTTTGGGATCCATTGTTCCTTTCATTTGTACACCTATTTAGTTCTATTTACCCTGCGTGGCCGGTGGGGTTTAATATATAACTAATTAAAAATGATATGTTATTAAAAAAATATGTCACACTAACTTTTTAAATTATATATCCTACAGAAAAAATACAAGCAAACTCGTTTCTAGGTTAAATATGCAAATAATCGGCGAGAATAGGCCATAAAATGCAAATTCGTATAATCCGCTCTCTAGTCATAACAAAACGAAAATATTCCTACAATGAAACAGTTTGGCCCCGTTCCCGTGCAATATTAAACCGACTACTGAAACTGGACTCAGCATATGAAGAGTTGTCAAACAATGTCAGGAAGTTGTTATTAGGTCGATTGCTCTGCGTTTCAAATGCGACATAAATTTGAATGTTTTACTACTAGTGAATAAGAATCCCTTCTAAACCTTCCTGGTTCGATTATAGTCAAAACCACAAGAAATAACTTTTGCTGTAGTATCGAAAATTTAGTCTACGATTTTAATGCAACTAGTAGCATGGTGGTAGGGCTTTTTCTAATGTCCGCCTGGTTAGCGACCATCGTCAGTTTAAAATGTGCAGTCTCTCTACTAAGTATAGCGTGTTCACTATATTGGCCCACATCGTCACTTAACATCTAGTGAGATTGTAGCCATAACGCTAAATCTAAAAAAACTACAAGCCCATACAACTCTCGTGTCGCAGCCGTAATAAGCCCTATTACTAGTTTGCTATTCACGACTGAATTGTGTGTGATAAGCATAATTATTAGTTTTGTGTCTGGGTGTTAAATCTATACATATATAAGTGCAATAACACTGACTGATCCATAACGATGTCTCTATAACTACCAGGCATATAGACTTGAAGATTAAACTATAAAAAAAGTCACGGATAATCCTACCAGGACCTAGACATCCAGACTAGAAGAAGTGTGGGCGCTGTCCATGGTCTCTGGTAACACGGGAGTTTGCAGTGTCCCCGTAGAGCCTTTTAATGTGTAGTGTCCGGTGCTTATCACCCGACGAGTCTTGCCACGTATACCTCTTGCCTTTGACCTGAGCCCGGGTAATGCGTTTACGCGTTTGGGTGAGGAAGTCCATAAAGAATAGGATTTTAAACATCGGGTTATTAAAAAAAGGACACCCACTAAGAACTGATTTTACGAAAAATGCGAACGAATTCAAGGCCATCAGCTAGTATATTTATATGTATAACATTGTTGTTTAGTCACCCTAACAAAAATTATACCTAATTACTGAAAAATAGTCATATGAAAAAATAAGTGTCGCGAAAATTTGCTTAATTAGAAGCCAAGTTTAAAAAGAGGGGCTCATACAGTTACAGAGTTCCATAATATCTCTGCTGCAAATTAATTAATTTTCTTAACAAAGTGTACAATAATATGATAACGTAAGTACTGTAGCACTAAATTGTATTCGATGTGAATATATAATTTGTTTGCATCGTAACCGGTAATGTTTAAATCGTCGATTGATTTGCTACTTCCCGTCTTCGTTCAGATGATAACAATTAATGATTCATCCGTCTATTGCTTATTTATGTTGTGCCAAGTTAAATAATTATTGCATAATAGTTAGACTTCTTGGATGAATCGCAATTTTTTTACTGAACTGGATCTCGAGGCGTCACACAATATATTAACGATATATATATATATATTTATATATCTTTATTGTAGGCTATGTGCACTTTTATGAATAGCTTACTAAGCAAATATTCATACAAAAAGATTGGCATGTGACTTTAAGGTTCATAAGATGAATGGAGATTGTACTTTTTGCAAATACAAAATTTTGGTTTGACAACGACAATATACGTATGTAAAATATTCGATGAATCTTCTCTGGAATATAAGTCGATATCCAGGAGCTACCAAATATTTCCTGTAATAATCAGTGATGAACATTGTATCATCCATTCATATAAATAGCGTATATAGAAAAAAAGTAATCCCTATACCAAACTGTCAATGAAGACATTTGATACACAATAGAATTTAGCTATTATTGAACCATGGGATATAAACTATATTCGTATATCCAAACGGTGTAGTTGCTTTAAACATAAGAGCTATTTCTATCTAAAATCAACATAAGTTATCTCGAAACTCACCATGACCTGGAATGCCTAGTATCCGGGAATAAAGAACACAACATATATGCGTTCGTGAAAATTTATGGATTCCTCTTTATAACGTCTTTTATTTTAACATCACAGACAAAGTTCCACAAACGATCATAGATTTTAAAGTTTCTTTGACAGTCTCTTAATCACGCGACATTTAACTTTACAAACACACATTTTTTATAAAGTATTTTTGTTATATTCTGTGGTAAAAATCATCAAAGAATAAGGTTCATGGTACATTTGTAAAGTAATTAATAAGTTAATTTCATTTATACATACATGAACCGTAGCAAATATATTATAAAATCAATAATTATCAGTATTTATAGGGTTCCGTATCTGTCTGATCATACGTGTGAACAAGATATTATTTCTTGATAACAGCTTTTTGTGTAAAGTTAAAACTTATATCGAATACTAAATCTATGGCATCAGTTCGCTGTAAAATTTGAGTTTCTAGGTTAACGCAATAAATAGTTACAGTCCGTTGTACTAAAAAGTCCCTCTCACTGACTGATCATTATCTAAACCTGTAGGGTATCTACTTTCAAGAGACCTACAGCCTTAAAATTTAGTATTACAGGAAAATGGACACAAGATTTGAAATCTATTCAAGAATAACACACTTAAAATGCAGTTTAGAATGAATAAGGGGCAATGTTATATTTGCTTTACGATGAGAGAGCAGGCACACTAAAAGTTCCTTTTAAAATATTTTGGTTAATTTTAAAAACTTTTAAAAAATTTGGTATTTCGATATAACCCTGTTAAACGCTGCCCCACGTAAGAGCAGTAACAAAACATCTCGAGGAAACCGTAGCAAGGTGGTGGCCCGTCTGGCTAGTTATTATCTTTTTTTATTAACGTTATGTTTAAATCCTATTCATTACTGGCTTCCTCATCGTAACACGCAAACTCAAACGCATTACCCAGGCTCAAGCCAAAAGCGCGACGGCCATGTGGTGACTTATTGCGTACTAATCACCTAGCAATACCCACTAAAACGCACCACAGCGGCACCTTAATCTCCCGTATTTCCAAAGGCCAGGGACAGCTTGCACACTTCTTATAGTCTGGTTAGCTACCACTCTCAAGTTAAAAAACCTACCGCCAAATGCCTATAGGTGTGTTCCGGCAGTTGCATTTGAGAGCCAATCCCTCCATTAAGTTTAGCGTGCTCGCACTCTTGAGCCACATCAATTCTTAGCGTCGAGTGAGATTATAGCCATACCTAACGGCTAAGCTTATAAAGTGTACAAATAATAAAGGGAAATGTATTTAAAAATATTTATGTAAAACATATAACAGTACTGAATTCTCTGGGACCTAGTTTACTCGCAACTTGTCCGGTTTTTATTGTATAAAAAGCAAATATTTTGCATGCATATATGTATATGCTTTACGTTCCGTTCCGCACGTTAGTATTATGATTCATGCAAATTAAGGTGCGATGATTCACGTCAGGGAGAGGATATCGAGATAATTTTTTTACAACGACACGCATCCCGCTGGACTCGTTGTTAAATTTGGAATTCGCCGATGATGTAATACTAAAACTGAATCCTGTTGGACATATAAAACTCAAGGCATATGTTTGACAATAGGCTGTGTTAAAGTCAAGGCTTGAGTGAGATGGTCTTTATAAATAAATTTATGATTTTATAGGTTATGGTATGTTAGATTGTAACAAGTAGTGTGATTATTATTGCAGGATGGTACGATGTGAAAATTGTTTCCAACCATCATACTAAGAGTAAATTTTACCATACTTTTTTACCATTTTATCATACAATACAATAATATAATTAATATCACGTGATCTTAAGTAACGATCCGGCCCAAGTTGGTAGATACGCTAAACCTGCGGAGGGACTGGCTAGAGGGACTTGGTATTTGGCGGCAGATTTTCAACTTGAAAGAGATAGCTAGTTAGACGGGCATTAGAAAAAACCCTACCACCATGCTATTGTTTCCTCATGATGCATTTCCTTCACCGAAAGCTCAAGCTCTATGTAGGTGGATTCGAACTCACGTCCCATGACGCGGAGTTCGTACATATTACCACTGAGCTATCATCGCTTCAAAAGACTGGAGCGTATTCGGCGAATTAGCTAATGTATACCCTGTTAGCAGAGCAGTAGTAGAATTCTATATCATATACATGATAACCTATCCGAATGTCTTTCTTTTTATCAGTCTCTTTAGGGGACCAGCCAGTATATCTTGTAGGTGAAAGGGTTGCAAGCTAGTATTTTTTGAATTGTGTATTGTTCAATCATCAGCCATAATACTGTTATATTGCCTTGCTTCTATATAAAAAATGTAAAGAAGAGATATACACCGATATGTTTAAAGTAAAGTTTTTATCTTTCAGTAACTGTAATCTTGTTTCTATAGTTTAAAAAATGTTTAATATTAACTTAAATAATATTATTTCATCGAATACATTATGTCTAATGAATATAGTTTTTCAATTGCAAGGTTTTTTAAATAGTTAACATCTAGTTAATTGCGATGTTTTAGTTTTTATTATAAAAACTACATAACCTATTATTTCTTATTGAATACTAAAATATGTTTATTATATACATAGCAATTTCATTATAATTAATTATTACAATTCATCGCATCGATATACTAAAATTAAACGAACCGGTATTTCGTACTCATTAATATTGTAACTGCATTTATTTCATCCAACCCTCAGTATGAAAATTAAAAAAAAATCTTCCCATATTAGCATGGACAGTATTACTAAATGGGTAATAAAAATCACTTCATAAGCAAAAGCAATCATGCAACACAGAAGCCGATACGGTAATATGGGAACAAGAAAATTTAACGCATAATTAAACAGTTTAAATATAATAAAAACATCAGAACAAAGAATAATCAAGAGGCTACTATCATCGGTGGCGTAGTGGAGGGCGATAATTATATTAACACCAGTTACCGACCAATTGCGAGATTTGAGCAATAAATTTAGCCAGATGTTAACCGCAGCTAAATAGGCAAGAATGACGCGAGCCCGGGTGTCGTCGAGTTTATTTATAATTAAACTGTCGGTTATGTAGCATCGTTAGTAGATTCAGTAGGACGTTGGCTATACGCGTCTATAACACAGGCTTGACTTCGAGTTGGATACAAACTTTGTCATTAAATTTGACAGATTGAATAAATACATCCAATGGCGGATTTACACTTTTTCCATCCGTAGGCTATTCAAATTTTGCCGTCCCTACCTACCTCTACAATTAGATTCCACATAGGTCTACGTAAATTGCAGAAAAAGAAAACGATATAAGATTTAGCTTCTAAGTGGTGAAACATATTAACAAGCAACATTTAGGTACTTTAGTTTCTATAAAACGAAACAAAAATACCCCAAATTTTGTACTGGATACATCTCTAGCACACTTTCTCTATCTTGTACTTATCCTGTAATATGTAAGGTCAGCGCAACAAGTCCTCTTCTTCAATTGTTCTCTGTCAATTGTCATCTCAGTTTTCATACTGTTTATATATATATATATCATTCAATTTCTCCTTCAATTATATACCCTATATATGCATTATGCATAGCTTATAATTATTATTACTGCTTATATACGCCTTATATTTTGATATAATACCTTGAGAAAAAACATTTATCGGTGTCTAACAAAATCTCTAAAACTAAATACAAAATTCCATACCCATTGTGTAAATTAATAGGCACACATTTTGTAAAATGTGTAATATTGTAATAAATCTACATTTAAAAATATTTGTGTATACAATAATGAGTTGCTGTTAGTTGTCTTTGAATAATAATTTACAATATTATGACTTGAGAATAGTATTTTATTCCTTAAAGATGTGTCCGATCGTATGTTTTATTACATCCCAGAAAGTATTCATACTTGGATACTGAGTGTAACGGCCTACATGCACCATTAACTTTTGTTCCACATCACGATCTTCGGTTTTGTGGTAGCAGAGGCTTAATAGTATAAAAACTTGATGTATATATTTACAACTACTTGACGTGTCGTGATGACCAATTAACATTTTATTACAATTACTAAGACAACTCATCTTGAAATAGAGCATTTGCAAGTTTTCTTTTAAATGGTGTTAATTGAATCATGCTTGATCTAGTTTGTATGACAAGTATATTGAATCTGTGCATATTTGTAAAAGACAAAGTATAGGTATGTTTAGTCATTAGGATGGTAATTACTGAAGAACTGTGTATTGAATCAATTTATATAAATCTTTTGATATATTATAGGTGTATTCTCTATTTAGGTTTTAGTATACGTTTTACCACAATCTATATTAATACTATAAAGCAGAAAAGTTTGTTCGTTTATTTGAACGCGGTAATGTTAAGAACTACCAGTCGGATTTTAAAAGTTAATTTGTATTTATTTATATTTCATACAGCAATCATTGAGGAAAGCTTTAGGCCATTTCACATCACGCTACCATCAATAGGAATAAAGTTGTATCGAAAAAAGTTACAAAAGCGGACAAAAATAATTTAATAATTTTTAGATCCACGCGAACGATGTCGCAGGCAGAACTAATATAAAGAATAAATTACGAAGGTAGTAGGTAGTATGTCCTCTAGCTATACTGTATCTAAACCCTTAAATCTTTGGCTATAAAATAAATCGATTGTAGGTGCACCGATATATAAAATCCTTTTCTGTGTTAAAGATTACATATATTTCATTTTGCTTGAAAGATGAAATTTTCAAATATAAAATTTATGCTTTAAGTCGAGAAAGTTCGTAATTTTTTTATATTCAGAGTTACCAATATCAGTACGTTCAGTATGATACGTATATTTTTATAAATTCTTTATAGTAATAGAGTTTAGCCAACATTTGTTGTTATGTGTCGATGTAACCCAAGATGGGTAAACACACTAGCTTAGTGGGTCCGAAAGCACTATTCACCTTTTCACGGTTTTCAGCTTGAAATATTTTAATTGCAAAATTCTCCTACGTTAATGTAGGACTCTAATCCACGCCAATTGTCGTATTGTCTTATCAAGCTAAAACTGTGTCATTATTTCTTTTTTTATATACAAGAGGTTTTACCGTTATGGCCATACTCTCACCTGATCTTAAGTGACAATACGGCCCAAGTTGATAGACACGCTAAACCTGTGGAAGAACTTGCTCTCAAGTGCAGCTGCCGGAGCACACCTGTTGGTATTTTGCGGCAGATTTTCACCTTGAGGGTGGTAGCTAGTCGCCAGGCGGAGATTAGAAAAAGCCCTGCCGCCATGCAAGATTTTATTATGTATATAAAAACTCCTCCTGGGCCTCTTATTGAAAACCAGCGCCACAGTATCGACCGTAAGGCTATGCTGTGTTAAGTAGCTGAATAAGAAACCGTTGTTGGAAAAAACAGAATTTTTTTTTGTTGTTGTTTATTTACCCAACAATAAACTTCTTGTATTTTTTTCTTTTAAATATTGAATAAAAAACGCATAGTTCATGTAATATTTTTAATATTGTCGACATTTATAATATTGCATCGAATGTCATTCCAAAATGAGTGAATCAATGAACGAATCACTTTCGTATTGCAACATAAGTCTGCCCACACTATTCTACGACTGATAACTTGGAGCGCAGTTAATTAAATTCCATTGTATTACACACCCACTTTTGTGTAAAAGGCAATATATTGTGGCACCCACGAACTTAATTTAGATTCAAACAATGTAACATTAAACGCTTAGTTTTACTTAGTTACAGGAAGCTTTGAAAGGTTCAACTACTGAAGTTAAACGTTGCCAATAAGTACTACATTTTATATCGAAAGTCGACTGCGCTACAAAGTTTCATAAGCAATGTTTAGAACTAGTATAAAGGTTTTACGATGCTGTTACTCCGGTGAGCAGCTGAGCTCTGAAAAAATGTATACGTGAATTTAAAAACAGTTTGGACAGCACAAGTTCTCTAAATTATAAACTTCCCTTGATCATTTTAAACTTTGTTTACTTTGTATTATAAAAAAGCTGTTGAATCGATTATTAAAAACTTGAAAAAGCTAAATTTCGTGAAAGACTGGCTTGATTTAAATACCACATATCACGACATACTTCTCACCCCTTATGTTAGACTCAGTAAGACCAGTAACAGTTTTTTAGATAAGTGTTTTGACATTCATAAGCGCCGTCTTAGGGCCTAAATTAAATAAAGATTTTTGATTTGATTTGAAAGATTATGATAATTAAAAAATATTATAAACAGGTTATTGATAGAATCCTGGTCTGTCGTGAAGGAGTTTCATTTACATTCATAATTTATCGTAAATGGCCCTAAATTTCATACTTTTAGCGACATATTGCATGATAGTATGGTTAATATGTCCTAAGCAACTAATTTATAAGTCATAGCTGTAAACATAGATTCGAAATTGCTACAAATAATCCCTAGATAGTTTTAATATTTCAGATTCTACCATTTAAGAAATATCTTGAAGATAATTGCATAAATAAACAGAAGACATAAAAAAGTAGATCTCGCTATTTTAAATAAAAGGTTATCAGGCAACATGAATATCAGTTAGCTTTTATAATGACACAAAACAAGGCAGTCCAATATCTGTAGAAATAATTAGTACACATGTTATCTCGACTTCCTTTCTAGTAAACTGATATATAATTTAAAATGCCTAGTTTAACTGTCGGTGAATCCTTGTTTGTGTATCACACGATATATTAAGATATACGAGGAGTATGTCTGTGTTAACTTTAAAACATTTAAAAAAATATTTACCTCTATACCTCTACCTGGATTTACCACTGTAAAGATCTGGATAATTAATTTCCTTCTTTATCTATAAACGGTCGTTTATAATATATGCTCGCACTTATGGATAGGGGGGGGGGGGGGGTCACTTACTGGTCAATATAGTACTTGGGGGCCAGGCGGTCTAGGAAAATGTGACTTGATGTTATTATCAATTAAAGTTTTATTATTGCAAGTAATAAATATTTAAAAATGTTGAAATTTGTGTACTGCTACATGTACGTCATTTGTGACGTAATATTGAAAGGCAGAAAATGTGACATGACTTGCCAAAGAAGGGGTTTAAGAAAATAATTTTGCGTGACGTATTTTATGAGATTATACGTGAAGTAAATTTTTCATTATTCTTAAAAGGGACAGAAATGCCTCATCTCAAAACAAAGCAATACGGAATGGAGTAAAAAGGTTATCTTTTGTTATTAATTAACAGCAGTACAAAACAGTTGGAAGGGAATGTCTTATGCTATTAAGATAGCCTTTGTACAAACCTGAATATACAATACCGAATTTAACCTGAAGTATAAAAAGACTCTTATCTTACATTGTACAGCGGATATTAATTAAATAGTAGGTTTTTTATCTTATTTATTAATATATTTAAAACAAAAAGAATATTTTATAGTAATTATGTTAAGTTATACAAAAACTTCTTAAGCATATTAATAATTATCCGAATAATGAATACAAGAATCATGCGACCCAAATCTACCATTGATAACGTATATCTATACTAGCTTTTACCCGCGGCTTCGCACGCAATAATATTGATTTTACCCCAAGGTTCCATTTATATCTATACCAAAACGAACTTTCGTATTTATAATATTCGTAAGGATTAATATTATAAAGCCAAAAAGTTTGTTAGGAGGCGCTAATCTTATAAACTACCAGTCGAATTTCAGAAATTATTTTTGTATTTAATATAGCAATTACTGAGAAAGGCTTTAAGCTATTTAACCGCACGCTATCATCAATAGGTGTAAAGCTTTATTGAAAAAAGTTATTAAATAAAGGCAAAATTTATTAAATATTTTTTATGTCCACGCGAACGAAGGTGGATCTGGTCTGGTGGAAGTTAGTAACTCCCTCTCAGTATATTCACTAATCTATATGTATGTACATAAATAATATAATGATAATGACTTTTGTTTGAAGCATAATCACCCAGAATCTATTGAAAATATAGATATGGAATTATGACTATTTGAAGCGGTAATGTTTGTCGATAGTGCTTGGTTACTTTCTTATTAGATTCCACAAACCCATTCCCATCTTTTTAATTTGTTCTTATATACATTTTTTCCCCTTATAATAAGATGTGCTTTTTTTTTAATAAGTATTTCATATTTTCGTTGAATGATCCATGGTTTATTAAAATTAACACCTAACGAAGCAGGCGGGGTATGGTTAGTAAATAAATAAATGAAAACAACAATCGAGGTAAAAATATACTTTTAAACAGTATTGATATAACCAATGGAGTCTTTAGCACGTTTTCTCGATTTTTGAGATGTTTTCGGATCAAATATTTTTATAGTTTGTAGATTTAGCCATATGGCTATATTCTCACCTGATCTTTGTTCTTTAAAACGTTTAACATTTTAAAGAACTCATCTTTATTTTACTAAATTCTTTTAATCGTCTTTAAAAACATGAGAAATAGCTGCACATCGTCACATTGACTGTGGTTGTATATGGGTTTATGACTAAACGGTTACAGATGCGTTTTAATTGTGAAGCTTGAAGACAACTGTAGCACCTGTCAGTCCGTATGTTTGGAATGTCGTAGTAAAGGTGTATTACGGCAGCTGCTTTATTATTAATAGCTGTTTCCGCGACTCCGTTCACGTGGAACGGAAGGAGCGTAAAATGTTATTTAATTATTTTCATTAAAAAATTTATATAACCTATGTCACTCAGAGGTAATGTAGCATTCTAAGGTAAAAGAATTTTTGAAATCGGTCCAGTAGTTACAGTAGGTCCAGTAGGTAAAAATACAAATCTTTCTTCTTTATAATATTAGTATAGATAAGCGCATTAAAGCCATGGATGTTATTGTTAGTACATTTCATTTAGTAGGAATCAGTTTTAAAGCGATGATGGCTCAGCTGGTATTGTGTACGGACGCCATGTCGAGGGACGTGGGTTCGAATCCCCCTACAATGGGCTTGACCTTTTGGTGAAGGAAAACATCCTGATGACACCATAACAGGGTGGCAGGGCTTTTTCTAGTGCCCGCCTGGATAGCTACCACCTTCAAGTTGAAAATTTGCCGCCAAATACCTATAGGTGTGTTCCGAGAGTTGCACTTGACAACCAGTCCCTTAGACATAGTATGCCCACCATCTAGGGCCACATCGTCACTTAAAATCAGATAAATAATCATTTATAAAAACAATAATAATAATATATAATACATAAAAATGTAGCCATAACGCTAAGTCTTAACTATTAAATATCAGTTGCTAAGTATTGTAATTCTTACAAGCATTAATGTTATTATTGATTAAGTACATTAATTTATTACAGCTATTAGGTAGACCTATTCTCTGTGGTAGTATTGATGCATTCCAATATCTATGTAAATGTCCATCAAGTCTATGATAGTCATTGGCATAATGTTAATTTTAGTACTCTATAAAAATTTAAAAAATTACAATATTTTTCCATAAGGTATTAGTAATGTATGTATTTTGTATATAAATAAATACATACTAATAAAGTCTAGACTTTGGTAGCATTATACACATGAAGCACTACAATAAAGTGTATCTAAGACTTTCGAGTGTATGTACAGTTAAGACATCATTTACCTAACAGTTCCACCAACATCTCTCGGTACCCACCGTTATTCTTGAAACTATGTTTCGGAACAAAGTCGTTGTAAACAACTTGCCCATAAATTGCAAGTAGGTACAAAAAATATAATTATAAAGAAGACAAATACGCAATTAAACTCATACTACTACAGTACTATTATTAACTACAGTGTTAATAAAATTTATTTATAATTACTATACCTTGCAAGAATGAGGCTTATGCCTATCTATTGATGTAAATATGGCAATATTACATTTCTAAATTTTTCATATAAAGATGCAAAACAATAAAATAAGTCAGAATAAACACCTTTTTTCAAGTCTATTCCATTCAAACATATCTGAAAGTGAGATTACTTTTGCTTCTCTATGACTTAGACATTACTACTGGAATCAAGAAAATATTCTATAAACAAATGATATATAACAAACCACATCAGATAATTCACAGAGTACTTACTGTCTCTATCTTTCTCTAATAATATGAAGGCTATAGAGATAGATAACATTATGAATGTGCATTCAAAACTGATCGTTGTTAGTCACTACACACGTTTCCTTGACGTTTGTTGTATTGTTTCGACTAAAATGGATTGCGGTGGCGATCCTGAATCCTGAGAATTTTATTATACTACAGTTAACTGTGGACATAAAACATTACATTAATACTTGTAACGTTTTTTTTTATTGAAAAGGAACCTAAATACAACTTAAACTAATCGTAAATAGGATCCTATAAGCAGAAAACCTACTGAACCACAACGTGGATTAAGAGCGTGAACGAACCTCCTAAACTAAAGGATTGTACTGACTCCGCCTCAGGACGGAATGACTGGACTGTGTCTACCCGACAATGACTGAAGAAGAACATGCACGATCTTCGTGACAGTAATATTCTTGTTGGGTATTCAAACTAATTTATGAATGCAAATTTGTTTTTTGGTACTATTTAGGTTCTCGTGCTTCAATTATTCAACCGATTATGATGTAATTATGTATATATAGAATAGAAAGAATAGACCGATAATAACAGTGACACGATGAGAGAGATTGTGTGGCAGAGAGAGGATAACACCAAGACAGTATCCGAGAGTTGCGACTACGAATATAGGTTTAAGGAGGCCTCCTTTCAACAATTGTCAACATTCACCATTACCACTCGTGTTTCTCTCTCTTCCCAGTACATACCATTTCCGATAATGATTTACAGCATAAATACTAAAACAGTGAAGTCAATAATATAATATAAAAGATAAATCTTATGTCGAATATTAGATCTTATGTCATAATATATGAGAACGATAATGTTCCAGCTACGTACGATTAATAGCAGAGTGCGTCGAGCAAGAGCAGTCGAACGAATGAACCCATAACTTTTTTTTTGTTTTTTTTATGCGATCTGCACTCTTAGCCTGAGGGGCTTTTACAGCTTCACCTGAACTAGGGGGGCGAGCTCGGAGGGCGCTCGAGCCCGAGGAGCAACTCGCACAAGGGTGTCACTAATGACCGAACCTCGGCTTGGGCTGTTACCGAAAACCCATAACCGCGCTCGCACCGCACTTTATACTAATCGGTGTTATAAACTATCCTTCTATAACTATATGCCTATATATACTAGTTGCCAGAGGTACAGAAAAATACATGAATTTCCCTTATTCACAAAAGGCACTGTTCCTAAAGGATAGGTAATTAGATAGATAGACAGATAATTAACAAAACAAAATCAACGTTAATGCGAGCGAGGCCACAGGTAAAGCGGGCAAAAATAATTAAAAAGTATTTCATATTTGTTCGACAAAGTTCTTAGTAGGTTGAGAAAAGATATTCTTAGATGCCAAGTTATACATAACCAAAATTGATGCATGTTCGTAGATCATTTTCTAATACCTGTTTGGTTGCCTATCATCTTTAAGTTGAAAAAGTGTCACCAGATAGTGTGTTCCAGAAGTTGCATTTAAAATAAAGTACAGTAGAGATTTAGTGTTATCTTAGTACAAGTCGTCACTTAACACCAGGCGAGATTGTAAATAAACGCAAAATTTACAAAAAGAACTGTTCTTGTTATTATTGGAACACAATATTTTATCATAAAACACATTATGTATTGTAGAGTCCTTTTTAGAGGTAAACATCAAAATGTATTAAAAATCTGTGAAATAACGGATGCTTAGAAAATATACAATAAAAATATAACTTCTTTAAATTGTATACATTTTTTTATAAACGATGTGTATAGCATTTTTGGCATACTTATGTTTATATATACATATTTATATGTACAACAAATGTTCACTTACTAGTATTCAATACTTTTATACAATTTTTTATATTCATCCATATATGTATAAATTCTATAAATATATGAGGAAGTATTGAGTAGTATTAATTTATCTCAAAAAGTTATTCACCGCACGTTTGTAATTCGCTAGTGTATATTCAGTAACCCGTAGATACAATGTTGATAAAAAATATCCTAATACAATAAATAAGAAATTGTGTTTATTATACGTTTAACAAGATAAAAGGTACAGCCAATTTCTAATGGTTATAATGTCTCAAACATCATACACAAAACTGAAACAAGTTATGTAAATAATAAAACTCACACTATCATTTGTTATGACATTATTCATTTTATAATAACAACAATGATTAAAGAGGAAAATTCATTATTTCTTGCAAACACAACAAGGAAGACCATTAAAATAATACTCGTGACATAAATAATTGTTTAGCCTTCTATTAAACTAATATGTTTAAACGAAATGTGTCTTTTTCACTGAATTATGATCCCAACTAATTGTCAAGTTTGTTGTTACTTTGTATTCATTAATCTGGGCATAAAATTTCACATTTGACAGTGGTGACATTGCCTACAATGGCAGATGCCATAAAAAAAACTACAGAAATTTTGTGTCACGCGAACGAAGTCGCTGGCATAACTGCTATTGTTATATTTAAAAGCTAACTGTACCTGTGACTTCCTTCGCTTGACACTAAAAAATATCTAATATTTTTTACCGTTTTTGTAACTTTTTCAATACAGCTTTGCTCCTATTAGTGATAGCGTGATGTCAAGTAGCCTAAAGTCTTCGTCAATGATTGCTCCATCAACTACAAGAAAGAACTTTTGAAATCTGACTGCTAGTTCCTTAAATTAGCGCGTTCAAATAAACTTTTCCGCTTCATAATATTAATATAAATAAACCAGAGTTTTGCGGTCTGCCTGCCATATACTAAATAGAACAGCCGCGGTCGTGACACACTTCGATTGTGTCTAAGAGCTAAGTTAGCCCTTATGTTCAGTAGTTATTTCATTAACTTCAAAACAAAAATTACATTATAATGTAGCTGTGGCCACCGACTTCATTCACGTTATAGCGTAGGTATACCTCACGTGATCGTAAAGCCGTTTTTTGGTGGGTGTCTACATCATGAAAGAAATAAATATGCTAAATTTGAAATCTATAGGTCTGGTAGTTTTGGAAATATCGTGATGAGTCAGTTCGTGGTATTTTGCTTATATATGTATATATTAGTGATTTCAAAAATCAATATTAAATGTTTGCTTTTTAATGTGATTCTTTTTGGTATATCCAATACGTTTGACATACGCTTACTATCTATCTATTGGAAATAATTATAATAATGAAGTTTTCGGTTATGGTAGCAGTGTTCTACAATACTCCTGTTGTATATAGACCATTGAATACTTCTGAAATCGACGTTATATTTAAGTACATTTAGTAGTAGGCGTAGTTAACCCTTACGAGTATATTATTTGACAAATTAAAAACATAATAGGCACCAAATAAGTAAAATCATAATTTAACACTTAAATCACCTTATACGTACATAAAAATAATATGTGTAATAAGTTAATAATAAAATCACAGTTAACACGATATAAAACAATGGATGACATAGTCGCCCCTTTAAATATGAACTTGGAGCATTCTCACGCGAGTTTTGATTCGTTTTTATTGGATGATTGTCACGTGCGATGACATTAGGGTGTACGATTTACCGGAATAAAAATGATTTGTGCGTGTTGGATGACTGGGTCGTTCAACCTTTCAGTCAATGTGTAGATTGTTCAGTAGTTTTATCTGATAAAACAGTTTAAAACAACACAGAACAGAGTGAAAAATTAATTGTTTCCGTTAATATATAATTTAGTTATATAAAAAAAATGGATTAATAATACGAAGACTTATATACTGTCCTTGGAACCATGGAACATGTCTAGGTTCTGTAGGATCATTAAGTGATAAAATGGATATATATTTTGACAGTATTGGTATATTGATGTGAACTATACACGAGTTTCCGGCTGATGCTACATAATTAGTTTTTCTTTTATTTTAATTTTTATTATTAGTGTAAAAAATTAATACTGTAGGTAGTTCATGAAATTTTATGCCGTATTTGTCAGTAAGAAGTTGCTACAATTATCATAGACTAGCTGTGACTGCGACTTGGTTCGCGTGGATCTAAAAAGTATTTAATTTTTTTGCCCGTTTCTGTTACTTTTTTCAATACAGCTTTACATCCTTTTGGTGGTGCTGTGTTTAAATAGCCCAAAGTCCTCCTCAATGATTGTTAGTACAAATAGAATTTTTTTTTTCAAATCCGACTGGTAATGTCCAAGATTAGCGCGTTCTAACCAACTTTTCCACTTTATAGAATTTTTATAGTCGTATGTACTATAAAAGTATTAGTGTAACTGTTGATAAATCATTAGTAATAAATAAAGACATCATTTAATATTAAACAAAAAAAAATATTGGCGTCGAATTATCTGCATCCAAATCGATAGCGACCACTACACAGGGTGATTACCACTAATGATTATAAGTTATCTAACTGTGTAGAGACCTGTAGGCCTGTGTGACAGTGTCGACAGCCTATGCAATAACATCTTCTGGTAGTACTTTTGCTTATGGATGATACTGTTTTCATTTAGTAAAATAATCCATATATGGACTTCTGCTCGTAATGCGTAATCGCAATGACGCTGGGCGTATAGCAATATACATCGGGTGACTACCAGCGTCGATTACCTACTGAAAGACCACGCTGATACTAAACCTCCCGTATTACCAAAGATCAAGGATGGTTTTGACATTTTTTTAAGAAACTGAATGACCTTAAACCTCAAGAAATAAGAAAAACATTGTGTGGTTTTATGAAATCACGATGCAAGTGAAACGAGTTCGGATCGTAGGCATTTAACTGAAAATTTTCGTTAAATTATTTGATTTAGAGTATTAAAATCGTGTTTTTAATCTTAACTTAATCATTTGAAACGGTCAGCTTATGCTAGCTGTGGGCGTCGCGATATTGGCCTTGGCTGCTCTGGTTTTCACTTCACTCCTACTCCGCGGCCGGATGTAATGCGACATGCGATACATGGACGAAACAGTTTTATTTTAAAATACTAAGAAATACTATTCCGGATTGTTTATCAGGCGGATGGTGTTTTCAACCCAATGGCGTATAGATCCCTATGATCTAAGAAGCAGAAACAATAAAATGTCCAGATTTATTTAAGAGAATTTTGTAACTCTAAACAAATAGTATCAATACGTGTGAAATAATTGCAAGGTACGGCAAATATCTAAAAGATATGTTTTCATTGAAGTCAAGTATATTTTGTATTACGTGGATCTATATCATGCCTCTTTGTAACAAGGAGCGAATGTTATGTTTCACGACGCACCGGAAGCACGTACGACCGAGGGACGAAAAAATACTATCCATTTAGGTATACGTCGCTCATACCTACTGCCGTCCAGTCAACGTTTGCACGAACTGTTAATAGCGTACATACAC
This sequence comes from Actias luna, assembly GCA_039707435.1. Taxonomy (NCBI): domain Eukaryota; kingdom Metazoa; phylum Arthropoda; class Insecta; order Lepidoptera; family Saturniidae; genus Actias; species Actias luna. The sequence goes on along the minus strand of JAZHAC010000008.1, from coordinate 5,672,305 downwards.
CGAATATCGTATCCTTGATACAAAATTCAGTACATACTTCCGTAGGTAATATTCCTCTGTACTCGATATTTTTTTGAAACACACTTTTAAGTTTCTACAGAGGCACTAGCTCACCCGGCAAATTTTGTACCGTCATTGAATATCGTGTTAATTTTGAACTAAACTCAATATAGGATTTTATTTATGTCATCAAATGGATACTTATCCTACTTTTCTCGACGGCGACGAATCCAAGAAATATGAAATCATTAAAATCTGTTCAGCCGTTCTTGAGTTATAAATGGTGTAAATTACCCGACATTGTTTTATATACATAGATTATTAACTTTTAAATTAATTAAATTATTTAACATATGTTATAATGATTAAGTGAAATAAATTATAATCGAGAACCTAACGGCATAAGAATGTTGAATGTGGTACTTGATGATTGATGTAACATGCTTCAAATAATTATCATTAAACGTAGTTGGAAGTACACAGTATCGCACGTTAAAACTGAGTAGACAATAAAATTAAACAACCTATTGTATTCTATAACTGGATGTGCCCGCAACTCTGTTCGCATGAAACTGAAAATTATATAGTTATTTTTGGTAAATCTTCTAAGCTTTTTTCAATATAGCTTTGCACTTATTGGTGGTAACGTGATGTAAAATAGGCCTAAAATCTTCCTGAAGGACTGCGATATTTACAAAAAAAAAATTCAAAATGAGGTAGGTGCTGTAAGATAACAGAAGCCAATAAATAAGTGTAATTTATGTCATATAATTATACATGTCAATTAAATATCGCATGTTATTGTTATAAAAAATGAATTTATCAACAAAGACATTTTAAAGGGAAAAACAAATTATGCGAAACTTTTTGAAATGAAAACAGGATTTTAGAATATATATTATTTTAACGGCCGGTCAGGGTGATGATAAATCTATATACTAATACGTGAAGCAAAAACTTTGTATCCCTTTTCACGAAAATTGCACGGACGGAGGAGCATGAAATTTCGCACTGTTATATTTTACAAAGAGAAAGAGTGCAGAATGCCAATATACATATTTTAATTATGCATAAAAAATTCATTAAATCAATAAAATAAACATTATACGCATATACACACTTTTGTTTATTGTTAAAGTTTGTGGTCAAATTGAGAATAGATTACAAATTATAGGTTAATATTGTTTGTCTTTACTGAATGTCAAACATAACCATAATAATTTCATTTATTACAATATATATGGTCGAATTGGACTATTAGTTTATTTGAAATGGTAAAATTAATGCTTAAGTTGACCACCTAATCATAAAATACGTAACGACGGTTATGTTTAGTTTTCAGAATTTTCTTATCAAGTTGATATATGATAATAATATTTGTTTGTGTTCTTATAAACTGTTTCAATTTAGTAACTTCCTTTAAAAATAAGTGACGCTACATTTTGTACAATACTCTTCGTAGATATTTATTTAACAGTAGCTGTGCCTTCGATTTCGTTCGCGTGTTACCAAAAGTTATTATCGATTCCCTCATTTGCAAATATTTTTCTGGATGCAAGGTATCGTTGGATGCAACGTTGAAAATCTGCCGCGAAATACCTGTAGATGTTTCCGGCAGTTGCACTTGAGAGTCCGTCCCTCCACTAGGATTAGCGTACCCATCATCTTAGGCCATAGCGTCTTTAACACCAGGTGAGATTATGGTCATAACGCTGAACCAATAAACGGTAAAAGAAAATGGGGATACGCAACCTAAATTTATAAATCGACAAAAACGAAAACATTTAAGTTGTGTTTAGTGTCAAATTGTAAAAAGCCTGAAAATGTTATTACTGGTATAAATAATCAGTATTGTGAGTATTAAATGCGTGTCAGTGGGCGGTAACCTTTCCAACACGATCCAGGGTCAAGCCGTCATGCTCGAATGAACACCCCCACGTAATTTCACACTTAAGTACATTAATAAAATTGAATATTCTATAAATTACACTATATGGAAATTGTATACTGAGCTTATATCTTCTACGACGTTTTCTATATACCTATATCTATAATTATTTATTTATAGAGGACTAACAGCTATAATGACAATATATCTACAGTAAAGGAGACTGTGAACTTATTATAAGTCATCACGGATAGAAATTGAACATTAATAAAACACTACTGTGATACTGCCAAAAAAAAAACAACAACACATTGTTATTTAATGTTTTAAGAAATGTATTAAAAATCTATATTAATAATATAGAGCGAAAAAATTTGTTTCTTTGAATTTGATAAAAATATTTTGTATGTGATAGAGCAATAATTGAGGAAGGCTTTAGGCTATTTAACATCACACTACCACCTATAGAAACCAAGCTGTATTGAAAAAGTTACAAATACGGGAAAAAAATATAAATTTTAGCTAGCGCGTAATAAAGCTGTAGGACAGTTAACCTGCCCATTGACCTTTTTAAAATTATGACTGGTAAGAGGTCAAAATGTTTTATTTTCCATTTTTCCTGCTTAAATTATTTAGGTAATTTTTGTTTAACCCTATATAGCCACAATCGGAATATACCTACAATACCAAATTGTAATCCACATCCAAACTTTCTTAGTCCATAGATTGTGTGAAGGTGAAAGTTTGTTAATCAAACTCGTGAAGAATTGGCGAATGAAAAGTTTTTTGCAACGTTGAAATAGATTGATTAAAATGGAACAATCTAGATACGATAGACAGAATTTTTTATGCACACCTTATTCAGTTATACTTTAAATCTGTGTTAGTATCAAATAGTAATCAAATAGTTTTTAAAGTTATAGGTTTACAATCGAGTTGAAACTCTTTGGTTATAACAAAAAAGTGATTAATATTTACTTTTAACGAACACTGAAGACATTCGGATTGACAAACTTCATAAAATTTTGTGCGATAACATATGCTTTTAAATGAATTGATAATAAAACGGAGATGGGACATTATAATTTTGTGATAGGATAGCGACCATTTTGAACCAGGTGCTAAAATATTGTACGGTCTCTGGCAACAAGGGTGATTGAGGGTCGTCGTGGTGTATTTGTTTTGGGTATTAGATGGTGCTTCACACCTGATGAGTACAACACGCTTCTGTCATAACATGTTATATTGCGAGAGGATTCAATTAAATGTACATTTCACCACGTTAACAAAACAAGCTGTTCCATCATTAGCAAGGTCATATTCAGCTGTTAAGTGATGTTTAAACGGAGTGATCTGTATATGATAAGATCACGATCGCCATGTGAGTGCATTTTTTAAATACTTTATAGGTTTACTCGGCTCATTGCAGGAATCTAACTCACGTCCATTGATGCGGGATGTAACGCAGTGACATAGTGATAAACCGGCCATAGAGATTCCTAGTTTCATTTTTCTGGTTCATGCAAAGCGTGGTTTGCAGGCCGGCATGATAAAGATAAAACCCGATGACTGATAAACTTTTAGGGATTATCGTTGTTTTTGGATTATAGTGTGCTTACTATACGGTACAATGCCGTGGTGTAATAAAAAAAGAGTCCATAAATACGCGTGTAAAAATAATGCAATTTCCGCTATGGGATAGAGAATGGGTGTGAGAAAGGAAGTCGCTTAGGTAAGTTTGTTTTTATGGCAAAGTTTTCATAACAGCAAATAGTCCATCATAAGAGTTAATTTACGTAAAAACATTGTTTCACTGAGTTTCTCAGATTTGTATTTATAAATGACTAGCTGTGCCTGCGACTTCGTTCGTGTTAAACTAAAAATAATTTTTGTCCCATTTTTGTAACTTTTTTTAGTACAGCTTTGCTCCTATTGACGGGTTACGTGATGATATATAGCCTAAGGCCTTCCTCAATGGTTGCTCTATCAAATACACACTTTTTTTTAAACCTACTGGTAGTTCCTAAGATATGCGCGTTCAAACAAACAATCTTTTTCGCTTCATAATATTAATATAGATTTTATTTCTACGATATAAAATAGAACGAAATATTCCAAACACAAATGAAAGTCAAAAGTAGTGTTTATATTACAACGTGGGAACGTATCAGTGTGTGACATCATAATCTTATCAACATTTCGCTTATCATCAGTCCTCGGTACCGCAAGAGAGCGGATGCATTTACTAGATATAAATATGGTGACGTATCTTATATGAACTGTTTTAAAAATTATTATATACATAAACTCAGTTTACATACATATATTAGAGAAATATAGAAGAGATCTTTTTCTTCTCTGCTACTGAAGTGATAATTTTTTTTTGTTTAGTAGATATTGAAAAGTTTTATTTATATCATTAAAAAAAATTAAGCTGTTTTGATACTATTACAAGAAATTTCTCAAATTTTCTATAATGATAATAGTTGAATATCGCCTACCACTAATCTTGGAACTACCACTCCGATTTTGAATATTATTTTTGTATTTGATAGAGCAATCATTAAGAAGGGCTTTAGATTTTTTTTATATCACGCTACCACCAATAGGAGCAAAGCTGTATTGAGACAACTTACAAACTGGCAATAATTATTTAATTTTAGTTACACGCAAACGTTGTCGTGGTAACAGCTAGTATTTGATAACTCGTAAAGTACAGAATTATATAGGCGTTTTTTTAAGGTACATGTAATCCTTAATAATAGTATTATAAATGCGAAAGTAAGTTTGTTTGTTACCCTTTCACACTTAAACAGCCGAATCGATTATGATGAATTTTGGTATAAAGATAGATGTAAACCTGGAGACGGTGATAGGATACTTTTTTTCGCGAAAAAATTATTGTAATGGGGTAAGGAGAGGTATAAATTTTGTATGAAACTTTTCATTACGTCATCCGAGTTGTTTGATAAAATCAATATTGACGCGAGCTAAGCCGCAGGTAAAAGCTAGTTTTAAATAATAAACTTGATAACGATGTTTGCTAGTTTCGTTCGTTTACGTTTTTTATTATACGACATATAAACGAATTCGTCAGTTTAAGCTTACTTAATTTGTCAATTTATTGCCGATTATTTGCGACTTTTGTTATTGTTTTGCTTTTATGAAATATGTAATAGGGAGGCTGGAGTCGTGGAGACTATTGTACTCGTTTCACCGTGTTCGAAATTTGCTCGTACAGTCATCAACAAACTTGGGTATAGCAGTGACCCATGACGTACATTCAAAGGACAAAAGAACCATAAACTGATTAGTAGTACCATTTTGGGCTTAATCAGAAAATTAACACAACAGAATTCGGCTAGTATCACACACTCACGCATAAACACTAATTTCTGTACTTCATGTGATCAAGTCATGTTAATGGGTCCTGCAATAAATCTCACATACTAACATATTTATTGGTATATTTCAGTGTACGACGTAACTTTTTGACAAATTGAATTCTTAAATATCAGAGTAAGATACTGATTCTGATCCATTATTAAGAAATGAAGTAAGTACCCAATCTTTGAATGTTTTGATACTCCATAGAATCACTATTGTGTTCCCCATTTTAGGTTAGTTCAGGGGTAATGTTATAAGTAAATCACTTATGTAAAAATGTCTGTTTGAAACAACAATATGCCCAATGAGATTTTATCTCTTCAATGTGTTACAAATCAATCTAATTTTCACCTCTCATTTAACTCTGTTAATTAAATTATGATTTTTTTTTTCAGTCTATTCTTAGTACCTTGTACCACAGGACATAATAATTCTTATGAGAAGTAAGAGAAATGGTTGTGACATAAATATTATGTGTATATTGTTCATTTTCTGTGCACATTTTTTCGAAAACAATAAATGCATATCAAAAAATTTAAGGACAGGCTTGTAAGAATGTTTTTTCATAACCACAATGGTTAAGTCACATTTGCTGGATTATCTTAAAATTTCTGTATATAAGGAACACCTATAGAAAATTATTTTACACACTGGATATTTATTTGTGGTGTCTATGAGTCAGTCTTCAAAATTTTATTAAGTGTAAATAGTATAGTAATTCTGTTTACTATGAGCATTATTAAAACACATTTTTTATAAATGGATGAGCATCTATTCATTGATGAGCGAACATTTAATTATTATATATTTAGTCCATTTAATTTTATAATATGTGTGCCCTAGTTGTTTATATACTTCCCTGCAGACAGAAACTGACTATTGTAATATGAAGAATAGTAATGATCTCACCACAAATATTTATTCTATCAAATGATTAAATAATCACTGTGATATTAAGATGATTAATTAGTAAATAATACATGGAAATCATTCATTGTATACTGTCTTATCTTGAATGCAGAATGATATGCTTTAGGATTCTACTGCAATATTGTTTTACTAATATATAGAAGTTATACAATAACATATTCATTACATTGGGTTATTCGGTAAATAAGAAATAGTAATAGAAGGTGATAGAAGATTATAAGAAACAGGAAATGCTTGTTCCATAGAAATAGTTCAGAAATATTACTTAATAATCATAACATTTGTTTTTATTAATAATTATATTTTAGCAAGTAATTATGAATTAAATACAAATAATTGATTTATTATTATAGTTACTATAAAACAATACAATTTAATGTTTTTTTTATATTATAGAATGCCCTGTCTTTAGTCCTTATATCGTTATCATAGTATCTCTGTGTGTATTCATACCTTACATAATATTTCTTTATTAAATGAAAATCGAACATAGATATTAGTGATTTAGTATTCTCATTAAGAAATATTAACGTCTGGTTTTTGAGTTCATTTTATGTTATTAAATAGATATTAATGCACATTTAATAGTTTGTCATACATGTAATATATTTATTTATAGAAGTTAGAATGTTAGGCAATAATTTAAAATAAATAAATATTAACTTATTTATATTAAATTAAAATTATATTTGCACTGCTTTATTACAACAAACACAATGAAACTACAATGAGGTAAAATTAACATTTAAAATTTGTCACAAACAGTATAATTACAAACACATTGAAACATTAAAAACTAAATATTAAAAGAAACTATACAGAAAATTGTACCTATATACAGGATCTATTGCAGTCATATTTTTAGTATTTCCATAAATATTTTTTTGTTTACTTTATAACATAGTCGGTAAATAGTTTTCGAAAAATATATTTATTAGTTAGCATAAATAATGTATCCACCCTCTACTTTTAGTTTCTAGAATTTGTCTCCATAGATGAGAACGCGGGAATTGATGTATTTTTACAAGTATCTACGAAATTCTTGACAAAAAGTTGAAATAAAAACATAATTACTCACTCGTTGTAATTCCAGGGAATGATTATAGCACCGCAGTAGCTTATCTACGAGAGGTTTGACTGCTCGCCAAGCTCGCTCTGAGGATATCCTAGAGGGATCTGCTATGGCCTCTCTTATTTCTTTTCCTGCACCCTTATAACACTGTATCTCTTCTAATATCTTCTCTGAATCCAAAAGTACTCTCTGAACTTCTTCAAAGACATCCCGTTCGGTATTCGTGGGCGCGGCATTCTCGAAATCCAAGAATATGTCGTAACGAGGGGAGGAACAACAATTAGAGTCATCACGGGCCAAAAGGCTCAACAATTTACCCATTTTATATAAAGTTTTATCACAATTTTAGAAAAACTTCATCTGTAGTGAACACTGCATTGCCTAAATTGCGAATATTGATAGGAGGCGACACTTTTATTCTTTATATAAAACTGATGTATATATTTTTTTAATAAATAATTTCAGTATTTAATAAGAGTTTAACAAGTTTAATATATTAATATTATCAATATGAGGAAAAAATTGTGACACAAACAACACCTATCAGGCCCTAGCCACAAATGCGATAAACGTGAACGGTGAATGTTAAATTGAATGAAGATATTGGTAACGATTCACGAATGAATGATCGCATAAGGAATGAACGATTATTTTGTCTTAAATGAGGCGCGTTTTACATGTTTGCCAGTGTCGCGGGAGTTTAGATATGTCACTGTAGAGTGTGTTATAACGTTTTTATTTATGTATAAAATATTTTGTAAATATATAATCATTTGATTACACTTTACAGTATTTTTTGTTACGAGTATTATCATTTACCAGTAGAAACACTGTTCTGTACTGAAAATGTATGTATGCTGCTTTTTGTTTTCTAATGCAATTTATTTCTTACTCTCTTATGTTACTATTACATTCAGTTACTATAAGTGAGTTACATAATATATAGAAACAATTATAACGTTATTTTTAACCACAACTACTTTAACGTTAATGAGGTAAAGTTGACGTTCGATATCGCAACTGTGTAGTGGGTTTTCATGATGTTACTGGGGACTAGTTACTGAGAAGTAATTTTGTGATAGCTCTATGTATTTGATTATTTATCAGAATAAAGTTCTTGAAACGTTTTTATCATACACGTGCTATTATTTTATTAAGCAGGTCTTCCAACACGAAACTATATATCTATACTTTTGCCATACATTAAATAGTGAACTATTTGAGTAATAATTTTCTTTTATAACTGATCTTTAGGGCATCTCCCGTCACCTTGATATAATTATATTATTAAAATGGTGTTGTAAGGACTATGGTTGGCACATTGTCGTTTTGAAGATAAAGCCGATTTTAATAATTTGGCGTGCAGTAGTTTTATTACGCTAATTGTATGTAAGACTAACTCAGATAATATTTTACTTTATATTTGTAATAGCGATCTATATTTATATATTGTTTTATTTCTTTGTGGATTATCCTCTATAAACTCGATACAGTTATGTGTGGCGATAGTTCTATTCATATTTAACTACACAAAAGTTACACAGTAGTTATGAATGATTCAATGTACCTGTGCGTCATGTATAAAAAATAAAGAACGGCTCTGAAAATAATGCTTATTTGAAACTGCAGCCATCCACAGATTATTCCCGGGTTGCTTACAAAGCACATTGTAGGTATACGCTAAGATAAACCACTACGCGACAGAGTTTACATTGTTATTCATCACAGTTGTATCTACTGACGTTACCAATAAAGAGCTACCGATACGTATTTCTATCAAGGTTCATTGTTAATTAATTGTGTTCCTTGCCTTTTAGTTACCATATTGTGTTCGTTTATCGTCTAGAATTTTTTACTAGTTTTTTTGCGAAGAATGCTTATACGAATTGTATTAAATATTAGCTGACCCGGTGAACTTTAGGACGAAAAGTACGGCCTGCCAGCCACTGCTGCTCCACTTTTTAAATCTCTGATATCTTCTAAGATATACATTTTAATAACATGCTGTTAAGGGTAGTTTTGATTTACATAAAATGTATAACGTATGTAATGTATTTAATTGGATAAGGAATAAACCTTCATTGTATAAAGTAGCTTAGTATATAACACATATTTTTTTGTATTATGTAAAAGATAAAAAGGTTCGACATATTAAATAAAATAATTTTTGCATTTAATTGAAATGATGCCGTCGCCAAATTAGGATGTATGTAATAGTAAAGAGGATGTATTTAATATTATGCCAGAACGTTCATTTAACCGAGCTGCAAGAATAGCGTTTGAAAATAAAATGTAAAGAAAACATTGAAATCCGCCGGTTTATATAATACCATCCTTGCTTCCCCGATATCCAGAGAAGCAAGGATGCTTTACAGGTTGGTTATGTGTGGGATTCGGGATCGTTTAAAATAGATAATATAAATTTATTTTATATTACATTACTTTGGAAGTTATCACTGAGGTGACATGGTCAATTTGTGACCGAATCCCAAATATAAAAATAAAGAGAAAAAAAACCACTTCAGTTCATTCGGTTGTTATAATTTTTTTTGGTGGTGATCATTTTCAAAACGCCATTGATAATACTTGACACTAAACTGCAATTTAATATGCATAACGATACCATTGTAAAAAAATATCAGGACTCTGAGTTTGACTTTGAGACACAGTAAATAGTTTAAAAACCACAGAACAAAATTTTACTATATAACGCTCTTGTTATGTCTGGGTTGGTATATTGTAGCACTTTTTGGAATTCCTATTACGATGTCTACATAAGACAGTAAAGTGTTCATAGAAGATTCCTGTGGCACCTATCCTATAGTGGGAATCTTGCGAATAGACTCAAAAGCTACTCTGATCGATTAAAATATTTTAGAATGCAAACACTTAGAGACCGGGGACAATTATTGGATAGCGTGTGTTTCTATAAATATTTATAATTGTAATTATAAGTATTTTTAAGATTACTTCGTACACGACCTTGAACATTATTTTGCCAAAATAATCTCGTACAAACCTTAGCTCATTTCACCGTTAAACGGGCTCATACGATGTAATATGTTGCATCCAAAGTTTATGCAAGGAAGGTTGCCATTTTCTTTGACACGCTTAATAATATTAAAAAATCACATTGTTGTGAAACATTTACGAATAAATTGTACTAGATATTATGTGCGGCTTCACTTGCGTTAATATTGATTTTGTAAATAAATCAGATGACGCAATAAAAAGTATCATACACTCTTTACCCCACTTCCGATAAGGATTTCGCGGGAAAAAGTAGCCTATCACTGTTTCCAGCTTCCCATCTGTCTCTATAACAAAATTAATCATAATCGATTCAGCGGTATGGGCATGAAAGCGTATCTAACAAACAAACTCACTTTCGCATTTATAATATTAGTAAGGATTATTAATATTTTGTATTCACAATTTGTGATAAAACTGTATGATTCCACTAACAATTTGTATTCATCGCTATTGTTAACATCATAATTACTACAATTGTTATGTGATAGAAAGTTTAATACGCATGTGGTTGTCGCCTACAATTAGGGATACATTTAAGAAAACATTAAACTGTTCAATTATTAATATTAATATGTTTATCTAAACTTTGTTGGTGACTTGAACAAATATATAAATATAACTCTGGAAGACCATCAGCGATTAAACCGTCATTAAAAAGCAACGGTCATTAGTAGTGATAAAAATAGAACGAGTCTAATCTTCCATTAACATTCAATTTTCCTGATGAGATCATGTAATATGAAACGTAATTCATGTATATTATAATTATTATTGACCTCTATATTGTTTACCAGGATAGGTATCGGCCGAATGGAGGGGAAAAAGGAGAAGGAAAAGTATAAATAATTTCTTTATTTAAGAATTATATTATGTGTATAACATCAACACATTGCCATTAAACATATGATTTACAAATAAAATCTCATTCACTATATTATTTACAAAATCCTTTTTCGTCTTTTACAACATATTTATACGTAAGATTGTTATAAAGGAGACCATAATAAATATTATATCTATAACACATTAGAAAATACATAGAATGCTAAACTTAAAATTTGTTTCCATAAGTATAAATGAGGTGCAGTAAAATACATTTTTCATGTTACTGGTAGTTTAGTGATTTAAATGATAGCAGTCCCTACTCAAGTAAAATATGATACGGAAAATATAACTCAGATTGCTTTGCCTATAATTTTTCTTGTAAAAAAAGTTGTATTAACGGTGCTGAATTTACAAAAGTGCCGCCTATAGGCTGAATCAAATTGCCGCCTACGCTGCCTTTCTTCAAAAATTATATGCTGATACTCCGTTTTTAGTAGCGCTGAAAGAATTCCGCCATTGAAAATTTGCAGGATGCCTAGCCTACTTGGAAATCCGTCAGTGTATATCAAAATAACCTCAGCAGGTTGTAAACAATATATACTCACACCGAGCTGGATGATTAAAGTCACAAAAATAATTTAGTAATATCTGTTTTGATGTTAAAATACAAACGGAATTACTCGTAGTCATTCTCAATGGAGTTTCAAATATTACGATAGGAGGCAATATAGCATAATTATATCATATTAGATTTCCCTTCTACCTGTCTCTTTTCGCTGATTCTCGCTACATCGATATCATAAATGGAAAGAATTATTGTTTAAGATACATGTATAGGTGCTTCAAAATAAATATAAATAGGTACGCAATAACCTATTACTTTGAAATCGAGAACGTATCAAAACCCTCGTTCTCACTAACAGTTGTTAGAGGGTATTTATCAGAAAGTACGGACAAAAAAGAAAAATAGAATAGGTTTGAAGTTACTTACTGTTAATAGTTGCTCGGTCTACCATATAATTATTTTTAAATATTTATTAAGAAATTCGCAACTAATATGATTATATAAAATTATATAATAATAAAAAAGGCAATGAAATTTACAAAGAAATGTGCATATGGAAATAATGAATCACTTTTTAAAGTATAGCTCCAACTTCTTAAGGTATGTTGTAATGTCACTTTGAGGGCGCTATAAGTTTTCCAAGCGATAGAACTCTTACAAAAATTGATAGAGCTTAGGGCGTTTTAAAATGCTGTCTATATATTTCGGTCATTCTATTTAATCACAAACTCCCTTTTTTTAAATTATACTTTATTATCTACTATAATTGCATTGTTTATGTCATTCCGTATCCCTACTCTGTGTTTGCTGTATATATCATGGTTTTCTTAGTTGTGGATCACGCCGCCTATCGTATTTATTGTAGTCAAATTCTCTGAAAGTTCTTTTAATAATTCTATATTTGAAAGGCGCTTGACTTTTTTAATTTACAATGAAGGCGGTGGGACAATAAGTATGAGAACTGTGCTTCACTAGAACATATGCAGCGTCCACTTTAGCGATTACATCGCCCCGGATAAAAAGATAAATTGCATTAGGAATATATATAATTTTTATTTATCAGAAAAGTCCATATATCCATAGCACCGAATGTTCAAATAACGCTCTTTATAAATTTGGATATAGTGTCATACATAACCAATAAATACAATACATAATAAATATATTCTTTTAGCGAACGTAGGGATTGATATGCGAAATTTTCTCTTTATTGGTAAAATAAACCATATAGATTTTTGCAAACAAATGACCGCCGTGGCGCCCTACTTTTTAGCGCCCCGGGCAAATGCCTCGCTTGCCGGCATGCTAGAGCATGCACTGAAATACGTTATTAGAATAGTAGAATACAAAAAAACAACCTGATGTGTTGATTTCCTGGAGCTCAGCCGTAATTAAAAATAATTGTTATCTACCTATTACAATCATTTCATATATATAATAGATGAATAAATTAACAAAAATTAAGCCCCTGTATAAAGTATCGTCTACGTGATAATAATAAATTAATATTATGTATTAATAAATAGAAAAAAAATGGACAGAGCGAGATAACAACATATTTATAAAATCGGTTTTACTAAATAAATAAAAAAACGTTACATCTATGAAACTTATTAATATTCTTAGTGATCGTACGTTTAAAGATCAGTCTAACATTCGATAAAAATTTATAACTTTTACTAGGTATATAACGTGTTACTTTAAGCCTACGGCCCTATGTTCCAGGCCTCTTTAATTAAGTAGGTATACTCGATTCAGGAACATAATTATTGTAAACTTAAATAAAAAATTCCTTTTATTACTTTGAATTTGAAGACAATTAAAAAAAAACACGATTTTGATAAATTTTAGTTCGATCCCGTTTGTGCGATGAAAAAACTGTTTATACTTAAAGAAACATTTTTTGTGAAGCTCTTGAGCAGTTTTATCGTTATTACAAATCAACGTAAATTATACATTAAAATCGACGTAAAAAATATTCTGTCTAAATCTATTATACACTTTTAACTACAAAAATAAACATTTAGATAGCATTTCGTGTAAAACAAAACAAAATTGTATGCATGCTACACAACAAATATGAAAAGTAGTACCTACATTATTAGTTTAGGTAGCTTTAACGATGCCAGCTGTAGGCATACATCGATTTTAGATGTTCAGTGTGTTATTTTACATAGGTATTCTAAATCATATAAAGCTCTTGTTATACAAATCTTTTTATTAACGGCCATTTTGAAATTTTCACTATGACTAATCAAACCATCCCATGTTATAATTATAATTTCATATGTAAATAATTCACATATAAACGGTATCTCTACTCGTAAAAGTAAAAAAATCAATTAAGTGTAAAGAGAAATAGGTAAAGTACATAATATACATCTATCTACCTAAATTATCTACATTTACTTGATGTAGCCTTAATTAATTGGTGTAAAGATCCACTTATTCTACTTAATTAAAATTGTTAATTCATTGTAATTCTCATAAATCACTATATAAGTAGGATACTAGTCGACTTATCACACATTTCAAAATCTATAACTTTCAATAATCGATAAAACACGTCAGACGTTTGTTTTAGAGATGTTTTATTTATTAAAAGTAATTGCTGGTGCATGCTGGTTGGATTTAGGTAGGCATGTTGTGACGATAACATAAAGTTTTGTTGGTTTAACTTTCTATAATAGGATAATTGCCTTTCATTCATTCATCTATTGTATGTATATTTTTAAACCAAATTCAAGCAAACAATTATTTGCTATGATTTTAAACATAAAGTTAATAAAAAATATATGTTAAACATCCGAGAATTAGATCTAATAAACCTATAAAATTTTTGCAACTAAGTTTTTAGGGAAAACTGAACTAAATAAATAAAATGCTTATTGAAATGCTTGAGTCAATTTCTATAGTGAATGACGTTGTTCATATAATAAATTAACAAATATTGAACAGCGTTTTACAAATTTATTCATAATTTTTTTTAAATCAATGTATATTGGATTATAGTTTCTTTTTCATTATAACCGTGACGTATAATATAATAAATATAATAGATAATTTTGCCAATGTCAATTCGATAAAATAATTTTAAGGAGATCGGTTAGGTACGTTTGTTTTAATGGTGAAGTCTCACAGATCAAAGATGTATTATGAATATGCTCAAAATGTTTAGTACCTTGTTAATAGTTTTATTAAGTGAAGGCACTGTACTTGAGGGTAAGTACAGTAAGTCTATTTTGGGTGTTTGACTAGAACCAATGCTAAAGGTATTCCCTGTTTTTGGCAAGTAAAGAAAAAGTAAAGGGAGACCGTGGTTTTTTAAATGAATATTACTAGTTGTATTTAGTCAAGTCACATGTACCCCTTTGCATTATGTCCACGCTTGATTCGAAACTGGATTTCTCACAAAGGCCATTAGGGGTCGTATCTGACATGCAAGCCTTTAGTAAATTAAATAAGAGTATTATAATACATGACAAACCAAAAGAGAGTCACTGTAAAGGGTTTCTAAACACGTGCATCACGTAATGCATGGTGCCTAATAATCTTCAGTCAAACAACTATTTAGAAAAGTATTGGCAAAAGTGTCAAGTTAGGAAACAATGTTCGGATTTAGTCATTTTTAGACATTATATGGTTTGTTAATGCATTCAGTAGTGATAGTAGTAGGTACTTCCATTTCGGTTTCATCACTGTTCTAGGACTTTTGAGTACTAGATTATGTTTTCCTAGTACCTATTCATCAGTCCGTTTCATCTATATCATCGAGTTTAAAAGGTTTAAAAATTAATGTTAAAGGAAAAGATCATTAAGTTATCGATAAGAAAATTTCCACAAAATGTATGGTTTCATTAAAAATAATATTTAATCATGTAATTGAGTACAAACCGTTATGAATGTTCAACCTTAAAACCGAAGCTATATTTTCAGCAATAGTATGATCGAAAAATATGGTTCGGGGTTCTGGTTTTGCGGCCGCGTCTACGTCTCTCTAATGGATCTTTATATAATAACACACGAATATGATGTCCCTCTACTTAAGTTGAACAGTACAAATCAAAATCTTATGGCGACTAACAAGAGCCATCAATAATTGCCACTGCCATGCTATTCTAAGCACTCTTCGGCTAGAAATGAGACAAACCAATGGGAGTAACTGTGACGACTTCATTACCATTTTCATAGTGGTCGTGATCAATTTAGGTACAGATCCATACCTACTATTTTAATTACTGGATATGCATTGGCTGATCTCGGAACGCGATAGTTCTAAGCGTGCATCGATTTCGGGTGTCCCACCGGGAGTTTTTAATGCACGACTTCTTGAGGCACATAGTACACAGATCAATGTAATTAATGTATCGGACAGACGCAGATGCGGCCTCTGCATAAAATGAATCAATTTTACGGTTTATCGGAAATACTTAAGAGCGGAAACTAGAAGGAACTTTTCGATGAACAGATCGGAATCGAGTGCGGCGATGTGCGCGGCGCGGCCTACGAGTGCGCTGGCGGTGTGAGGCAAAGCATGTTGCACGTCGTATCTAACCACAGATACCGTCGAGGCGCGAGCTGCTAGCGGCGACACCATGTTGTGTACCTGAAGACCAATATTTTTTTGTACTGTTCATCACTGTAGAAATAGGTTGGTATGATGTGTTTTTATAAACAACATATGAATTATTTAGCCACTACAATATTGGTATACAGTAGAATCCTTATAACTCGAATGCCAAGGTAAATGCTGGTTAAAAATTACAAGTTAATGAGTTTTCGCCTTAACAAGAAGTTCTACATTCATTCATTTAGTTGCTGAAATTGCTAATAAGAAAGGTGCGATGTTAAGTAGGTATATTTTTCGAGTTGTAGAGTCAAATATAATATATATAATATATTATATATATTATATTTGACTAATGAAATAAAATAAAAAATAAAAATAATATATATAAATATAAAAAAAATAAAATAAAATAAAAATAAATAAAATAAAAAAAATGACTAGTTTTATAGTACATATTTATTGAAATAAATGAGATATCAGTGAAGTAAACGGTACAACACATAAAAAAATCTCTTTTGATTTAAGGAATTTTTTGGTTATAAGTTCGGCGAATTCCTGGTAAAACGACATTATATTTTACTATATACGACTTACGGAGTCTGCTTTTTGTAATTCAAGTATAAATATGTACTATGAATACTTCGCAGGGTAATAACATTATGTTCGAGTTACAAAGTCTAAATAATTTGTGATACTGCGTATTTAGGAGTTCAGTGGAAGGGATTATCATTTTGTGTCGACTTATTGAGGATTATGACTAAACCAGGTTCGATTTAAAGAGATTCTACTGTATTAGTAAGCAGTATATATATAAGTCCGCCGGAGATTAGAAAAAGTGTGGAAGTTGTGACTCATCTTTGGCCCTTTCTGTTTTTTCAGTAGGTATTTGATGTATTTCGTAAAAGAGTTTATTTTGCCATGTTCGTTAACAATAAAATGTTAGATATATAGGTTATTCATAATCTTCTGCAATAAGATTTACTACTGAATATAAATACCTTTTATATATTATGGAACACATCGACAAAAACTTTTCTTTTAAGACCTGTGTGTAATTTCTTATTACTACTAAAATTAAAACTGAACACTAATAGATACTAATGTGCATAGACTACTGTAATTAGATAGTGTCTAATGAGTAGACTTTTTCAGGTAAACACTACATCATATTTTAAAGGTCTGAAGTTTATCTGCAATTCAATGTACCGGCAGTAGGAGTTAAAAGCCAGTACCTCCACCAAAAATCGAAAGCAGTTAGAAAAGAGCGGTAAAGTGTAGCCCATTCAAACAATTGTTACATACCATTTCCCGATAAGCTTGTCCCAATAGCGACGTATCTTTGGCGGCGGCTTTACATAGCTCCAGTCTAGCTGAGTGAAGTGGCACGTAGCGATCTTGTCCAGAACCACAGAGTAGTATATGTTTAAATTGATGCAATTGACTCCTTTCACTCAATCGATAGAGGAAGGAGCGCCGTGGATCGGAAGCGTCACGTAACGATAGCTGGAGCAGTGAACCGGACTTTTTCCATTTCTGCATGAACCACATACCTGGAAATAATAAATTGTTACTTGATAAATTTTAGTCTTTGGATACCTGTGAATGTAGTGGTGGTTTTAATAATAGATCCTTGTTTGCACTACTTAAAATATTCGCTATTTGTGATCGCTTGAAATAAAGTTTCTATCGGTAACGGCATATCTTTTAAGCCAATTACGAGCCTAAAATTCCTAATCAATTACCATCATACTTATATGTGCTGGCCAAGCCTAACTTCCTTACTAATATAATAAATGCGAAAGTGACTTTGTTTGTTATGCTTTCGCGCCTGAACCGCTGAATCGATTATAATGAATTTTGGTGTAGAGATAGATGGAGAGGAAGATACGCTACTTTTTTCTCGAGAAAAACTTTTTGGAAGTAAGGTAAAGAGTGTAATAAACTTTGTATGAAACTTTTTATTGCGTCATCCGATTTAACAAAATCAATATTAAGATGCGCGAAGCCACGGGTAAAAATTAGTATTTTTATATTTTTCTTTCTAGGTTTAATCATAAACAATTTACATTGCGTCATCACTTAATATCACATAGGATAAGAGTGAAACGACAAAACGTGTTTAATTCAAAATCTGTGATATCAAACAAACACTATTCTCTGTTTGTAATTAGTAAAATAGATTCATAAATATTGCTTCCTAGAAAAGTGTACTAAAGCTAAGGTTAAATAAGTATAAAGGTTTTATCTTGACATTTACCCTTAAATTACCCCAAAAGAGATGTCAAGTATATACCTGCATTAACGAGCCCACTGGAGTTGTACAAAGTACCTAGATGAGGTCCACTGAGCGAGAGAAATGTATGTAACTTTCCCAAATATGGTTTCATCTGGGGCCTGGCTAAAGCAGACCTGATTATTATTGTACCCAAAGAGTGCCCAACGAAGCTTATTCGTGCCGGTTCACTTGAATTTTGTACATGTGTCACGATTTCTTGGACAAGTCTGTTGAAGAGGAAAAGAAATACGATACAAAGAGTGTGTGTGCATTCAATAGAAAAGGCTGTTTATAAAAAAATATTATTTATATTTGCTTCAGCTCTAGTGTTATGGCCACAATCTCATCTGGAGTTAAGACTATGTGATCCACGATGGTGGACACGTTAAGCCGACTGGAGGGACTGGCTCTCAAATACAACAGCCGGAACACACCTATAGGTAATTGTCGGTAGATTTTCATCATGTTTTCCTTCACCGAAAGTTCAAGCTCATTGTTGGTGGATTCGAACTCACGTCCATGGACGCGGCGTTCGTGCACACTACTAACTGAGGTATCAACACTTCAAATATTTAAATCATTATAATAATCATCATACGTGATTCAGAAATAAATTAGACAGTGACGCAATCTCTGTTATTCTTGACTCTATATAAGTACTGATGCGATATTACTAGTATATCCTGCCGCAATGTTGAATCTGATTTAACTAATAGGTGACAAGAATCCATATGAGGTTGGGTGGTAAAGATTCGATCGTATCTATTATAGATTTGTACCAATATTGACAAACTTAGGCGTGTTCCTAGAATATTTGACGTTTATCTAGTAATCCAATGGATTGGTAAGGATCTATTGTTGAGTTTATCACTCAATATGCACCATGCACATAGTAGATAAACCTGTCCAAGTTATTCTTTTGAACTTTTGAGTCTCGAAACCGGTGTCTGTAGCCAAGTTGTCTTTTCTGTCTGTTTAAACTGCAAATTCTTAGTGGTTCTAGCGAGTTTATCTACTTTTGTTTGCCTTTTTTAAATTAAAAAACATTTTTTTTTACTTCATTTTAAATGTTTTATACGTACCTGTCTGTCATTGTGTCGAAATCAGAGAATGTATCTCCTTGGTTCCTTTCAGACATAAGAAAATCTAGTCTAGCTCCAGGTAAGCCCAGTTCTAAATAAGTTTTTACGAGACGTAGATCTGCAGCGTTTCCATCTAAGCCATGGACGCAAATTATCAGATGTAGTCCTGAAAGAAAAAGAAATATACGTTACCAAAATTATAAATATCTTTTTAAACTAGCTAAACTATTTTTTTTTTAATCTCGCGCCGTCAGTCTAATTACAACAACTTTTAAGAGTTAACCGACTTTATGAAAAAAAAAAATACTAAATGTTACTCGAGAATACGCTTTATGTTTTGCTTGATAACTTACTTGCAATAATTTTTTCACATTAATCTATAAGTACAGGCACGTTACAGTTACATTCTTATTACATGTATAGATCTTGTGTTCTAAATTAATAATAATTATTGTTTTAATAGATATAATGAATGATGCAGCATCAGTAGACGTGAGTTTGAATCCATCTGTAATAACCTTGAGCTTACGGCGAAGGAAAACATTGTGATGAAAGCATAATATAATACCCGTCTGGCTAGCTAAATCCCTCAAGTTGCAAATCTGTCGCCAAATACCTATAGGTTTGTTCTGGTATTTGCACTAGAGAGCCAGCCCCTCCACTAGGCACAGCACGTATACCATCTTGGTATTACGTATACTATATTGTCCCTTAACACCAGGTGAGATTGTGGCCATAAAGCGAAATCTAGAATTGATTAAAAATATAAAATAGAATTTCCATACCTTCTGGATTAAACATTCTGTATTCATCGCTGATATGGAAATAAGGAAGTGAGTTATCAACCGGAGGGAAATCCGAATATATTGCTCCCGGATATTTTACACTTTGTCGAAATTCCTCTCGACATTTCACAAATAATCTTTCGGATTCCGCTAGTCCAAATATACTAATCAAATTACTCTCACGTTTCTCTGAAATGTATATTAGATGTTTTAATTTATAATGTTTTTGTTTCATAAGAATAAAGATATCTTAAAGTTAGACTGTAATTTAAACATAAATACTTATAGTATAGTTTAGAAAGCTTGTGAATAGTTTGTATATAATACCTTGAGCTTGTGAATAGTTTGTATATAATACCTTGATGTTTTATAATTTGTTACACTAATAAGTTTTGAGTTCTAAATTGTTATATACCTGCACGGTCCTTTCTAACTAAGCTGTTTCTAATCATATAATATTATTAGTACATATTAATAATAACATAGAAACATTTATTATGAATTATTAAGAAATATTAGTGATTTGAGCTATGATTATAATTTCCAGCTGTGAAACACTTGTAATATTATATTAATAAATAATAATTTACTATAAGTATTATTCTATTATCACCTTTATTAGGCCCATTTTCGTTACGTATCGCTAGTTCTCCAGTACTTTGACTTTTATTTAAAGTACTAGTTGCGTTACTCGCAGTGGAATTAACCGACTGATGAGGTCTCAGTTTTCTTCTTTCTATTATACCTACAGAATTTCAAGCGAATATATTAGTATTGTTATTTATGTAAGCTAAAAATATTACATAAAGTATTATATATACTTGCCTTCACATACGTGGTAAAGAGGGTTATCAAGTTGCAGTGTTGATGACTGTTCTTGTGGAACTTTGGATGGAGTTGTTGCTTTACTGTTTTGTTGGCTAATCTTAGGAGATTTTATTGGAGGATCCTGAAATTAAAAACAAATTCCATGAAAAAAATAACTTCGTTGTAATTATAGTTGAAAAAATTATAGACATCCAATAATTTGATACAGAATGTTTTATTTTACACGTGTGATTGTTGAACAACGAATATATAAAAATTTAAAATTTTACCTTAAATTGATCAGGTGGTGGCGGTGCATCTCTAAATTGCTGAGGTGGCGGTAAGTGTTCATAGTCGTTGTTACCAATGAAATGTGCCAAGTTGACTTCAGACTTAGCTTTATTCTGGTATTTTTTTATTGCGGCTACTGCCTCAGAAACTATTTTTTTGTTATGACTTCCGCAAGACCTATCTACAGTCAAACTTCGTATTTCAGCTGCTAATAACCTTTCTGTATACTCAATTTTATCTTTTAATTTTATACTTTTAACAGCATTTGATTTAGGTGGCACTTGTGGTTTTGATGTGATTTCTTTACGAATATATGGGTGTAAGTTATCTGCTATAGTTTGTGATTTTTTAACTGTTCCTTCACTTGAAGTTTTTGTCGTTGAGCTATACGACTTACATTGTACTCCACTAAATGAGTTATGTCGCTGATTGATTTTCGTATTCGTTTCGGAAACTTGTTGAAAACAATTGGCTGTACACGTCTCCGAATTGCAACCGGTATCTATGCCATTACTATGCATCAATTTATTATATTCGCACTGACTGTCCGTACAAATCGAGTCGCTACAAATAGTACACTCCTCACACACTTCCTTATCACAGCATTCTATTTTTTCATTCGCGTTATTTTGAGAAACTTTAACGGCTAATTTTAACAAGCGCTCTCGCAGCTGCTCTCCGTTTAAAACTGTCTTCTTAAAATCACTTATTGTTTCACTTTCAGCTTTAGAAACTCCTGGTGGGTTATCGTATGATGTTTTGGAAACGCTTGGGGCCACTAAATTTTCAGTAGAATAGTTTTGGTTTAATTGACAGCTAGTATTATCCGGAGAAGATGGACCCGAACTACGACCACTAGACACCCATCCACTTTGTTCACTTAAGCTTGATGTTGAACTACTTCTACTCATCTTCTCTTCTTTATTCGAGAAGTTTTCGGGGGGCATAATTTTGAAATTTTCGTCACCAATATCAAGTGGTGGAGATTCGAAAGCGGGTGGTGGTGCCAAATTTGGTAATGATTCTGAGCCAAAGTTATTGTTCATATTTGGTTCATCTAATACAGAGGCAGCACTTCTACAATGACGTAATAATTCCGGGCCGTGATCGAGACTATAAGGAACGCTTGTAGATGTTTCTAGTCTTCTTAGTTCAAATGGAATACTCTCACTACTAGAAGATGAAGCAGCTTCTGACATTAATTGAGTCATTTTTTCCGAAGCTTTATGTTTTGATCGTTTTTCTGGTTTTCCACTTGACCTACCACTTTTTGGTGTTGTAACTCCAGATTTTGGCGTAGCTCTTCCAGACTTAGGTGTAGCCAAGCCCGATCTAGGTGTGATGGCTCCTGATTTTGGTGTACATATTCCTGATTTTGATGTAGCTCTGTCTGATTTAGTAGGAGCTCTATCAGATTTTGGAGTGCTTCGCTCAGATTTAGAAGTATGGCGATCTGATTTACTATCTCTTGACTTTATGGAATGATGGCTACTTAAAGAATCACGGCTAGAGTTGAGCTTAGAATTATCTTTGCCACTTTGGTTTAACTTAGATTCTTTGGATCTACTCTTCTTGTGTCTTATAGACGTCATTGCAGAATGAGGAGTAGAAGGTGGTGTTTTAGAATACGTTGATTTAGAAGTTCCATCACTACTTCTGTCTAAAGTCATAACGAATCCGCTGTCATCACTACTTTTGCTGGATTTCTTGTGATAGTTTTGTATCAAACTACCTGTATTAAAGTCATAGCTCCAGTGACCTTTTTGAAGAAAGTAGTTTAACTCATATCGCAGTTGATGGCGAGTCGTTTCGAAGTCTGATTGTTTACTATCCATGTTTTGAAGAAATAAATGTGTAGAGTTTGATCTATGAACATGTTTATTAGAAACTAAGTTACTTTGATCAGTCACTTGAGATTTCCCACTAACTGGTGGGTAAGAATTACGCGGAGGCAACATAGGACGGGGTAAATTTACACTGTAGCCTCTTTGAAACTCTAATGGATTACGAATTAGATTGCTTACTTGCGGAGTACCCTGATTACCGAAAGCATAGCCATATATTTGATTAGGATTTGGTTTCATGGAACCATCATATTTATATCCTATATTATGAAATACTTCGTTATTTATTCCATGTGAATTTAAATTCATTGTACATGGATTTTTATATTTTTCCCTGAATTCAGCAATGTTCCTTCTGTAGTCATCACCCTTGGTTGTACACCTTGTGGTTGTATTAGTTGGGTAAGCAGTAGTTGTGACACTTCTAGGTAAAGTTGTAGGTTTTGTTTGTGTTTGTGGTGGCTGTGGTTTTGGATAGTTAAAAGTGGAATTATTTCTTACGCTTTTCGATAATGTTTGCGCAGTATTAACGGGTGTCATTTGTGATATTCTCAATTGATCTAGCGATTTACTATGCCTGGCTGGCAATGTACTAACACCACTTGTTATTTCGTGCGTTTGTCGTATGCCTCCATTACCATAATGTTTGTCTTTATCTACTCTAGATACATTAGTATTACTCTTTGAAGTATTAATATCTAATAGTGTGGAGGCGGAGTATCTTGACATCTGTTGTCCTTGTTGTATAGAACATGAAGCAAACGCATTGTTGGGAGGAAGTTGTATTTCACTAATTTGATTATTTTGTACGATATACCTGTTTCTACCTGTTAATTCTAGCTGCTTATTATGTGGTTTATTTAATTCAACTACATTTTGTTTAACCAAAGTTCTCTTTGGTGATCCACGTGCTGATTTTTGAGGAGCTAACGTCAGTGTTGCTTGAACTATGTTGGAATTTGATTTTGGCGCTTGTAATTGTGGTTCAAGAACATCTACAATTGTTTTCGGTAAGGTAAGGGTCACCCTTGATGATTCTGATGACGGTCTTCTCGAATCCATCATTGAACTTACACTACACGCACAATCTTCACCGAGCTGATCAGAACATAAAAATGGATCTGAAAATGAAACATAGATCTTAGTGTACTTTTTTATCCAGGTAAATGTTACAAACCGATTTCTAAAAAGAAGTAAACTTAATTGATAAATTTTTCGTATTATTGGTTTTTGTAATTACTATAGTATAGTAATTGTTGTGTATAGTAATTGGGTTTATCTAGCACACAACAGAGATGTCACTTATATATATGATCAGAATAAACAAATATGCAAAATAGTATTACGCTTTTGGAGAATCATGTGTTTTATTTTATTTTTGTGTTAAGGGTGTTTTAGTTAATTGCTGACTAAACAGGACCCTTGTTTTATAAAAATTATAGTTTTCAAAAAATAATTTTTATATTCGTCGAATTCCTGCTGGCAAATACTTCTAATTAATCTATCTAACCTTGCAAAAAGTGTTGTTATTACTAATAATACACAAGTATTTTTATTGATTAGTAATTTAGATAGATCGTATTGAAACTTACCACTTCCAGATTTATTACTACTGGAATTCAAAAAAGATCTACGTCTTGCAAATTCTGCTGTATCTTGATACCTAGACAATCAAAATTTTAGTTAATAAATTAATCGATTGAAATTTATTTACTCCAGTTCAATGTACTTGATTTATTTTGTTTACATTATTTTTCCAAAATAACATATTTCAGGAATCTGTTTAAGTTATGATGGCTTTTTTGACGGAAGAATCTCATTAATGCAAAGTTTTTATTTTAGTTTTAATTATTTCTGTGTTTGATAATTTTGTAATAAGTTATTCAATAGCTCGCTCAGTACTTAACTATGAATAAAAAACGGATGTTTATAGTAATTATTGTGCTAATCAAATTTTAATGATAATCAATAGAAAAAAACAGTGGTTTTTGTAGCAAATGATGTTGCAAGTATTGATTAAATTAAAATGATGTTTCTTAGAACTCACCTATCTTCGAATATGATGGGCATAATGTGAGGGTCACCGTCCAAAGCGATACAATGAACAGGCAACGGAGGCAAAAGAGCTAAGTACCGTGATCTGCGAGCTGTCTCACCGATACTCTGATAAGATTGGTAGTTGCTATCATAGCAACCAGCCAACGAATGCCGGGGATTGTCCAGAACAAAAAAGCATTCAGAGAATCGCTTAATTCTGAAATAAATATCGCAATATGTACAGTTATGTCCCGCTTAAATAGTAAGAATCTAAAACCATAATTCCATAGGGGTGTAATTCTATAGGATTCGAGCGATAATTGCAACTAGCGTCAACTAAATTAAATTTATATTTTCTTTCCATTGCGCTTTATTATGTTACTTTAGCTTTGTTTATTTTTGTATCAAGGCATTTATCATTATTTATAAATATAAATTGGGTTGTTTTTTGAAATCACGATGCAAGTGAGACTTTTTTTGGGATCGTAGGTATTTAACTAAAAATTTTCGGTAAATGTGAGAACAAATGCTGCACGGTCCGCTGATGCGAACCATGGACGTCGCCATATTAGCCTTGACTGCTCTGCAGAGCACCTTTCACTTTACTCCTGTTTCGCAGCCGGCTGTAATGCAACATGCGATAGATAGGCGAAAAATTGTAAGACGATGTACAAATGCTTCACTTGAAAAAATAATTAATTATAATGTTATGGTATATCATCTAATAATGATCTTTTTTAATAAGGGGTTCTAAAACTGTTTTATTTTTAATCTTCAAATAAGGAAAAGTAACCGCAGAGCATGGTGTCTCGCTGCAAGGGCGTGGTGGACATGGGGCCGGTCTGTCGTATGTTGGAGAAAAGATCTCCATCGCAATGTGACCTCAGCGCAAAGCCTTGCTATGTCATGCGCAGCACTCATAGCCCATTCTTCATCCTCCCCACATTCAGACTTTTGCAGATTCTGGAAATAAAATCTTTATTATACTATTACCTTGTCTATATTAAGTTTTATACAAGTTATGAACGATTGTTAGTATGTGATGGGAGTAATAACTGAATGCGGTTTTTTATAGTTAAGATTTAACGTTATGGTCACAATCTCACCTGATGTTAAGTGACGTTGTGACCCAAGATGGTGGACGCGCTAAGCCTAGTGGAGGAGTGACTCTCTAGTACAACTACCGGAACACACCTAAAGGTATTTTCAACTATTTTTAAGATCACAATCATGATTTGCAACTATGCCAGGTGGAAATTAGAAAAAACCCTACTACCATGAAATGGATTCAGCACTATGTTTTCCTTCACCCTATGCTCAAGTTCATTTGTAGGTGGATTCAAACTCACGCTCTTTGACGTGGCATCCGTACACACTACCAACTAAGCCATCATCACATCAAATAAATGGATAATTTTGGTTTGATCTACGACTTTAGTACTGTATTTGTAAACATCATATGAGAATATGGTCAAATTAACCTTGCCAAAATCACTAAGGTTCTTTATCCTTTGCGCTACCTCTCCAACAATTGGATTTGCAGTTATCTCTTCAGGTGTGAGCATGACGCCAGTTGAGCCACATATTGCAAGTGCACATTGTAACCCTTCTAATGAGCCTAGAAGTATTCCGCATACTTCTGCGTGTACTTGTCTGTAACGATAAATTGAATCTATATATATAAAAATGAATCGCCGAAATGTATGTACGCGCATAACTTTCGAACGACTGTACCAAATGAGATAATTATTTTTTATTGTGTTCGTTATTGTCAGGACAATGTTTGTATAAAATAAAATAAAATAATGTTTTTTTTTAATCTCATAATATGAAAAATAATGCTGCGATGATAGCTCAGTGATGTGTATGGATGCGTGTCAAGGGACGTGAGTTCGAATACGCCTATATTTAAATTTTATATAATTAAAAGGCATTTAATTTATTGGAGTTATAAGCACGTTTCATTCAATAACAAAAGAAATGAAAAACGATATTAGATATAGCCAGTTCTATTGATTTTAACGAATTGAAGTTCGAAGGTTCATTAGGATTGAGTATAGCTAATCGAAGTGTAAAAAAAATAATACTAATCGGCCAAACCGCTTCTGAGTTTTAGTGAGAAAAAAGAACATCGATTTTAGGTGATACGAGGTTCACCGGGTCAGCTAGACATTCAATAAATATTATTTTAGATTGATAATAGCTTTACAAATATTATAAATGTGAAAGTTTGTATGTTTGTTACGTTTTCACACCTAAACCGTTGAATAGATTATAATGAATTTTGGTATAGATATAGATAGGAATCTGGAGACGGTGATAGGCTACTTTTGCTCGTGAAAAACTTATTGGAAGTGAGGAAAAGAGAGGGATAAAGTTTGTATAAAAGTCTTTATTGCTTCATCCGATTTCTTTGACAAAATCAATATTAACGCGAGCGAAACCGCAGGTAAAAGCTAGTAGTATCATATATCTATCTAATATTATTAAGAGAACAATATATATTCCTTTAAGTATCTCCAAAACTAATCAAACGACTTATTTTGTACAATTTTGCATTTTGAATTCATCTATGTAGTTTTACTTTTTGTTAAAACGATTTCATTTGAAGAAAATTGTTTTCTAATAAAGTGAATTATTTATTATACTGGTAATTTTTATTGAAATATCCAGTCAGTACGCGTATTAGAACATACAATGTTGATGGTTAATCCGAACGTTATTTGTATCTAAATACATTTTTCAGTATAATTTGCTACTTTTATATAAATAGTAAAGAATATAATGATGACGATGATGAATGAAAAAAAATTGGAAAATAAAAATATAACTAACTACATTTAGAAACAAATCGGATAACCCCACAAAAAGTTTCATACAAAGTTTATCCCTCTCTTTAGCCCACTTTCTAGAAGTTGTTTGAGAAAATAAGTAGCCTATCGCCGTCTAGCGTAGCGGTTTAGCCGTAAAAGTGTAAAAAAGAAATAAACTCACTTTTGAATTTATGTTATTAGTAAGGATGTAAGGATTATAGGTATTAGGATGACCCAAAATCGCTGGGAGTCTTACAAACAAATCTATCGAAATAACTTTGAAAGCAAAACATGCAGTACATCAAAAGTATGCAAAATTCATCGAAACTTTTACATTTTTTCCCATTAACCAAATCTCCTAATCTCCTAAAAATCAAAGATCCTAATCTCAACTCCCTTAAGGCAGCCTATAATAAGGCCACTAGGTCCTGCAAAAAGGCTTACGCAGGAGCAGACGCTCAGCGCGTTGCACGGATTGGCCAGAAGTTGGTTCGCCACCCAACCAATAGTCGCGCCTACTGGGGGCTAGCGAAGGCCGTCCAGGCAAATTTCTGTCAATCCTCTCTGCCGCCTTTGCGATATCCGGACGGAACACTGGCTCATGAACCGCTGAAGAAAGCCACTTTATTGGCCAACATCTTCGCGGACAACTCCCGACTCGACGATAGTAACGCGCAACTGCCCACAACACCTAACAGTGGTATCTCGATGCCTGAGGTCCGCATCAGGCAAAGAGACGTGCGCCGTGAGTTGCTTTCGCTCGATGTCCGGAAGGCCAGTGGTCCGGATGGTATCCCACCAATTGTACTTAAAAAGTGTGCAGCCGAGTTGTCCCCAGTATTAACACGCGTTTACCAACAATCCTACATCTCTGGTGACGTGCCCCGCGTTTGGAGAGAGGCCAACGTGCAACCAATTCCAAAAAAAGGTGATCGTTCAGACCCCAATAACTACCGCCCAATCGCTGTAACCTCAACGTTGTGCAAAGTCATGGAACGCATATTAAATGCCCAACTTGTGCGCCACCTAGAAGACCACCCTCTTATCCATGATCGTCAATATGGCTTTCGACCGAACCGATCAACGGGGGATCTTCTAGCGTACATATTGCACCGTTGGGGGGAAACGATTGACAAACATGGCGAGGCACTGGCTATTGGTTTAGATATAGCCAAGGCTTTCGATAGGGTCTGGCACCGTGGTCTTCTCTCCAAACTCCCGGCTTTCGGACTCCCCGACAACTTGTGCCGATGGATCTCCAGCTTTCTGCATGAGCGCAGATTTCGTGTCCTAGTCGATGGGCACAACTCGCAGCTCATGTCTGTAAACGCTGGAGTTCCGCAGGGCTCTGTTTTATCACCCACGTTGTTTCTTCTGCATATCAATGATATGCTTCCCCTGGGACACATTCATTGCTATGCAGATGATAGCACGGTTCATGGGTGCTATGTCAGTAAGCCTGGCTGTGGACGGGGAGACACAGAAAAGAGACGGAAGGAACTTGTCATTGAACTTGACCAAGTCTTGACCCGCATATCCACATGGGGAGCAAGTAACTTGGTTGAATTCAATGCCAAGAAAACCCAGGTATGCGCCTTTACTTTAAAAAAATCCCCATTTTCACCAAACCCTACTCTTCAGAGCACCCAGCTTGCAATGCGCGACCGCCTAAATATCTTGGGAATAGATATTCGGAGTGACTTAAATCTTAGGGACCACATCGAGTATGTCATCTCCAAAACATCTCAGAGACTCGGAATCCTGAACAGAGTGCGACGGTTTTTCTTGCCCGACCAGCTGTACCTTCTCTATAAGGCCCAGGTTCGTCCGTGCATGGAATACTGTTCGCACCTCTGGGATGGATCCGCTAAATACCTCATCGATGCCTTAGATAAGTTGCAAAGGCGGGCTGTCCGTATTATAAATGATACAGCTATTACCAACACTCTAGAACCGCTTCAATTGCGCAGGGATATTGCCTCTCTAAGCGTGTTCTATCGCTTGTATCATGGTGAGTGTTCTGAGGAGCTTTTTGAACTCATCCCCTCCGCTCCTTTCCACAACAGAACCACACGGGCAGGGCTTCGGCGTCACAATTTCACGGTTTCACCTATAACATCCAGAACCAAAAAGTTTGCTGACTCTTATCTCTGTCGCACCGTGAAATTGTGGAACCGTCTTCCTGTCAACGTATTCCCTCCTTCCTATGATATTGGGTCCTTCAAAAGAGGCGTGAAGAGGTACCTAAGCAGGCCAGCATGACAGCCGCGACTGGCAGTGTATTCTGTTCGCTGTCAGTCGCCGCTGATATGGATTGTACTGTACTTACCATCAGGTCCAGTGCAGTCACTTTGCTGTGCAACATAAAAAAAAAAAAAAAAAAAAAATATACTAATGCTATGCATATATTATTATGTGCTCAATCGTACTAGATATTCTGAAAGCTACTTAAGTACAATTTTCGTTAAATCGTAGTAACAATGGATAAATGTTTACCTATTTAGGCTTTCCATATATACATCGGCCCCGAAAAAATACAATAGACTGTCTGTTGTGGGAGTATCAAAGGAAGTTTATCAAAGTGATTTAATAATATGAGTATAGCTCGCTTACCTAGCATGAGCAATCTTGCTTGAGTTACCCCCAGTGCATTTTCCGGCAGATCCGAATAACACGTTCTCGAAGCTTCCAGAAGTATTAAAATTTGATCCTGCGTTTTTCATTAGTTTGCCCCATTGCTTACTTGATCGTGGTGTGCTATATAATTAAAAATATTTAAGAGTACTTAATAGACATATTTTAATAATTAATCATTATCATCTAAATATCTATAAAGAACTGATGAGATTGTATGCAGTACAAAGAGTTATAAAAAATCTTTTTAAGCTAAATATATATATATATATATATATTTATATATGTTTGTTTGTTTGAACGCGCTAAACTCAAGAACTATCAGTCGGATTTTAAACAATAGTATTGAATAAAGTTACAAAAACAGGAAAGAAATATTGAATAATTTTTACTTCCACGCGAACAAAGTCGCGGGCACAGCTAATCTAATATAGTTCTAAAGCTCGTTAACGGCAAATGCATACTTAACGTTATCTAATATTCATGTGACGGTTCAATATGCAAAACACGTATAAAAACAATCTACAATCTTCTTTTCTGAAAATGATGACGTCTATGGTGAGAAAATAATGTTTTTAACGCGTATTTGTTAGTTTTACTACTGATCATTATTTTACAAATTAATAGTTTGTAATCTGCGTATAAAACTATAATGACACTGCATGGCCAATTTTTAATTTGAGACTCAGCGTTTTGTTCCAATCTAAAGGATTATATTAATAGTTTATTAGTATGGATTATAGCTAATTAAAATATAAAAAAAATATTCACAAATCGGCCAAACCGTTTTTGAGTTCTAGGGAGACTAAAGAACATCCATTATAGGTGGTACGAAGTTCACCGGGTCAGCTAGTATCTTATAAATTTTTGAAGCGATGATAGCTCAGTGGTAGTGTGTACGACTTCGCGTTAAGGGATGTGAGTACGTATCCACCTAAAATGTCCAAATCAACCTTCAATATAGGAAAACATCGTGAGGACGCCATAGCATGGTGGTAAGGCTTTTCCTAATGCGCGCCTGGCTAGTAACCACCCTCAAGTTGAAAATCTGCTGCCAAATATAAATATCTGTGTTCCGGCAATTGCACTCGAGAGCTACTTCTTCCACAGGTTTAGCGTGTCTACCAACTCGGGCCGCAAAAACAAAAAAAAAAAAACAAATAAATTTTCTTTACGAAGTGAAAATAGCTCAAATAAAATATGTGATGTTATAATGTTTTTTTTGTCTTATCATTTTCGTTACCGATATAACCTTTCAGTTGGAATTGAGGTTATCTATTTCCGACCTTTAATATATCGAGTTTCATAAATATCTTCCAATAAATGGTGTACCAAATTATTATTTCTAACTTGGAAACACTTACCAACTTTGTACATAATGCATAATGCTCTTCCTTTAGGTCCAGACATAAAATTGAAATACTAGTTGTATATACCGTGTAGTCATTTTGGATATTACGTATATCAAACTATTAGACAATATAATCATTGATTAAATACTATAGCTTAAAAAGAAAACATTCGTGTATTGTTAAATATATTTAGTATTTTACAATATTAAAAATAAGTTCAGGGTTACATTGTTTATTATTTACAGAAACATGAAAATGTGTATTAAAATTAGGTACTTTTCTGGTGAGATGCTTGAAATAATTTCAGTTCGATATTAAGGTGAGTTTTATTACATTAATTTAATTAATAATAACTTTATATATTTAGTATTATGTATTTATAGTATATTCTTATATATTTGAGACTAGTTGTTAATGTAAATGAATACACAATATAGTTTACGAAAACAAAAACTACTGCGGGGCCATTAATAAAATACATTCGCACTTATGATGGGAGAGGGTGTCGCTTATTGTGACAAAATATGACATGACGGGTCGA
This sequence comes from Actias luna, assembly GCA_039707435.1. Lineage (NCBI taxonomy): Eukaryota > Metazoa > Arthropoda > Insecta > Lepidoptera > Saturniidae > Actias > Actias luna. Next base: position 5,639,574 of record JAZHAC010000008.1, on the reverse strand, counting down.
GGGAGTATAAGACACCGTGACGTTTACAGCACATAAAACAATTTTGTAAAAGTATCTCGTTTAAAGTTATTCGTTTTTACAGTTATTTATTAATTTATGTAAGTTCATTATTGCATGCAATAAATATTTAAAAACATTTAAATTTATTTATCGCTATTTAATTGCTATATATCAGTTACGGGCAGGGGTCAATCATTTGTGGCGTAATATTGATAGGGGGTGGTAGAAAATGTAAGATAGTGTGACGAAGGGGGGGTGTTTAAATAGGTAAAATTGTGCATAACGTAGTTCATGAACGGTCTCTGATCATCAGCCACTAATATTAAATTAATTAATAATTATTTAATTGTTTCCACTTTTATTCAGAGTTTCACTAAGCTAATATGTTTCCCAGTTCCCTTTACTGTCAAGTTGCACATTGTCATAATGCGAACCGTTTGAGGTTGTACATTACTCTCAACATTTTAAAGTCGAGCATTTTTAGAGACTTCAACGATCATTATTTTGAATCTTCTATTTTTACGGCAATGCAAATGTGTTATTACCCAGAGAATTACTCTCTCTAGATGATTTATAAATTCATTTACTTCGTTACATACTATATAAAATTTTATTGATAAAAAAATTTCATGAACGTCCGGATATCTGTGTTTAGGGATGTGTAACGATTACGTCCAAAAAACTTAATGTATAAAGAAATGGTCCCACCATTTTTTTTTTAATATCTCTGAAATTTAATGTATATGCTTAAATCTATGTCATTAAATGAGTACTTATTTAGTAAGTGATTAAAATTATGGACTCACTTTATGTACGGTTGATGTAATGCGACTAAACTAGCGTGTATGGTGATAGAGACTGACGATAGGTGGAAGTAGTCGAACAACACCGGCAAATGATAATGCAGGCCCTGTGACGGCTGGAAATGCAGCTTCAAAACTCTGCACGAGACTGGTGCCAGGGTGCTCGACTGAGCGCCTTCGCTGCACCATAACTCCACGCCTAGACTCCATTCCGCTCTCTCAAGAGATTCTTTTAGACTCCGGCTGTCAACTGTGGTGTATAAAAATCAAAAACAGTTTATTTAGCGTTTAGCGTTATGGCCACAATTTCACTTGATGCCAAGTGACGATGTGGCACAAATAGTGATCATGCTAAAACTAATGGACTAACCGGCTTTCATTTGGAACAACCGGAACTGTGGATATTTGGTGACAGATTTTGCATTTGAGGGTGTTAGCTAGCCAAGTCGGATTTAGAAAAAACCTACCCACTATGCTATTGTTTCCTCACGATGTTTTTTCTTCACCGAAACCTCAGGTTCATTGCAGGTATACGCGACGACCGTATTCACTACCAACTGAGCCATCATGCTTTCAAAATGTAACAACACAATAGTTCAGTCAAGCAATTGGTCATATTGAGAACAGAAGGTGCTGGTACTTACAACGAAAGATTTGTGACGTATATAAAGGCAGGGATCTTGGATTTTCTCAAACTAATGTAATAACATGATATGAAAAATCTATCCTTAATCTTTAGAAATTTCCAGTTATGGTGAAAATTCTCATGGCAGAGATTTCTATACATTACGTGCATATCAAAAATAACCAGTGAAGTAAGTATTTGAAAATCAAATAACCAATCGATAGTATGCCGATTTGAGGTTTAAGGGATGAAATCTCAATTTAATTTCAACATTAAATTGCCGTTGGGGGTATGTCCCCGATTTATCATCCAATAGATCCGAGGCTGTCTGTATTAAATAAAGTTTGTACAGTATATACTATAAAATGTTGTATTAGGCATCATTTTATAAGTACATGCAATAAATACTCCGCAGTAAAATCGATAATCGTTTTACTAACCAATGACAAAATTGTAAATGAAAAACATATTATTAATTATGTTAAAATATATTGGAATATATTATACATAAATTAACAACAATAAATAACTATAATTAAAAAGATATCAAAAACATAAAGCATATGAAAAATAATTAATCAACAAAAACGGCTTCGGACTGGTAATATAAGCAAAACAAAGAAAAATGAACTGAAAAAAAAGTGGAATGGTATCCCAGAGATGGGCAAAAGAAAAAAGATAGACCACGATACAAATTTTATTTTTTACAAATATTTTATTTCTAGAAACTTTTACACGGTTTATGCCTTGCTTATGGTTCCAAACTAGGCAATGCCTGTGTCATGAAAGCCCAATATACTGTCAGAATTATATATATAATAGTTGTAGGCGCATTTTAGCTGGGATATGAAAGCACAGAAAAATTACAGGGATGAACGAGGAATATAGGAACGTGGAGGAATGCGGCAAAGATACAAATTTGTGGAAATCCCTGGAAGAGGCTTATTTTAAAATACGAGATGAAGCGGTTGCCGATGATGTAAATATACAAAAAAATATAGTAATTAAATAAGTATAATCGTTTCACCAATAAAGGCTGTTATTATGTTTTGATTGAATATTTTTTGTAACATATGTCAAAATTTGTTGTACCTAGCAAGTGGGCTCTGAAATGCACGACGTCTCTAAGCGTGACCTCTTCGTTTCTGTACATGATCTGAAAGGCTCTGGAGGCAGCCAGTCCGCCGATGAGAGATGCGTTGGCTGCCGGCCTGCCAGTCCTAGCAGCGCCATTGCTGCTTGAAACCGAGGCTTCGATATGTACCGGCACTTTGGGCGATACGCGAAGCCCCACTCGAACCTGATAGAGCCTGCACAAATAATTAAACAGTGTTATGTATCATTGGATTAAGCCCTAAATAAAAAGTTTACCTCATTTTTCGAATATTAAAAAAAAATATCTTCAAAGTTAATGAATTTTATGCAAAAACTAATATTATTGTAAGTAGTAATATATTCATTATAATCTTCAATGCTTGTATCTCGATCTTTCACTCGTAGATATTGAAAGTTTAATACAATTTTTTATTTTAATCGAAGTTACATATTGTTGTATACCTATAAATTATGGCTTATAAACATAACTCAAGAGGTTTTTTTTTCTTGTAATTAATGACAATAAAACTGCTGGTAGAAAGTTACAATTCAATAAAACACCGTTCTTCATACACTACATTGGTGCTTAAATTTCCCAGACTGAACTGACGCTGGGATAGGCTATACAGGATAATAAATCTTATTCGATAGATATTATCTTATTCCGAAGGATTTGTATGTTACACAAAGACCGATAGAGATACCTACTTATTTAAGTAATGAAAAATATTTTAACAAAATTTCTAACAAATCTATATTGAAAAATATGATTTCCCATATCTTCTAACTTTGGCATTAGCTTTTACTTTTAGTGCACGTTAGTCAATTTGTATTTTTTTATATAGAATACAAACCGTTGTCGCTAACTTATGAACTAGGCTACCATTAAATCAAATGATACGAATGCGTACTGTTTACGAGCCACATGAAGTGATTTTGTTTTTGACGAAAAGGTGCATGGTAGTAGTACTTTTTCTAATAACCGCCGGGCTAACTATCACCCTCTACTTATTAATCTGCCGCCAAATACCAATAGGTGTGCTCTGGAAGTTGCATTTGAGAGCCAATTCCTACAAAGGTTTAGAGTGTCTATCAACTTGGGCCGTATCGTCACCTAAGATCAGGTGATATTATGGCCATAGCGCTAAACCTTTAATATATACAAAATAATGGTTTTTGAATAGACTAATTTTTATTTTAATCTAACCGTATTTATTATTAAACATCCAGGTAAAATAATGGTATGAAGGAATTTAACGAAAAATTCTAGGTCAGTCTCTGTAGTACGTATATACCATGAATATGACACCTAACGGTATTAATATACTACTTATAAGATTGAGCCCTCGAAACGACGTTAATTTGATTACCCTTATTTGATTTAGGTGTGGTTTTAGTGGAACACGTTAAAATGAAAATGAATGTGACTTACAAAATCCGTGAGAGAAATCAATTAATATTTTTTTAGTGTGGTTTATATCGGTAATCCTTACCAATATTATAAATGCGAAAGCAAGTTTGTTTGTTTGTTACGCTTTCACGCCTAAACCAATGAATCGACTTTGTTAAATTTTGGTAAAGAAATAGATCGGAAAAAGGCTTGCGGAAAACATATCGTAAGTTGGGTAAAGAGTTAGGAACACTTTGTATGAAACTTTTTATTACGTTATCTGATTTATTAAACCAAATCAATATTAATAGGAGCAAAGACCCAGGTAAAAGCTAGTTTAAAATAAAATTATGATAATTTACCCTTTTTTTTTAATTTGTGCACAATGTGATTAAGTAATCAGATATTCTGGTCTTTTGAAAAGAATAAACTAAAAATCTATTTATTCATTTTTGGCCATTTTTGTAACTTTTTTCAATATCGCTTTGCTTTTATCGATGGTAGCATGCTCAAATAAAATAAAGCCTTTCTGAATAATTGATCTATCATATACAAAAAGATTTTTTAAAATCTTATTGTCAGTTCCTAGAATTAGCGTGTTCAATAAAATATTCAAACGAACTTTTACGCTTTATAATATTAATACGGATTAATAATATAAAATAGATTATTTTAGTATTAAAAAGCATTTTTCGCTTAGTCACGGTTCTTCCGTAAAGTTGTTTGGGTATGTTGTATATGACCGGTTAGGTAGGATACGCCGGAAAGACTGCATGTCCGAACAGCCATTGCCGCCAAATACTAGAAGAACTGCGAAAGCTGTCTCTGGTCTCTGGCAATACGGGACGTTGAAGTGTCGCTGGTGGTACATTTTAGTGGGTGTGTTGGGTGAGTAGCACCCGCGGAGTCACCACATGCTCTTCACGCATGTAACCTGAGCCCGAGTAAAGTGTTTTAGTTTGCGCGTAACGATGACGTGGTCCGTGAAGAGTTGGATTATAAACTTCATGTTAATAATAAAAAAAAAGTGCGTTATACAATCACGTAATCGATCAATGTCACGTGAAATAAATACCATCATATATACTTTACATTATATTTTTAGCAATTCAAGTGCCCGGTTACAGAAGTATCTAACAGTACTTTAAGACCTAATCAGATAAAAATAAAGTGTACAGCAAATGATATTCATAGCGTTGTTAATTTTAAAATTAGTACTTCATTTATAATTTATACATCGTTATGTTAGGGGTGTTAAAATAAGTTTTGCTATTTGAAAGGCATCATTGCATAATCCTCTGGTCTGGAACTCTTCTCAGCTTTCAGCTTTTTTATATGTTCGTAAACTTCGGATTCTTTGATTTGTCTGATGGAGCCTGACGTATTCATATGAGTCGTTTGCGCTTTCGTTTCAGTGTTGTTTTGTTTTTTGGAGAAGTTAGGTGCATGGTTTATTACAGCTTTTCTAGATTTTGTTTCTAGTGAGTTATGTTCAAGTTTTTGAATCCAAGACTTGTTTCTAGTTAATTATTTGTAGCCTTTTATGGTAATTCTGAAATAATCTCGTATCTGTGGTCGTTGTAGACTTTACAGATTGACAGACAGATCTTTACAGATTAGTATCTCTTTGGCATTTTACGCAATTGTTCAAAATTATATTATCATAGACGAAAAAAAAGTATCAAAACAATGATGTACATCAGATATGAATCTTCTCTTCAAGAAAGGAAGCTTCTTGGATTTAGGGAATTATAGACCTATAAGCCTGCTGGAAAGTATATACAAACTATTTTCAACCATAAATTTAATCAGAATATCCGACGACAATGATAAGCTGCAACCAAAGGAACAAGCAAGATTCGGATCTGGCTTTAGCACAATGAACCACATATAGACATTAGAACAGCTCATAGCAAAATACAAAAAATACAATAGACCTCTGTATGTGGCCTTCGGTGACTAGAGAAAAGCTATTGACAGCATCAGCCATTGTTCAATCTGGAACGCACTACAACAATCAAATATTAACTATAAATACGTCAAGATCTTGAAATATATCTATACAAAAAGTACGAGCATAGGAAATTCCAAACTAGAAAAGACGAAATAAACATAGAACGAAGAGTTAGACAGGGAAACTCTCATTCTCTGAAGCTGTTTATAGCAGTACTTAAAAATATTTTTCAAAAACTAGACTGGTAAAATAGGTTAGTGTACATAAGCGAACACTATTTAAACGATCTGTAGTTCGCTGATGATATATAATTACTGAAACTGCCAAAGATGGCAAACTGGAAATGACTGGACTGTGAAAACTCCAAAGTCGGTCCAGAAATGAATGTAAAAAAAACTACGATTTACGTTAAAGATTTTAGAAAAGAAGAAAGAAATATATAAAATTAACGAACAATCGCGAGCGCCTGATAGTGATAAAAGGTAACAATATAGAATACGTCAGCCAATGCATCTGCTTGGGGAAGCAAATCTCGTTCAAAATATCAAGCAACGACGAAGAAATTCTGAATATTAAGAGAAATCCTAAAATGTGAATACAGCTTGCACTTGAAAAGGACAATATTTGATTCGTGCCAATTACCCTCCTTGTTGTATGGTTGCCAAACTTGGATATTTACAAATAAAATAAAACATAAAATCAAATACAGTAAAACAGCAATGGAAAGAAACATGTAGAAAATTAAAAGAATACTTAAAATTAAGAGCGAAAACGTTCGTCAAAAAACTAAATTCACCAGTCCTCTCAGGCACGCACTATTACCTAAGTGGAGATGAACCGGACACATCTCACGATACTCAGACAGAAGATGGACCATTGAAGCCACTCGATGGAAAGGACCAACGGGGAACAGGAATATTGGTCGACAATTAAGACGGTGGACTGAGGACACATAACACATGTCGCAGCAAACGACTGGCTAAAGTCAGGTAAGGACAGGGAGTCACGGAAAAGGATGGAGGAGGCCTTTACACAAACAGGGATTCAAATCTCATAAATAATAGTAATATTAATAATAAGTAACCTTACTTAAATTTAAACAACAACTTACTAACAATCATTGTAATATATATCAAAAGTGAGATTTGGATTAAATGACCTTATTATTGTTATGTTAGTGGTATATAGCAAGAAAACAAGAAGAAAAAAAAGACCATTGGGTGCTTATAACCATTTCATCAAGAAAATTTTATCAAGGCGAGTTTAATAATAAAAACTAAAACTATGTCATATTAAATAAAACACATAAGCGCCGCACATACTTTGTTTATGTTGATACTGAATGTGATTGATGCGTTACGCTCGCCGAGCGTGTATAGCAGTGACCCGTTGACTGTACCTCTCTAGCTTCCTTAGTCGACTCAAACCGGTTTTAATCTACCGAGTGTCACATAAGTTAGCGTTTCAGCTCAAACTCATTCAATACCAACAAAATTAAGTGCTCAGCCTACTTAAAAAAGTTTTGATTTCAATAAGTATATAGGCAAATAACCTCAAAGTCAACAAAGTCAGCTACTAGTAACATTCTATCTCATTTTCTCATACTCTATAACTTATATATACATTTAAAGCTATCTCTTCTTCGTTACACATTTTCGTTTCATAAAATCCTATTCACACCGTCCAAAAAAAAATTTTACTTAAAAAATTGTTTAGTTTAAAACGATTTCTATAGAACAAAATTAACAAACAGATGAATCAATATTATTATTCAATAAAATAGAATATGAATATAGAATAGCCAAAAAATAAAATTCAAAAGTCATGACTTATGAACTGGTCGTCTGAACAATATAATAAGGAAGCATCGCATGATTTTACGATTAGATACGATTTATGAGGTCGAAAAAATAAAACATAAAAATTGAAATGTATGAACGAATATTGTGATCGAAGGATAAGTGGAATCTTAGAAAAAAATTGCAATTACTACTATATATTACTTGTTATTCTGGAACAAATAGGTTTATTCTACGATTTGATATGTCTGAAATTTATTCAAAGAGGAAAGCGTAACTTTTTCTTTATATTCGAATTTTCTAATGCTCGTCTGGCTTGATACCATCTTCTAGTGTAAATAAAATGCAAAAATTTTAATAACTGTACTTGAGAGTCAGTTCTCCTACAAGGTTTTTCGGTTTTCTATACTAACAATTAAAATCAGTTGAGGTTATAGTAAAGATATTAAAATCTATAAACTCCGAAAAAATGTCGATAATTTTTAAAATTGTATGTTTAACACACAGAACGTAGTTTTTCTATGATAAGTTGTTAAAAAACGTTTACCCGCGTAAAAGAACATATAGCTGATGTTAAACACCGACGCTCTACGAAGTCTGCAGTTGCTGAACATTCAGAAGAAGGCTCCAAACATTATCTTAGATTCGACAAGCCACAAATACTTGCCAAAGAACACCAATTCCTACCTAGTATGATTCGTGAGGCTATTGAAATTAAAAAACATCCAAATTTCAATAGAGACGATGGTTGGAAGCTAGCACAAGTCTGGGATCCGATTATACATTTAATTAAATCGGAACCCAAAAGACCAATTGCCAGGCCTCAAGACCCTGTGAGCTCTTTATGCGTAGATCGGAATACAATCAATAATAAAAATTAAAAAAAATTAAATTGAAGGTAGACACAGTGACATGAACTTTTCTGGACAACCTACACCTCAGTCCGTCCCGTGACCACGAAGGCTGAAAAGCTTTCGAAACGTCGGGATTAAAATCAATAAATAACCGCGATAAAATCCGTTGAAATTAGTTTTATTTCTATGAATAATACTCGCGTAAACATAAGAAATCAAAACGTTTATTGGTAGGAAATGTGAAAGGGACGACACACTGTTTTATTTTCTGTTTATTATGATGTTTTTTTTTCTACGTTTATATGATTAAATTAGACACGAGGAAGTTTTCGTTTTAAAATTATTTACATTAGTAAGAATTTTCTTTGGGTTTTATCTGGGTCACTCACTAAACTGTCAACGATGCGTAGGTGTTTAGTTATTTTAATTTTAAGCTGAAATTCAAAGAGCTTTATTATTTCTTTCCTAAGTTTTAGTGCATTTATTCTATATATATATATATATATATATATATATATATATATATATATATATATATATATATATCTTATATATACGTATAAAACTAAATTCCGTGTTCGTATGATTTAAAAGGTATGTAAATTAATTCTATGTTTCAATATAACTTTTATATAATGTGTCATATAACTAATATAATTCAGTTATGATTATTTCTAATTAACATCTAAATATATATTTTTTTCCTTAAAGTTTTTTTTGTTAGTTATTGACTAGATCTAATATGTCTTACAGTGGTTTCTATATGAATTTATAACTTTTATAGTTTGACTCTATATTATGTAAATATGTTTAAATGTAAGTTTGATTAAAGTGCACAAGTGAATTATATATAATAACTAGGAAAATATGCATTTTGATTTGGTAAATAATATCACTGGACGGTATTAACAATGGAGCTGTTATTATCACATTCAAGTTAGTTATAAAGAATGCATATTACTATTAAAAAATAGTTTTATGATTCTACAAATGATTTTGTAATTAGTTCAAATAGTTGCAATTTAAAAAATTGTTCAAGAAAATACATATGTATAATATCTTGCTACTTATCAAATACCTCTGCCCGAAGCGAGTATAATATTATACCCGGACCGGGTATATAGCGGGTATAACCCCTACGGCTTACAAGACATTATTAATATGAAACGTAAAGATTTCTTTAGAATGTTTTAAAAATTTGTAAAAGGTTTATAATAAAATTCTAAAATATTGAAGTATATTTTTAGTGATAGGTAGTATGGTTCGCATTAGATGAGATTCACCATTAAGTGATTAAAAATACGCCACGGTATTACTCAAACATTCGTATTGCCAAAAACTAGGAACAGCTCGTGACACTTCTTCTAGTCAGATCTCTACTACCTAGGTTAATTGTTGGCTGAACACCAGCATATGATGACCGAATTCCACGGGCCTATACCTACCACGCCAGTAGTGCTTAAAGTGATGATAGCTCAGTGGTAACATGTACGGAAACCGCGTCAAAGGACGTGAGTTCGAATCTCTGCAATGAGCTTGTAGGAAAATATCGAGATGAAGCCACGACACGATGGTAGGATTTTTTCTAATACCCATCTAAGTAATTATCACCCTCAAGTTGAAAATCTGCCGCCAAATACCTATAGGTGTGTTCCGACAGTTGCACTCGAAAGACAGTCGCTCCGCTAGGCTTAGCATTTCCATCACCTTGGACCACATCGTCAATTGTTAGATGTGATTGTGGGCACTAAACCTATAAAGTATAAAAAGTTATGTCAATCAACACTTGCTGTTTTCCTATAATCTATTTTAAAATAACAATACTCGGAACTAAATACACCAGAAATAATGGCCGTTTCCTCTACGTTGGAAAATATTATTCTTTCGTGATTTGCGCCCTAACGTCAATCATTATGAATAGAGCATGCGCGTTATTAGTTTATCGTAAATCTTAAAGCTAGGGTTGCCGATTTTCAGAAATATTTAATAATTATATACTTTTTTTTCTCCGAGCACGCCTTTGAGTAACCGCCACCCTCTGCAGACGCTTGAGCCTAAGTTCGATCCTTTGGATAGGATCCCTCAAGTGACTCTTCTCGCGCGATACAGTGACACTGTATATCACTGAGAGGACATAGTCACAACGCATACTATTCGTGCACACCCACACGTTAAGTACACGGTTCTGTAAGGGACTATCCCCGCTGCCCTAGCGCGGCTTGTCCGATGTTATTGTTAGGACCACCCTAACTCTAACGGCTTACAACGTATGTCAGGTCGAAAAAAGAAGGATAAACCATATAAATATGTACAAGGTTGACTTGAAAAACGGGCTAATATCGTTTGAAATAGTTTCAAATATAATCTTCTTTTCTAAGTAAAGTATAGCAAATGGTAATTTGACAGTTAATACTTTATGCAACGCTTCAATCAAACGTGCTTATAAACGAAACAATAAAAGTTGACATATAGAATATTATTGTTGGAAATAATTAGCTAAAAATTAGTTTAACTGAATACATTTCTTAAGTCTGTTTGTATTATTAGTTCAGTGTAGGTGTCTTCTAGATAATATAAACGACCTATTTAAGGAGAAACCACCCTTTAATATTTTGTATAATTAAATTAACAATGTCTTGACGTGTACGAATATTATGCTTGCTTATTATGATTAGATACATAACTAGTTATATATATCAGTGGGTAGAAACGAAGCCTTAGAAATATTTAAAAGTTGGAGGAATCGCTTGGGCCGAACCCGGCAAGGGCTATAGCTATAGCAGTATACCTATTGACAAATCTCCAGACACAACTGAGTATACGTTTTTTAAAATATGATATCTACAAGGAATAAAATATAGAATAAAAATCAGCTCAAACTTAGCTTTCTTTCATTAGAATTTTTGGAAACTGATCAGTAGTGGACAAAATGCCTTCTACTATTCTTGATCGCGTCGGCTGATCCGTGGTGATGAGATTGGCCAGTCAAGAAAGTTGAAACCTAGATTAGCCAGGCTGTGTCGGTCGTCTAGAAGAACTGTGAAAACTGTCCCTGGTCTTTGGCAGTATAGCGGATTGAGGCTGCTGTGATATATTTTTAGTGGGTATGCAACATCTCCTGATGTGTATGTATTTAAATTTATTTTTATTCTACGTTATTAAAAAAATGTTCTGGAAGTACTTGAGTAACGTTTGTCTTGATTAAGGCTCTTTTCATGCAACCTAATTACATCCCTAATATAGGTACTTCTTCATAATATGTATATACAAAATAAACACTAACATATTTGTATTGAAATTCGAATGGTTCAAAAAAACTATGGCCCATGCAACACCGTAAGCTTGGTAAAATTGAAACTTTTGGAATGTATTGCATAAAATGGACATCCTTAACTGAGTATTAGATATAACACCTTTAATTGTCTTTCCTCTGCCCTCTAATGAACCCAATATCATAAAATTGCTTTCTCAGTTTTCGTCCAATCATCGAATTACCCCATAAGAAATTTCAATTAAATAATATTAATGATCATAAAATCCTTGATTGTAAGAATAATTTTCGAAAATATTTAACCATGTGTTTAGTATGAATTTTATTTCAAAATTATAATGGTGATGAATATTGTAACCAGAAATTTACCGTAAAAAAATATAAATAAATGTACTATTTGTTTAACGTTTTTTGTTTTTTTATTTGATAACTAGCTGACCCGACAAACGTTGTTTTGTCTTATAAATTATTTTTTGTCAATACTTTGGTTATATTAAAAAATTTAGAAGATGAGGATAGTAAGCTGAAATTTTGGGATAGTATGTATTTTTTAATGCCACACCATAAAATTTAAAAAATTAAAGAATTGTCAAAAAAAAATTCTTTGCCCATCAAACAATTTTGGTCCACCAACCACCCTATAACTTAGGCTGTTGAAAAATAGATTACGACCGATTCTCAGAGCTACTGAATGTACGTATAAAATTTCATAAAATCGGTCAAGCCGTTTCAGAGGAGTATGGCAACTAAAATTGTGACTTGAGAATTCTATATATAAGATAAGAATATATCAATATGAAAATATGGTTCACAGCCCTCGGTTGAACGCGTACGCTAGTAAAACGACCGGGAACGGAATAAACAGTTGAATAAAGGTCAGTAAAACGCGAAGCCGTTAATTTTAGAACCAACATCGACCTTGGTATAAAAGACGCTTCAGTCATGTCGGTTGCACATGAACAAAACAAATATTTACGCTTTCACATGACCTGACGATGACTGTAAACATTTAGTCTAATTTGACGAAATGCCGTGTAAGCGTACAAATTTGTATTTCCAAAGAAAACAAATAGTTGTCAATTTTTTTATACTTCATGATGATTGTATTTAAATTTATATTGTTTGGTAAATAGAATAGAGAACATTTAATAATATAAATGTACCTATATCTGAAATCAGGATTGAGTTATTATTTCTTTTTGCTTTTAAAAGACGTTTTAGTCATACGTTGATCTGCTCTTATGCAGATGATATTATCATTCATGGGTGCTACTACAGTAAGTTTACTAGTTTTCGAGGTTAACCGCGAGGATGCTGGAAATTGTGCTCATTCAGCTCTCAGACTACACTTTCCTAGGCACAGAAAACATGGTTAAATCCATTACGTAAAAAGTCAGTGCCCTCTGCTCTGGCTAAGAATCTTAATTTTTCTATCTCTAACCTCTTTAAAATATCTCATTGACCTATGATAGCTTTAAAATCTTAGGAATAGATATCTGTTGTGCACTTACTATCAGTGATTGCCTTTCTGCTAGATATTTTGTATTCTGGAAGAAAGCACAAGGTGTTACATGTCAAACTAGCTAAATCTTCTTTATAATACTCATGTCTATCCATGTATGGAATGTTGCATGTATCTTCAGTACAGTTCTTCATACTAATTACTTAATGACATTAAGAAATGTTAAAAAACGGAATCCCGGCTTCGCGAATCGTATAGGTACACTTTACAAAAACTCAAAACTGCTTCAGCTGCTAAGATACATTACTATTGTGGGTATGATTTGTTATTTGTACCATCTTGGATGTTCTAAACAGTTGTTTACACGTATTCCATCACCTCCCTTTCATTAAACAACCACCTCGGCACCTTCACAGCTAACATATTCTTTATTATGGATAGAGAACAGCAAAGTTGCTCAATCGCACTTAATGGTAAGCACAGTCAACCCCAAAATTAGCAGAATTTCCGCAAGATAGAAATCCGTGTGTGGTAGACACTGTAATGACGGCCTGCATATTATGCGGGTTAATCATGGAATGTGGTAAGTCATCATACTGCTGGGCGGGTTATCACTACACATACATACCACCCGTACAGTACGACAACCCACTTGATTATTAATTATACATTAATTGATCTTAGAATGGGGCAGGCCAAAGTGTAGCACGACGATGTTATACTTAGTAGATGGTGTCCAGTCAAGCATAATTCTCGTGGCATACCAACTCGTACAATATGTGATAATACAACCAGTATATATATAAATGGTGACAGCAAATAACTTAAGAACTTTAGCACCCTAGTATGTTTAGCATTCTTCTCTTAACATCTTCTGCCGTTGTGTACAGTATTTACCACGTTTATTTTCAAATGTCTATTGCTGTTTAAAATAACGATTACCATCGCTATTATCTTTTTGATGTGAAACATCTATAGACGAAGGTAATCTTGATTGTTGGCGTGGCGATGCAGGCCGTGGCGAAACATCGGTTTCAAATCTGCCAGGCGAACCCTGATGGGTCACATTTTTTAATATTATATCTATCATGGCCTATGTAGTATCAAGACATCCAAACCGTAATGCTTTGTGAATTGTAAAAGCAAAGCTATATATTAGCGGTTATCTCTATGATACTATCACTAATACCAGGAGTATTTCCGTGACTACCGTTGCAGCCAAATTTATGGGAGTAAATAAAATTTCCGAATTCATATTTATTCCGTACGTGATTTTCTAATACACAATGCCGAGTTTGCTTATAATATAATACTATCTGAATGTTGTTGATTATTTATCTGATCATTATAAATTGAATAGACTACAACGAAAATTATTGTGTTATTGAAGGATAAGGACTAGATTCCTTTCTTAATTTAGAATACATCTTAGGTTAAAACCTCATTTATCATGAGTTGAAGTTGTGCTTAAGTGATTAAGATACAAACCAAAATTAGTTTAAAAAATAATTGTAATGTTAGAATGTTACCTAATATTTTATTCCAGAAACCGTTGATAATCAATCAGCGTGGTGGTTATTAAGACATGAGTTTAAGTGGGATTAAAATCTGTTATATGTTGTTTCCTGTTCAAATAAAGAAACCTACATTATTTGATACTATTTATATATAGTATTGTATATTGTAACACAGATAGTATTTAAGGGACTTGTTCAGAGATTATCTACAAATGAAGTACATCATAACTGAAAACATGTTTTATGAGTTGCCACAAAAACTCCGTGGTCAGTTTTTTAGCAAAGGAGCCGCCATCTTGTTAACTTTTAAACGTTAAACTTTTTACGATTACAAAATATTCTTTTTGTGTGATGTGGGTAGAATTGTGTATAAACACCGGTTACGATTAAATAAGACGACAAAATAAATCATATCGTACAGCACGAGTAAAATGTATATAGAAAAATTACTAATGAGCACGACTTGTATGGTCCACAGACTTATTAGAATGACATTAATTAAAATAGACCAACATTGGAAGTAAACTGAAGTTATCGGAGTATCAATAAGAAAACTTTAGTAGCATATTTTTTTTTATATTAATCTGTTAAAACAGTTCTAAATTGGCGTCAATTAAATTATTTTTCTTATTACACAGGATAATAAATTTGAACAAAATTCAAGTAAGTGTATTTTAAATAGAACAACACGTTCATTCAGTGTTTCGATATCAATGGCATTCCGTACCATTAAATAATACACATAAAGCCGAATGATTGCCAATTAAGCGGTGCAATTTCGCTTCCTTCCGTAGCTTGGTGATATTAAAGACTTGCAAATTGCAAACGACTATCATTGCCTGCGAAAGGGAGAGGATTGGTAAGGTAATAATTGTTTTTTATTATGAATTAATATTGCAAGGGCTTAACAGTGACGACCTTTATTATATACTTGTAAAAAACATTAATACTAATTAGGTGACGATATCAAGTGAAAGTGAAAGGGTGAATATATCAAGAAAATAGTTTCAATTATTGGTTTCCATTTCAAAACTGCGTATTTAAGGGTCGAAATTATATTTGTTTATTTATAGTAAGTAATATTAGTCGCATTTTAATTATTTCGAAAAATCATAAGTAATAGCCTAATGTTATCATTTTCGTTTTCTTTAAAAAGTAAAATGATTCATTTGAATTTAATTTACACGTATTTTTTTATATAGTCATGCATATATTTTTTAAATTCTTTCCAAATGATACTTAGATGAAGAAATAATTAACAAATCCTTAATTGGCAAACCATTAAAATAAAACAAAAAGTGTATCTATTGAGTCATGAATATTAAATTTTTTAATTAATTATGTAGATATGTTTTCAAATAATAAAAGCATTTATTTAACAGTGACGTATGAAAGTCGGTTCGTCTTTTAGACATTCCCTTGCGACCCTGTTCTCACAAACACTCAGTAACTACTTCTGACAAGCTGACGTCACAACATTTTACTCAACCAGAATATCTGATATTATTGAGGATACTGTAGGCACCATTCTGTTATGTAACCAATAAATCCTAAATTATTATTAACAATGATTACCAGGATTTTATAGAATATAATATGTTATCAATCAGGACTATTTTCTAAGAAGTTTGTATGATGTAAGACTATTACAGTTTTATTTCTTTTTAAATTTAGTAACATTTTAGATATAATATTAGAAATTAGTTATATTGTTTAATAACGAGAAAAACGTGATTTTAGTGATTGATATCGTAATATATTTATGAGAGCTCTTATTAAGTGTTTTTAAATTTAAATATACAATAAATATTTGATTGATATCAGCTGTTGTGATAGAAAATTGTATTGTAAATAATAAACTTTAGACATAAAATGTTTCGTAGTCATACTCACCCTCTCTGAAATAGATCGACATTGTAGAATTTGTATAGTTCTACCGAGAACTCAAACGTGGCCTGCAGGTCACTCATGGTGTAAATTGGTAGGAGAAGGCGCGAGCGCGGGCGGCGCGGCGCGCCATGTCGCGGGCCGCTAGCAGCGCGCCGACCGCATCAGCCGGCACCGCACCGCACTGCACTCGCACCGCACCGCACCTCACCGCACTGCACCGCACCGCACACGGCCACACCCCGGCTCTGTCTCCGCTAAGCAGGCGCGGTCCCACTGCCACCACGCTTTAACAACGTGCTAAACGCGGCGACGTCGATGAACGTACGGCTCACAGTGCGGGAACCAGGAATTCATTTTTTAATAGCGGGAGAGGCACGCATGCGCAAATCAGTGCGGCGTCGCGCCGGCCGCGGCCGTCTGCACCAGTGTGCGCCCAGCGCTCCGACTCGCCCACCTAAACAGGTACGCTCGCAATAAAGCTGTAATCCGCACTCGAGAGCGCTGTGCCGATGTTATGAGACCATTCCAGGGATTGTGTCGCATGGTAATGCGGTGCGATTACACTCTCCCGTGGGACGACGTTCGTAAAGGTCAGGGGGAGGCGTAGTGCACACCTCGTGCGCCTCTGCCGTCGCCCTCGCAGACGTAACCTTTTTAGTACCTGTCGATCACCCAACGATTCGCTATTATAAGTCTACACCGATGACGCCATTTTATATATAATTTTAGGGATTAGGTTTAATGTTTTATGATGGAAGAATCTAAGTGGTATGCAAAGTTCTATTTACATGACAAAGGTAGAACTGTAAAATAACGAACGTTAATTTTAGAAAATAGTAAGAAGAAGATTATGTTTTGTATAGTTATATTACAGATCATTTTTTAATGTTGTCATGGTAGCATGATTACGTGACTTAAATATACGTGATGATAAGCACAGGAACATACAATAACAATGAAAACCTCCGAGAGGTACATAATCTATCAGAAGTCGTCACTCTCATGCCGGTACATCCATATATAGACTGTTGGGTCTATCGTCATGCGAGTGGTGGACGAAATCCAGTTAAACACAATTGTCGGGTCGTACCGCCTATATATATGCAATTACAGACACTTGAATTATAATATTATCAGCATGAACATGAGTTCTTACGAAGTGAAGGCCTTTTTGTGCTACAAATCATAGGATGTACATGGTCGTAGTATGGGGCTGACACGTGTGTCCTACTAATCTTAACATTTAAATTGTGTAGTTTATTTTTCAACGAAATACACTATGTGTCTTGAACATATTTTTAGAAATAGCACTTACCTTCAAATATATCTTCTGGGTTAGGAAATTTTGGTATTCGCGTAAAAACGCTACTCTTTGTACGAATTACCAACAAATTGATCCCCACAAAGCTATGGAAATTTAATTGCAGGCTTTCGAGGAAAAAGGTCACAGTTCAAAATTGGTATGGTCGATAAATGCGTGGAGAAAGGCCTCATCGAAACGTTCGGCGTAGTGGCCCGGCTCAGGGCGGATAAGGATCTGCCGAAGGCTCTTTCAATAACTTTGATAGCGTGTCTTTATTCGTTGCCCTTTAGGATTCCCGTGTAGATATTGAATTGATGTATTAGGAGTTTATTACAGGCTCTTATGTTGTATAAAAGCCGAGGCGTATGAATGAGAACTCGTTTAAAGAGAAGTCTTACATAAACATCATATGTTGAACGTCGAGATTATACGGTTCACTGTATGTCGTTTCAGTTTTTTTATGAATAACTTTATTGTAACTATTTATTATTGAGTTACATTATTGTATTATTTCCTTTTAAGTATTACCATGGCCTTAAATAGGGTCAATAATATATTTTAGTTGCTTTTTATTCTTTTATAAAATTAGTGTTTGGCTGCAATCCCATCTACAATAATATCTCAAGCTTAGAGAAGACCTTGGCTCAGAAGTTACTGGAAGACGCATATTAAAGACAGATTTTCAATTTGAAGGTGGTAGCTAGCCGGGCGGAAAGTATGAAAGTATTAACGTAAATGTTATGGTTTCAGCACAATGTATTCTTTCCCTGAAAGATCATCGCAAGGATTCGAACTCACTTTAATTGACATAGCGCCCGTAGAAGTTCAGTCTGACACATTATTACTTGAAAAATAGATATGTTAATAAGTTGAATACATTCCCATATTTAGAAAAGATTATTTTTTATTAGTTATTTAGTGATAAGGATTGACTGAATAAATTTGGGTGGATTTTGTCTGTAGGAAGACGTTCTGTTTAGTCGTTTATAGGTTTAATGTCATTTTTATTTATTGATATATCGTTGTTGAGTTTATACAAAGCCGGATCAAGCAATTTGTGAATAAAAAACAGGTATTTAGATAAAAAACCATTTTATTTTTCAACGTAGTCCCCTTTAACAACAGTAAGTAACAGTTTTGTAGGTAATAGTGTTAAGTTTTATAATAAAGCACCAAAGCACATTACTGAACAAGACAGTATGTTCAAGAACCTTGTCAAATAGGTTTTAATGTCAAAATGCTGTTATTATAGGGTGACACCGCTCTCTGTACATCCGCTAATAACTTCTGTAACACATTAAACTATAATATAAAAAATAGATGAGATGAAGTCCTAAAAAGATGCAGATCGAGTTTCTCGCCGGTTCTTCTCGATGACTACGTTATTTTCCGAGCCGGTAGTAGTTTTGACGTTACTAAGCGCCTTCTTAGGGCCTAAATTGAATAAAGTTTTTTTATTTGATTTGTCTTTGAGCTCTATACATTTTATCCAACGTTTCTCCAATTTATTTTTATTCTTTTAATAACATTAGATTTCTCGAGGTAATCAAAATACGTATTTTTTTGTGAGATGACTTCATCATATCTCGTTCCGCAAGGCCATTTCTTCAGGTTTGGGGACAAAAAATAGTCACTCGGGGCTAAATCCTGAGAATAGGGTGGATGAGAGAGTAATTCGTAGCTCAATTCATGGATTTTTGTTATGGAAACTGCGCATTTGTGCACTTGGCATTGTCCTGGTGGAAAAGAACTTTTTCGTGCACAGACGCGCTGGTTTCTTTTTTCTAATCCACATTAAATCAACTGAATAAGTTTATCCATTGTCTAGTCCAGTTGCCATTGATTGTTACACCCTTTTGATGGTAGTCAATGTGGATTATATCGCCTACACCCCCAAAAACTTTATTGCCTGACAAACCAATGATAACCAATAATATAACTTTCACAGTGCTGCTACTAATATACTTACATTAATTATCTATTATTTTTAAATATTGTATCTATTATAATTAGGTTCATGCTAGGTTTTACATTTGAATTATAGTACACAAACCTATGATTTACATCACAGGGCAGGTTGGACCTGGATAAGTCAGAGTGTAAGAGATCACAGTCGCTCTTTCGCTTATACAGTTTTACACAAACTAAGTGTTTCGCTTATACAGGTACAGATATAGCTTTTCTCATTTATAGAGATTAAACAATACAGCAAATGTGCAATGATAATATTTATGCATTTAAATGAACTATTCACTTAGAATTTGGCATAGATACTTATAAAAAGATTTAAAAAAGTTTATACTAATATTTAGTTAAACATATGTGATAAAAACACATGAACAATATTAGTTTCATAAAATTTAAGAATTACTCATAAATAGTAGATATTAAGTACACCCGACTGTCGTATATAGAGTTACAGACAAGTAGCAGTATTAGTTACAGAGGTCGACGAGCAAAAACTAATATTCTCTTATAGAGATTTAAATAAAATAAAATAAAATGACATGATCACACAACTACTCACACTTATACAGTTTATGGTTTATCTGTTTATAGACGTGAGTTCGAAACCCTGCAATAAGCCTGAGCTTTCGGTAAAGGAAAACAGCGCCACCGCATGGTGAGAGTGCTTTTTCTAATGTCCATTAGGCTAGTTGCCATCTTCAAATTGAAAATATGCCGCTAAATACCTACTGGTGTGTTGCATCAGTTGCACTTGAGGCAGTCGATTCACTGGGCTTGGCATGTCTGCCATCTTGGGCCCCATTGTCACTTAACATCAACTGAGATTGTGTCCAAAACGCTAAGCTGTCTATATAAGTTAATGAAAAAACCAAGTCTCCCTTACTCAGATTGTACTGTAATAAAAAAAAAAAAGATATTTTTTCGGTTTGTAACATTTCAGGATTAAACAGTGAATATTCATATGTTTTCACTCTTACAAGCTTTGACAACGATGGTCGTCGATGAATTGCCGCTACATTTGTGATCACCGTTGTTCTTCGATCTTGTTGAATTTACCATTAGGCTCAGTATCATCGTCAACTATTTAACATCCTGGTACCTCAATAGTAGTAAGCTATATTGGAAAAGGTTACAAAAATGGGTAAAATTATGAATAATTTTTAGTTCCACGCAAACTTAGTCGCGGATGCAGCTATAACTTATAATATACTGTATGAAATTGTCGAACCGTTTATTTACGCCCACGTTGATTTGTTACCGTAGGTATTGACATTTTGTAATAACGTCATACTTGCTCGATAGCAGGGCTTCTGTAAGGGAAATAAATACACTTCCGGTCCGTACGTATTCTTATCCTTACTTCCTTACAGAAATTATTAATATTATAAATGTGAAAATGAGTTTGTTTGTTTGTTGAGCATTAATGCCTAAACTGCTGAATCTATTATGATGAATTTAGGTATAGAGATAAATGGAGTCCTGTAAACGAATATAGACTATTTTTTCTAGCGAAAAATTTAACAAACATGAGGTAAACAGAGAGATAAACCAAATTTTTAATTTCATATTAATTAAATTAATTAATAATCATCTAGTGTGATAGTGAGTGTATTTATCTGGATAATAAAATATTTGCATTGCCGTAAAACACAAAACATTTAAAATAATGATCATTGAAGTCTCGAAACTGGCTCGACTTTGGAATGTCAAGAGTAATGCACAACCTCAAACGCTTCGCATTATGAGGCGTATAATAAATAAATACATTATTCTGTTTTGTCTAAAGTCAGTTTTTTGACGTGGTCATTATTGGTTTGGAAATCTAATAAATAAATCTCAGTACAACTAAGAACGTAGATAAGTTGCAGAGAACTATGCTCTAAAGTGTTCTGGTGATACCTAATTAAATTTGTTACATGGCATTTTATTCTCGTAATGTCAGTAGGTAAACACTATAGGTAGGTAGGAGTCTATGTAATTTCGAGTATTAATATTTTAAAATTGAAAAAGGTTTTCTTTGCGTATTCAGCCTATACAATAGGAAGCCGAGACGAATCACAATTGTGGCTACATATCTGGGATTATCTAACGTAGCTCCGTTTGAACAATGCGGGAACCACAAATACGTACACCACTCAGCGTATTGCTCGGAATGACGAATGACAGGACAACTTTTACAAGTTCCAGAAATGTTTAAAATAACGTACCACCTATATACATAGATATGTAATGTGTCTTTTAATGAAGTTTAAAGAGTTTCGATGACACGTATAATATATAATACATATTAAAAACTTTTCTTCATTAAATAAAAAAAACACAACCATGCGGCAGTTCAATCACAAAATAAGAAAAATAAAGGCACCATAGATAACTATTTACTGGTTTTAAGTTCGAACTTCTTTATTATATTATATATTTATTAATATGACAGATGTCGGAATACTGAATTGTATTTTAACCTGAATAAAACCAATATTTTGGTTAATGATTCTTTTAATATGTAACACGATAATAAATATTAATCTTTACAAACGATTAGAAAGTTCAGATTATATTTAAATCGTAAATCATGATTTTTTACTGTTATTAAAATTTTCATTATCAGAAAGCTATGAAGGTGGCTAACACCAGGGGCTACCTCTTAAATAAATAAAAAAAGATCTGTAGAGTACAATACACAAAGGAGTGTTTTAAGAAATCTAGTTTTTTTTAGAAATATATAGAATTATTAATAATGTTTTGTGTTTGAAAGCGCGATACATTTAGAGCTAAGCAGTCGCCTTGACCTGCCGCCGAGCTGAGTGCTTTAGGTTTGAATCCCGCATAGGATATTAATTTTTTTACTCCACAAGTGATAGTTCTGAACATGGGCTTAATTTATATTTAATGATTTCTTATGTTTACACGAATATTATTAATTGAAATAAAACTAATTTAAACGGATTTTATCGCGGTTATTAATTAATTTTGATCCCGACGTTTCAAAAGCTTTTCAGCCTTCGTGGTCACGGGGTGGACTGAGATGTAGGTTGTCCAGAAAAGTTTATGTTACTGTGTCTACCTTCAATTTAATTTTTGTTATTGATAGTGTTCCCATCTACGCAGAAAGAGCTCACAGTATTTTGAGGTCTGCCAATTGGTCTTTTGGGTTCCGATTTAAATAAATGTAATTAAATTATAAAACATCCAAATTTCAATAGAGAAGATGGTTGGAAGTTAGCAGAAGCCTGGGATCCGATTATACATGTAATTAAATCGGAACCCAAAAGACCAATTGCCAGACCTCAAGAGACTTTGAGCTCTTTGTGCGTAGATCGGAACACTATCAATAACCAAAATTAAATTGAAGGTAGACACAGTAACATGAACTTTTCTGGACAACCTACATCTCAGTCCACCCCGTGACCACGAAGGCTGAAAAGCTTTCGAAACGTCGGGATCAAAATTAATAAATAACCGCGATAAAATCCGTTTAAATTAGTTTTATTTCAATACTTTATAATTGTTAATTGTATGGTAGTACCCTCGCGACACATGACCTGATTCCTATCTTGCCGGCCCCCATTAGGGGCGTGAGGATGTAGCCTTAAAGATAAAAAAAAGATTTTATCATAATCACAGACAGTAGGATGCAAAGGGGCGCACTTGCACCTCCCTGACGAGAAAAATATATAGGTTAAGAACGTTTTTTACTTTCCCCCCCTTTTTGTATCTTTTTATTTGTAGAAAGTACTCATGGAGGTGTCCATGAATATTAATATAATTTATACATTATAGTCATTAATGTCATTCATTAATTAAAGCAGTCATGAATTAAAGAAATCATCATTATTAAGTTTTCATAAATTTAAGGGCATAAATCATATATCCTCGTCACTAATCAGAAGTCGCGAGCTCTTTTCTACGATGGCGACCACACTAAAGGGTAGAGTTCACACTAAAATATCTAATCGCTGAAATAGGAGCGATTCTAAAGTCAACGTGTGTTATTTATATAAAATTCCGGTTTTAAAAATAACTTTTTTGTATGTATTTGTGTAAAGATAGAATAATTAACTAAATGTCTATATTTATATTTGAACTGCCAGCAGGCCAGTACGCTCGCTATACAAAAGTAAAAGAAAAAAAAATGCGTGAGTATCGTGGAACACTCGGTTGTAACGAATTCCCTTACGTAGTATATTATTATTGACAAACGTATTATATTATGAATTAACTAATACAAATAAAAGAATTACCGACGTCTGAGAGCAATTAAATAAAACGAAGAGATAGGTAATGCATGGTGGGGTGAGAGAAAATTTTGTAATTAATATTATTTTTCTAGTTGTAGACATAATCACGTTATTGTTCATATTCAATTTATCTAATTCATAATAATTCATATAATAATACGCTACGGAAAAACTGATGCGTATGACGTGTGCTCACTATACCTGCCTAGCCATTGAGAACTTACGTGCTGTCTTGAATCAATGAGCTATGGATAACTGTCTACACTATATAAATATAGTGTAACATAGAACACGCTATAAAGAGTCGTGACTTATAAATTATGTTTCGTTTTAAAAAATGACAAAAGGTAAATGTAAGCTAAAAACTAAGTAATGTAGAACCTTATAGAAACGTTTCTGCTTCCATTAGTCATGGTCTCATGCCGATAACTTCAGTAGCCTTGATGTGATTATGCGTCAATGGAACTGTTTTGATAATTATGTGTCAAGAAACTATATATCTTCAATTTTATTACAAGTCACATTAAGTGTCGTAATTGGTTATTATAAAAATAGAGTAATAAATGTGCAAATATACTTAAAAATAAATAGTAAATACTATAAATAGTAGTTTCTATTATTATTATTAATTGTATATTGTTAGTAATAAGAATAAGTAATTAAGAAAATACATTTTTTATTCACACAGTAATGCATGACAGCTTATCTTCATAAAAAGTTATACGAGTCATATACATGTATAGAAGATAAAATTTTATATATTGTGGTAATAAATCAATCGTAGGTACTGATATTATTTTGGTTTGTTACGTTTAGGAATCCAGTTCTTGAAAGGCTTGCAGGCTAGCATAATAACAACCAACTGTGATGGGCTGCTTATGTCTTGACCACTGTTTAGTATCCAGTACAGCGTAATTATTGTGATACGATGGAATATCGAGGAATATACAGTCTGAATAAATGAATACCTTAATATAACCTTGAATAACATCTGAACCAAATATATCAATCAAATTATTCGCCGCCATCTTTAATATTATTGTCTCGTATTGATGTAAAAATATGCTTAGAACGTCCTACGCAACGAATTTTCTGAGAAATGAATTGGTCGTACATCCTTATTTATTTTTATCTGTAACTCTCAATTACTGTATTCAAAGATGCCGATTTATTTTTATACCTAGATAATTTGTGTTTCTTGATTTTCATTTGTACATTTTTGGACGGTAGGTTTAAATGGAGACAGAACGGGTTGGTGAAACGGATAAATAAGTAATTCATATTTAAAAAAATCGATATATGTGTGTTTCTTATGGGTTCCGAAACGACTGGACCGAATTTGATGAACTCTTTGGGCAACCTTCTGATTAGATTATGGACAAAATACTATAAAACTTACAAAGTATTATGAAAAAACGTCTCTACATATTACAGATTGACTTTGCATAATTGGATCAAAGACTTTGTACAATAAATTTATTTAACGGATTAACTTTGAAGATTAGCATATACTATTCAGACAGAAATAGATATAAGAGATTATTAAGCGAATATTTTAGTCATATCGAGTTATTTTCCAATTACTTTCTCATTATTATTGGATAATTTTTACTTTAATTAGTGATGTAAGCTTACTACTTTTCCTCCAATAGAGAATATTCAAAACATAGTATTTTTCTATTTAAAAAAGTATTTACCACATAAAGTAAAATTAAATAATACATATTTATTGATATATTCATTTCAAAATTTTATAAATAAATCTACTGAAATAGGTGATTTATAATTGGCGATAGATTTTCAACTTCCTAGTAAAGTTAGATCGGCGGGCATTGGATAATACTCCGCTGACATACTATGGTTTCATCACGATGTTTTGTTTACCGAAGTCTATCGATTGATGCGGTATCTTCACAAACTACCACTAAGCCAATTGAACCATAATTACATCATAATATATGACATTTTTAATGAAGATACTTTTAGTAGTTGCTTACAGTATCACCTGAACTTAAATGGCGATGTGACTGGGTGTGACAAGGTGGTAACGCGTTAAGTATGGTGAAGGGTTTGGCTCCTTGCATATAAATAGGTATTTACGGGTATTTTGTATTAATTTTACTAATGCTATTTACAATGTGACGTCAATAGAACTCTTGTATTGGAGAGCAGCATAAAGTAATCTGTAACGTGGTTACAATGACAGTTTCTGTGACGTTAAAAGCGTATGAGAGGTGAATGTATCTAGAGCGTGCCGAACAAATGAAATGGGAGCAATGCGACGTTGAATCCGTATTCTGCAACGTTCATTCAACTATGCGTGTAATTTAATTTCGTCTATTGTCGGCTTAAATTGTAAACCGGATAAATACATTTTTATCCAGTAACACTTGAAATAAAAAAGATTATAGAGATAAATAATTTAACATCTATTAAATGCAGAAATGTATTTAGGAGAGTCAATAATGTTGTATGAAGGAGTATGGATGTAAGAGAAGAGGAAGACCGAAGAAGACATTGATGGACTATGTGCAGTAGTGGATTTACCAGTAGGCTGAGTAGGCTGGAACTTAGGGCAGTAGCTTTTAGAGGTAGTAAATTTGGAGTATTTTTCTTTTGTTTTTTAGAAACTGAAATGATTAATACTTTTACATATACTTAAGTGTATCTACGGCTTGTATCTATTTTTTTTCTTCAATTTACTTAGTCCTATGTGGAATCTAATTTTAGAGGTAGGTAGGAAAGGCAAAATTTTAATAGCCTACTGGTGGTAAAACTGTAAATCAGCCACTGGATGGATATATGTATAAAAATATGAACACTGGGATGACAGCTAATAGAGTTGAGTGGAACAAGAAAACATGTTGTGCCGATCCTTCCTATTAACTAAATATATTATTTTATATATAAAGGAGGTATTTCAATTTACGTAACAGCATAGTATTAGTAGCTTGATTTTGGACGCTTTCAGGGTTAGTTTATTTCTATATAACAGGGTCATATGTGGTGTCGAAAATTTAATACGCTTATTGTAATTATTTGCTAATAATTGTGACTATTTATTAATAAAAAAAAAATTAAAATTATTTTATTTGTAAAAGTTATGTCTATTGTCTGGCTGTCCCTTGTACGTACATGCATCACTCTGTAACTATTTACACTCGTCAGAATTTTCTGAACTTTCACTCTGTAATAGCAAATATTATCTATATATATTCTAAATTATTATATATTATAAAGCATAGTGTGTTTCCTTCTTACCTTTTATTAGTTCATAGTTTCATTATCAACACACATTTACCAGATTTGACAGCACAAACAGACATTTTTAAAAAGTGTTTTTTTTTTACGTATACCGTATATACTTTCACATGCATATGCATATGTAAAAAGCTGTTATTTGACATTACAAACAGACACTACAATTTTATTAATTCGTATAGCTGCTAGATTTTCCGCGCGGCTTCGCCTCCGAAATATTGATTTTCTCAAATCGGAAGACGCAATAAAAAGTTGCAATGATAGTTTATCCCTATCTTTACCCAAATTCTAATAACGTTTTCGCAAGAAAAAGTAGTCTATTACCATCTCCCCATCTATCTCTATACCATCTCTATCTCTATATCGGTTGTGATACCATAATTCATCACACCCGATTCAGCGGTTTAGGCCAGAAAGCGTATCCAACGAACAAATAAAGCCAGTTCCGCATTTATAATATTACTAGATTTTACAGGCGGCTTCGCTCGCGTTCATATCGATTTTGTCGATGTCGATAAAAAAAATCATACAAAGTTTACTCCTCTATTTACCCTTCTTCCAATAAAATTTTCGCAAGAAAAAAGTATACGATTCTTTGTCTCCTGGGTCCATCTGTCTCTGTACCAAAATTCATCTTAATCAATTCAGCGCTTTAGGCGTGAAAGCGTAACAAACAAACAAACTCGGTTTCGCTTTTGTAACATTTGTAATAATAAAAGTAAAATAATAAGGATGAAATATGATAAAATTAATTGAACGATATTTATTGGAATACGTAACACGATTGGTAAGGCGGACCGGACCGAGATTTCCTTTGTGTTGACCCAACGTATCATGTAACGCAATTTCACCCCGTTCGGGAATCCGGGATCACGATTTAATTGAAGATTGTTTACGTCGCATCGATCACTTCTTTTCTAAATATAGACGAATATATTTATTTTGCCTTTTATAAGATTTATTTGTACGTATTTGTACTTAGATTTGTTAGTATTTTAACAGACTTTTTAGTAAGAAATTTGTACTTTTTAAAAGGCAGAGTGGTGGCGGAAGTCCCTAGTCTTAGGTCGGGAAATCAAGGGTTCAATCCCTATACACAACTAACTTTCGTGTGATAAGCATAATCGCCATTTCTACATATATGTATGGTATAGGAGCTACTTAATTTTCTCAATAAAAGCTCTGCGTACTCTAATTAAATGTCAGTATGTTTATCTTTGTTGCTTTATTAAAATTACGTTCCATTGCACGCCTCATACCGCGAAGCTGGTGAGGTAGTG
This sequence comes from Actias luna, assembly GCA_039707435.1. NCBI lineage: Eukaryota > Metazoa > Arthropoda > Insecta > Lepidoptera > Saturniidae > Actias > Actias luna. Next base: position 5,610,864 of record JAZHAC010000008.1, on the reverse strand, counting down.
CTCTACTCTCGAAACGTCAAGATCAAGCATTTTTTTGCTCTTAAACTGCATCTACCACAAACAATTTGCATTTATACGATAATATGATTAGATCTATTTCAAGAAAACTCTTTAAATAATTTATCTCATATTAAGTAATAAAACAATTTTCTTCTTCTCCTTTTGTTATCTTGGCAACTCAGTCCTCCTTAGAGACTATTACTACCATTTTCAAGTGATAAGATTTGGACGTTTTGGAGAGATGAAACTATCTTCAACAAGATGGCGACTCTCTTGTTGAAACTCTTCTGGGAGTTTTTGTGCAAATTATATATCATGTTCCGAATGATTATTTATAACTCACTTCACTTAAGTATTTCAGACACACTACATCACGTAAAAGTCGCATATATTACACAATCTAGGGCTAAACAACTAAGTATATGAATAAAAATAAACATCACAACATGACAGAACAAGATCTCGCCAAAAACTCCAAAAACAATTTTATTTTGATACCTTGAAACAAACTGTATAAAAAAAATTACATAGACGACCGGTTTTTTTTTTATACGCGGTGGTCACGATATCTACCGTAAAAACCCGATGTATGGAGACCAGGTTTCGTTTATTATCTTTAGAATAACATCAACCAGTTACCAACCGTAGTTTAATAATAAAATTGTTTTTTTGTACGCTCGTTTTTGAATTTATTTCATTTTACATTTATAAGTTCTAAGCATTGCCATTTTTTTTTCTTTTTAAGGAAAAGGCAAAGGTAATGAAACCATACAGCCAAGTCGAACGTTATTTCATAATAATGAGGCTAGCACTTCAACATTATAGAGATTATCTAAAAAACTATCTACGCAGTTATTGTGACAAGCAATAAATCGTACTTACTTAAAAATATAGAATAGTCAATAAAATAATAAATAGTTCATAAAATAAGGCACTGGTTTTTTTATTCTTAAATATTTAATTAATGGTATGAGGTGTGCACTGTTGGACGTTCCAAACTTATTGTTATTATTATGAAATTAAATCTATAATGGTGGGAATAGTCGGACAAGCATTTAAAAAATCTTGGCTTTCTTATACATAAAATATTTGCCTCAATCTTGGTCTGAATGTAATCAAATGAAGATGGATTCAATTTTTATGTCAATATTAGGTAATGAATGTGAAGAACTATAACTAACCGTCACGCTATAAATTTATTATCTCTACTTTCCATCAACGAAAGTTTAGACGCTTGTACTATTGGAATCTAAATTGATCGAAAAATATTTCTGAATGTGCTTTCAGATTACTTACTATAAAGCTCAATTCACTTGATGAATCATAGAAACTTTATAACTGGTTAGTCATCATACTAATATTGTAAATGCGAAGGTGAGTTTGTTTGTTTGTTATGCTTTGACACCTATACCGCTGAATCGTTTTGTTGAATTTTGTTACACACATAAATGAGTACGCTGAAGACGGAAATAGGTCATTTTTTCTGACGAAAAACTTATAGGAATTGGGGTAAAGAGAGGGGCAAACTTTGTATGAAACTTTTAATTGCATCACCCGATTTGTTTGACAAAAACAATGTTAACGCGAGCGAAGCCACGCGTAAAATCTAGTATAAATATATTGTTATCATAAATAACTATGATTAAAAATCAATTTGAAAGAATCGCTTACATGAATTAAGATTTTTCAACAGGCATAGTTAACTATAACCGATGTGGAATAGTCTCGCTTCGCTTTGTGTTGTGATACACTAAAAACTCTATGAACGTTGCGTTGCTTTTAAGAACTTCAGCGCTGCAGCGCGGTGCCTACTTGTTTTACATCAGCTTTATCGATTCCTTGTTGTTAGGAACTAGTAATGAAACATACTGAAATATATATGTTTTTTAATATAAATCAATAAAATATAACAGTCTTTACATAATTTACTTTGTTTACATATAATATAGGTACATACGTATGTAACGTATGTTATTATGTCCTGGTTAGAACCTGAAATTTTTTGCTGGCCACCGTTTAAGACACCAATGTTAGCTAAAATAGTTTACAAATTAATTATTATCTCATATGAACTTTATATATTCCTGAAATTTAGATGCTACATTTCTGTTTACAGGTCTTACAATCATTACAGTCTTTCTCTAAGTATCTTCATAATAATAATATTTTTTTTTAGGTTAAGACATAAAATCAAGAGACTTGTGTTTAATGTACGTTTTATAGATACGCGTTTTTATTCTCTGTAAAAATGCTATTTTACTTTACAATTTACCTAAATACAAGTCCAATGAGGTGTATTAAACGTAAAACAAAATGGCACCGCTTACATCACATTTCAAATGTACGATATAAATCCGCATAATGACAGCAAATGTCTCTTAAACCAAGCACACAAGTAAGTCTGATGAGGATTAAACTATGTTATTCGTACAAAGGCATATAGTTAGTAGCGATGCACTTTACCCATTGAGTTTACGTCGTACAGTTATGCCAAGAACAATGAAGAACGTGATTATTGCACGAAATTAGTATTCATCCTGCAGTTAGCTACGTTTTGAAAGACAGAGTAATCGAGTACCGCAATAACCGTAGATAATTAACATCTGAAGTACTGTCATTTGAATTATTTTTGTTAAATTAGTACTTTCTTTTAATAATTATATAAAATAATAAATTCTCTGATTTATATTGCATCTTTAAAGTTTTGATAAGGCACGTACCAAGGTGGTAGAAATTCGTGTAATATATTTAGCGTGCGCCATACATGTAGTTTAAAATCTCATGTAGTGGCATACCTAGTTACTTACATACCTAGTACCTACAGTGCAACTATCTAATGCTGTTCGCCTGAAGGGCTATATGTAGAATAGGAGTTAGCCGCAGCTGAAATAATATTAAAATAGCGATATTAATAACAAATATATATATATATATATAAAAAAGAAGACCACTAATAAGTTTTGTTTATATTGTGTATTTGTATAAGGAGTACTATATTAAAAAAAAAACAATTAAATGAATATGGTGCGGACCTAGAATCTGCAGTGTGAATAAAAAAAAGGGCTTTCTCAGCTATCCCGCCTTTTTGGGGCTACAACACAGGGCACTCAGCTGACAAAGGCATGTCGTGTTTCATAATCAGTTTCAGCGTAGTAATCAAGCGCGTTGGTAAATACTGATACCAGTTATGGCACGTAATACCAAACACATCTGATGAACCTGTCATGGTTCGTCGACTTTTGGTATTAGCCATGGTATATTCTGCTACAGAGGTTTACAGACCATAACTATAAAGACTGTCTGTCCCTAGAGATGGCCACCGTTGCTTTTGGCAAGTTAATATATAAACAAAAACAACTAAAAGCTGTTGTGTACCTGGTACAAGTGGTATGGTAATGTGATTGAACATGGGATAATAGATATAGTTAATTAGTAGTCACGGTAGATGGTATTAGAACGAAGTTCCTTATCCCATGCCATTGATAGAGGTTTGACAAATGAAAATGTGTTCTATATTGCATCATATTTCTCTTTCTGTGCCGAGTCACTGGTGCGCGCTTATTTCTTCAAGACAATCAGTAATTTCTCAACGGCTGCACAGATATAGTTTGTATATGTCATACGTGTCACATGTTTTGTAGCGTATTATAATGAACTAGATTGAATTGAATTGAAAGAGAATTGAATGATGTACAATACAATGTTTATTTTTACAAGTACAAAAATATATTAATTACGAAATCTCCTACCATTCTTTTAATTCATTAGTTACCTCTGCGTTTCATTTAATTACTCTCAGACCCTATTAAATAATTTAATTTGTTAATCAATAATTTAATACGTTTGTCAATAACAATATACTACGTTAGGAAATTCATCCCAATTGAGAGTTCCATGAAACTTAAGCATTTTTATTTAGTTAGATTATACTACAATCTATCAGACATACTCTCAATTTGTTTGAATTCAAATTTGAATTTTCGTAGCAGCTTCGTTTTTCCGCTCGTTAAAATTCTCATCAAATGCAATATCTGGGTTCGTAATTTTGTTTTAGATTCGTCTGCGTCGTTTTTACGAATTCTACTTCAGGGTCATTATGAAACCAAAATAAAAATATAGCATATAGATCGATTTTATAAATCGCACTCTATATTTCGCTTATATTATTTCGCAGGCTCTAACAAGTTAGTAAGTTAAATATATTATTTAGTTTACTTACAGGTTCTTAAGTAACATAAAACAAATATACCAACATACTCCGCAAAGTAAATATATTTAAAATAAGTAGGTTTGTGAAGATAATCTGTAATTTGTAATATCCTGAAACTATTGTTTGACACGAAAATCTATTTGAATGAATGTTAATCTTATGTTAGATAGTATAAAGCTAATTTTGATTAGGTTCGATATAAGAACAATAACGCAGAGTGCCCCCTTGTTCGGGATATTACGGTACGCTTAGAGGCAGACTGCCGACATTCAGGAAATGAGCGAACGAATCGATCTGTAAGTGAATGTCTCTTACAAAATATTTTATTTCATCCTATTTATATAATTTGAGTCGATCGAATACACCCTTATTGTCTTAAACATGATTAAAGACTTACAAATATCTGTTTTAAATTATATATCATGTTCTTTTCGCTGACAATATTATTATTATTACTTAAAAAAAACTTTACTGATATACTTTTTGGTATACTTTACATTTTGTAAAATGAATATTAGGTTTTTTAAAAAAGGCTGTTTATTATCGTTACAGTGGCCAAAAATACTTTCCATTTAATTTTGTTTGTCTTAAACTATATTTTATGAAATTTGACACGGTGTTAACAATTGTTTTGAATTACCTAACTGATTAGACCATTTTTATCTTCTAAAACGAAAGCAATCTTTCAGGTTAGGTGACATATTTTTTCTTATTAAATCAACTTCTTGACCGATTTTCATACATTTTTCTCCGTTCAGTAGCTAACAACTTAATAAATTTATGTTTCATCTCTTTAGAACGTTGAAGAGCTAGATGGTAGTGTGTAGAAGACAAGATGTTTGTACCACCAGGTTTAGTGTGTTCTGTATTTTGTCATAAAATCGACACGCTAGATGGTACTGTAAGAAAGGGTAGAATAACATCTTTTACGGGAACTAATTTTTAATATATTTATTAATGGTGGCTTGGTAATATGACTGCTCCGTATATGCTTAAAAGTACGGTATGTTCTACAGTTGTGGTCACTGGTGTTGTCACATAGCTCTGTTACACGTTTTTCGAAGGACCATGTTGGCCGGGAGGTCGTTCTACATATTCATAGAATGGTTAAATTAAGAATTTATATAATTCTTTGTTATCATCGAGATAGATGCAATTAATGTAGCAGTGAGTACGAGTATCGATTCGTATGGTGTTCATTTCAAATTTATTTTATTTGTTTAACCTTTGTAAACGTGATTTACTGAATTTTTTACATAATAAAATACAGCCTTAGGCGCACTGACCTTTCAGTATCTTTTAATTATTTTTTTGTCTCCTGTTACTGTTATTGTTGTTTTTTTTTATATGTTATATACATATTTTTATATTAAATATATCAATATGTGTTAAAAAGGTTATTGAGTTCAAGGGACATAAATGGATAAATATACTGAGATAATTTATTGAGAATACTTATGTATTTTGATCTTTAGAACGTCGATATAAATGTAACTTATAATAATTACAAATACATGTTATGTAATTATTTTTCGTTCTATTTACTGTCTGGTGGTAAAAATACATTTCAATTTAAATAAGTACTTATGTTGTAGGTAGAAACTCTGTTTAATCAATTTCTTGATGCGATGAATGTAGGATAACAGGAAACAAAAGAAACTGTACGAAATCGAGTCGGCGACACACCTGTTTTCTAGAACAAATCACTATAATATCCGTTTTTGGATTCCCAGCGGCGACTTGAATCTCTCGATACGTGCCACGACACGTGACTTGATTCTATTGAAGTCACGTGCATACTTCCAGACTATGTCATGGTGAATAGAAATAATGGACATTTCACACATGATAAAATACCCTAGAAAAATATAGGTACACAGTTACTGAAGCCGAAATAAGTGAAAATATAAATTTCAAATGGGATTTTTATGGTTTCCATTATTTGTGAATTAAAATCTTTAACGTTAGCCCCGTTTTCATATTTATTGGTACTCCGAGCAATAATACACACATTTTATATGATTTATTGTTCTGTTATGATATGACTGATTAACCTCAGAAGAAAGTATACATAAAACTTACCAATAATATTTTTTTATAGTTTACGAGTTTATCGTTATGCCCACAATATCACCTGATCTTAAGTGACGATACGACTCAAGATGGTGGACCCGCTAAGCCTAGTGGAAGAATAGCTCTCAAGTGCAACTGCTGCAATACACCTTAACGGTATTTGGAGACAAATTTTCAATTTGAGGATGGTAGCTAACCAAGTAGTTATTAGAAAAAGTCCTACCACCTATGATTTCATCATAATATTTTTCTTTACTATTTAATTTAAAAACCGATTACGTTTTAAAAAATTTAAGTTAAAAAATATTATTACTTTTACTATGCTTTTTCTTTTTCCAATCATATTTGTTTTGCAGTATTCTATATATAAAATATAACATTAATAATTATGGTATAACTTGTTTCATTATAATATAATACCTACTCATATGAACATTAGTCTTTAAACGATAAATTGCCTCAAAAAACTTACAGGCGCTGAATAAATTACATATACGCGTTTATTAGCTATCAAATTAGAGCTATAAAATATCACATTTACAAAATTTTATTCATTATATTTGATGTAATGTATTTATTTTTTATTAATTAATGTATAATAAAATATATTTGACTATAATTCACAGCCCATTGAGATTTCATTGGGATTTTATATTATTATGTGATAATTGATATCAAAGTATGGTATAGTCAGTATTCGTCTCTATATTGTAAAAAATCACAATAAAACTAGCAATTGTTTTATAATTGTATCCCACAAAATTGTATTCAATTGAGTTGTTAATATCGTAAATATTTTCATAACAATACATTTACTGGTATTGTAACATGCTTCAAAATATTAATATTTTATAGGAACATGCGAAAGAGCGACACGAATTGTATTCACACTATTTGAGAAAATGATATTCATTGGGGACTACTGCTTTCAAATAAATCGTTTGTATTTGTCCCATTACTTTGGTAAATCGCATTAGCATATATAGACAACAAGCCTGACAACGCATGAAATTTACTGAGAGCGTTCCAACAAGCAATCTACTCATTTGCAGGGTTGCGACGTGTCGATGAAATTTTCAAACGAAACAAAGTGTCCATAATTGTATCATCGCCTGCATATAGACCCGAGCATTTTTATATTATTGTACAGCATTTTTGGGTCATTGCGATCTTACGAACTTAACATTTTCAGACGTACTTTGGAAGCATAATTGCTAAGTTTTTATCTAATTTACGCAAATAAATATAATACAGAAATTATAGTTCTTTATATTGAAAAAAAAAACGTTTTTAAATACGCAAAATGTTTAACATTCGAACTTTTTGAAAGCAAAATTTAGTCACTTTATGAGACACTAAAGAAATAACGATTTAATAAGTTGTTAGGATGTCAAGAACTCAACGACACGTCACATTCAGCCTATTTACTTCTCGTAGACGTTTTATACTATACCAATAAATAAAGTGACCTTATTTTTATCTCTATTTATATAAAGAAATCTCAGCAGTGGGTAACTCTACCGTTTGCGTAGATATCTTACAGTGGTAAGTTTATATGTTTTCTGAAGCGAAATATATTTTTGTCGTAGTTATGGATAGCGTATTCTAAGTAAATAACTAAATATGTCATTATGATTTGCATCCAGCAGGATAACTACAATTTATTTATTTAAACATATTAAAATTATATTTAGAACTAACCTTATCCGCCCATTTCGTCGGGCGCATAACATCTTAAGAAAAAATGCCTGTCTTTTATTTTTATTGGTGGGAAAATTCCTTAAAAGTAAATTAGGAATAAAATGATGAAGGATTATTGAGATTCAAATAATTAATAACCCTAAACCATTTATCAATAATTCCGCATCGAATAATCACGGTCCCCCAATCACAAATAACAAGTATCAAGTAGGTATAAAAATATGTAAATCATAAAACAATCAAATTTAAAAGCGATGATATCTCAGTGGTAGTGTGTAGGAATGCCGCGTCATGGGAACAATCACCTACAATGTGCTTGAGCTTTCGGTGAAGGAAAACATCATGTAAAAGCATAGTATGGTGATAGGGGTTTTTTTTAATGTCCGCCTGGTTAGCTACCACCCTTAAGTTGAAAATCTGCCGCCAAATACCAATAGGTGTGTTCCCGCAGTTGTACTTGAGAGCCAGTGCCTCCAATAAAGGCCAGCAACGCACCTACGATTTCCCGGTGTTGTGGTCCATGAACGGTGGTGATCACTTACCATCAGGTGATACTTGCTCGTTTGCTCCCTATTCCATAAAAAAAGTATAAGCGATAATTAGACTTCATAGAAATAAATACTTTCTTTATGGAAAAAGATGACGGGTAAACAAATTTGTCTAGAATTAATGTTAATTTGAACTTATGTCACCTGAATTCTACGGGAACAATATAAATAAAATACTTTTAAATATTTGTATATAGTTATCAACTAATAATCTTTTATACCGTTTAAGTTAATTTATAAAAAGAGCAAGGTTGTTTTGTTCATAGAGTAGGCAGTATTTATTAAAACATCCTGAATTAAGAATCACTTAATATTGTATAGTTACTATGTTAATGAAAGTCAGGGTGATCGGTTTCATGTAAAATTTATTGTTGGCACTTAAAACTATTTACATTTAAGTCTAAGGTAACTTTGTTTATCAACTATTTTTGACTATGGACACAAAGTGTCATGAGCATCAGCTCAGAGGATATCTACATTATAAGGCAGTGATCGTAATAAAAAATATATATAAAGGTTAATAAACTTCAACATCCAAAATACGGTCGCATGAACAAACGTAATAAATAACCAAACTAATCACTTTATGCCTGCCCTTTATACAAAGAATAATAATTTCCAGCTCAATATTCTAATCGCGATCGTAAAATTAACGTATAGAAAAAGGTTTTATAAATTCTCAGGTTACAGTTTTGACACTATAATATTAAGAAGAGAAATATATATGGTGAAACATTGACGCACATAAAATGTCTTATATTTTATGTTTGAGAAAAAACTCGGTTTAATAAAATTGATAAAGACTTCATCGAATCGTATTTCAAACGAAGTGATTTAAATTCTATTTATGTTCAAATACTTTGTGAAATCTAGCGCTTTGGTACGCTACTTACAAAATAAACAGTATCTATTATTGTTATATTATTAATCACATAAGATTGTAGAGTACCACCAATTATATAATTTTGTAAACAATGGGTAATAAACATACAACATGCACTTTAAAATTCATCGCAGTTTTTAAAATTATTGCTCTATCTTCGTCTCTTACTAAAGAAAGTAAAAAAAAAATAAACCGTAATAAAATAAGTTTTAAATTTAAATGTGTTACAGTTATTATCAAAATAGTATAAACAATGTTTGTTGCCCTGTGAAATCGATTCGGTGGTTCCTTATATTATTAAAAATTGACAGATATTGAAATGGTTTCATCTAGCACACTAGTATTGTATCACATTATAAGATAAAACCTAATGACTACGTCATCAATCTGATCGTACTTCACAGATGAAGAAAGTTTCGAAGGAACACGGAGAGTCATTCCATTTCAGGCCCTTGTCATCTCGGTTCCACAGTTCTAAGCAATTTTCTTCTTCTCCGTTTTCGTATCTGAAATTGTTAGGTTCCCCAGCATTCCAGTTGACGAATGTCAGCGGTCTACCGTTTGCCATCCAGAAGAAGTTGCCCTCTTCGGCCAAATCGGTACCTGATGTCCAGAAATGTTCACGCCCGTATCCTGGAAAGTTAATGATTCTTTATAATTTTATGCCAATATACATGTACCTTTTACATTCTCTGAATTTAATCTGACTGGTCTAGTCTAGTCATTTATCTTCTTAATTTTGTAATATCTTAAAATAGGTTAGGTAATTAATGTTATGAACTAACTTTTCCCGCGGCTTGGCTTTGTCAAACAAATCGGATGACGCAATAAAAAGTTTTATACAAAGTTTATCTCTCTCTTTACCTCCCCGAAAAAGAAAGCCTATTACCGTCCCCAAGGTCCCATCAATCTCTACACCAAAATTCATCGTAATCGATTCAGCAGTTTATACGTGAAAGTGTAACAAATAAACAAGAAACACACTTTCGTATTTATAATATTTGTAAGGATATACCAATAGTAATTTAAAAAGATTTTATGCTGTCCTGAGCACTTTTGAAATAAACAAGCATACAGTGTATTTTTTACTAAGTAGATAATGTCGGCTATGGTTTTGTATAACTATATTCCAAATCTGAGGGCACCCATTTAAAGGTTAGTTACTAGGTCAGTTACTACTCTTGTGTATTGAGATAGTATCTCTTGTGTGACAGTGTATGTAATCATTCGCAACCTTTGAACCATATCGCACTAACAAGAACATTATTGTGTAATATAGTACGAATTACTCCACATTATAGGACGTGTTAGTCCACTCTACAAATATATTGTATCTAATTCTTTGGTTATGATATTTTTATTAACTACTCATTCAATTGTTATAATTAAATTAATACAAATTTGCAAAGTACTATGAAACTATGCCTAACTGTTAATTATAAGCTTTTTGTGCACACCACTATTAGTCTAGTACAAATCTTTTAGCCACGTCCATAAATTTTGCATCTACCGCCGTTTTTGGGCGTTCACCGATTACGTCATGATATTGTCTAACAAATTATTTTAGTTATCATAGACTTCCATATTCCTACCTTATTTTCTTCACCTACTTTTCGTTTGTTAGCATGTCTTATGTGCGTGGTTATTTTTTTCATTTGTTTTGGTGAATGGTTTTAATGTCGGTATATTTTTAAATCACGATTAACATTTTACTGTGTTAATACACTTCTGGGTATAAAGCTTCCTAAAGGATAGTTACTCGGTCCAGTCTTATTTTTTCTTGGTAATTAGCCTTATGGCCACAATCTCACCTGGTGTTAAGCGACGATGTGGCCCAAGCTGGTGAACACGCTAAACCTATATAGACTGGCTCTCAAGTGCAACTACCGGAATACACCTATAGGTATTTATCGGTAGATTTTAGGGTAATTAGGAAAATTCCTACCACCATGTTATGGTTTTATCACAATATTTTCCTTCATCGACAGCTCAAGCTCATTGCAGGTATTTGAACTGACATTCTTTTACGCGGCGTCCGTACACACTACCACTGAGCTATCATCGCATCAAAAACCTTCGGCACAACTTTACAGTTACATGGTATTTAATATTTGAACTGATATTGTAGATCCTACCGAGTTCTCAGGTGCGTTATTCATAAGTGTAGCGGAGTGAAACGGGGTAATGAAGGATCCAATTTCCAACATCTACTATATAATTCTTCGTTCTTGGCCATGAAGCTTCGATATGTTATTTAACTTTCACAATTTAAAACCAGTCTGAATTCTACAATATAAATGACTACCTATATTACTGGCTAATCAACTTTGTAAATAACTTTTAGTTTCAATATCAGATAATATAATTTTAAATATATAATTTCAATCTCATTTCATTTTTAATACTGAAATCGATATCTTTCAATGTCATCAGTCATTTTAGAATATAATTATTTGTTTATATAGACATTTTTTTTTTCTGAATTAATTAATAATACTTAGGTATTGATCTATATTTCATAGGTTTAAATCGATTACCGCAGCCTCATGTCATTTAAAACAACGATGTTGCCAAAGACTGTACCACGATAACCCCACATATTAAAATTTTATTTGAGGGTGAAAGTCGTCTTCCCCTGAAAATTCAAACTCAGTATAGACTCAAACCTAAGTCGATCGAACCTTGTCTGAACACCATTGAGCCACTGCCAGTAGACTACTTAGTAACCATCATTGTTTTAAAGCTATTTATTAATTTATTTATGATAGCTCAGGTGGTAGTGTAGTAGAATCCACCTGCAATGAGCTTGAGCTGCCGGTGAAGGAAAAAATCGTGATGAAACCATAGCATGGTGGTAGGGCTTTTCAAATGCCCGCCTGGCTAACTAGCACCTTTAAGATGAAAGTCTGCTACTAAATACCTATAGGTGTACTCCGGCAGATGCACATAAGGCCCAGTCTTGCCACTAGGCTTAGCGTGTCCATCATCTTGAGCTACCTGGTTACTTAACATCAGGTGAGAATGTGGCCATAACGTTAAATCTATAAATTATAAAAATTAAGACATACCTGAATCTTTAACGTATTGTTCCAGCTTATCATTTTCTTGCTGTGATGCTATGGAAGCGAGATGCATTCCGTGGAATCTACAGTATTGTTGCGCTTTGAACCAGTTTGCCTGAAACAAGAGTAATCAAAATCTTTTAACACGGATTCAAACAGCAACACTATCATACAATTTATTCATTATTTTTAATAGACATGTAACTGATTCTGTACTGTTCAAATTAGAAAAGAATAATAAAAATAATTCAGTTTAAGTAATTCACATCAGAAATTCATTGTATAATAAGAAAGCCTGATACGGCAATAGCATACGAAGTTAAATATAAATGTAGGTTAATGTACAGACAACGTAAACACAGCCAGGATTTTTCGTAATGTAAATGGTGCTACGGGAACTGATATGCATCGTTGCGAACTTAAGAATACTCGTGGAATGGTAGAACCAATTAATTCAACGAGGACTCACTAATGGCTAGCCAATTTATTCAGAAGTAGACGAATACGCGAGTTTCAAGCAAAGTATTTTCTAACAGTAATGTAAGAATATAACGTTATGTAATATTGAGGGCATTAGAAAAAAGGTTGTGGAATAATCGTGTAACTAACGATGGTGTGTTGTGAATTTTTTATAGCTGTTCATCCAAAACTGTTGTACAACCTTATTAGAATAGGTACGCGATGTCATATACAAGAGTTCTTTGTAAATTTGTAAGTTCAAACAAATTTCAAATTGACTTCAATGGTAAATGTCGAACTAAATGCAAAATCTTTTCTTTAAAAGGATTTTGCCAACACTCGTTATCAACATGAAGCTCTGTTAAAATCGTTAATTGGTCCAATTTGTATTTTTAAAGTCGTAGTGGTGTTGTGATAATTTTGTAATCTCACTATATGAATTGTGGTAATACACAAAAATTATCTGACAACGAAAAAGGTTTTTGTAACCATATCGGTATTTATCGGTGAAATAAAACAAAGTTTTGTCTGTTTTATTCTAGGCAAAATGAGAAGATCTTGGAACGGCTGCGGATGCATCAATAACCTAATACACGTAAATGATGAGAAAAATATTAAGTAATTAGGTACGATAGAGTGAAGAAATACATATTTATTTACTTTCTTTGTAATAAAAAGATAATATACACTGTCATATATGTTGCAATCAATATTATTACAGTTGTTTGCTATAAACAGCTGAAAAGATTTGTAATACTGATAACAGATTTTATGAAAATTAGAATAAGGTTGGTAATTAAATGGTAACTTATAATATATAATTTAATAGAATAAGTACTGGAAAAGGGAATGGTGGAAGTTTGATCGCTACCTTCGTAACGGTTGGAGTCATAGGAGGAGATATGGCCATCTCTGATTGTTCTACCGACATTGTTCCAATAAAAGACGTAAAAAATATATAGAACTTATGAATGAACGTAGTAAAATAAATGTTAAAATGAACTAAGTGACTAAGGTTTATATAAATAGTAATGTTATTATAGAATAATAAAACAAAACGTGGAGCGAAGCTTCGTCCGTTGTCCTCGATAGTGATATCTTCGGGATGTATCCAGCGGTTGGGTAAAGATACGCACTGCGCCTTCTGTACATGTATGTGGACATATTGAATAATGTATAAATTAACTTGTTGCGTTTCGAAGCAGTGCAGCGTAGACGATTCGGCATTAAACCCGTTGATAACCGTTAAGGGATGTAATTCGGTCGATGCGTTACTTATTTCCCACAATACTATCGAAGCGATGATAGCTCAGTTGGTGGTAAGTTCTGACGCTGCGTCAAGGGACGTGAGTTCTAATCCATCTACAATAAGCTAGATATTTCAGTGAAGGAATAGGACACCATAACCTGGTGGTAGGACTTTTTCTAATGCCTGCCTGGATAGCTACCACCCTTAAGTTAAAAATCTGCTGCTAAATACCTATAGGTGTGTTCCGGCAGTTGCATTTGAGACTCAATCCTTCCACTAGGCAAAGCATGTCCACCATTTTGGATCAAATCGTCACTTATCATAAAATGAGATTGTAGTCATAACGCTAAACCTTAGCTATACAATAAAAATATTTTTAACAAATAATGGCTTGATTTTGAGTTTAAACATCATAAGCATTCAATATATTATGTATTCAACACCCATCATAGAACCACTTTCACTATTAAACATGATTAACGAGTTGATTTTAAATGCCGAAGGTATACACGATTTGGAACGATCATTCAGTATAAACATACAATATAATGCATTTTTTTATACACGAGTTACCAACTGTTAAAAAGTTATTAGAGAAATAGTTAAATAAATGATGTTTATTTAAACAGATGTAACATTTTGAACAATATTTCAGCGATGATGGATCACTTGGTAGTGTGTACGAACGCCGTGGACGTGGGTTCGAATTCACCTATAATGAGCCTGAGCTTTTGGTGAAGGAAAATATCATATATTCCGGCAGGTACACTTGAGAGTCAATCCCTCCACTACGCTTATAGCGTGTCTATCATCTAGAACCACATCGGCCAAATCGTCACTACCACTAGGCTTAGCGTGTCCACTAGCATAGGCCACACCGTCCACACAGTCACACCAGGTGAGATTGTGGCCATAACGCTAAACTTATAAAACATTAAAGACGTTGAATATGTATTATTATATAGAGTTGTCTACGTTTTTTAAAGTGTAACCAGTTGTATTCCATGTTTTTATCATTACATTTGTATACCACGAGATGTTTATAAAAAGTTTAAGCATCTTGTTCTGCTAATCCTTTTAGAATTAATCGTTTGTTATATACTTATTTAATTAATAAAATCAATAGTTAAAGAATTGTAAAATATGAATCATATCAATAAAGAGAGCGTTTAGTTAATCATTAGCATTATTTATGCACACTGTTTCATATGATTTATGTTTAGGTAGTGTAAAAAATTGAACAAAACGAAATGTTACACGCGTTTGTGTCTGTATAACTTTAAAGTATTATAACACGTTCACTGGGTTTTAGTGTTTACAGGAATCCTTCTTGTTATGGAAACTTTATATGCCGATGGACAGATAACCTTAAAAAGTTGGCTTTAGTACTAAATGTAGAAAGGGAAAGATCTCGTTTACAAATACCTAACGGATGTACCAAGTCACCCCATTTATGGGATTCCCAAATACGGTAAATCAGAGCTTTCGAAACAAGCTCTGTTGTTGAAAATATATCATAGTTTGTTACGTTTACTTATTTTTTATCTAGGTTATATGACAAAAATTAAATAAGTTTTATTATTTATTTTATTTCGTATGTTATCTGGCATTGGCCTATTTTTTTATTTCACCGTCTGTGTATTCATGTATCTGTGTATTAGCGACCACTTCTTGCGTACTTTTTTTATAAAGTTTAGAAGATGTAGTTACCCTGAATTAAAATAAAGTGTGAATTTAAAATATGGCCTTTAATAAAATGATCAATGTTCGGAACAAATTAATATTTAAATAATAAAAAAGATTAAACAAATAACTATTCTCAGTAACTATTACAAATAAACTGAATTAACTATTACAGTATACCCTTTTAATAGCTTAAGGATGTGCACCAATCGTAAATTTATAAAGAATTTATAAATATAGTCTTAGCGATATAAAATATATCATAATCATAATTTCATAAAATGGAATAGTATGTTTGTTTGATTGATTGAACGCACTAATCTTTGCCACTAACCAGTCGGTTTAAAAAAATATGTTTTGTATTTGATAGAACAATCATTGAGGAAGACTTTAGGCTATTAAACTTCATGCTACTACCAATAGTAGAAAATCTGTATTGAAAAATTTTACAAATATGGGCAAAAAATATTAAATAATTTTTAATTCAACGTAATCCAAGTTGCGGTTACAGCTAATTTTCTTTTATTTTTTTATATACAGTTAAGGTATAGCGTTATGGCCATAATCTCATCTGATCTTAAGTGACGATACGGCCCAAGTTGGTAGACACGCTAAACGTGTGGAGGAACTGGCTCTCAAGTGCAACTGTCGGAATACACCTATTGGTATTTGGCGGCAGATTTTCAACTTGAGTGATAAATAGTATTTATATATGATTATTTTAATATTTCAATATTTACTTTATTAATCCTAATAGCTATTACCCACTATCTTCATTATGTGTAAATTAAGCTTTAGTAATTATTGATCATACAAAAAAGTTTCCAACTTCATGACATTAACTTGTATGACGAATTTCCTGAAATCGGTTCCACTGTTCGAGCTTGATCGATAGACAAACAAACAGAAACTTTTGAATTAATAATGTATTAACTGATAACTTTATTTACTTGGTTTTAACAACTCTAGCGAACGAATATTTACCTAATATTAATTACATTAATAATCGACCGTGACTTCTATGTATCTCACATAATATAATGTAGCTTCCAATTAAAGGAAACAACCATTCGTAGAGCAGAACAATAAATTTTTAGAATTTGTGATTATCCATATCTGATTAATATTGCTGACAACGAAATTGATGAGAAGGGACTCCCACACACATTATATTGTGGAATAAGACAGGATTGTTTCTTTTGCTCATAAGAAAATGGATGTTTTTTAATATGATATCGGTACACTCTAATGTACTTTTCAGGTATGCGATTTTCATGTTATTCCTGAACAAAATAGGTGGCTTTGTGGCCGATTTAATAATTACTGTAACGGGCAAAGCTACATCCTCCGGGCTAGATAGTAATAATATAAATTTTGAAGCGATGATAGCTCAGTAGGTAGGTGTACGGACGACGCGCCAATGAAAGTGAGGTAGCATTCCCGCAATCTTAAGCTTTCGATGAAGGAAATCACCGTGATGAAACCGTAGTAGGATGGTAGGGCTTTTTCTAATGCCCACCTGCCTAGCAACTATCCTCAAGTTGAAAATCTGCCACCAAAAACCTATAGGTGTATTCCGGCAGTTGCACTTCAGAGCCACTCTGGAGACTAGGCTTATACCTCCAAAATCTTGGACCACATCCTCACTTAACATTAGGCGAGATTGTGGTTGTATCGTTAAACCAACATATATACTATAAAACAATCCAGTAAAGCGGTATAACACTGAATATTTTATAACAATAAACATAATAGATTTTATAAAAACGTCTAAATTATTTTTATACGTATAATACAAGATTTTACGCACGACTTCGCTCGAGTTTATATTCATTTTGTCGAACAAAAGGGATGACGTAATAAAACCTTTGATACGAAGTTTATATCTCTCTTTACCCCACTTGCAATAAGTTTTTCGCGAGAAAAAGTAGCTTATCACCATCTCTATACCGCAAATCATCATAATCTAGTAAGCTAGGTTTAGGCGTGAAAGATTAACAAACAAACTCACTTTCCCATTTATAGTATTAGTAAGGAAGAATTCATTTGCGGTTATGGTAACAACATTTATTCCAACGAATTTCAACAATTGTTTTCAACAGTTGCACGATTCGATTATGTAATCCGCACAGGGATTAGTTATCTGATGTATAATTACGAATGCACAACAATTTTATTATTATGAGAAAATGCAGTAACATTAATAATTGTTATTAGAGCATTAAGTCGAGCCAGTTAGATGCCGTCTACGGATGTTTTTTTTCTTACTGCATTGAGAAATAGTAACATACTTTTGTAATTATTGTATTTATATCGTTAAACTTATGTCGATTGTTAAATTCTTTATAACTTATCTAGATAGACGAGACGATCTTCTCAGCAAACCATAGATTTACCGTATGGTTGCCGGGTCCATCGTGAGGTAGGTAGGGAAATTCCGAGCAGTTTCCGAGACTTGCGATACGGATGTAGGTTTAAGGGCCCCCTTTTCGACGCGTAGATTCACAAGCCTCCACTACTCGTGCTACTCCCGTACCCATCCAAATTTATTAGGAGCCTGCTAGCACAGCTTTAGAGACACGTTCTAATATAGAACTTACTGCAGTCCTAGACAGGCCAAGATCTTTTAGAAGATTATAGAGAGATGTAGCTGGTATATCTCTCGGTACCACTTCTACAGCATGTTATTTAATCATGTAGTCATTCCTATTCAGGTCATTTAGTAGCTCGTAGTATTTAATTGCTTTTATAGCATGGCCCTTTGGTATGCTTGTTACGCATGGTACAGTAAGCTCAACTAGTATTATGTGTGTTTTTATGTTCTATATATATTTTTTTATAGTTAAGGCTTAGTGTTATGGCCATAATCTCACCTGATCTTAAGTGACGATACGGCCCAAGTTGGTAGACATGCTAAGCCTTTGGAGGAACTGGTTCTCAAGTGCACTGCTGGAACACACCTATTGGTATTTAGCGGTAGATTTTCAACTTGAGGGTGGTAGCTAGCCAGGTGGATATCAGAAAAAGCCCTACCACTATGCTATAGTTTCCTCATGTTGTTTCCCTTCACCGAAAGCTTAAGCTCATTGTAGCTGGTTGGATTCGAATTCACGCCCCTTGACGCGACATCGTACACACTACCACCGAGCTATCATCGTTTCGAATCTTATAGAGCGGAAAAGTGTATTTTTTGAACGCGCTAATCTTAATCTAAGTTTGCAAATATAATAATAGTTAATAAATAACTGTGAATACAGGGTCTGGGTAAAAACTCTGCAAAGAGGTAATAAATAATTCAATAGGTATTCAATCAATACTTTATCAATACCTTGTAAAATATAAATTGATTAAAAAAGTGTAATTATTTTTTTCACTCTATTGTAATGCTAACAACAATGGATGTTGTTTTAAGACTATTAATTATTGAAAAAACCGCAATCTTACAATCGGTTGTAGGTGTAGAAAGCTCTCGACGGAATGTAGTGAGATTGCTAGCCTGCAGCTCGCTATTAGCAGGCAACTATATTATAGGGTTACCATAAGGTGTATTAATATTTTTGTATATATTATATTTACGTATATGGTTTAGGAAAGCTCATGGTGGCTGACAAGTTATTTTACAGTTATAGTTAATTATTATTACAGTCCATAATCATTTTTGGTGAATATAGAAAATGTATATGATTATTACTCTTTACATTAAAAACTTCTACGAAAAACTTGTAGCTCCTTATATATTTAACAGTGCTTATAAAACAAAATTACTAAGGTTTTTTATTTTATCTTTAAGAATTATTTATTGTTATGCATTAAGTTACAATCTTATAATTCATCATCACCTTGTCCTGTTCCCAAGTTATTCTGTCAGCCGCCATTTCTTCGTTCAGTTCTTTTTTTCATTTCATTCCTCACACATTCTATCCATCTTTTCTTTGGTCTTCCTCTTCCTTTCCATCCTTCAACATTCACATCCATTACTTTTTTCACCACATTCACTTCCTCTCTTCTCATGACCAAACGATTCCCTTTTAACTTCTCTACCACTGCCGCCACTTTCAAACTTCCTCTTACATACTCATTCCTGACTTTGTCCATCCTTATAACACCACGCATCCATCTCAACATTCGCATTTCTCCTGCATGCAATGGACACTCATCCGTCTTCTTCTTCATACAATACAACAGGTCTTATAATAGACATATATATTCTGGCCTTTAAACTATAATTATGATATAAAAATGATAGATGGCTTATGATTTGGCAACCCTAAATGTAATTTAAACGTGTCTTTGCAATTGCTAAAAAGTTCTGAAGAGCATCGCAAACCAGCGGGTTATTACTTTCATCTATAATTAATATTTTTAATTCGGTTTTTTTTTTTGTTTTGCAAGATTGATATCAGATTCAAATTCTGATATGACGCAACACTTCGATTTTGTTTCCATCAACATCACAATGACGCTATGCGTATAAGTTATGACGTTTTTGTTTTGACGTTATGTGTAATTACCGTATGAAATTGTATTTTCAACGCGTTGTGCAATGTGTTCTAGGATTTTAGAAATACAACAGGCACTATTATACTTTAGATTCTTTATACATTTAAAAATACTATATTTAATAATTATTATACAATAGTATAGTACTGGGTGATAGAGCACATACTATATTCCCGACTGGATGGCTAAAACCATACCTCCATTGCGCTGGTGTTACCATGATTGGAAAGCTTGTATCGTGTATTGAGATTAGTAGGATAAGTATAATCATTATTACACGCCGTGTTTTTCGTATCAAATAGTCAGGACGAGTATAGTACAATCGTGTTCCCATGTCAGATAATTCCAATGTTAAAATCATTAACTTCAGTAGCCCAGATAAATTAGGTTAGATAGACTCGCGACTTATTTTGATTCCTGAACGCAGCTTAAGCCGAGGTTCGGTCATTCTGTCACTCTGCGGCCGCTGCCTGGAGGCTGAGTGCCTTTAGCACTCGCCCTATACATTTCTATGAATATATCAAATGTCTTCAGGCTAACAGCAAATGTACAGTTCTGTACAGGTCAAGAAAATAAAAAAATAGTGAGTAGTACAACATCAAGACGAGATGGATAGAAAGAGATGCAGGAGTATTTAACTAACTATGTAATAACAATATTACATAAAATAGTGAAAGTGATCTTATCATACATGGGATACGTAGTTCCCGTGAAACAATAATGTATTTGTGTACCGGTTAGTTCAGTATATACAATATTGATCATGATACGAATTTTCAGTACATTTTTAGGTATGTAAGGCATTTAATTTCCGTCTCATTTGTTTTGCCGCTGTTATCGTAGGAAGTGACAGGCTGCGAAAAACTATTTTCTCCAGTATACTGAACAAAAATATGTCATTTAATAGATGTTTTTTTTTTTACTGCAGAATGGCAAAATATCGATACGCTGTATGAAAGCTCAGTATAATCTAAAAACAACCACGATTGTATACAGTACGGTAATGTAATGGGGCCTGTGAACTTTTTGGTAATTGGATAGCTGGTATAAAGTTAAATAGATACAATAAATTCAGAATAATAAGTCTATATACCCATGCAACTACTAACGTTAACTTCGGTACTAGAGAAAATGCACATAATTAATTCTCAGAATTGTTGTTATCATGAAACTAGTAAGCAATATTTCACGTGTTCGAAACTGTTACGTAGTTACAAAGTAGAAGTGTTCATATTTACCGTAAACCTAATAATAATAAGTACTTGGTCTACCAAACATGGCTCACGTTTTTTAAATTTTGTTTAATATGTTTAAATGCACATCACTTATTGATTATACATTCACATTTTATGATGTTACATACGTACAAACAGATTAAAAAGTCGAATGTAATTAATACTTATGGAAATATTTAAAAAATATCATTTTAACAAAAATGGAACTACATAGGTGAATCTACAAAACAAAAAATTTTCTAAATAAAAAATTTCACCGAATTCTTAGAGCGGTTCCCGACATACCCGACATGTATATATATATATATATATATATATATATATATAAGAATAGCTCACTTAATAGTATTAGATATGTAATATCTGTTGGATGGGAGAGCATGGTAATTGTACCCGACCGAATTCTAACCACAATGCCCCAACCGTAAAACCTACAAAACACATGTTTAGGCGTATTGCTTTACTACATAAATTGGAGAAGTACACCCACTAATCAACGGAGTTGTGAATTAAACACAAAGTTAAGAATAAGACTCCAGCCTAAGATGGTACTCATAAGTAATGCAAAGGAATCCATTGACTACAGAATGAGGGGTTTTTTATATCGTGGAGGAATCCGTTTATGGATACCTCCTGGCCCCGGGGGGGACGAGCGAGTTATCGGGGACTCACCCGGTGCAGACCGGGAATATCCACTAAAACTCTACGGTGTACCGCATAAATTGGGGCGAATTTAATAAAATTTAATAAAAATGCGGCCTTGTAAAATAGGAAACAGGCGAGGATAAACATGAAGGAGGTGGTAGAGGTCTACACTCAACCATATAACCACTATATAGTAATAAATCCTTCAAAGTAACCTTATTTTGATTTGACGCGTTACAAGTTCATCCAGTATATACATATATTATTAATAAAAGACTTTATTGAATTTTAACCGATACTAAAACTTTCGTGATGTACATTTTCGAATGTTCTACCTTAATATATAGTGCACAGTGTACATAATTGTAGCTAACTCTTTAAAAATATTCAGCTTCAAAACCTAACCGTCTTAAGCTGTTCGTTTCCAGTAATCCTTTCATTAAATGGAGTTCAATATTCGAAATCGGAAATTATTTGGAATCTGTTTTGTTTTTTAATTATAAATCTATTTTAGACATTAATTAAAATAGGAAAATAAAAGGGACAATGGAATTCAAAACAAAGTAGCCTAGAACCCCCTACAAACATTTTCTCTTCGATTGGTCATAGTCCCTTCCCAATTAGTTCAGTAGTTTTAATATGATTGACCGTCAAAGGAACTTTGTTTTCATAGTATATAAATAAATTCAAATCAAAAATAACGCTGTGAAGTAGGTATCTGTGTGGTGCTCATTTTGTCACGACGGTTTCGTTTAGCGACTAGTCAGAATACTAATAAGTTTCGAATTTACGCAATTCTCAAATCCGAGGATGCTCCCACTGAATTATTATTGCTTCTAAAATCATTTGAAATGTACTAAATAAACATTGCGCATTTAGTATGAAATAATACACTGATGACTAGATTTAAATATTTTTATTTTCAACTAGGTGTGCCCGTGATTTCATTCGCGTGAAACTAAAATATATTTTTTTCGCGGAACTCAATGTTTTCGTATATTTAAATTAGCCAAAGTTACTCCTTATAACATCAGCTATTCGCCAGCGAAAGTTCCTTTAAAATCAATACAGCCGTTTCAGAGATTAGCCGGAACAAGCAGTTTTTTTAATTAGAAAGTTAAGTGAGTTTAGTAAAAAGCTGTTATTTTGACCTTACAAACAGACAATTCAATTTTATTTTTTGGTTGTATATAAATTGTCAACTGTTAACATAGATTTAAATAATTCCTAATTTTTTAATATGCGTGATTTGTGTTATGGTTGGTAAATAATAATTATTATTATATTGTATAATTTGCTCTCATAAATACAACTTTTAGTATATATCTATTATAAATACTAAATTTATTCGGTTATTAGTATGACAAGCAACCAGTCGATACAGAATAACAAATTCCTCGGAATACTGCTTCAGGCTACAAATAATTTTAACAATAACAAAAGTGAAAGTCTATTGGACGGAAAAAATAGGTCAATTATTTTAGTCTACTCGTGAAATATATATATGTATACAAGTGTAAATACAATTTTCTAATATCTTTTCAATACTAATTACCTTCCATTATAGAAATTACATTGACACACCCGTCCCGTTAGAGTATTGAAGAAAGCGAAGCACTTTTTATATTAAAGGAATACAGTAAACACGTATTATGACCACACACTATCGCTTCTGAGAGAAGGAGAAAGCTGCAAGCTATCGATCAAGATAACTGGTTACATAGGGTTGTCAGTTTGTTTTGACTCACTCATAATGTTTTTATTAAATGTTAAATAACATTTTTACAGTGTTTTCTGAAATACAATAAA
The DNA here is from genome assembly GCA_039707435.1 of Actias luna. Taxonomy (NCBI): domain Eukaryota; kingdom Metazoa; phylum Arthropoda; class Insecta; order Lepidoptera; family Saturniidae; genus Actias; species Actias luna. The sequence continues at coordinate 5,586,807 of JAZHAC010000008.1, read as the reverse complement.
AAGTTTGGTCTATATCCTTATTAATACTATAAATGCGAAAGTGAGTTTGTCTGTTTGTTACGCCTAAACCGCTGAATGGATTATGATGAATTTTGTGATAGCAATAGAGTGGAACTTTGAGACGGGGATAGGATACATTTGTAAACATGGGTAAAGAGAGGGATAAACTTTGTATGAAACTTTTTATTGCGTCATTCCATTTGTTTAATAAAATCCATATTATCGCGAACGAAACCGCATTTAAAAGTTAGTTACGTTAGAATATGTAATGTAACTAGCCAGGTGGGCCGTATCACCATTCTATTGTTTCATCGCGATGTTATATCTTCACCGAAAGTTCAGGCTCATTGCAGGGATTCAAACTCACGTCATTTGAAGCGGTATCCGTACATACTACCAACTGATCTATCATCGCTTCTACATACAAGAACATTTTCATCCTAACTACAATAACATGCAGCTAACTAATAATTATATATTATTGTAGTTACTTCTTTTTTCCAATTGGTTAATGTTTAAAATTCATTTTAATTCATTAAGTAAATCACGAAAATCTCATCAACTATTTAGTGTTAAATTATTATTCATGGGAGGATTACTATTGGTTAGTAATATAAAAATTATGTTAATGCGATATTAAACTCGAAATTATTATGGAAATTAATTATAATAATAGCATGTATGCTATATGTAAATCCTTTATCAAATTATAGAAACGGATACCCGTTAATTTCGCGTTAAATTTGTAAATTAGCCGATAGTTCCAAACAGCATGTTATCTAAATTGTTATATGTATACATTTTTCCTTTAATAAATACTTACTTCATGCGTATCTTTTTTCCATAAAAAATAATAAGATAGACGTATTACAATAAAAAATATCTAAAACAAATCTTTGCAGTTTATTGATTTTATTACAGTTCTTACTGTGACTTCTTCCTTAATAATAAATAATTGTTACATAAATTATTATGTTGATAAAGTTTAATTAAGTTTATTATGATTGATTATGAAATTCAAATAAATGAATTACTAGCATCTTAATTGAATTGAAAGAACCGTACGAAATATCGTAATTAGTATATTCCTTTTTGTTGTAAAATTAAAAAAAATATTGCACAGTATTCAGTTTATTTAATTCATTATAATACGCTATGAAACAGCTGGCGCGTATGATGTGTATAAATTATATCTGCACAGACGTTAAGAACTTACTGGGTGTCTTGAACCAATAAGCGCGCACCTATGACTGGACACAGGTAATAGCATACGCGCTGTAGATAACTGTCTACACTATAAAAATATAGTGTAATATATAACAGACTAAAGAAAGGATCGTAACGAAAAAATTCTAGATTTTGATTTTTATAACTTCGATTCATACCGTGCGATAAGAAACTTCGTTCCAACATTATACGTGGTAACCCTAAGCAAGTAGTTCACGTTTTTAAGTTACGACATTGAAAGATGCGTACGCGCAGCTATATAGCGGTAATTGCTCATGTAATCGATGAACAATGGTGACACGTTCCTAACACTTCTGTTTACATGTTTTTATTTATTCAATTTAGGAGATAAACAATACCGTAGAAGTCACACTGTACCTACATAATCGTAAATCTTATTCATACCACGTGATCACTATGTTAATAATACAAAATTACAAGTTTTTTTATCATGGAAACGCGGCAAAGTTAAAGTTTCATCGTTAAGCACAGTGTAATTCAAAAATAATGGTAGGACCATTATGAGATAAACTACTTAACAGTGGTTGTCGTTTACGAACGCATTTATTGGATTTCAAGAGACAAATATTATTGATTTAATCATTTTTGTTCAACCTTTTTCGTTACAATTTTGCTCCTATTGATTGTAACGTGATGTTAAATAGCCTAAAGCCTTTCAAAATTATTGCTCTATCATGTACAACAACAATTTTTGAAATCCGACAGGTAGTTCCTAAGATTATACTTCTCCGATTTATAATATTAATATAGATAGCGCTATATTCACTTAGATTCACTTTAACCCAACAACGAACATGAAGAAAGCAACGTGATGCAATAAAAGCATGGTGGCACACCGTTTCGTAATGTTTACCTTACTCGTTGTCACTGGGAAGTTAAAAATCTGTCGTCAAACGCCTAATACTGTATTCCGGCAACTAAAGATATGTACGTTCCCATCCCGCAATGCGTATGCTATCATTTAACATCAATGTGTAGAAAAAGTAGACACCAGGTCTACTACATAAATCTAGGTACTAATAATAATAATATAATAAATAATAATAGTTAGGTTTTGCAGAACCCTACCCAGCACAGTTTTTTCCCAGTACAATGATATGGGTCTCTTAAAAAAGGGATTGAAATATGGCTTCCTCGACCAGCGACATGGAATAACCTGGTGCTGCGGCTCTTGATAGATGTCGGTAACCATATACCATTAGATGAACCGTCTGCCTGTTCGCTGATCATTAGTATTAAATAGCCTTTTTTTTTATTTCTAATTCTAATCTATCTTTTATACTTAAGGTTATCGAAATTGGTTCAGTGGTTTCATTTCTAAAACGTAACTAAGTCGACAATGTTGCTTACACTCGTTACTGGAAAAACTATATGGGACGGAAAAAATTTAAAAGTATTGATAGTTACATTGTACATTTCATTTGAACAGTGGAAAAAGTTTGATTACTTATACTATTATTTATTTTCTTATAAAATAATACACACCTTAAAGAATATTCCTAGGTAATATCTTTTCTCGCCAGTCTTTAGAAGTGGCATAGTCCACCGGGTGACACCGAGCTCGTCATCATTACAACTCGTGCATTCTGTAATAATATTTTTACGTTAATAAAATATAAATATAGTATTACAAGTGATGACTAATAATTAAAGCAATCATAGTTCAGTCATGGCATGTTCAGAGAATAAGTTAACCTTTTTTATACTTTATAGGTTTAGCGTTATGGTCACAAACTCACCGGAAGGTAAGTAACGATGTGGCCTAAGATGGTGGACACGTTAAGTCTAGTGGATGGACTGGCTCTCAATTACAACTGCCAGAACAGGTATATCGAGGCAGATTTTCAACTTGTAGATGATGGGTACCTAGTTAGGCATCTGAAAAAGCCCTACCACCATGCTATAGTGCCCTCACGATGTTTTCCTTCACCGAAAGCTCAAGCTCATTGTAGGTGGATTCGAACTCACGTCTATTGACGCGGCGTCTGTCCACACTACCAACTAAAAAATCTAGATACTTCAGTCTTCCGTTTTGCCAGAGATTAGGGACAGCTTTTACTTTTGTTCTAATCTTTAGAGGAAGAACAACGAACCTACCTATTATCCCCAAGATGGAAAAATGTCATCAAGTGTATATAGATTATTAATCTTACTGCACTTGACAGCCAAACTTAACGTAATACCGTCTTGGGTTACATTTTTACTTAATATCATGTGAGATTGTTTACGAAATACACAAAAAAGTCTTCGCTTTAAAAAAAAGAAACGATTTATTTATAAGAATATAAATTAAAATAAGACCCAAATATATATATTATTAAAAAAATGTATTATTATTTTGATATTGTAAAGTTATTATATTAAAAAACGAAGGTCTTATCACAATATTTGAAAAAAAAAAATAACCAGAGGCAATGGTGTTTGCATAATTTTTAATTGATAAAAATAATAATGACGGTATAAATGATTAATAATGTATAAATATTTGTAGTCATTATTTAGCAATGACCTTAAACCTGTGAAGTGTATTTTACATAATTATATACGAGTATTATAAATATAAATTGATATATGAATTAATAGAACCGCTAAATTATTGTCTCATAAATATAACACTAAATATAACAACCATTAGCAAATTCATTCCAAATCTGGTGTTACAAAACTTACAACATTGACAAATCGAAAGGTCAACAAGGTTGACGTATTGCCTCGAAGTGATACGTCAGTTTTATTAAGAATAAACTATAAAAAATATCATCATGAAAAACAAAAAAACATATTTATAGAGTCATAAATCTGTAAAGGTTAATATTCAATTAAGTTAATATATCCTGAATACGGAATATTAATAGAGTCACAGTTCTCCTGAAAGCGTCACATACCAAATGTTTAAAATATGTATATTAATAATATATAAAGTATATGGGTTCGCAACTAATTTTATAGCTTCTTAATAAACGGCTAAAGGATTTAGAGATCTATGTTAGTAAAAAAGGGGTTTCCTGTTTGCTTATTGACTAAAGCAAAAACTGTTATTAATGGTAGCGTAATTATAATTAATAAGTCGTGTATTTATCGACAGTCGGTGTAGAAAATATCGCGGCAAATGCTACTTGGTAGATAGGTTTTTAATCTAATTGATACTTACTAGTTTATTTCTAAATTATAGAACCATAGCGATAGCTAATATTAGTAAAAAGAAATAAACGATTTTATTGCTATTATGTAATAGCACATACAAAAAAAAGATTATATATTAGAAATATCAAAAACTAACCTGTGACAATAAGATTGGCATCTTTTTTATGTGCAATTTGTGACTAAAATCAAACAACGCTGATTTTAAACCAAATCTCAAAATAACGTTTAAAATTAGAATTAACGTTTACGTTTATCCATATTTATATTTGTGTCATTATGATAAAACGAAAAGAGAGGAAGGAAAAAAATATATTTTTATGAATGTCTTAACGATTAGACAAGCTTTATAATTTTACATATCCATGTAAAGCGTTCGTTATTGCTTTTATAAATTTTTTTAAAGCTCTTAAATGCGTTATTAATTAAATGGGTGCCGATTTAAATTCTATCGAAGGCTTTCAATACATTGATTGGTCTTGAAACGCGACAAGAAAGACAGTATCACTCTCTGTGACAGGTTTGTCAACTTGGTAGTCGCAACCCAGTCTGGTTCAGATTCCTATCACCTTGCTTGATTAGTACCTAAACGCCGGTTGATTTCGAATCATGATAAGGTTAAGTAAGTCTCTACGGCTGCTGTTATATTTAGTGACTTCAATTCAGCCGTGCTCTATTCAAAAACAAAAGAAAAACTCTTAAATTGACTGTAATTGTTATTTTTTTATATTTATTATGGTCGAGTAGCTTAGACAAGTGGAATATTTGTTCGATGTCCATATGCTTGAAACCCAATAAGTACCAACGAAATTTTCGAAGTTTACGTATATTTATTCATTTCATTTGTTATATACTTATACTATATACTATTTGGTAACATATTGCATTGTCATAGAGTTTAAATATTTGAGAAAGGTACTTGTAGCGCTATTATACGTGGGAATTTTTTAGTATTGTAGATTTCTTGGTGTTTGAAATTGCCCATGAGTCGTAAGATGGTAACAGGAATGTTTAGCCTAATATATAAACGCTAAATGGAGGCATAGTTATAGGTTATGTATCTCTAACTATTAGAAACTTATATATGTAACTCGTTCATGATATATTATTAGAAATAAATCAAGACAACACAATTTGTTTTAATGGTCTAGAAAGCGCAACAAATGCCGACTTCAAAACGTTACATCGAATGAAGGAACAACGTTTTGTTATTTGCGGTAACAACGATGTGATTAGAGGAATCGGTTACTGTTGTATAACATCAAATTTCTACCGTAATATGAGTGTGACCGTAATAACTAATAACATGGTAGTCTAACATGCGAACTCTAAAATCATTTCTATCTACGTGCAGTAATAATCTTAAACGCACCCGTATTTTGGAAGTCATTATTTTTATGATACATTTGATATAACAATACCGGTTTTCAATGAGAGTAGTTTCAAAATAACGATAGTTTGAGCTTGTAATTCAATGTAAAGAATATATCAGTTATGATAACTTACAAAAACCTCTTCGTAAATGTCTATTTACAACTTTAAGCGTTAAAACATCTATACTTTTGTACTAAACTACTTGCATTACTGCATTTCTCAGATGTTTAGACTTGTTCTATGACATCTTTGCATTGACATCCTTGTATTAAGCATGGATTAATACTATTTTCTAGTTATTACAGTAGTGTTAAAGAGAATGATGGTCCGCGTTTTTAAAGCTTTTTAATCGGTTTTCTGTATTATTAGAAGTAATATTCAATACAATTAGTTCCAACCCACTAATTTATAATAATAGTTATATACAAAATTCTACTATATAGTGTTAAAGATGATGATTAGTAAATAAAAAACATCATGTGACATACGAGGAGTCTACAAACAAAATCCTTTTTCTTTGTATTAATAGTTTTATCAATAAACTAGCAGTGCTCGTGGCTTCATTCGCGTGGAACTAATATTTTATTTAATCTTACCTGTCTATTTTTGTAACTTTTTTCAATACAGTTTTGCTCCTATTAATGGTAGCGTGGAGTTAAACAGCCTAAAAAGCCTTTATTAAAGATTGCGCTATCAAATACAAAATTATTTTTTGAAGTACGATTGGTAGTTACTCAGATTAGTGCGTTCAAACAAACAAACCAATAAACTTTTCCTCTTCAGAATATTAGTATAAATTTCAAATTAGTTAACGCTCCTATATGACTTCAGTTAAAACGCTGTTCTACTTTGAAGTGGGAATACGAGGACATCGTGTCGGAAATGTTAGTGGGCGAAATATTTAATTCAATTTTGTATCCGTAAAAAGATTAGTATTTATTATTAGAAAGAGCAACAAGTTTGTGAATATATTTGCGAGAGGTTATCCGTAGAACTACTCATCACATTAGATTTATTACCAGTAGCTCATTATATTATTTCTAAGTGCTAAATACTATTTGTTATTTCTGTGGAACTTTATATCATAACTAGCAGGCCTGGTTAATGTGTTTCTGCCGTTTCTAATAGTGAGTAAATCTTCAATTTTTTTTGTCTATATTGTAAAATACTATTTTCATGGAGATCTGTCTGTATTAGGGTTTAGTTATTTCATATATACAAACATATATTTTTATATATAAAAATTACGAACTATGCTGGTATAATAAATAGATAACCATTTTATATAATTAAACTATTGGTCAATAGTATATAAGCATAGGGGAAAGATTATTAACTTGGGCACTGCAATTTCTGTCAACATTATGAGTTATTTGTAAAAAATACATAATGGGTTTTATATAAATAATTGGTGAAGAAAATATTTAAATTATTTAAAGCTTTGATCATATATTTACAATCAAAGCAAAGCATTAACATTTATATATGTCAATATTAATATATATATTAATAATCACATATGTATTTAATGATAACAATAGTAGGTGTTTCTGCGTATTATATTATTGTTTAAATTAATTAATTGAGTTAAAAATATATTATTCAGTCGAATAAACTATGAAAATAAAAACGCGAAAATTTATTAGGGTTCCTTCTTTTCATCATCAACGTTAATATCGTAAAGCGGAAAAGTTTGTTTGCTTGATTGATTGATTACATGCCCACTCTTAGGAACTACTTATTTTCTAGGAACTAATTCTTTTTGACATAGCAATCATTGAGGAAGGCTTTAGGCTATTTAAGTTCACGATACCACCAATAGGAGCACAGGTGTATTGAAAAACGGGGAATAATATGAAATAATAATTTTTAAGTTTCACGCGAACGAGGTCGCAGGCGCAGATAGTATTTTATATAGAAGTGAATTATTGAGTATAAAGTTAAATTTTATTTAGTAAGTTATATTTTAGACTGAAATATTATGATTATTCTAAGTTACGTAAATTACTATTATATACTATGTACTAATAATAATATATACTATAATACTCGATATGTAAATTGAACGACGAGCGACGATTTTTATTTGCTTTATATTGTATGTATAAATAAAATGTATATTAATTAGGACTCGTTTCATTTCCTGTACAACCTACACTTAACGATAAATTAAAGGTAATGTGGATCTATTTATCGTTTGCAAATATTTTATAGTTTCTGACTTTGCTAGGAAAATTAATAATGGATGTTTTTTATTTCATAGTATTCATCGATATAATCAAAAGGTATCATAAGTTCGGAACGAGCATATTCGTGCGCGATTTTAGCCTGTGTCTAATTTAGGGAGGAAGAGATGGCTGACCACAATCTTAGGCGTCATTCAATCAAATGTCTTGTAGCCCATTCATAATTTGGCGTTGCCAGCTACGGACAATTTTTAAACACAAAAAAAGAATTATTAATCGATATTATTATATATTACGTACAATACGTAAGCTCAATGTACTACAAAGTTTTCTTAAAAAAGGGTCGTCCGCTTGAAAGACCGTACGCTAACTTTACTTTCCTATTGTCATCCGGCAACAGTACTGGTGTTTTTATTTAGATATGCCGCGGCTTCATACTGCGCCGCCCCATTTATATGAGATGAAAAAAAAAACTCTTGTAAAAAGTGACATCGTCGCTTACGATGTTTTTCCAGAAAAGGCTTGATGTGTTTATGTGATACCTTTTGGTGTGTGGATAAGTTACGATAGGATTGGTACATATATCCTTGAGGTTAAAATCCTTACAAAAACAATGTACGTATTATGCAAATTTTAAAATTAAGCGTTAAGAGTGAACGTAGATATTCACTTAAGTACCACGTTCGTTTTGGCATAGAAATTTACGTCACAAAACTACTATTGACGTCACTTGATACGTCATTCTGTTTAGATTAGTACTGGATTATGACGTGTAGATTATTATTAGATAAAATGAATTTGACTGTACGAATCGTACAGAGGTTTAAGCGATCTCCTTCGATCGCTGAGTATTGTAGATTCAAATCTAAGTCAAAAATATTATTTTTATGCTCCGCAACTGCAGTTTTTGCGTCGTAATGTGTTCCTCGACACAGGACTTGATCTTTAGCACAGTTTTTTTTAATAAGTTGGCTGTCCCAATTGTTTGATTTACTCTGGAATATATATTTTTTTTTTTTTAATATTTACACGATAATAATCTTAAATAAACATAACCAATACTAAACGATAGTTTACCTAATTAAAATAACAAACAAATACACTGGAAATGTTAGCAAATTTGGTAATTCAAGATAATCGCGCAGATCGAAGTGTTAACCAATGTTTGCGTTTTTGATTACTAAATATTTACAAATAATTTTATTACTCATAATTAAATATTGCTCTTAATATTACTGAGCACCCGCTTACAATAACCTCGTCTGATGAAATAAGAAAGGCCACGAATAAAAGTGAAAACGAAATGTTTTTATTCTTTACCGTGCGACTTTTAAACATAATCAGAGTTATACAACTTAATTAGTATCATCCCAGACGTAGTCATAGGGATGGCGATCTGAGATCAATTAACCGTATTATCGATTTTTAGGGTAAAAAATCAATCGTTTAAATCGATTTACCACTCCGAATTCATCCGGTAAATCGATATTTCATCCAAGAATCGAGCTTCGATTCTTAACTATTTTTATAAAACATTATTTAAAATTATTTGAACATGTTACCTAAATATATAAAATTGATAGAAATATAATTTTTCACATATATAGAATGATAAAATCGATTATTATGGTGTTCTTTTTGTTTTCTATGACTAGTTTTATATTGAAAATATAAGCACGAATAGCTGACCGAGTAAAAATGAATTTTTGATGAATTGATCATTTTTAACTCGATTTTTTGGGAATCAATTCATTTGATTTAATTTCGACTCCATTGATGGATCGATCTTATTCTGAAAGAATTACTACCTCTACTTAATAAACTTCATCGTGTTTACAATCGAATTATATTAATGAATCAAGACACTTTAGAAGATGATAAGTATAGTGTAATACAGAAACATCGCAACCATGTACGCAACCATGTTTTTCTTTGAGCTGAGTATGCTGTTAGCCTGAGGGACTTTGACAAGTCCACCGGGCATGTGGAGCTGTGTCGGAGAGTATTCATCTGAAAGGCAATTTGCGCAAGGGTACAAAATAGGCCGGACTTCAGCTTGTGCTATTGCTGAAATGAAAATTTAGCGTATCTAGATTATCCCTACGAATTGGATACCAAAGAATTGGCGGTTTTCGTTTTCACATTTTTTTAGGAACTCACCCGGTGCTAGCCACCGTGAATATCTAATAGAAGCCCATGGCCATCTGATTGAGACTTGTGCCAAGATAGCGGCCTGTACACTGAATCAAAACTCAAAACAACTCCCAACAGAAAAAATTTCCAGCTATAGTTAAAAACTTTTTGCGTATTTCCACTATGTTAAAATTTATAATTCGCATAACGTCTATCAGTATGGATAATATATTTGTTCTGTAAGTTCAAGAACCATGTCAAACAGGTTTGATGTCAAAAGTTTATTATACGGTAAATCAATATGTGAGCGATCGTGATGTCTGGAATTGATACCCCTCTTTGTACATCCGCTAATAACTGCTGTAAATATATATTAAACTATTATGTAAGAAAAATGGCATAAAGAAAGGTATAAGAATAAGATCTAAAAAAAGATGCAGGTAGAGTTTCTTGGCAGTTCTTCTCGATAACTGATTTACTTTCTCAACCGGCGGTAGTATTGACGTCCATAAGCGCTTTCTTGGGGCCTAAATTGAATAAAGATTTTTGATTTGAATTCATTTATTGTTTTCTATATCCTAAATTAATTGAATTAGTTTAATTATACGACACCTGCATAAAAATCTTATAAGTTTGTTTAACTATAAGAATCTGTAACCCACATGTCTCGCTTTTGGTGTTACAAGTGTCCATAGGCTGAAGTGATTACTTACCATTATGCAAACTGCACGCTTGTTTGCTGCCGTTATAATATTTAAAACAATATTAGTATTACATGTTGAATCGCGGCGACGAATTTCGTTTGTTACTTGAAAAGTCCTATATTTAGTAAGACTTGATCGCATCATGTTCATACTTGAGTCAATATTTTAAGGTGTGTATATAATATAATGTTTCACCGTAAATTTGTCACTAATATTTAATAGAAATAATCATATCCGCGATAAAATGAAGTTTTTTAACTGTGATAGGTACCTCGAATATCGATTACCTCAGAATACAAGTTTTCAGCATAATATCTCATAAATATCTCAATTTTTAACGCGTTAATAACATACTAAAATCGATACCCAGACAAATATTTATAGCTCATTATAATGTGCATATTTTTATTATTTATTAATATATTATAAAATTAATTAATAATAAATACTTTATCTAATTATCATATTATTGTGATGAAACCAATCGCAGGTTCGTCTTAACTCATGGTCTAGTTCCGTTTCAATCGGTTACATCATTAATGGAGGGTGAGGTTTGGTTAATAAATTAGTTTTGAAGTCATTATTGGCATAACATTTTTCGTGTATCGGCTACGAAGGACACATAAACACTGGTTATGAGGTTGGCTCACAAGTTAAAGGTCATGCGGAGACGTTAGATGATAGGGTTCTATTAACGTAAAGGTCAAATTGTAAAGTATTTTAAAACTATATATGCTATCGTTAAAGTGCAGAAATCAGTTGTTGTACGGATAATACAGGTAATACACAGGTTAACTGAGGTGATTCGTTAAAAATTTTGAACTGTTTAATTTCTTTTTTTAATGGGTACTTTATAGGGTTAGCGTTTACCCTCAATTATATGTAAGGAGACGATGTGGCCAAATATTGTGGACTGGCTCTCAAGTGCAGCTGCTGAAACACATCTATAAGGCTTTGATGATTTTGAACTTGAGGTGGTAACTAACCAAAACGGTAGTACATAATTCTCTACAATCATGCTATGAATTCATTACGATATTTTCTTTCATACACAACTCAAGCTCATTGCTAGGATACGAACTTCCGTTCTTCGATATGACGTCTAAACATACTACCACTGATACATTATTTTTTAGAAAGTGATTATTTTATGTATAATTCATAGTTATTTCCCAAAATAATAAATTAGCAAAGATCGAGAGGTTCTTTAAAAAGACTATAATTGATTTCTATGACAAAATTGATTTTGTATAGTTTTAAAAACCAAGCGGTATAAAGTAAGCTGGTCAAACTGGAATCCCTAAACGGTCAGTATGTTTTTTAAGCTATATACTTCAGTTAAATAGGTATAACAACTATACACGTTGAAACATACGTTCCAGAGCAACATTTTTATTTCAACTTATGCAATTGTTTTAATATCACGTCATTCACTTGAACTTAAACATATCCACATATTTAATAGATATTTGCAAACACAAGACGTGCATATGGTAAATGTAAGATAAAATAGAGCTATCACTTTGGAGTATAGAATTCAGTTGAAGCTATTTGGCAGATGACTAATTTTATTTATATTATACTGTGTAATATTAACATACACACATTATATCAGAACTAATGGTGAACCAACCAGAAGTCATTTTTATAGGTTTAGCGTTATGTCCACAATCTGATCTGATATTAAGTTATGATGCAACCCAAGATGGCGGAAGCCCTAATCCAAGTGGAGGGACTGAGGTATTTAGCGGCAGATTTTCAATTCGAGGGTGTTGGTTTTTAACAGCCGGGCGGGCATTAAAAAAGCCTTGGTATGCTTATTGTTATGGTTATGGTGGTTGTTATGGTATATTGCTATGGTTTCTTCAATATGTTTTCCTTCACCGAAAGCTCCAGACTTAATGTAAGGATTCGTAGTCACTGCCATGGACGCGGTATCCGCATACATTACCAACTGAATCATCATCGCTTCATAATCATACTTCTTTTATTGGCGCTTTTCTTCTCGATGGAAATAGCATACTACACAATGAAAATCATACCTTAACTAGAACCAAACAATCAAAACTAATTAAAGAATTATTCGATATGAATGATTACAAAAAAATATAACAATATTTTAAGAGATGTTCAGTATTTTTTAAAATGCCCCTTGAATGAATGAATAAATAAATAAAAACAAGTAAATAAAATTTAAATTAACAATAAATTTAAAATGTTGTTGTAAATGTAAAGGTTTAAATGCAGTAAATTTTCATGCTGATCGCAACTTCGAATGTGTTAATTATTACTTTACAACAATACTTCAAAAATTAAAAACGTATTAAATGGATAACAGATATCACCCTGACGTAGCTTTTTATCAGTGAACGAGTAAGTAGATACTTTTAGAAGTTACCTCTAACACCTATATTCTCATACTTGGTAAAAATAGCCCGACAAAAATTGAATATACATTGATATAAGCACAAAAACCAATAAAGTTATTTCGATATCTCCATAGCGACGCGACGTGCGAGTATGCAAGTTTTTCAAATTGTTTTCCCATAGGCCTCGTGAAGGTATTTGACTCGTACGAATGTCGAATGTAAAATAAACTTTTAAATTCGTTTCGAATAAATCGACAGTCATGGATGCGTACGCTTAAACGGCAGGTAATTCCATTTATTTATTTTTAACTTTAAATTTATTACGTTGTCCGATTCGTAGAGTAAAGCAAAACATCACCAGGGAGCGAATGTAAAAACTTAAAATTTATTTTATTGTATTGATTTATTTGCATTTATTATTGGAAGCTCTTACTAGGAAGTTTATGTTGTTAACAATACATTTATTACAATAGTGACATTAAATGCTTCGTGTAGTTCAGTGGTAGCCAACCTGTTCCTGCCGCCCATAAACGGGTGTACCATTTATCACATTAGGTAGTAGAAGTTTCTCATTTCATTAAATTACATGCTTTTGTGAGGTCAATATAATTTACTGATTGGAAAGTCACTGCAGTACTACCAAAAACCGGGTATAATACCTGCCGGGAGAGTAACATCCTAAAAATAGTAGATGTATAACAATGTCTTTGGTATTTCATGTCGAATCGATCGCATTACATTGACTCTCTTTTAGTTTATCGATTTTTGCGACCAGCGACTCTATACTTTATTGACAAAAGGTTCGCATATAAGTACAACAGTGGTGGCTTTATCAGGATTAAGTGTACCAACTATAAAGTAATAGTCCTATATTCGTTAAGCATTTATTATTAAACGCTTTGGCTTCTTCTAATTCTACTTAATAAATTCTCCTCATTGCCTTCTTTAATCGATAAATTACTGTGGAACCACTATTTAGTAAAATAAATCTATTAGTCACAAATATACAAAAGTGGATGATATGTTTAAAAAGGTTGACTACCACTGCATAGTAATAATAAAAATAATGAGCGATCCTTTTCTGCCATGTAAATTTTGATAAACAACTTAATACGTACAATTCCAGTGAATGGGTATAGTCATATAAAAAAAATTGGCAGACACAGTTTCTTTATTATAATAATTCTAACATTTACCTGATTTTGCAACATTCCCGAGCGGCGTCTGATAGCTGACGACGGTCTTCGTATCACCAATCCAGTTCACTACGAGGATAATGGCACACAGTGTATGTTTTTTAAACATTTTTATGTTCACTTTAAAACTTAATTTGATTTCAAATAATTAAAACAACCGCAAACGAATGTAGAACGCGCTTAATTGCTTTACCACAGAGGAGTATTTCCTAAATTGTAAAATGCAAATTAAATTCCATTTTCCAATGAGATGATATTTAATGACATAAAAGAATTAAATTATTACACATTGATTGCTCTTAATTTTTTTACTTCGTAACACTTAGCGATGCTTTTAATTGAGCCAATACTTATTACATAAATTTCTAAGACTTAAGATTAACGTAATTAACATGTGGAATTGGGAGTATTTCCATTTACATTAATGTTTAGACTATCTGTCGTTTGCAAGAGGCTATGGCAGTCAGTGAACACTTTTTATTATCACAAATCTAATCTAACTATAGGAAACCATTGTAAATTATCTAGATAACTTGAGAAATAAATGACTTGCATATTTCTAGGCAATTTGTAGAATACCTGCGTTCAGAACTTTAGCTGTAACATTTTCTCTTGTTCAGCACAATATATTTTGTTAATCTTCGCAACAATTACCTACAAAGTTTGATAAACATTACAAGCATATTTGTCGTATACTGGTTGGACGTCTTTGATAGTAATGAAATCCTGAACGTGTATACTATATGTAATATTTATGTACATGGATACATTATATGTTAAAAATTACATTCGATCTAATTAAGATATTCTAACAACTTGAATACGGAATCGAGGCCGTATTTTTTCAGACTTAATTAAATGAAGCGATTATATTTTATTTGTCAAGGGTACTTTACAAAAGCCCTACTTCCTCTTTTTTATATAAATGATTTATGATTCATCATCTCGTTATTGAAATATTATCATATTCGTTTATAATATTTTAATTCATATAAATGTGCTATAAACATAATTTTGCATTTTAATTATTTTATTAAAACTGTAAATATATCTACAGTACATACGTACTGTATATAATCTACAAACAGGTAGACATAGAGAGAGAGAGAGAGACAGACAGCAACAAATGTTATTTAGTTTTTGTATGAATTTCTTATCCCTAATGAAATAAAAATGTATTCTTGTAAAAATTTGTTGAAAGTCCATAGGTGAACTATTCTTGCTTTAATACACACGAGATTAATTATGTAAGAACCGGGTCGTATATCTTTGTATGACTCTAAAAAACGTATCAAACTTGTACCAAAAACGTCAAGTACTTTTAACAATTTATATTGTGACAAAAAATAAAATTACCTGCTAATCTACCTATATACATAATACAGCATAACGAGTTTTCTTTTTCATTACCCTTTAAATTTTTCCATACACAACCTATTCATACCTTCTGCCCTACTTTAGAAGTACTAATCACTTTCGTCCGAATGCTATTTTTACCAACCTTTTACTGACGTATAATTATTGTTAATTATTACAATAGTAATATTTGCTATCATAAGAATTTGCTACTGAAATTTTTCATCTAATATACTTCATTTGTGAGCCAGGCTCGTTTCTAAACTCAGTACTAATGATAACTAATAAGTAATACAGTATATGTAATATTATAAAGATGCAATGATTTTGTTATTTAGAATAGGAAAAATCCTGACGGATGTGGTCAGAAGGAATTCAATGATTACGAATTGAAGGTTGTTGGAAAATTATAATGACGTAGGTACATAGCAACCTTGATATGGATTTTTGAACTTTCGAAAGTTGCATGTGGCGGGCTTTACCAGAGGCTTCGGAGACATGAAGATTCGCACGTTGACTCATAAAAAAAACTGGTGGGTCGATTGCGAAGTAATAACTTGTGAAACATAATCAGATATCTATTCAATTTGCAATGTTGTAAGGTTTGTGTTGCGAAGTGAACATCAGCACGGAAATGTATTTTAATTCTTTGTTTATTACCAAAAAATGATGAGAAAATAATATGTACACTTTACTTAAGCATCCCCATTGTCTAATGCAACTAATTAAAGACTGAATTCCAACAAATTTATGCAGAATATTAAGCGAAACTTGTATGCATAATGCACCATAAAATTTCGAGAGCTATCTTAGTTATTAGTTGATAACATGTATAGAAACGTAAAATACATTACAGACTAGTGAATATGTGATTATAGGCAGGTAAACGACTGTATCATTCTTAATTATATATATATTTTTATTATCATTTGCAAAGAATCAATGCCGACAGCTTTACCGCTCGTGCGTCATTAAAAAATTTCTAATTTTTTGTGAATTAAAATTATACGTGTGCGTAGCCCACTGCTTGAGAGGTCTGTTACTTACCGCCTAAATCTCGCAGTTGCATTTCTCTCTAAGCTGGTTCAAAGTTTACAACCAATTCAATTAGAAATTGAAAGAACAGACGATATTGTTGCGTTATGAAAGCGTCTACGTTTCTATTAATTCCATTGAACAGTTTGGGGCGATTTCAATAAACAGCAGTGCTAAAGGGGATTTTAAAATTATGCAATAATTTAGAACCGGTTTTGATTGGAACAACCATATATTGTAGTCTCTCTATTGTAGTCAATCTCTATTAATTGTAGTCCGAATTTTATTGCTTAAATTATACCTATTTTACACCAGCTTGTACCCGTGGCTCCGCTCGCGTTGTTGTTGATTAAATTATAAGCAACTATTCTCTAAAGTTTGAAGCCCCAATCATAATCTCAATTCTTATAAGTTTTTCGCAAAAAGTAGCCTATCACTGTCTCCAGGGTCTGAACGATTTCTATAATAAAATTCGTCATAATCGATTCATCGGTTTAGGCGTGAAAGCGAAACAAAGAAACAAACTCACTTTCGCATTTTTAATATTAAGATAAGGATTATAACCAAGGATTTGTGTTTAAATTAAAGCTAACGTTTTGAAATCGCACACGGGACAGATATAATTTTATTATGGCACAAAGAATGTTTAATAGAGATTTCCTTTTAAGACTATGAAACGTGGAGATTATAATCAATAAGTGTAACATTCGAGGCTCGATTTTGTTAGTTGACAATCACATTGTGGTATGCAAATGTAAAAGGTCTGACCTTCAAGATTGAACCTATAAAAGTGTAACCCGAATTTCAATGTAACAAATCAAAGAAGAGTATCACGGATACAAAAGTCACCTTCGAAGGCATGTATTGAGCAATAAAAATACGTCTCATTGTAATGTATTCCTCGGGCTGACATTCGAAAGGATCATAACTTTTATAGAACGTCGCAATTGGACTAAACGATCTCATTTAAATGTAATTTTGAGATATGTTTAAAAAACAATGTCTTTATATTCTCTGTGGAAAAGATATAAAAGTTTATTTTATTTTTACAATAGTAACTGTCCAATGGTCAAAGTTCGACCAAGAGTGATTATATTTTTAAGTTAACGTGATTAAGGTTCTATTATATGATTTCTATAATGATAGATATTGGTAATGATCTGCATTATTGAGGATTACTTGGAAAGTTATGAAAAAGTAAGAAGAATTATTATCTATTTGATATTACCAATATGAATTTAAACAAATAACATCTTGTTTTATGTAATTTTATAACCTTAGTTATTATAAATTCTGGGTTACTTTACAGACTTGTAACCATATTAAATCATATACTCGTCCATACGTACAAAATTAAAAAGGGTACAATGTTATCCCTTTACGTATTTACAAGCTATTGTTCGCATTAATTCAATCAATTTTTTTTTTGTTCCATCTAAAAATATGACAGACAGATGTAGATTATTTTTAATCTAGATATAAACAAGATTCCTTTTTATTGCCTATGTAAACACTTACGCATATGTCAAGGGTGAATAAGCATACAAGCAATGGACACAAAATAATACCCAGATCCAGAACAATTATTTTTAGATCTGACAAATAATCATCTGTGTGGGATCCGGACCCACAGCACGCGTCAGAAACGAGGCGACCGCCTAAATCGCTACACATAAGGTTCAAGAAAAGTGAAAATTGCACGACAAATGCGTACTGCATGAATTGACTGAAGGACACCAACAAACAGACATTGACTACTGCGTTACATTACTCAACTGTTGTGACGGTTCGAGGGAATTTTGAATCGTATCGTTACTTGTGACAAAAATGGATCCTTTACAACAGTCGGAAATGCTCATCACAGTGATTGAGAATCCAGGAACCCAAGAGAACCGGCCAAATCCAGTTCGAAGCGAAAGTTGTCCCAAAAAAAATAATGGTGAGTGTTAGGTGGACCAGTGCTAGTGTCGTACACTACAGCTACCAAATATTATATAATCTCCTAATATTTTTTTTGTTTTATTTTTCCATATAAAACGCTATAGCATATGTAAGAACCTGATATATTAGTAGGTACAATATTTTTGAATATGTTATATTGGGATACGATATTGACATTAGTAAGTGTTAATTTGTGTAAGGACTTATAGATTTGACAAAAAAAAGAGTTTGCTTGAAAATAATAATTTTTGATAGGGTCCACAGTGGTCTAAAAACGAAGTTAATCGCGTTTTGTAAAACTGGATTTCAATGAACCTGTTCTAAACTAGGAAATACGTTCCAAACTAAAAAAAAAACACACACGCTGAACGCAAGATCCTTTAGTGAAACCCGAATTTGTAAAAACACATTCATATTTTCCATTAATTAAATTTTTGCCTAGAGAAGATTTTAGGTTCCTAGATTTTACGCTAACAAATGCTTAATCGTTTGTAAAGTAAAAATCACTCGAAATGGCTGTGACGACATGGTGTTAAAGAAACCCTATGATTTGAGAGCGATTGGTAGGAACCGAAATAATTTGTTACTACCTAAATTATAGGGATATTTCGTAATGACAATATTAATCTGAATCGTTGTAATGAGTCGTCTACAACAAATAAAAACTTCAAAGAATTTTAATTGCTTTCAAGGCTACTTTTAAGACCAATATAACTTGATGTTAGTGACCTTTATTCAAGGAACACATTGATAGTGAATAATATGATAATACTAAAGCGTGCAAGTTTTTTTAAACTTGTGTGATTGTGACTATATTTGAACTCTTGTGATTACCACACCATAGATCACTATGTAGTTTAGTGTAGCGAATACAATATAGCAAAATTTGCACAGAGATGGTTCTAGACGATAAATTTATACTAGATGTTAAGTAGGCGTATTGTTTAAAGCGATGATAGCTCAGTTGGTAGTGTATCCGGACGCTGTATCAAGGGACGTGAGTTCCAATGCACTTACAATGAGCTTAACCTTCGGTGAAGGAAAATATCGTGATGAAACCATAGCATGGTGCTAGGGCTATTTCTAATGCCCGCCTGGCTAACTACTACCCTTTTTTTATTAACGTGGTGTTTAAATTCCCAGTTTTTCAGACTTCTTCAATGCAACGCGCAAATGTATTACCCACGCTCAGGTCAAAGGCGTGAGCGGCATATGGCGACTCATTGGGTGCTAATCACCCAACACTACCCATTAAATCGCACTATGCCGACACTTCCAACTCCCGTGTTGCCAGAAACCAGGGACAGCTTTCACAATACTTCTAGTTTGGCTACTACTACCCTTAAATTGAAAATCTGCCTCCAAATACCTATAGGTGTGTTTCGGCAATTTCACTTGATAACCAATCCTTCCACTAGGTTTACCGTGTCCACCATCTTAGCCTACATCGTCATTAAACATCAGGTGAGATTGCAGCCATAACGCTAAACTTCAACATGTTTTAATAGCAATGGGAAAGAGGTTCCCGGAATCTGGCAAGTAACGGGGAACCTATGGTCGCCATGAAGATTTTTAGTAAATATTGCTGGTTCGCAGTATCCCATTCAGTCCCACATACCTCTCTCGCTGTGTGTCTAACGTACGCGGGAAGGATATTTATATGTAAATGTACGTTGATTGTACGTGTAAGTTAGAACACTATTCATATAAAATACTTTTGAATATTTCGCAATAAAAAAACATAAACCTGGTTATACAATAATTTTGTTTGAAACTTTCAAAATGTAAACAGTAACCGGTGTTGCAGAAATATTTTTATTTACTAGTTACATGAAAAAAAATGATCCGGTATGTGTTGAAAATCTAATAGATACAGCGTCGGTAAACGTTTCCGGTTCAATTTCACAGTTTGTTGGTGTTTCCGTACTTGGCCGTCTGAAGCCGGATTAGAAATTATATTCGACCCGGTCAACATACCTATGTATATATACCTACTCACTACTTCTACTCAAACGAGTTATAAAACAATATCCAGTAGAACATTCGCTCGATATTTTTTTCTTTTGTTACTTATAAATTTTTATTTCAAGCGATTACCATAAAAATCTAGACATACAACATTCATTTAAGAGCTCATGATTTGAAAGATTTAAAAGTGTCACTGTCCTCCGACTTTTTATGAGCGTCAAGGTCATTATTTTTTTAGTGTGACCACACACAGACACTAAGGGCGAGGTCAAAGAAGTGAAGAAAACTATTTGGTTTGGAATTGAAAAACATAATTATAATATACGAAGAAATAAAATGATATTGAAAGCTCTTACGTGATTTAAAGAATATAAAAAAAAATCACAGTCACAATGTCACCTCATTGGTAAATGGCAAACGTCATACGCGATGTTAATAAAAAAAGTTAGGTTTTAAATTTGGAATGGTTTGTGCGCGCGCGCAAATCGGAACGCGCGTGCTCTGTGCGGTCGTGCCGGTAACACTAAAGTGTCCAACAATGATAATATAAGCAAAGCCTTTGTGCAACCTTCGGATTGAAAGCCGCATTTTTGTGGTCAACCGCTTCGTCTATCGAGAGAAGATGTTGCAAACTCTTAGAATCGATTGACCTTTACAAGGTTTAAATGGTTATAGCTTATGTAAATACATAGGTATAATAGTACCACAGATAAGTAACTATAGATTATTGCACACTCTCAAATCATGTCCAAAAATGAGTATTGAGACTTCTTTAGAGACCATTGAGAAAGTGGCCGATAACTCTTACGCTGAATTTTAATTTAACTTTTGGGCATGACTTCATTGACGTGAAAACACTTTATGTGTATGGACTTTATGTGTCAAAACTAGACTGAAAATAGGCCCTCTATAATGTATGTTTAGTTTTTGGTCATGATTGCATGTTATAGCCCAGGATGAGAAAACATTATGCTTAGTTAACTTATTCATATTATGCTGGTTAAAAAACCTAAAACCAATTACCGATAGATTATCAATAATAAGGCTAAAAGAGTATTAAAATATGCACATTACAATACCCAACTACCATTCTTTCATTGCTTTTTTTTTAGTTCTAAAAATTTTTAATTTAAAGTTTGGCCAAAATTATGCTTGACGTTTAATATACGGGTTGTCAAAATAGGTCTCGTGGAGGTACTGATTCTCAAATGTGAATTATTAGTGGCATATTTTAGAGTGAAACAATATTACAGATGTGGGGAACAGTGGCATACCCAGTGAGATAACTAAGGCCGATATTAAAAACTGACAACCAAATTGTGTTTGAGAAGTTAGGGTATAATATAGAAATGAAATTTTATTCAAGCATATGTGAATGTTTTTTCACATTTCTCGTATATTTCATAATTTTTAATCAATTGGTAACAACATTTCTTGACGTCATAGGAAAACATTATGATGAAACAGAAATGTTTAAAAATGTTTTCATAGTAACCAGAATTTAATGGAAAGAATATAGAAATATTTCTGGAATTCATCTATATGTTATGGCTGGAGTGATTGGTTTACTCGTTCTTCTTGGTTCCATAATATCATCCTTACAACTATATAAATGCGAAAGAGAGTTGTCCGTTTCGCTTTCACACCTAAACAATAGAATCGATTATGATACATTTTGTTATAGAGATAGATGAGAACCTGGAGACGGTGATAGGCTCTTTTTCTTGCGAAAATCTTATCGGAAGTGTAATGAGAGGGATAAACTTTGTACGAAATTTTTTATTGCGTCATCCGATATTTTTGAGAAAATCAAAATTAACGCGAGCAAAGTCGCAGCTAAATACTAGTTATTAATATTTTTGTATAATTAGTCCTATTAGATTTATCACTACTATACAACTTCGGTTATACATAAATACATACAACTATCATAATAACAAATTGCCATATATATATATATGATTTCAGTTTATTGTTCCGGGGATCGAATTGTTGAGAAATTTGAACTTTTATTTATGTATTTTTTTCATTCCATTGACAAGAATCATTTTCGTCCGTCACTATCACGTGCACTGGAAAATAACCATAAATCATGGGAATGGAACGTCGTCAATGCTAGACATCTTATAGTAATGTCATACAAGCTGCGTGAACGACCGATAAATGGCAAGGTTTCTAGATCAAAGCCCTGGACATCAATGTACTTGTTTTTTACAAGTGGACAATGAAACGCCTCGTGTATAAAACAGTTTTTGTTGATATTGACATTTAAATATAGAGTTAATATGGATTTAGATCAATATACATAATTAATTTGCATTTTATTTCAATGTATTAAAATTCATTATTATCAAACCTTTTTATATTTTATAGGTTTATGATTATGTCAGAATCTAACCTGATCTGAAGTGATGATGTAGCTCAAGATGATGAACACGATTTGTTATTTAAAATAAAAGTATCTAACGATCTATTATTTAAAATAACTGTCTTATAGAGTCATGAAAAGAGATCACAAGTAATAATTATATTTAATGCAGCATTATCAGTCTGTCCTGAATTTAACTTCATAGACTAAAAATTAATTTCATCAAAGCACGAGTAATGTATAATTCAAATATGATTTATTGGTGGTATATTCTTTTAATGATGTATACGCCCATTTAGGTCGCACTTATTTATTACGAGCGAATGAAGGTGAAGTTTTAAATGAAGTTGCTGGCACCAGCTAGTAATAAAGATGAGAACTTTATTTCACATACAACTATTCAAGTCCAAACCATGCAAAGCTTCTATCTCTTGTTTAAATTTACGGTCGCTACTACTATGCTATAACAATAATTAGAATATAAACAAGATTTTTTTTTTAAATAAACTAAAATTAATGAAAAAAAATACAATTAAACAGACCAAAAGTAAATAGAAAGGTCACTTATGACACATCACCAACAGTAAAAATGGTACATTTATCATTACAAGCATATATTTAACTTTCAATGTTATTGAAATTGCACTTATAACACGAATATATAAATAAAATATAATCAAAAAATGTTTGCAAGTAAATAATTCAACAATAAATCAAAGAAAAATAATATTTAAGTGGTTGATTACATAGTAAGTGATTTTATTTCAAATTACCTAATGGGAAATATATAAAAGATGTTACTCTAGTTACTTTTTTATTATGTATTATCTCCTGGTTCGTATCGTTAGGGCCAATCTATAATATATGCCAATGCAAAAAAGCTCACAGGGTGTAATGGCAGTGACGATTATCAATTTATTGCATTTTGTACGAAGATAACAAAGGTCTTCGCATATTACTTTACATAGCGACGTGTTAAAATGAACGTTAAATAAAAAAGAACATAAAGCAACGAAAAAGCTGTGGGAATTACACGGTGAATGGGTGCTTGTTGAGTCACATCGTTTCCAATCCTCGATAGCATCCGAGAGTTAATCAGATCCGAGCATCGTCACGACCTTGACTTTTACAAATAACTATAATTAATAATATACACAAATAGTGTGTTGCAAGTTCCAGTTGCGAGTATTTTTTAATGACAACCACGATCATGCTAATCAACTGGATACTAGTATTTTGAGTAAAACGCGTCAGAAAAAATATGAACTATTCCATTACATATTAAGAAATTTAACAGCTTTTAAATCAATCTATACTTAAGAGCAAGAGACAAAATTATAATAATCTGTCGTTTTAAAATACCTTTTATAGTTTTACTTAGAAAGATCTTTAATATTTTCAATTCTTTCAATAATCAGAAATCAAATAACTGCTAAACAGACCAATTATAAAGAAACAACATCGGTGCTTATCAAAATCAGTACGTCTACTCATCCATCCATCCATCCATTCAACCGAAAGCCGTCCACTTCTGGACATATGTCTCCCCCAAAGATCTCCACGACGACCGGTCTCTTTTTTTTTTTTTTTTTTTTTTCGACCTGACATTCGCTGTTAGCCGTAAGGGCTTTGACAGCTTCACCGAACTTTTTGGGGCGAATGCTAAGGGCACTCAGCCCCATGGCAGAGGGCGCAAGGGTGCCAGAATGGCCGAACCTCGGCTTGGACTACTGCTGGAATACGAACAAAGATTCGCGATCCTAACTAACCAACAGGTCCTAACAATAACATAGGGCAAACCACGCGAGGGCCGCAGGAGTAGTCCCTTACAGAACCGTGTACTTTATGTGTGGGTGTGCACGGATGATATGCGTTGTGATGATGTACTCTCAGTGATGTAGAGTGTCACTGTATCGCGCGAGCAGAGTCACTTGAGGGCTCCTGTCCGGAGGATCGATCCTAGGCTCAAGAATCTGCAGAGGGAGGCCGCGGCGGGTGTGCGGGAGCGAAATTTACCGCTCGGCCTCGGCGGCGAGAACGGCGGTTACACGGGCGTGTGCGCGGACACGTATAATTGGTGGAGACGGCAGGGAGCAGTGCGTTCAATCTTGTTATTTTGTCGACGGGATCGGTGAGGCAGTTACGTGGCCGGCGTGCGAAGCGTTTAGCATACGGATTAGGAGTGTAGCTAAGTACGTGTACTATTTTGGGGTTGGGATGAACTTCGGCCTTTTCGAAAAATTTCTTTGTGACATCTTTGATATATGCATATATGGACGGAAGGTCCATATCTTTATGTAAATCTACATTGCGGACATAGGGTGGAGCTTGGACGGCTATACGCATGAATCTATTTTGTAACACTTGTAGTTTGTAAAGGATGGTGCGCGAAGCGTGAGCGAATACGGGGCAGCTATAAGTAAGTATGGGACGGATGCATACTTTGTATATTGTGAGCTTATGTCTGAGTGACATTTTGCTCTTAGAAGAGGTAAGATTGCGTAGCAGAACCATAGCCGTGGAGGCTTTTTTCTGTACGTAATCTATATGTTTTTTGAAGGTTAGGCGCCTGTCTAAAACTACACCAAGATATTTAGTATGATTAGCCCAGGGGATATTGACACCGAAAAGGTGTAATGTTTTTCTTATATTCCTCCTCGCGTGAGGATCGAACATGATAGCCGCACCTTTGTCTAGGTTTATTCCTATGCGCCATTTGAGGCACCAGGACCCAAACGTAGAGACGGCTCTTTGGACGCGGTAATATAAATGAATCCTATTCCTGCCCGAGCTGAAGATGACTGTGTCGTCTGCATAGGAGCCTACTGCGACGTTGGAGAATTCGGGAATGTCGCTAACGAACAAGTTGAATAGGCAGGGCGCTAGGATAGAGCCTTGGGGGACTCCTGAGCGTATTGGGTGAGGCGAGGATAAGGCTCCGTCTGCTTTGTAGCAGAAGGAGCGGTCCGATAGATAGGCAAGGATTATGCGGACTAGCCTGTCCGGAACTTGTAAGAGATTGAGTTTAAATATGAGACCTTCGTGCCAGACCTTATCGAAAGCTTTGGCTATATAAAAAAATACGGCAAGTGTGCGCCTAGGGCGATGTAACTCCGTGAAATTGGAGAGAATATGCTCCGTGAGGCGGAGAACTTGGTGGGTGCACGAGTGCTTGGGTCGAAAGCCGAATTGCTCGTGTGGTAAAAGACATTTGTCTGAGACAGTTGATTGAAGTCGGTTTAGAAGGAGTCGCTCGTATATTTTACCAATCGTATTGAGGAGGCTTATCGGGCGGTAGCTTTCCGGAAGGGATGCCTTTTTTCCGGGTTTACGGATACCTATTACCGTTGCCATTTTCCAAGCGGCCGGAAAATGGCAGTGAGTTATGGCCGCATTGAAGATGCAGACCAGAAGAACTATAAGTTTGTCAGGGAGAAGTTTGAGGGCTTCATTTCTGATTCCGTCGGGACCGGGGGCTTTCCTTGGTTTAAGGCTTTTTATAATCGCGAGTACTTCGTCAGTTGTAACCGGATCTAAGTTTTCGATTGGAGGGGTCTCTCTTATTGATTGAACTGTTCGATCGACCCTCCCGATATAACGACCGGTCTCCCGCCTCCCGCATCCAGCGGACTCCCGCAACCTTCACCAGGTCTTCGGTCCACCTTGCGGGGGGCCTACCTACGCTACGTCTTCCGGTACATGTTAGCCATTCGAGAACCCGTTGACCCCATCGGGCATTGGTTCTGCGAGCAACGTGCACAGCCCACTGCCTCTTAAGTTTAGCAATTCTTCGGGAAATGTCGGTTACTTTAGTTCTTCTGCGGATCTCCTCATTCCTGATTCGATCACGCGGTGAAACTCCAAGCATAGCCCTCTCCATTGCCCTTTGAGCAACTTTGAGCTTTTTTATTAGGCCCATTGTGAGCGACGACGTCTCAGTACCGTATGTCATCAGTGGCAATACACACTGGTCGAAGACTTTCGTCTAGAGACACTGCGGTATGTCGGACTAGAAGATTTCGCGTAGCTTCCCGAACGTGGCTCAGTCGAGCTGGATTCGACGATTAACCTCTTTCTCGAAGTTGGATCTACCTAAATGGACGCTTTACTCCAGGTATATATAACTGTTAACAACTTTAAGCGTAGAGTCACCGATTTTTATAGGAGTTGGCATAACATGGACATTAGACATGACTTTCGTCTTGTCCATGTTCATTTTAAGACCAACTTGTTCGGATACCCTACTGAAATCACCGAGCATCGTACTTAGGTCTTCTGCGGTCTCAGGCATGACTACGATATCATCAGCAAAGCGGAAGTGAGTTATGTACTTGCTGTTTATGTTAATGCCAAGTCCTTTCCAATCCAGAACCTTGAAGACATTTTCGAGCGCAGCGGTGAACAGTTTCGGAGAAATAACATCTCCCTGTCTACGTCTACCCGAAAACATATAATTATGATAAACCAGTAGGCATGAAAAACGTTTCAGTTGTCAAGAACTCGACTATAGCGCCAATTTTCTTTTTTTGCACTATGTGTTTTATATCCTATCCTAGAGGAATCCTACCATTTTATAGGGCAAAAATAGTATCCTATATGTCGATCGACATCGATGTATTGTCGATGTCGATAATATTAGTTATCACCGTATTAAACTCTATCAAATTTGTCCTGTAGTTTCAAATGGATAGAATGACAAAAATAAATATAAATGTATTTTTCAATGTCAATTTTTATCGAATTTTACACCTTTTTACACGCTTTTATTAACTTTATCTGTATGTTTGTAACCGACTCCTTTGGGCGCGATTTTGACCCACTTTAAACGGCCAGATTTCCTTCAAATTTTGTTGTTTTATCGTGGACCGATGACAATACACTAATTTGATAAAATTATGCCATTTTTCAATTTGCAAAATAAGATTTTTGTTAATTTATATAATTTTCATCTATAGTCGATAAGGCAAGGAACAAATTTTTTTTTTTTTTTTTTTTAGAAAAAGAAGCTATTATAAATAAAGAAAAAGTAGAAAATAAATTATAGTTTAAAGAACTAAAAAACACTCATTAATTTTACTTATATTTTCGGCTTTATAAATGATTGATGATATTTATAGATGATATTATAACTTCTCATGTACAAATTTATAAAAAATCGGTGAAACTGTTATTAATCTAAATATATATACAAACAATCAGAGAGACAGGCAGATATTTTTTTATTAATCGTGATTTTTGATGTAAAAACATATCATGTATAAATAAAACTATTTTATTTTATAAGAGCTTTTACAACCCAATTTCGCATATTTCTAGTGAGAAGGACTTTACACAATTAATGAACACAAAGTAACAATCAAACACAAAACAGTTATATTTGAATCACAGGAAAAATTGCCCTGCGCGGGAATTGAATCCACAGCTGATTGGTGCGGCTATTAAAAGACAAATCCTTTAACAGCTGGGCTAGTCGTGCAGTTACAGATTTATAGAGTCACTTAAGACATAAATTTTTTACAGAAATAGCATTGCAATTTACTACTGATAAGCTAAATAATACATAAAATACACATATACATAAGGGTTGTAAGTCTTTGTTATGGAGAAAAGTTACATTGAAAAAACCAAGTATATTAAGTTATCATTAGTACGAGTATACTTTCAGGAAGTTTTACGTTACAAAACCGCCTGCGTTTGAACATTCGCTTTCCATTTTTTTTTCTTAGAGAACGCGTTGTAATTTGCGATGCTGAACTGAACGAGGACTTTCCGAATGCAATCCGTTTAGAACAGGCGGAACGTCTTTCCAATAACAATTTCTTAATTGTAGACTTTTCTTTAAGTAAATTCAATCAACGCGTTGACTGCATGTCGCGTAAACTTCTATCAATATGTGTCGAATTCTCAAGTAAGCGATCCGGGACATTTTTTTTATACACTGCAGACTCTTTTTAATTTGTATTTTAATATTATTTTTATATTATGATGGTAATAAAAACGCAAAATATAAATAACTTGAATCCTCTTCTATGATAATAATCCGAAGCGTTTTAATAGGTAACCGGAGATATGAAATCATTGACTGATTTTTGTAAAAAAAAATATGAGATACGAACTTCTTAGCAAACCGTGGATTCGTAGCAGGTAGAGAAACAACTTGCAGTTTTCGAGACGTGCGATACGGATGTAGGTTTAAGGGGCCCTTTCCGACACGTGTCAATACACACTTTTACTACTTGTCTACCTCTCCCTGCCCAGCCAAATTTGGTTGGTGCCTGCTAGCGCAGCTTTAGAGGCACGTTCTAGTATAGAACTTACTGTAGTCCTAGATAGGCCGAGATCTTTTAAAAGATTTAGCTGATATACCTCTCACTCCCACTTCGACCGTATATAAATTGACCATTTAATCATTCCTATTCAGTCATCATTTTTGGGCTTTAGCTATTGACACTGGCATTGGCACTATGCACTATGAACAATATGTTTTTATTACTTACGAGCTAATAAGAAAAAATCATTGGATATTTGCCAGTTTTTTTATGGCTAGAATTAGTTTTCGAACTGATAAAAATATCTTAATGATAGGACACACGTTTTAACATTATTAGTTTCCAAATATGAAAAAATATTATTTATTTTGGATATTCGGAACCATTTTTATATCTCTGTTAATTCTTTTACATCGTTTACTTATTTCATTTTATCGATCAATCTTATTATTAATATAAGTGAAACAGAATATGAAAGCTTTTCGCCGACGAGTTGCGAGTTCGTATGAGTTCATTACAATATAAAGTATACTAATAATGGAGTGTAGACTGTAATACATATCAGGCTCAACATCAGTTTTGCCAGTGAAAAAAACTCAAAATCGGAGTAACAGTATAGTCTAAGACCGTATGCTACCTGGTAGAGGGACTAGATTTGTAGCTTCTATAAAAGCTAACAAACATTAACTATAATATTTCGCAAATGTAGATTAAATAATATTCAAATCAGTGTGAAATACATAGGCGTTATAATTCAACTGTCACAGTTTTAAATATTTGTAACAAAAATATAATCTCGAGAACATCTTTATTGAGCAATGTTCGTGATTTATCGCTATATAAATAATTAATTAATCAAACAACACACTATAGATTAATTAAAAATGATTCATTTTCATACTCACGGCCATGGCCTCCTTTATTAGCGATTTAGATTACACATAGATTACATTAAACTGGAAACGCAAATAATTGCTGTTTCTTCTTTTCTATACTAATTTTAATATAAACAAAATATTTTTTACTAAGCCGTAGAACTTAATGTTTCAATAGTAGTATACAGTACTAAGGTCTTTTAAAGGAGTTTTTGGCGAGATCTTGATCTGTCCTATTGTGATTTTTATTTTGATTTATATACTTCGTTATTTAGCCCTGTATTGTGTAATTTATGCGACATTTTACGTGATGTAGTGTAGCTGAAGAGCATAAGTGAAGTGAATTATGAATAATCATTCGGAACATAATATATTAATTCCCATAAAAACTCCTTAAAGAATTTCAACAAGAGAGTCACCATCTTGTAGAAGATAGTTTCATCTGCCCGAAATGCTCAAATCTTATTACCTGAAAATGGCAGTAATAGGTTCTAAAGAGGACTGAGTTGGTAAGAATAAAAAAAGAAAAAGGAGAGGCCCTTTAAAAGTTAAACTTTAAAATTCTTTTTGAGTTTGTAAGAACTATAGTTGACATATTCTTTTGGATTATCTCCAACCTTTTTGGTTGTTGCTAGACGCCGTAGTATGAAACAGAAGTAAACGTCAAAAAAGGATTCCAAAAGTCTGCTTATCTTTGTAAAATTATTTTCGGTTCAGTTATTTAAACGTTAACTTAAGAAACGGGATCTGATACCATGTTCTCAGATATGAGAGCACATATTCAGAATCGTGATTTTGTTTCTTTCCGTTCAGATAAGAAGGTCACGTGATCATATCACGTCTAGATTATCAGTTTAGGTTACATTTTATTAATTCTTAATAATACAAATATAAATATATAAATAACGCGTGAAATCGATGGCACACAGCAAAAACTAAAAAAATAATAAATACTTTTGAAGGGTAGTTTTTGGCGGGATCTTGATCTATCATGTGATTTTTGTTTTAATTCTTATACTTACTATACTTCAAATATTTAACCCTATATTGTGTAAATTAAGATGACGTTTTACGCAATGTAATGTAGCTGAAGAGCATAAGTGAAGTGAATTATGAATAATCATTCTGAACGTGATATATTTGTTATCACAAAAACTCCCAAGAGGGCTTCAACAAGAGAAACACCATCTTGTTGAAGATAGTATCGTCCGCCTGAAATTCCCAAATCTTATTACTCGAAAATGCCAGTAATAGTCAGACTAAGTTGCCAAGGATAAAAAAGAAGAAGATTTGAGATTTTTTTGACGTTTACTTCTTTTTCAATCACGACGTCTGGCTAAAATCAAAAATGTCGATGATGATATTAAAAGAGTCTGTCAACTATAGGATCTACAAGTTCAATATATTTTCATATTGATGTTCTATCCTAACGGGTTTATTACGACTGGATCCATACATAAGAACTAATACCTAGTCAAAAAAACCAACTACTCAGTATAATTACTCGAGATACACCGTGATGGTGATACTAGAATTTATTAAGGAAAACTGCCTATGTAGTCAATTTTGCCAATGTCCAGTGAGAAGGTTTTTATAACAACAATTAACAGATACAAAATAATAACCAAGTTCAATTTTCTTAATTATTAATTGAAGCAAATTTATTTAAATTTCAAAAGAAACAGTAAATACCGTAATAAAGTCTGGTGTGAAACTGATCTTATCTTAAATCTTTAACTACATGATTGTCACCCATCTATACGAAAACACGAAGCCTCGAGACTGGTAACATTTAAAAACGGAAAGTTACTACCTATTTGTTTAATTTATTATTATTATTATTATAAACAAAGAATCCGTACCGGGAAGATGTAAAAAAATTTATGCAATTCACTACTTTTAATGACAGTTATAAAGGTATATAACATGGATTCGTTGTCTTATAAGAAGAATTTATTAACGACAACAGTTTTTATTATGAGGTGATTTAAATATTAAAGTGAGAAAGATTGGTTTTTTAAATGTTTCTTATCCAATAAAATGTTAAATATATGAACCCTTAGGCTACTTTTAACTTAACATCGAAGCAAATCAGAAATCTTTATTCAATTTAGGCCCTAAGAAAGCGCTTATAAACGTCAAAACTACCACTGAATCGGAAAGTAACGCAGTCATCGAGAAGAACCGGCAAGAAATTCGATCTTTTTGTTTTTTACATAATAGTTTAATGTGTTATTTTGTGTATTTTATTTTGTATGTTTTATTTACAGTAGTTATTAAAGGATGTACCGAGAGGGGTGTCAATACCAGACACCATGACCGCTCACATATTGATCTACCCTAAAAATCGCCGCCGAGGCCGAGCGGTAAATTTCGCTCCCGCAAACCCGCCGCGGCCTCCCTCTGCAGTTGCTCGAGCCTAGGATCGATCCTCCGGATGGGAGCCCTCAAGTGACTCTGCTCGCGCGATACAGTGACACTCTACATCACTGAGAGTATATCATCACACCGCATATCAACCGTTATTGTTATTGTTAAGACCACTAAACCTAGTAAGTTAGGACCTGTTGGTTAGTTAGGGTCACGAATCTTTGTTTGTGTTCCGGCAGTAGTCCAAGCCGAGGTTCGGCCATTCTGGTACCCTTGCGCCCGCTGCCACGGGGCTGAGTGCCCTTAGCATTCGCCCAAAAAATTTCGGTGAAGCTGTCAAAGCCCTTAAGGATAACAGAGTATGACAGGCCGAAAAAAAAACACCCTGTTAGCCTTTTGACATCAAAACCCATTTGACATGGTTCTTGAACTCACTGTCCTGAAATTCGGTAATGTGCTTGGGGACAAGTTGTCGTTGACAATTTGCCGCCAGACACCTCTAGGTCTGTTCCGGCCGTTGCACTTGAGAGTTGGTCCCTCCACTAGGATTTGCGTGTCCGTTTTGGGCCACATCGTCAACTAATATGAGGTGAGATTGTGGCCATAACGTTAATGCTATAAAATATTATTAACAAAAAATGATTATATTTTATTTAAAAAATTGTGTGAAGTTACGCATTCACACTCACTCACTCACACGTGTTAGAAGTGAAACCTCCAAAAATTCACTCCGTAATACGCATACTAACACACGCACCACGCTCGGACTCTGTAAGAAACACTGTATAATGCTATCTCATTTTCTCGCACTCTTATCTTATATATGTATGTGGTTTTCTCTTTTTATTGTCATATTTTCGTTTCATCGAGCTTCAAATAAAGACGATGAGAAAGGAGTTTTCACTAAAAAAAATGCTTGTAAGTAGAAAAGGTAAAATTGCGGTCGTCAGTGTAAGCGATGTTAAGTGCAAAGTAACCTTAACAGTTGCTCGGTCATTTGATATAGTGTTCAGATTGCAAGAACTGTACTGTCCAGCCTTGGCATCGAAGGTCACTGCAGCTTGGTTCAAATATCATGATGTTGCTAATCCGGCCAGATTAATTGTTACATGTCTGCTGTTTCTATTTTTATTTTTACTTGTTAATTTTTACAAGTTGACGTCACCCATTGATTCGTTAATGTGAGTTTTATTTTATTTCATATGTAAGAAATCATATATGTTACTAATGGATTTTAGTTGTCAAAGACGAACGTGTCACTTTTATACCATTTTAGCTAAGGAATAAATTTTGCCATGTTCTAAGATTTCTGTTAAGGAAAAACATAAAATACTTTCAATATTTTAATGAAAGTAATACCGCAGAGTCGGTCTAGCGGTTTAGGCTGTCGCTTCGCTGTTGACACATGCTGTGGATTCGAATCTCACACTGAACAATTATTTGTCGGATCCACAAATGATTATTCTGAGTCTGGATGTTACTTTGTGTTCATTGCTTGTATAACTATTCTGATATTGGCGATATGCCATCATAGCCATATGACACAATAAAAAAAAAGTAGAACAGTAAACATGCATGACATCTAGTAGGCACGGTATCATAGTAATTCATACAAACAATATGTTTTTAGCAAGTGTCGGTACGGTTATGATCATGATATAAAACGTGGGTAGAGTTATTTGACCGTATCTGGTACCGTGTTAATGATCTATACCAGAGGGTCTCAAACACAGGTTAATGCATAGGTTTAACTTAAGGACGGTAGCTAACTAAGCGGGCATTTGAAAAGTTCTACCGTCATGCTAAAGTTTCATCTCGATATTTTCCTTCGCTGAAAGCTCAGGCTCATTGCAGGGATTCGAACTCACGTCCATAGACACGGGGTCCGTACGCACTACCAGCTGAGCCATCGTCGCTTCAAACATATTTCGATTTATCGCATATCAATATCAGGCAAACTATAGGTGGATGCCGAGATGCTTGTAAACCGAAACAACGAGCGGCAATAAACTGTTGATGTCTTGCTTGTTGCCTTTGTTTATGTGATTCGTATTTGGTGAATCCAACATACCTCGCCCGTATAAATTTATATATCATACATTTATATATTTTTCCCTCAGATCAATAATAAAAAGGACAGTATGTAATGGAGAACAGTTGAATTAATGATATTTCGATAGAATTGCAATAATGTAGTGAACATAAAATGTTATCTAATGCGCTGACACGTTAAAGCAAGTTGCACGACATTGTATGAGAGTATTTATTCAAATTTTATAAAAATTTGATAGGTTAAATTTGGTTTTATGGAGAATATTATGATAATGGTAGCTACGCTAACTTCACCCATGATTTGATATGATAAGCGTGTGAAATAATACAACAATCAACGCTTACGATAGCTACCCGGTTCCAATTCGGGTTCGAATGGTGGGGTCGGGTATTTTTTCCTGCCTGAAACAAAACCAATAATATTTTATAGATTTATTCAAAAGCTTACATGTTTAAATATCGCGAATGATTATATTTATTTAAATCAATACATCTTAGAATCTTTTGATATGGTTTACACTTCTATAATAATTACACAATTTTGTCGAGTCACTTAAGTGTGCTTATTGGCACAACAATATTAGTACTAAAATAGTTTCTAAGAAGCTCAAACTTCCCTTTTCATAAAAAATACCTTTCTTTGATTATCTTTTTGAATTTTGAATAAGAGCAAACATAATATCTTTTAATTTATTAATGAAAATAAATTGATCTATTAAAATGTATAGCCGATTTGTTTTATAGCTCTTTTCAAAATGCACACACGTATTACTTAATTCACACTATGTTTTAATCTTCGCTATAACTAACAACAATATGAAATAAATACAATACAATAAATGTAGGTGTTTATTAAAACAAAAGGTTAACTATATTTGTGTTGAATGTAGATGTCAAACCAGAATAAAACAAAAACAACAAACAAAGAAGGAACTGAGTATAGACGTAATGTTATAAAATAAAGTAAACCAAAGAAATAAAAGCTAATAGTACCTCTATTTCTTAATTTATTCTAACGGCAGTACTTAATATAGTAAAATAAATGGTATAAATATGGTATGGTATGGTATTTTTGTTATACAAGCAGATAGAGTAATTGTTTTAATCTATAGTTTCATGTTCATATGTTTATGTATAATGTGACTTTTGATCTTCGGAAGTAAGGCTTAATTTTAACTGTTCGTCAATATTACCAGTATGGTCTACTTCCTAGTACTTACATCAGTTATAGAGGGAATAATTTATATATCCAGTTGAATACTAAATTACTTTACAAATATTTTACTTAGGTTTATGATAAAAGACAAGAATTTCGGAATAATCAGTGTGTCGCTAAGCACATATCATCATATTTGAAAAATGCAATAAAACATGTGTTTTCGCAATTATATACATACTAGGTAGCTGTCACCTACTCACTACTAAAAGTAATTAATAAATTATTGCTTATAGGTATTGAATTTAAAAAGCCAGGGCCTTGGTCAACTATGAACTTTTCCGCATCGAATGGTCATAGTCCCACCTCGATAACTTTAATAGTTTTAACGTTACTAAACATCAAAAGAACTGTATTTTCCTTACATATATACAACGATAATTCCAAGTAATGTAGTATTAAGTGTCTACATTTACAATTTCTTGTCTTTTATAAAAAAATAAGCATCACATTTAAGTAATCACTTTATATCACTATAAAAATAAATAAAAGAAGAATATTTATTACAGTTGTCTAATACTTTTTAACATCGTTGTTTTGATTTCGACCTTACTTTGTCATTAGTGCGGTAAAAAGTATAAAATTAATGATTAAAAAATAACTATTTTCTTACATTCTACAATGAAACCAAAACATATTGAAAACCTGTCGCTAATATATATCCAGAAATTTAATGAGACATAACTTATGTGGGTATTTTTCAAAACGTTTTGATATTAAACTCAGACTTTTATTGTACGTAGGTTATTAATTTTGTTTGTAATTTTATAGCTTTGATAACATTATTATTTTTTTGGGTAATTTTATATCATAAACTATACGTGATATTTAATTAATAATACTTTTATTATCTATTTTTATTATATAATAGATAATTATTTATACTAAGACGATTTAATAAACGTGCTTTAAAAAGTAAATAAGATAAATTTAAGATTCCTTTATATTAAAATTAATAACATCATCAAATAGGTTTTTATTCACTTGTCCATGTTTTTTTTCTTTTTTAATGACGCGCAGTAAAATGATTGTACTGGATAAATGCTGTTAGCCTTAAGGGCTATCACAGTTTCACCGAGCTTTGGGAGCGAGTAGTAAGGCACTCCGCCTGAGGCAACGAGCACAAGGGAGTCATGAAGGAGGCCTTGGTGTGTTGCCGAGACCGCGAAAAAAATCGCGATCCTAACTAGTCCTAGGTTACTACATAACTTCATACCTTCTAATCTATAGGATTGTACTGACTTTCCTCAGGGCGGAATGACTGCACTGCATCTGATGTTAAGTACAGAACATTCCATCAGCAAATCACGAATCAAAATTCACTGATAGTGACCGATGTCATGCTGGCCTACTCAGGTAAATGTTTACACCTCTTTTGAATGTTCGGTTTAACTATAGGTCATAGTAAACGAAGAGCGGTTGATATTACACTTTATTCCATAAAACACCTCAAAATTATTCATTATTATCTCAATTATTTTTGTATGCAGATTCTGATGAAACTTAGTTCGCTGCTTGTTAACAACAGGTGCAGGTTCAGATAATAGGTTAGAAATCGCGGATAAAATTTCGTGGTACAAAGTATATTTACATAGTATAAAATGACGTCGCTTCCGCTGTTTGTTCGCTTAGATCTTTTAAACTATTCAACGAATTATACTGAATTTTTCAGCAATAGATGGAATGATTCACGAGGAAAGTTTTTATGTATAATACATATATATTATAGTACAGAAAAGCTGAAAAATTCAAAAATGTGTAATGTGATGTAACAAACATATTTTTGTTCGCTTAAATTGCAAACGCTAGCTAAGCCTTCCGATATAGATCAAATTAATGTACGACAGAATTATATATCTTTAAAATATCGAAAAACGTCCGATATGGTATATATTTATTTCTAAAGGATAACCCACAGCAACCATTATCTTTTACATATTACAAAAAATATGTGTTATTTACCAAGCTATTTTATACAATACAGTGTTATTCCTTATACAATTAAATACATTATGTAAGTTGTACATTTTTATGTAGATCAAAACTGTTCCTTAAAGCATTTCAGCTGGAGAAGGTATCAACGATTTAAAAAGCGAAGGCACAGCGGCTGGTGGGCGGTACGTTTCGTCCTAGGTGATACGAAATTTAACAGGTCAACTAGTAAGAATATAATCAAAACCAGATTTAATTTTGAAATTCAAAATATAAGTACGTTATTCGGGAAAAGTTACTAAGTATTCCAGCGAAGCAGATCCGTTTAAATACGAAATTAAAATTTCAAATTAAAGCCGCCTACCCCATTAGTGGTTGTCGACGGGAACAGGTTTTTATAATAATCATCAGGGCTGGAGCTGAGAGCGTTTCTCGTTTTCCACCGAGTGTAAACAGGTCGGCCGGGAAAACTACTAGAAATAGGTCAGCGCTTTCTAACCATGCAATGTGACACTCCTTATTGCATTTTTTTTACTGACGTCTTCCGTTGCCACGAAGCGAATAATATTTTGATGTGATAATAACTTAATTTTTTTCAATTTAAATTACAGCAAATTTATTAAAACCGCTTTGATTGGTGTCTCTTCATCGCAGTGTATTTTGCATCTTAATCTTCATTTAAGTAAGTCAAGTTTTGATTAAAATATACTCATAATACATGTCAAGCCATTGGTACGTCCTCTTCAGTAGCGTCCCTACAATCAATGGGTTACAAGATTATGTGTTATATTTATATTTTTGATTGGCTACTATTCATAAGTTAAAATCTATTTACATTAATCTAAATACTAAAAATAAGTGACAGTTAACTGTATTATATCGTAGTATTTATTCAACATAAACATAAACATAAAAATTAAGTTACTACATTTTTAAAGTTACCTAGTCTTAAACAAATGTTTTAGCTCTTAATCTTTTTATCAGTTCAATTATTTATATGTTACCATGTTTATGTCTTACATAATATTAAATATATTTTTGGTCTATAGATGATAACTTACTAACACTAAGCTACTAATTAAGCAATTTGTGTAAGCCTACATTTTATTGAATTAATTAAAAGTATGTAAGTTCAAATTAAGTACTTAGTATGTTAAAAAAATACCACTAGAAGCTGGAAAATAAATAGATGTGATTCTATAATTTCGAAAGAACATTTAGAAAAAAAAAACGTATATGCATCTAAGCTTCTACAGCGTGAGCTTTTATCTATGATAAGTAAAAATTTAAAGTTACGTTTATATTTGCTAAGCTAAAGCAGAAAGTATGACAACAACGTAAAGGTACAAATAAATATCTCTGTTGCAGTTATACATGTCATATCCATTTTAAAACATATCTTAATGTTATCGTTGTGTGTAATTGTAAGATTTACTGAGATGCGGTGATATCTTGACGACCGAGAATTAAGTTTGCCTTATTCAGTGTAGCGGTAACATTCGGAAATATGTTAATCTGAAATGAGATCAATAACAATTGTTCACCTATTTTGAATATTAGCTATCTATGAATTATGTAGACGTTTGCATGTGTGTTTTTTTTTATAAGAGGTAGTATTTGGAATTTCTGATCGATATTTGCTTTTTTCACTCATAGAAATTTGCATTCAAGCTATTGGTTAAAGATTTTATTCTTCTTAGGTATTATATTGTAAATGACGGGTAAGAAGTCAAATGCTAGTCTGTTAAGAAATCATATATTCTTCATATTGGAACTGACATCATTTGAGAAGTACCTACTGAACTAATTTGAATGTGTTTCATTAATTTATGCAGGCAAACGAATTTAAAATGTCAAAGTAATTAAATGTAATAAAAATATATATCGTCTTGAATGCTTTAGCGCGTAATCATTATGGATTAAATCGATCATATTGACCGTAAAAAGATTAAAATAAAAAGATGTTTAATTTGATTTTTTGTTGTATACATAGATAAACGTGATATGATTCATGATTCATGATTAATATGCTATAGCGAATTTATTACTGTGCGGAAATAGTACTATTTACTTATACTTGAAACATGTAAAAAACTTATTTTCGATCGGCTTTAGACCCCGATTGTTTTTTTTTCATTGTTCGGTAACTATGACGACTTGATCAGATATTTATTTAAGCACTATAAAAAGTCATAGTTTTTTTATTTAAGATACTTTTAGTTTTCATACGCGAAAATGTTATCTGTCTTTAATAATGCAATGTTGGTATAGAGATAGCTTCTACGAATACTGTGTCGATAGACATGAGTTTCCTGAATATCTGCAATGAGTTTGTGCTTTCGGTGCAAGAAAACATTGTGATGAAACCATAACATAGAGCTAAGGTCTTCTCTAATTCCAGCGACTAGTCCTAACACCGCATAATTCCCAAGTCAATGTTCATATGTAAATATGCGCCTATTTTGCATGATAATAATGTTCTAGCCAAACTGCCCCAACGCAACCTTCATATAGAAATAGTAAGTTTAAAATATATGTAACAGGTCTGTAAGATTGAAGAGTTTTTTACAAGCCTATCTGCCCCAGATATTTAACAGAATCATACTGCACTTTTAAGCTGTCTGATTAGGAGATTCACATTATTACCACACATTATTAAAATGATACTTAAAAAAAGAAAAATAATTTATGTCAATAATTACGATCTAATTGGTGGCTACAGAAATCTGTAAACAGAATAACGAATTGAAACTAAGGTATTTATAATTAAAATAACATGAAATGATGGTCGTAAGACAACTTTGTTAATGCTCGCCTGGCTAGCTACCACCCAGCAAGTTGAAAATCTGCTGCCAAATACCAATAGGTGGCAGTTCCGGCAATTCGGGCAGTTGCATTTGAGAGCCAGTTGCTTCACAGGTTTGAGGTGTCTACCAACTTGGGCCCTATCGTCACTTAAGATCAGGTGATGTTATGGGCATAACGTTAAAGTTCTATAAAAAAACTTTTTGTTTCTCTACGTCTGACTTTTTGTCGTGTATGGTTATAATATAAATTGTTTGCTCAGACAAATTAAAAGTTCGGAATAGTACTATTTAACAAATTGCAGATGAACCTGCGGAATGCTGACATAATATGCGAATCCCAAATAATTCAAAACGTTTTTGAGTTTACATATATATAAATAATAGTTGACGGCAAGTAAAATAGAAATCTAAAAGTTCTCAATTAAAAATGTATATTCACTTGATTTGTATCATAAAAAGGCTAATTAATATGAAATCCAAAGTTATAAAAATAAATAAGCAAACGTGAAATGTCAAAATGCATTTAACCGCATTGATTAGATGAGTCAAAAACGTTGAGAATGTATACAGTAGGTAGCAAGTAGCAACCCTGGCGCGTACCGCAGCATTGAACTTGTCAAGGTGAACGAGAAATGTCAGATGTGAAATCGATTTGCGAGCATTTTTTTATGTTCTCACCTCTATTGCACGTAACAAGTTAGTGTTTAACTATGAAGTAGTTCACGTAATATTGGTATTACGTGGCGTGTTAGAGAAATCATGACAGGGACATTTAATCACTTGTGACATTGTTAGACGTATCGTCAACGATGTACAATTAAGATTATGGTGCTTTTGTGATATAGTAAGTTTTTTTCCGCCGATAGTATTAGTAAGTCAATTAGTGTATATGTATTTATGTATGTACATATATAATATAACTGTCGGCGACTTTGTACACATTAATTAATAGTTTAGTAGATTTAATTATATAATTACCATCCTCAATATAGCTTCTTTTAAGGAAGGTATTTTGAGTATCGGTTTTGTTCAGCCAAAGATAACCACTCAGAAACAAATTCCTACTTACAGTAATAGTTTTGAGACATTATTTTCCACTTTGAACGCGTAGCTATCTATGTCTTGAAACTTAGTTTTCAAATTGACATGACAGTCACGATAGTAACGAATCTAGGATACTTACGCTGTTTTATACGAGTTCAAATATTTTGTTGTAAATAAATACACACATATATAAGACACCTTAATTTTATTCCAAATTATTTATCATCCTATTAATATAAATGCAAAAGTGGGTTTGTTGGTTTGTTTGTTACGCTTTCACGCATAAACCACTGAATCGATTATGATGAATTTCGGTACAGAAATAGATGGTACCCAAGAGACGGAGATAAGCTACTTTTTCTTAGGAAATCATTATTGGAAGTGAGGTCAACAGAGGAATAAACTTTGTATGAAACTGTTTGTTGCGTTATTCGATTTGTTTGACAAAATCAATAAGGCGAGCAAATTCGCACGTAAAATTTCGTATGAAATATAAAACAAAAGTATTTTTGCAAGAATGAATAATTTGCGGTCACCGACTACCCGACTAGACTATAATAAAATAATGTGTTTACTCGCTTCATATTTATTTGCAGAGACAAGTATTTTGAGTCCATGGTAACTTTTGAAATTATTTGAAAACCGTGACTATGGTGATTAGTAATATTATGTTTAATACACAAATGTTGGAACAAGTTTTGTCATAATGTTTGTGCTATAAATAATGTATAGTTAAGGCCATCTTTGGGTTACGTAGATACTTACGGTATATTGCGTTTGACTGCCACACGAGTAAATATTTTAAATAAATATATTGAGTTTACTAATCACACTAAAGCATTTATCTACCTTCCTTTCATAATATATCGTTTATCAAAAGAGGTGAAGGTTGAGGTCATCTTGAGGTTAAGACCTTATCGAGACTGTTTTAAAATATCATAAGGTTCATCGAAAAAACTGAGCAAGAGTGGTACAAAACGAGAATGAATTAGGAGAGCAATGGGAAATCATATAATACTATAGGCAATAATGAAGTTAGAAGTTTGATCAGAAGGTGTGAGTTGGCAGGCCATTAATAACTAATATTAAATATAACTCAAGTACTATTCTTCTATATATGTGGTACTTTATCTTAGGTCAAAAACTATTGTTGTATAAATCACAAGTCCGACCACATAAGGAGTACTGGTAGGAGCACTTGAGTACCACCTTAAGTCATTTGTCCCATTTCAAATGCGACTTATAAGAATTATTATTATTCCAAACTCACAAACGGTACCGAGCCTCCGAGTCTAAGAAGAGACAGAACCGCCTTACGTGTGCTCTACCATTTGGGTAATGAGTTGTATTCTAGGATTTTTTTTATAGTATGGTTACAGCCACCTACGACCATTGTAATGTTAGTTTTAAGTAGGCAAAGTAACTTCATATCTTTTAGTATAAATGGACGCATATTGTCCCATTTCTGAACAGCTGTGTTCAACAGACGTTCAAAGTCCTACAAAGAGCTTTGAAGGACTTTTTAACGCAGGAATGCAATACTAAGTTACAATGTTATTTATGGTTAATGATATTTCGTTAAACGATCTGTACTAAATAGATAAAGATATACTAAGAGATGTATCTGAGTTCTACGTCATATTAAAAAAAAATCGAATAAGGACTAATAAATAAAATATTTGATAAGATCCTTAACGTTCAGTTAGTTAGTACTTTTTACAAAGGAATATAACAAAGACACTCATTAAAGAAATTATACATGCCTTCAGTGTCGTAAACAGAATCGATTTGTTCTGACTCGACACTTTGTAAATTGTCATCTTCTGTGTATTCTTGAGTTTCCTGCACCGGTTCTGTTATTTTTTCTTTCCTCTGAGATTGTCTCACAGTGCGTTCCTCCGATGGCATTTTGACTGGCAATATATCAGAAATAGACGGCGGTCTAACAAAAGTGCTCCTTAGTCCGAGTTTCTTCTGTATAAATGCTTCCAGGATTTGCTTCGTGATCTTGTTCTGTCGCGCCAACTCTTGGTAATCTGCGAAAGAAAGGAGAAGACAGATAAAAATGACTGCGCCCATCATCAAATTTAGAAAAGTATAAAGGAAAATTGTTAGTTTGAAGTCATTTTTATCTGGTTCCCCTTCCTTAAAGTAGAATATAATAGACATAAAGAGCCCATTCGACACATCATGCTGTTATTGGATTTTAAACTAAGCATACTTTGTATTAAGAGTGGTATAAAAATATTCAACCTTAGATAGAATATTTACAGTTGATTCAGTTCTGTGTGGGGATTAAAATAATTTGTAATGAAGTGAAAGACGTAACATTTATATTAAAGTTACCTGGGCTAACTAAATAAACCTTGGATGGTCCCGAGCCAACGCAGTAGTAAAGGTGCCTAATATTATTGATAATAAATTATTAATATATTTAAAAAAAATGCAGTTCTTAAATATTAAAATATTTTGGTCAAGAACGACTTAATTTTTTCTTACAAAAAAATAATATTGTAGAGGTCCTGTTCCTTTGTGTCTCATGGTTTGAAACGAATAATTAGCAATGCATTACCTTAATCAGGCTCTTTAGAACCTTACTTATTAATAAAAGTCATAATATAATTTAATGTTTTACTTTGAAAAACAGTTGAGTCACGACATTAATTAAACAAGGCTTAAGGTGATGAGAATCTTTAGTTAGATTAAGTGCAATGACGCTGTTACACGAGTTTATTGACAGTAGTTATTATAGTGTCGACGGTATAGGTATATTAGACACAATTGTAAACACATGATCACTTGAATCGAAAAACTTGAGAACCAGTGTTCACATTAACTTATGATATTATCATTTCTAGCCACATTTTCACTTAACATGAAGAGAGAGAGCTGGCAAATACTAGTAAAATAACTAAACGCGCAGTATCTTACTATTGACAGAAGCGATTCTTTTTATAAAAGACTGCACCAAATGGAGACACAGGTTTCCTATTCTTTCTTCTCTTTCATGTAATGATATATGCCTAAATATGACGCGCGCGTCTAAATTTGATCTAAATCAAATATTGACCTAATTCAATTATCGAACCGCCGTCTAATAAAGTTAAAAAAAAAATAATGATACAGAAAATACATAAACGGGATTTAGTATAATACATAAATAGTGAACTAGGGGCCGTTAAAGTATTAACGTAACCCAATATTTGTAAATTTTTGACACCCCCTCCTCCCAAGTAACGCGCCGTATCATTTTTCTATACCACGCCTTCACTTCCTCAAACGTTAAGTAACACCTAAGTGTCCATTATAACTTAAAAGTCATAATTATGTTCTACCTTTT
Organism: Actias luna; assembly: GCA_039707435.1. Lineage (NCBI taxonomy): Eukaryota > Metazoa > Arthropoda > Insecta > Lepidoptera > Saturniidae > Actias > Actias luna. The sequence goes on along the minus strand of JAZHAC010000008.1, from coordinate 5,541,883 downwards.
TCTACAAATTAACTCTTAACATAACATAAATAATGTAATATAACATAAATATAAAATAAAGTAACGTTTTACCAGAGCCCCTCACCTCCTAAATAGCGTTACATGATACTTGAACGGCCCCTTACCATAAAAATACAATTTTTTTACGTGTATTTATGATAGGAAAATAAAATTAAAGAAGTAATTAAATAGCGTTGAAACGTTGATGAAACTACCCACATGGCAGATGACATTAAAAAAAAACAGAAAGAAGAGCTACCGTGTTATAACAATGAAATATGAAGAACTGAACAGAAAGCCCGTCTCTGGAAAGAGCGCCAATTAGATTTCTTGTTTATTGTTGAAGTCGCTAACGCGAACAATGGTATCAATGTATTTGTACCAACAATTGTTTTTCTCCGCGCTGAATGGTCGGAAATGAAAAATTTTCGATATATAACCAAGCTTGTAGGATGCGTTTATTGTGTAATCATAAAATTCCTTGTATTGTTCTAAAACCAGGTTGGAAAGCACGAAGGGCATGATTGTTTACAATAGGTTATTGTTTTCCAGTGATATTTTTCCTTTATGAAAATATTCAATGAATGTGTAGTATTTATTGTTCAAACGTAAAAGGACGGATTATTACTGACCTAAATGATAGTTATAACTGGAAATAACTTCACATTATTTCGACATTAGAATCGTTTTTTATAGATTTTTAGTTTTAGGAACAGCTGTTAGTGTTTTGACATTCATAACTACTTTAAGAGATTAACCTGAATAAAGAATTTTATTGTTTATATTAACAGAGGAACAACGTAGACGAAAATATTTTTATTCGTCATTTGGACCGTTTATTTTGAAAGTGGTGTAAGTCTATTTTTGAGAAAAATGAGCTATCACATAATTCATGCTTAATTTAATGTAAATTTTTTATACATAACCAGTCCGTGTTTAATTTCTCAAAAAAATCCCATGTTTTGTACAACTTAAAATCGGTCGGTAAATGAAATTGCATTATCAACAAATATAGTAACCTTTACTTTTTTCGAAACAAGAGAAAATGGACTTACACCACTTTCAAAATAAACGGTCCGTTTATTAAATTACGTCATAAATTATGGGGCATATTATAAAAATAAAATTTACTTCAATATACCTTTATGTAGAAAGTAAAGCTTTGTCGTACTAGTTAAGGTTGTATCATTAAGCTTTACTGATGTATTACATTTTTTTTCAATTGTACTGACTATTCATCTAATTAGTGCGTTCAAAATTGAAATCTTAAAATTAAGAAAAATAGGGTATAACTGAGTCTAACGATCAACGATGTCCAACTTGATGACGAATATTTATCCACCAAGCGTAATATTCACCATAACGGTTCTCTTAGGGGTGATTCAAGCGATACATAAACACGAATACTATACTATACTCGATAGCGAAAACAATGTTCAGGGATTCTTTAAAATAATTGCTATAGCTTAGTCACATTGGCATAGTTTTATGGTATATTAAAAAAAATATATAGGAGTTGTGACAGAAAAGAAAACTACGCGCAGTCTCCGAGACTTGTGATACGGATGTAGGTTTGAGGAGGCCTTCTTTACCGACGATCATCAACAGTCACCTTCACTAGTCTTATTTCTCTCCCTGACCAGTATAAACTATTTCCGATATTGATTTACAACATAAATACCAAAACAGAGTCAATAATAGAAAAATATAAATCTTACAACGCTTCGGTAACGTTCCAACTATGTACGATGAATATTTGGCATTAAGTACTTCACTTTGACTGAACCAATAGCCGCGCTCGCATTGCACTTATATACTAATCAGTGTTATAATCTATCCTCCTATAAATTACATTCCCAATATATATGTACATAAGAGGGGACGTAAGTGATTTGCTAACTTCTGTTGACAAGGGAAGAAGGATCGGCAAAAATTACCGATATTATGTTTATATAATACTCCAATGCAATGCAACAGACTGCATGATTGGCCTAGTGGTTTAAGCAGTCGCCTTGTCTCTTGCGCCGTGCTGTGTGCTTTGGGTTCAAATCCCGAAAAAGGCAATTATTTGTGTGATCTACAAATGATTGTTCTGACTCTGGATCTTACTTTTTGTTTGTTAATTGTATGTTTGTAAAGTACTCTGCGACACAAGGCTAGATTCTTACTGAGCGAGATAATTAAAAAAAATGATATTTTGGGAGTTGAGGAGTCAGCCGGTGGATAAATCAGTATAACAAATAGTAATAGTACTAAGTAGTAGTAGTAGTAGTAATAATAACAAATAGTAGATGCACAGTGCGGGAGTTATCTTTAAAATATGGCCCCTTAGTAGTTTCCTGTTGAGGAATTCACCGGTGGATAATCAGTATAGCAAAACAAAAAATATATCAGACTGCATTTCGACCATCATGTATATAGATAAGACTCGTCACAGTGACTCTTTTCTCGTTTGTCACGTGTCAAAATCATCGAAATATAATAAATTATATTGCTTTTAATATTATTGCTGCTGTGAAATAAACCTTCTGATTACAAGCGCGATGAAAGCTTTCCCAGGTACAGAGAATCGGGTCAAAATAAAATAAATACACCATTGGAATTTAAATGATTCCCTATTCTACGCTTTCATGTTGTTTAAATACGGATATTTTGAAATTAGTTCTTCTAATCTACTTCTACATATACTATATTAATAAAAACTTAATAAATGTTGTAATATTTAATTGTATTCAATGTATGAATTAATGTCAAATGTCGTGGTGTCAAAGAATCCACTACTATCGCACGTTATATAATATTTTACCATTGATTTCAATATCTATGTTAATTAATTTCACAATATAAAACTAGATCTAGTATTTCACGTGTCTAGAATAGATATTTGTTTAGTTCTTTGTCGGCTTTATGCAAATTCAAGTTTCGTATTAAAGAAGATATTACTGTTACTTTTTATTTTGATATTCTTTATATGCTTAGTGTTTCACCAAAATCTCACTGACCAAATAGTAGAGTACTAAGCTTAGTATAGAGAGAGTTGTTACTATTGTTGTTACTATGTTTGGAGTTGGTAGCCAGCTTGTGGTATTAAAAAATACTCTATCACCGTGATAGGCGTTCAACACTGATTTTAATATGCGAAAATTCAAGCTCATGGTAGAATTCAAACCCGTGTCACTGAACACTTAAACCGCCGCATTTCTAGATACTAGGGATTCGTTTCACACTTTTTCAAGTCTCCCACGGGAATCTAATCTCCGAAGAGGAGACATCAGATTTTAGGAAAAGTTAACTTGTCTAGGAAAGGTGCACAAGGTACGTTGCGTAGAAAAACGTAAAATTGTAAAGGCTTTTATTAAATTCACTTCTTAGAAAATTAGCTAGCCATGACCCTTATATAAACAATCGAATCTTAAGGAGAAAACTCCAAAACGTTAAAAAAAGAACATTTTTATTTATCAGTCAGTCTTCTGGGCGCAATATAAGAAGATGGCGTGTGAGGGATGTAATTATTAAAAAACTTCTTATTCATATTTGTATAGAACGCATAATTTTCCTTTAGCAAGGTTCCATTTGCTCGGCTGTAAGAATTTTATTTCTTTAGTTGCAGATTGTTGCAGCAGTTGATCTCGAAATTGTGTTCTTCTAGATTTGAGAAATCGTCTTAAATCCTTTTCAGTAACAGCTCTTTATTATTTGACTTGATGAATGAGTATGTAATAATAACTCATGCTCCGGCTTCACTCGCGTCTTCCGGTTAACAGCGCCTTATGATAAAATTCGTTCTTAGTAGGTGTCTAAGTCATTAAATGAATATTTGAGTTAAAATTTCAAGTCTATAAATTTAGGAGTTTTGGAGGCATCGTTATGAGTCAGAGAGTGGTATTTGACTTATATAAGTATAGATTAGTAAAAAATTGTAGATAAAAAAACATTTCGTAATTTATTTATAACTCGTTTCTATTACTGGTTTAAACACAGTAGAAATATTTGTAATATATGTTTTCTTAATGAACCGTTGGCCTCATAAATGATTCTATATATTAATTACTTATATCTATACATATAACAAGAATGAAAATTTATCGTGTCTACTTTTTAGATTTTTGTGAAAAAATTATTGTAAGTGATTAACAATAATTAATAGAAAAAATTGTAATAACTTTTAGAAATGTCTTTTTGCCTGTTTATTTGTGCACGCATTACTGTTAAAGTATAAATTTTACGATAAAATGTCGCCATGAAAATCATAACGCATGTGCTCGACTAACATTTAATCTTTGTTTTGCTACGATCGGTTTACTCTATCAAAAGTTATTATTATGACGGCGAGATTTAAGTACGAGAGAAGAGTAGTATCTGAATCACTGGAAATATATATCTGAATAATTATAGAAACCATGTTGCAAGTTCATTCGAACGAAGTCGCGAGAACAGCTATTACTAACTATACTAACAAAACTTGTAATAAACCTGACTAGAGTATGCATCTGTGATTTAATATATACAATTGTATATATAGGCCCATAAGTTTTATACTTATAACCACACTATTAAACAGATATACAGATCTTACAACCTTACTTATATTATAAATGCGAAAGTGAGTTTGTTTGTTACGCTTTCACGCCTTAACCCCTCAATCGATTATGATGAATTTTGATATAGAGATGGATGGGAACCTGGATACGGTGACTTGCGAAAAACTTATTGGAAGTGGGGTAAAGAGTGGGATAAACTTTGTATGAAACCTTTTTATTGCGTCATCCGGTTTGTTTGACATAATCAAAATTACCGACGCTTTCCAGTTGAAACGTAATATAATTTTCAACCATATGAATCGCAACTATTAATGTCACCTATCAACACTATACTAATATATGATATTACTTCAAACTCGGATAAATTTTCATATAGAGTATAACATATCTTATATACATAATTTGATCGTTAAATCTTATTAAGAAATATTTATATAAATCATATTACATAATTTATAGATTTCCTTATTTGTGTGGCATGAAATACATAACTAACCATGTCACAGCCGTCCAAAAAGAGAGATGTGGTAAAATATTTACCTACCAGGAAAATATACAAAGGTTTTATGAGACAATCGCGAAATTTGCAATTTTAAATTTGTCGCATTTAGCAAGGTTTTGGTATTTTTTTATGGGAACTTGATTGCACGCTTATTTATTTACTCCCAGTTAATTTACGATACCATATTCTGTAACTTTGATGGCGCTTTACTAGATAGATATAGCTCGATTATCTTGGTTCATTCAAATGAATTTTAAATTGTAGTCCAAATTTTTCACTTATAAGTATTTCCAACTCTCTATAGAAAACTGTAATAAGGTGTCTATTTTCGAATTTAAACTAAACCTTTCATACATTTGAAACTTGTTATATATTATAAAACTAGCTTTTACGTGCAGCTTCGCTGTTGTGGTCACTTTCCGAATCGCTTGTCTTTGTTGTGGCCTCATATGTGTTAAACAAATCCAGTAAATAATACTGTAAGTGACCGTATTTGTTTTTGATATTGGCGGAAAAATTTCAACATGAACGACGTTATTTTAATTTTTTTCTCTTAATTGTATTTCCTTTCATTCGAGGTTATTAGTGAATGGTGAAAAGTCACCTCAGAGATTTGGGAGTCAAATAAGAGAATTAAGCGATGATATCTCAGATGGTAGTGTGTACGGACGCCGCGTCAAAGTACGTGGGTTCGAGTCGACCTACAGTGAGCTTGAGCTTTCGTGACGAAACATCGTGATGAAACCATAGCATTTAGGTAGGACACTTTCTAATACCCGACTAGCTAGTTACCACCCTTAAGTTGAGAATCTGACATCAAATACCTATAGAGGAGTTCCGACAGTGGCACGTGATTGCCAGTTCCTGCACCAGGCTTAGCGTGCCCAACATATTGGGTCACGTCACTTAACATCAGATGAGATTGTGGTCATAAAGTTAAATCGCTAATGACAAGTGTCACATTTATTGATGTACTTTTTTGAAAATATAGGTATACGTCTATAATCATTGCATGTAAATAATTTGAATTTCGCTTAACACTTTTAAAACACTTTTGGCGTCCTTCTCTACTTGGTAAGATTGTTTTTGATATTCGCAGTAAGAAGATGAACATTGTTTTGTTCAATATATTTTAGGTAGGTACTTTTAATAAGTAATATATATATGTGTAATGTATATGTGTGTGTGAGTGTGTATGTATGTATATAAATACTAGGTGTGTCCGCGACTCCGTTCGCGTGAAACTAAAATTGTATTTAATCATTTTCATAAAAAAATATTATATAGCCTCAGGGTCAATGTAGTATTCTAATGGTGAAAGAAATTTTGAAATGAGTCAAGTAGTTCTTGAGTTTATTCGTTACAAACAAAACTACATTTCCTATTTATAATATCAGTATAGATTAGCTTTCTTGTTCATATTTTTATTCAAAATCTCAACCTCCTTCATGAATGCAATATGCTTAAAAGAGGTGACAAGTGTTCTTTCCCGTATCGATATATCGATTTTGACTGAAATTATAACTACATCGTACGTGGAAGATTTAATCATTGATATCAGGCAGTACCTTCATGGAACAATAGGCGTTCAATTATATTTTATTTAACTAGCTGCTACTTGGCATTATGGACTCTGTTGTAATTTAAGCCGGATGTAGGTCAAGTGCTGCATTGTTGTTTTGTTTAACTAATCGATTTGTTCGAAGCGATGTTGGATTAGTGGTAGTGCGTTCGGTTGCATAATTAACGACAAGGGTCCGTATATTACAACAGTTCCAAAGTTTTAATGGAGAAAAACTTACATGAACCATTTTGATAGGGCATCCAGTGATCCGGTGATCCAGTATTCCTTTGGCTCTCTATGGAATTCGACTTGAAAATTTGTCCACAAACATGTATTACAGGATTTCAGTAGGTGTATATTAGAAGACGGTACTTAAATGCCTTTGTCTAGTAATATTTAAACCAATTTGAATGGTAAATACTGCTGGATAGCATAAATCATTTTACTTGTAATTTTGTTAAGAATAATTGGTACTACGGTTCCAGACAAGAACTAAGAGACTGAATTGGCGCTAACTCATATTAGCGGATGCTATCGAATGCAGATTTTTTACAATTCTATTACATACGATAGTTAATGGAATTATAGCAATATAGTACATGGTTGGTGTGCGTCGCGGCGGCCTGGTGCGCCGTAGAAAGTAAAGGCGCCGTGAAGCGATTCTCTTTACCGGTCTCCGAAACCTCAACTTAAGTGTTCGCGGGTTTGTACCCGTAAACAATTTAATTTATATACTTACCTACATGCTCGAAAACTGATAATTTTATTTTCATGTAAATAAACAGTTTGTATTCATTATTTGGGTGTTTTAGATTTTGCCTATCTAAATCACTAGTATAATTGTCCTATCCTAAGAACCTATCTATTTCGACCAGCCACATATATAGGTTAGGGCGCCGCGACAAAATAGTAAACACGTATCTTCGCCGCGAACAGAAAACGATTGGAAACCCCTGGTTTAGCGTGTAACAAACTGATGAGTGCTTTAGGTTCGTATCCCACATAGGAGAATTATTAGAGTGATCCACTAATGAGTATTTAAAGTCTGAGTGCATTTTGTGTTCCTTAATTTTAAGTATACAGCTGTATTTGCAATTTAGTTCGCATGGAACTAAAAATTAGTTTAATAATTTTTGACCGTTTTTGCAACTTTTTTCAACACAGCTTTGCACTTCTTGGTGGTAGCATAATAGTATATAGTCCAAAGCCGTCGTCAATGATTGCTCTATTAAATACAAAAATAATTTATTACAATCCGACGGATAGTTCCTAAGATTAGAGCGTTCAAACAAACACACTTTTTTGCATTGTTAATATTAATGTACACAAAGTCTTCTGTAATACAAAGCTTGATATCGTGGATTGTTAATCAAAACTAAATAAATCATTACATTGAAGTTCCATTCCATTATTTAAAAAATCTTAATGTAAGAATAAATTTTGTACAAAATAAATATAAAGACATTATTCCTATTGCGTGTCGGTATTATGTGATCGTCTTAAAAAACTCGTAACAATACGCAGTGTTGGTGGAGCCTAAGCAGTATTATTAGCAAACATTTATCCGTTTTGTCATAACACTTAACGTCGATATAGTCAACTCAGATAAATAACCATTTCTATAATAATATTGTCGTGCACGTTCCAGTACAAACTACTTTAATATAGCTTTATAGCTATATGTAAATGCTCAAGTTAGTGCTGCGATATTATATCATTCTCGGACGTGCGGACCAGGTAACGATTTTCTAACAAACAACGAAGCGAAATTTAAACTGAACAATTTTATTTATAATATTCCTATTAAGTTAATCGTCGCTATTTCTGAATCATTACTTTATAGGCGCGTTGGGAGCACTTTAGAACGATATTTAAGACGTTCACAAACAAGACAAACAGAACAGAACAGACACTTCAATTTTATTTATTTATAATTTTCACAATACAACCTAGAGATGGTAATTCAATTATTTTCAAAATGTTAGTTGGAATATATGTTTAAATTTAAATCACATACGACTATACTATACACAGATATTGATTAGATTTATGATTACAGGAGTAACACTAAGCTTAATTATGTTTTACGAATTTTTATTTATTTATGAAAAAATATATTTTAAGGTTTTCGTTTCTTTTATACTTCACAATTTATATGTACTTATATAATAAAACTTTATATATATTAATTAAGCTCATTTATGTTAGTACTATAGTATTTTTTTATTTGCATATCGCCTTAGCACTTTAAACAAATGGATCTATTTCAAAATAAAATGCAATTGGATTCTTGTCAACTAGTATTATTAAATGAACAATTCTTATATTTATATCTATTAAAATTATCAAGGATAAAGTAACTTTGTTTTACAAATTCATGGGTTTATTTTTAATTTTGGCTATAATTCCCTTTATACTTATACTTTAAACAATGTATGAAGGGTCGAATTTATCGAAAACACATAAGAGACCTTTTTTGTAGATCGTTTAAATTTAGAGAGAATTAGAGAAATAATAAAATAAAGGAAATAAATACGATTTAGGTACGGGTTAATAATAATATTAAGGGCTTATATATTATCGGACCTGATATTTATTTTTAGAGTATAAATTGAAAATTTAAGGTGACTTTGAAAAATAAACAACTTTGGAAAAAACGGACATCCTAATGTGTATGTATGTAGCTTTGGACTGTAATCGCTATTCAACGTCAGGATTCTCGTAAAATCCCTTCTTAGGAGGTATTTACGCTGTGACAATTATATTGATGACCAATATCAAGTCAATCAGAGTTTGGATATATATTGATATGTGAGTGGTTGTACGTACTTAAATTGATAATACACGGACATATATAAGTAAGTTATATCTCAGAAATTAAAATTATATTTAGGAGTTACCTAAATATGTTTTTTTCTCATAAGACATCGAGAAAAATTGAGTTGCTCAGATTGAAACAGCGGTCTATAATAAAGTTATTAAAAATGATAACAAAAGACAAACAAATATTTTAAAAATGCATTTAAAATGAATCTATGGTCTGAATTCTACGATAAATTAACATCAATAAATTTTATATTTTTGCCAATTAAAGACGACCCATAATTACAAATAAATCAAAATGAATTCGGTCAATATCAACATTTTGTATACAGTTATTTACATTTAAAGAGGTTTTGGTACTTAGAAAATCGTTATAACGACTTAATTATAGAGTCAAAATAAACGGATTCACACGGAGTTGTGTAAAATCAATACATCATAATAATGAACTTGAACTTTATCGTTCGTTTCATGTTACGTTAAACGGTGTTGCGCATCGCTTTCGCAATGTCGGACATTGTGACGGATTACCATAAAATATACATTTTTATTAGGTATGAAATATAATATATACAGTTATCATTTAAATTAATAGCCTATTTGGACAATAAAGCGTATAAATATTCGCATGTTAACCAATAAAAACGAAATTATAATAATTCCTATGAAATCTAGAATAGAAACGGTATATGGCAATAGGCGTAGAGTTGGCGATACTTAAGGTCAGGCAGTTTCGTCAAATTTCCTTGTCCATATGCAAAGCGGAGTGCAAAATGTAAATATAACCAAACGTAAAATCACTACTTTTCCTAATTTTATAGGTATAGAGTTTGACTATAAATACACCTGATGTAAATTGACGATGACACTTTAAATCAAATCAAAAGTCTTTATTCAAATTGGATCCTCAAAAGTCGCTTATGAACGTCAAATCTACCATCGGTTTAGAAAATAACTCAGCCATTGAGAAGAACCGGCAAGAAATTCAATCTGTTTATATCTTTTTTTAAGCACACTTTTAGCCAGACATTTTAGACATTTTTATTTTTAGGTACAGCCTAAATTTTATGGAACATGCCCTAATCCATTAAATTAAGTACCAAATGATCTATGATAGCTCTCCGTTGAGTTCGGTTCCGTTCACTGATTCCGTTAACTACTTGATTCATATGGTTCGTCATATTTTTGTATGTTACTTATTCTTAGTGGATCGTTATGTCTTGAAAGGAATATCCTTGCCAAATGTCAAGTTAATAGTTCTGATAGTATTTAGAGATATTGTGAAGAAGCACTCAGTAGTGTTCAGTAGCTTAGCTCGAGCTTTTTTGTTTTATTCATTGCAAAGAATAAATTAAAATACTAATTACATACTGATAAACATTTACATTTTACAATTTTACATACGCGTGATCTTATTCATTTTAATAAAAAAAAATAACGTTTTTACGAATAATACAACTATATAGGTGAAATTTAAAAGCAAGCATCTGTCAAAATACAAAATTTCAATCAAATTGTTAGAGTTTTTTTCGTGCTACTCATAATATACATACATATATACAAGAATTTCTCATTTAGATAGATAGATATGAATAGCAATTTAGAAAAATTCAATAACAATGGATACTGAAAAACAATAACATATAAGCGACGCATTGTGCAGATAAGCAGAAAGCTATTGTATCCTATCGGCTGATAAATAGATTGTTACCTAAATTGACACCCATGTGCGTCACACCTTGACCCACATCAATATATTTCACTTAACTATACTGTACTAATTCGCGTCACCTTGTCATGATCTTTACAGACTTTATTAGCGAATCAATCTCACTTCGTGGGCAAACGGAAATAATATGAACTGCTTAACGTTTGCAATGATCAAATATCACGATTAAGGAAATACTGCATCAAGGGTGTTGTGAATGACTTTATCCTTTTTTATTTTTGTTATATATATCACTAGCTGACCGACGAATATTGTTCTGTCATATAAATAATTTCTACCGAATAGTTTGGATGTAATTAAATCGCGTTAAGAAATGTCAAGATGAAAATTTGGCTTTATAGATATTTTATAAAAATTAAATTAAATTAAAAATAAAATACAAAAAATAGTCAAATAAATAGATTTTACCTTTACTTTTTTATCTACCAAATATACATATTTTTTTTATTAAAATCCTGACGGATGGATGGCGATCACAAACACGGTAATTCGAGATTTGTATATATAAGATGAAAGTCGTAAATAAATGAATAGTCTATTTAATTTTGAGCGGGTACTGTAGTCTATGGTGAACTGACTTTGAACCCTTCCATTATTTCATTACTATAGAACAGACAACATAAGTTTACTTAGAAGTAATGCGTGAGTAGTCACAGGTCTCTAACATCAAGAGGGAAGTGTGCGGTCATCTAGGGTTCTTTTATCCTGGTATTTCGAGTTATTCGAACCCAGTGAGTGCAACAAATCACTTTTGTAGCACGCCCAGTATATTGTCAGAGGAAGTATGAAAATGTACACGACAGAAGTGAAAATTTCATCAACATTTCATCACTCATCGAAAAACATTTGACACGGTATATACCGTCTTTATATCGATACTGAATGCGACTGATGCGTCATGCTCTCTTGTGTAACGTCGACACGAACCGATTTTACGCGAAAGGGTGTTCCATAGCCGAGTTTGACGGCTCGTCGCATTCAACACACACAGAATAAAGCGCTCAGCCTAAGCCTCAGATTTTTCCTTCGAAAAACGATATTACATTTGACTAAGTACCTAAATAAGTTTGTTGTTTAAGGCACTTCACTTCAGTCAGGCTGCTCCGAGTACAGAAAAAATCTTCAAATCAATAATACCTTATCTCGTTAAAACTAATGTATCCGATGTATTGAAAACAACTTTATGTTATCATAAACAATACACTATGTTGTTACAGACCAGCCTGTTGAACAATTAAGCTAGTTTCACAGTGTATTTTGATTTATATCTGTTAAACGTATTGTTTTCCGACCTTGGATGGAGGTTTTCTATTTATATATTCCGTGCAATGTTTTTCATTATTATCTAAAATAAACTTTTGTCTCATAAATATTTAAACAGATCTGCTAAATGTTTAAATGCATTCACTAGTTTAATGTCTCAGAAAGATATAATCGAAACGCTAATAATATTTTGCACTATATTCATTTATATTTAAAATAGATTTTCAATAACTCAGGCAAAGTATAAAGTTTTCATATTAAAATAGATTATTGTTGTCAGTCGCTTAAATTTAAATTATGCGGTTGCAAAACATCTGCTGGATAAATTAGTATGATTGTGATATCTTAATATTAATTAAGAAACAATTTAACTATTATTCGTCTATAAAAGTTTCATTATTACTATGCCAATTCAGAATTTATTATTATGAACTATTCGTAATTGTTAACTTTTACAAACCAGTTTATTTGTTTATATTTTGTAACTAAAATACAATCATCTGTAACTAAACAATATTAATACAATAATATTAACAGATAGAGGATACTTATTAACTATATAACTAATTGCAAATGTATAAGGAATTCTCTACTCTATTACTTAATCCACTCTTCGAACTTCTTTCGATATAATCTAATGCACCAAATACACTGTAACACAAAATATAGGCTAGTAGGTCATTTGAAACCAGTAAATCTATTTTGTATTTTATATATATTTTAAAATTCGCCATAAGTTTTAATTTATATTTATTAGTGGAATTTTATAATATTCAATGCTACTTGAGATTTATTAAATCCATTGGCCAATATCAACGGGGGGCGTTAAATGAATACCTAATTATGAACTTATCCATATTTAAATAGAACGGATCTCTCTATTTATTACGTGACATTGACATATGATAGATTTATCTCAGGCAAATCGAATTTTTGATAAAATGATGAAATAGAATTGTATAATTTACTCCAAATAGTTATATTATGTAAATACGACTTAATAAATAATTATTTTTCTTCTAAATATATAGATTTCCAGTTACATTAAATTATTTTCAAGACCTTGAGAAAGTTATTATATTATAAAGTGACCCGACATTTGAAAATTAAATTTATTCAGTAATAACATAATTTTAAAATATATACCTATTTAGTTTATTTTTAAGTCCTTTTGAAATATTCAAATCAAATCGTTTATTTCTTAAAAATAGAATAATAATATCACTTTTGCGAAGTCAAAAAGCTACAACCGTTTCGGAAACAACATGGCGTTGTGGAAGAGAAGAAATGGCGAAAGAAACTCCAGCAATTGCTGTTTTTAACATGTCAATACAATTGTCAGAACTTAAAAATCAGAGCAAGATTATGCATATTTCTAGTGTTACAATTATAAAAATGACTGTTTTTTTTTTAAACGATCAATATTTTATTTACAACTACATGACCCTGTGAACTTAGTATCACTTAAAATCGATGTTCTTATTCTCACTAAAACCGAAAAATGGTTTGATCGATTTGTATTTTTTTCCTTTTTAGCTATAATCAAACCTAATTAACCTTCCAACTTCAATTACTTAAGATCAATAGAACTGGCTATATTGAATATCGTTTCCGTATTTAATTTTTATCAAACGCCTTTTAATCATGTGAAATTTAAGTATAGACGGATTCGAACCCACGTCCTTTTGACGTGGCGTCCGTACACACTACGTGTACGTAACTGAGCTATCATTACTACAATAGTTTTCATATTATGGGATTCAACAAGATGTGTTTGTTTTTTTATACAATCTTTTCCTGGCAATAACGAACACAATAAACAAAGAATTATTCAATTTGTTACAGTCGTACGGAAGCTATTAGCGCACATACATTTCGAGGATTCATTTATATATATATATATATATATAGAATATGATATTGTGAAATATGTATTGATATGGCCCGGTTAATATTTTGGTATCCTTAAATTAATATTACATATGATATACCTCATAATATTGTGTATAGTTGGTAGTGTGTACGGACACCGCGTCAACAGACGTCAATTCGAATCCACCTGCAATTGGTTTGAGCTTTGTGTTGAAACCATGGTATGGTAGTAACGTTTTTTCTAATGACCGCATGGCTAGCTACCACCCTTAAGTTGCAAATCTGCCGCCAAGTACTTATAGTTATGTTCCGGCAGTGGCACTTGAGAGCCAGTTCCTCCACTAGGCTTAGCGTACCCACTATCTTGGGCCACATCGTCACTTAACATCAGGTTAGAAGAACAATTACTTGTAGGTCGCATAATTGTCGTGTGCGAGACTCGAATTCACAGCACTTCAAACGTGGCAGTTGCAAAGAGGCAACTACTTTGACCGCTAAGTCAACCGTGTAACCTAGGTATTAGTTTGTTAGGTATTAAGTAACAATACGTGTTTGACTCGAAACAAGGTAATACTGGTTATGCTAAAGAGAAAAATAATGTATAGATTTCTTGTTGCTACGTAAAAATTAAGAATCTGTTTCTATAAAATGTCTATTTTCCGATACTGATATCTATCTTTTACATTTGACAATAATTTAAATTCGTGGTATAAATGTTTTGTACTCTGAGGGTAGGTAGGGAACCGTAACCTATACTGTTGTCATTTAGCATTTTGAACTTTTGTTTTCCTTATTAAATTGCTAATAAAAGTTAATTGTTTTAATTTTGTATGGTTATCGTGTTACTTCATGGCCACTAAAAATCGTAATTTCCATTTTATAATAGAAGGTAAAAAGAGAGAAAAAATAATCAGAGGAATCCTGCACTGTTCAAATTTTCACAATGATAATACATACCTAATTTTAATACACAGTGGGTTTAAAACAATAATAAAAGAAGAATTGTAATTTCGGTTTGTAATTGCAGTTTGGTGATAATTTAACTGCTAACAGGCATTAAATATTTAATTTAGAGTTTACGACAGAATTAGACGATAGACGCAAACTGCATGACTTGATATTTCTACGTAAGATCATTATTGGTCGTACAGACAGCCCTGCATTTCTAGAAAGGGATAAGTTTAATGTTCCCTCTAATTATCCAAGAAAGAAGATCCATAACACTTTTTCACTACCACTTTGTAGGACCAATATTTGGTTTACTTTGCCTTTTGTGAGCACGCCTGGGTAATATAATGAAATTAATA
The DNA here is from genome assembly GCA_039707435.1 of Actias luna. Lineage (NCBI taxonomy): Eukaryota > Metazoa > Arthropoda > Insecta > Lepidoptera > Saturniidae > Actias > Actias luna. The sequence goes on along the minus strand of JAZHAC010000008.1, from coordinate 5,526,282 downwards.
TTGTATAGGTGCATTTGGATATATTTGTAATACATTCTACTACTTTAATAAACAAAATTGAAAAATTGTTTCATTGCAGCTTTTGATACAGATTTATTTATTATTTTTAATATATACCATGATCGATCGTGTTGTTGCAGAATTATAACTATTATCTTTACATGTTCGATATTTAAATATTTTTTTTAATGTTAATGTCGCCTTGATGATGCTTGATTGTGATGATTTGTACTTTATGAATGTAGTGAGCGCCTATAATTGGAACGCATATCATAATTAGACATTGTAAAAAATATTAGGGAATATATAATATGCGCACTGTTAGCGCTGCCTTTGTAAGTAAATAAGAATTATATTCAAGCAAAATTGTCGCCTAAAGTTTCGCGTCTCTTCGAGAATTTTCGCGTATCTAACAAGCGGATCAGATGTATGTTAATGAAATTAAGTCGATGACTTAATGAGGACATAAAATGTGCATTAAGTAGGTAGCTTCTTCCTTTTCTGTGACATGTTCAGTCCTTGAACACACCTCGGCTGTAGGAATAACTAAACCAGTGACTTGTTCACCTTTGTATTGCGACATTCTGGCTCCTCTGCAAATACACTTTCAGTATTTATCTAATTTATTACCTAAATCGAATTTTTTGTATATTTTACAAATTATATTGCAAGACACGACAATAATAAATATATATATATATTTTTTTTTTATACTTAAGGTTTAGCGTTATGGCCATAATCTCACCTGATCTTAAGTGACGATACGGCCCAAGTTGGTAGACACGCTAAACCTGTGGAGGAGCTGGCTCTCAAGTGCTGCTGCCGGAACACACCTATTGGTATTTGGCGGCAGGTTCACAACTAGAGGGTGGTAGCTAGCCAAGCGGGCATCAGAAAAAGCCCTACTACCATGCTATGGTTTCCTCACGATGTTTTCCTTCACCGAAAGCTCAAGCTCATTGTAGGTGCTTGGGTTCGAACCCACGTCCCTTGAAGCGAAGTCGTGCACACTACCACTGAACTATCATCGCTTTATAAATATATATAAATTAATTAATTAATTAATATAGATAAACTGACCATATATTTTTATAGTAGTACTAGTTCTCAAACATCTCGGGAACTTGAAGAAATAATGGCTCTGTTGTAATGTGTATGGATAGCGCGGGTATCAAAGTGAATTCAAATTTCTGTAATTAGACTATTTCATCTGTAAAGACAGCTGTCGAGTTGATCCATAATATAATGCCCTTCTCATTGAACATTCACGATATTGTTTACATAAGCGATGCTATAATTTCATAAAAATATGAATTTATATTTATAAAGTCAATATGCTAATTAATATTTCTAAAATAACTCGGTTTTATCCGTGGCTCCGCTTATGTTAATATTAATTTTGATATAAACTTATCCAAAAATCTAAATTATAAGCAATTATTCTCTAAAGTTTGAAGCAAATCGGATGACGGAATAAAAGTTTCATACAAAGTTTATCTTTCTTTTTTATTCGAGAGGTTTTTCGAGGGAAATGTAGTATATCAGCGTCTTCAGGATCCGACCTATTTCTATAACAAAGTTCATCATAAGCGATTTAGCGGTTTAGGTATCGAAGCGTAACAAACAAACATACTTTCGCATTTATAATATTAGTAAGTATGGTAAGGATTCGAAAGTGGTGTAATTTTTACCGTCTTGATATTACTAAAACCAGATACACAATGTACGGACAAATCGTTAATTAGTGTTCTCGTATATGGAAAAAACTACCTACACGTGACTAACAGCTTCCTTGGGTGACCTTAACACCTAATCGTGACACTCACCAACCCGTTAACATTGGATTTAACAAATGAAGCTGCCGTTATTAGTGGATCCCAACAATTTAAATGATAATATGGCGTATATCGTTAACTAAATTATATCAGATCTCGTTTCACGTTTGACATTTGATTGGTCTAATGTTTTTTTTAAATATTATTAAACAAGTTTTCCACCCACAACTTCGTTGACGTTTCCATGAGATTTGTACAGTTATGTAACTGTAATCAACACTCTGAATAAACTACCATAGACTTTATATAAATGCTAATACCAAAACAATAGTGGCTTGGTTAAGTTTAATCTCTTATCTTGCACGGACATTGACACCAACGTGCCCATATATGCGAGCATAAGCTGCCGCAAGCCGAGCTGTACCCGTGACACAATGCAGAGAATTCGCTTCAAAAATGAATTAAAAACTATTTCTATATACTTTGGACAGTCGCTTTGCTAATAAAAATAAAAGTTAACAAATAGTATATCTAACTGCTCAGGTATAAAGCTAAATAACTAAAATAAAAATTAAGTGAAAACTTCGTTATGCACAATAAGCCCTTTGGAGATGAGGATAATGCACCGGTGTATATAGCACTTTCACCGTCAAGTTTACAGATAGAAACATTTATATAAATATATGAATATAACGAAGAAAGCATAAAGAAAAGAAAGAGGTTTTCTCTTTGGCATGCAGTCCTGCGACTGACTGTTTTTTCTTGCCTAATCTTTGTATTTTTATAAACAATGTACTTATGTATCATACAATTAAAAGTTAAAATATTACACAAAAGTAGTTTCAGTTAAAAAGTATTTTAAAAACCTTGTTCAATGAGATTCATAATACTTTGCGAAGCTGTTATATTCTAAGCCAGTTATTACTTACATAAACGACATTAGAAATTATTGCGGTTTCTATTAGATCACAATTAAAACAATCGTTTTTTTACTATTGTTCATGAAAGTATTATATTTAAGTATATTAAAATAAATAACAAAAAAAAAACATAATCATTAATAGGCACACTTAGCAAAAATTTCACTTTTCTTCATAAGGATATAACTATAGTATATATCACTACTGTCGTATTTTGTGTTGATAATTAATAACAAAACAAAAGATTATAATAGGCTACCAGTTCATAATACTCACGTCAATTTCACGCTTTATTTTATTTGCGACTTCAACATAATAAAGTTGAAGTGTTAACCATAAATATGGTAAATTGACAATAAATGTTGCAATGCATAAAATATTCTCACCATCGTTTATTTTCAATGTCTTTCTCAATTTAAGGGTGGTGGCTAGCCAGGTGGGCAAAACAAAAATCCCTAACACCGTGCTATGGTTTCATCATGATGTTTTCCTTAACTGAAAGCTGAAGTTCATTGCAGGGATTCGAACTCAATGCGGCGGGCGAATTGATGCGGCATCCGTACACACTAACAACTGAGCTGTTATCGCTTTCAATCACACACTATATCACAAATTATCTACGACTGTATACTTTGCAATATCTTCCTCTCACATTTCACGCTTTAGCTATGAAAGCTCTTATCGAAAACTGGCAAGATTCCAACAACACTGCTTGTCCTATCTTTTGTCAACTTTATGATTTATATTTTTTTTTTTCATAAACACGTATACAGTATAAGTAGTAAATAGTTTTTAATATCTTTACTGATATTAACAATTTGTACAAACCTATAATTGCTCTATTAGGGAATTTTTGTTTGGTAAAAAGTAAATATTAAATGAAAGCGAACTCCTAAAGTGGAAATTAATATTTAGATCAACGGACATATAAGAAAGTATTGTAATAATTATTTATACACAACAAAACTTTTTCGAAGTATATTTAAAATTATAAATGTCATATTGATATAAATGGAAATATGTTATTTGAACACGAAGAAATAATATAATTTGACTATAAATAAATAATTATGGAAAGACATTCAAGTACTGAAAGTAGCTACTCTATAGACAGCTTAGATGAAGAGTTTAAAAGAAAATTGTCAATCAAAGATGGTGAATCAGATACAAACGTTGATACAATTCTAGTTCCATTTTATGATAAAGATGTACTTATAAAGGTAATAAAACATCAAACGCATGTGAAGAAACATGAAAATACAAATCGATTTAACAAATATAGTGAGAATCAAATCCGAGATAACTCACAGAGAAGTTTTCTCATGAATAGAAATAGAAAAAATTCTAAACGTAGCTCTTATTTGGAAATGTTTCGAAAGCAGTTCAGTTTGAATTATAAAGACCATAAAACTACGAATGATGAAATACGTTCTTTATCGCCGGAAGTCGGGGATACTGAGAGAGAAAGCATTAGTGAAGTTGTTGATAATCTTGCTACTGAATTCTTTAATACTGAATCCTATAATGAAATCTATTACGAAAAATTGATAAACAAAGATTATGAACAATGTTTCGATAATTCATCGGACGAACTGAGGCTTGCTGAAGAAATTAGGAGTAAGTCGCCAAATGAATTAACAGATAATAACTTTCGAAGTGTTTCAGAGGTGTCACAACCACGCCGACGTCTGAGACGAGTTTCAGTTGAACCTATTCGAAATGTCAAATTAGGTGGTTTAGGTCCTGATGTGGAAAAAATTAAACCGAATTTGGAACGTGCTAAAAGTCTTCAGAGATATTCAGAAAGAGTAAGAATGGAGAATCGCGTGAAAATTTATAAGAAATCTATAGAAACTGATAATGAAAAGAAAACCGGAAAAGAAGCATTAGCAAGATATACAGATCAAAGACATTCAGCTAAAGATTCTAATAGGAGCCGAGTAAATGACCAAAACTCTACTTTTTTAATTAATAAAAATGTTTTAGATAAAACATCAAAATTAAGGAACACTATAAATTCTTACAAATCAAAATCTGCGAATATACAGAAAATTAAGGAGAGAGGTATTGAAAACGTACATCATTTAAAATCACCGTCCAAGAAACGTGATACATTTATTCAAAAACAAGATGTCGAAAATTCTATATACGCTGAAAAGAATAAAGCAAAAGTCAAGCGAGAGGGAAAAATAAAATCCGCTATTAGAAGTAAAAGAGAGGATAAAACTATATCCAACATTAAAGATATACCACCTATGCATATAAGTTTTATGGTGAACGTTGGAGGAGTTAGAGCTTCCAGTGCTCTGAAGACATTAGAAGAAAAGCATCAAATGTATCAGGAACAACTAACGTCTTTCAACGTGCACAACAATATTTAATACTTGTTAAGTATCTACATCTAGGAAGACTCGCTTCCATATTTTAAAACTAAATTTCAATAAAACTCATAATTTTTTATTAATCTTTGTCTCATGTCAATCAATGTAGTAAACCTATCTAAAAAGTGCAATAAACTTACGCAATGTATGTGATTACATTTTAGCCTTATGCGTGGCCGCATTATAACCATTACGTAAAAGAACACGCAGAATATTATATACATTATATAGTCATATAATTATATGAAGTGTGAAATTTAACCAAGTTTGCATATAGCAGTTAATTTGAAACGGTATCAACGAAAATTGATGGAGTCAATGAGTGAATGAATCACAGGAAAAAGCTATTAGCAAGCGTTAAAACACTTCTTGTTATTCAATACCTGGGTAAAAAAAAATGCCTATCTAGAAAAGCTTCGGAAACTGTTTTGTACATACTTATATAATAACTGCATGTTTTTATTGAAATAAAACTAATTTAAACGGATTTTATCGCGGTTATTTATTAAATTTTGATCCCGACGTTTCGAAAGCTTTTCAGCCTTCGTGGTCACGGGGCGGACTGAGGTGTAGGTTGTCCAGAAAAGTTTATGTTACTGTGTCTACCTTCAATTTAATTTTTATTATTGATGGTGTTCCGATCTACGCAGAAAGAGCTCACAGTGTCCTGAGGTCTGGCAGTTGGTCTTTTGGGTTCCGATTTAATTAAATGTATAATTGGATCCCAGGCTTGTGCTAGCTTCCAACCATCTTCTCTATTGAAATTTGGATGTTTTTTAATTTCAATAGCCTCACGAATCATCCTAGGTAGGAATCGGTGTTCTTTTGCAAGGATTTGTGGCTTGTCGAATCGAAGATAATGTTTGGAGCCTTCTTCTGAATGTTCAGCAACTGCAGACTTAGTAGAGCGTCGGTGTTTAACATCAAAGTTACATAACGTAAAAGAACATATAGCTGATGTTAAACACTGACGCTCTACGAAGTCTGCAGTTGCTGAACATTCAGAAGAAGGCTCCAAACATTATCTTCGATTCGACAAGCCACAAATCTTTGCAAAAGAACACCGATTCCTACCTAGGATGATTCGTGAGGCTATTGAAATTAAAAAACATCCAAATTTCAATAGAGAAGATGGTTGGAAGCTAGCACAAGCCTGGGATCCAATTATACATTTAATTAAATCGGAACCCAAAAGACCAACTGCCAGACCTCAAGACACTGTGAGCTCTTTCTGCGTAGATCGGAACACCATCAATAATAAAAATTAAATTGAAGGTAGACACAGTAACATAAACTTTTCTGGACAACCTACACCTCAGTCCGCCCCGTGACCACGAAGGCTGAAAAGCTTTCGAAACGTCGGGATCAAAATTCAATAAATAACCGCGATAAAATCCGTTTAAATTAGTTTTATTTCAATGAATAATATTCGCGTAAACCTAAGAAATCATTATGCGTGTTTTTACTTCATAAATCACAAAATACCGTTTAACCATCATCATGCTGTTCGTTTTCTATCTCCGTTATCAATAACTCTAGAAAAGCTTCTATATTACAAAACGCATCCAGCTAAAATACATTCTATTTACAGTTCAACAAATAAACATTGTTGTTAATTTCTTAACACGAATGATATCCGGTTCAATTTTCTGTAACGGAGAAAGTTACATGAAGTTACCTGTAGGCAAAACACTTCACGTCGTTCAACTTTTACATCGTACCATTGAATAACATTAAATTATGACAGCTATATTATTTTTTGTAATACAACGACGAAATGTAGTCCCTGTACTTTATGATAAGGTCAATATAATACGTTTTTTTTTGTTATAGTCTATAGCAGAGGTTCTCAAATTATGCGCCACGGCGCGGTGGTGCGTCGTAGAGAGTGAAGAAGGGCGGCGTGAAGCGATTCTCTTTATCTGAAACCTCAACTTCAGTGTTCGCGTGTACAAAATAATCAATTTAATTTATATGTGTTCTAAAACTGTTAATTTTATGTTCATATAAATAAACAGTAAAGATCCATAATGTTAATGTTTTAAATTTTGTGCCTATCTACATAACTAGTATCATTGTACCTATCTATTTCGACGAGCTAGATACCGCGCGATAAAATAGTAAGTAGGTTTTAGCGTTATGGTCATAATCTCACCTGATCTTAAGAGAGTATTAAGAGTATTAAGAGTACTTATCAAGAGTAAGGCTCTCAAGTGCAAATGCCGGAACACACCTATTGTTATTTGGCAGCAGATTTTCAACTTGCGGGGTGGTAGCTAGCCAGGCGGGCATTAGAAAAAGCCCTACCACCATGCTATGGTTTTTTTATGATGTTTTCCTTCACCGAAAGCTCAAACTCATTGTAGGTGAGTTCGAACTCAAGTCTCTTGACGCGGTGTCCGTACACACTACCACTCATCTATCATCTCTTCAAATTAGAGACATTAGAGACAATAGAGAGATTAGGGTGGTCGCAGTGAACGTCACGAACCCTGACAATTACTGTAGTGCGTTTGTCATCACATCCAAGTAGTTGCGACTCAGTCAACTTCAGATCCTTACCACTCTGCTGAATTGTTGGGTTTATACTGGTTAGTCCTTAAATGCGATACTTTAAATTCTATCACTATGAAGGGTGTTACACCCCGTCTATATAGATCGCGATCCATTCGGACACTCTCGTCGGATTTTAACTTGTTTATTATACTTTTTAGGTCTAACGTTATGGCTACAATCACTACTGATGTTAAGTGATAATTTGGCTTAAGATGATGAACTCAAAGCCTAATAAAGGGACTGCCTCTCGAGTTCAACTGGCCGAACACACCTATTAGGTATTAGGAGGGAGGTAATTAGCCAGGTGGGCATTACAAAAAGCCTTAGCACCATGCTATGGTTTCATGACGATGTTTTCCTTCACTGAAATCCCAATCTCATAGCAGGGACTCGAACTAACGTCCACTGACGCGGCGTCTGTACACACTACCAACTGACCTATCATCGCTTCAAATCTGCAATGCAGTGGTTTTTATTTTAATTATATTAATGCATTTTGCAGTTGCCTCTCTGCAACCACCGCGTCAAAATAGTGCAGATTCGAGTCTCACGCAGAATAATTATTTGTGTGATCCATAATTAATTGTTGTTACGTTTTGTCTGTTAATTGTGGTTATAAAGTTCTTTACACTTTACGTTACCAGAAATTACTACACAGGTACATGCTACAATAAAAAAAGCTCTTTATAACTATGATAGCATTTTACATAATATAGTGTAGTTTTTTTTTAATGTCAAGGAAGAAACATTTTTATGTAACCACAAATACTCTTAGGTATTGTTATTACAAAATAGTCACTACTTTGTTGAGCTACATTTGAAAATTACTGTTCAAACTTGACATTGGTGAAATTGCCTACATTGGTAAGTTATAAAATAAAAAATACTCCCTTTTGCAATAGTATACAGGTATTGGGCATCTTCACAACTATTCAGGTAGAGCACAATGACGGTTGGATACCAGAATGCGATGTATTGATGATATTTAGGTCGAAGCAACGTTGTTCTGATGAGATCAAAAGTGCTAGAGCTGTACTAGATACGTGTTTCATTTGTAATAAATAGTATAACAATTTATGTAAATATATGTTTGTAATACATAAATTATTATCGTGAGTATCTACTTCAGTGCAGTGAAATACTAACTTTTTTGAGTAGATTATATTCTACATCAAATCGAATTAACCTCGTGTTTAACCTTCAAATACATCATTTTTATCACTATTGTTAAAAATGGAAATGGATAGGAATTTCGGTATATATATTAATATTATAAAGCGGAAAAGTTTGTTTCAACGCTCTAATCTTAGGAACTACCAGTCGTATTTGTAAAAATATTTATGTATTTGATAGAGCAGTAGACTTTAGAATATTTAAATTCATGCTGCCACGAATAAAAAAACCTGTATGGAAAAAAGTTCCAAAAACGTGCAAAGTATAAAGTATAAATAAATAATTTTAAATTCCATATTACATTGCTATAGTACATTATAAAGTGCTATAATATATATATATATATGTATAATTACATGTTTCTGTTTAAACAGGTTAATTTTTTATATATACTTAAGGACCCAATCAATGCATGTACATCGTACAATATTTCTTTTTATCTTATGGATAATACTGTCATTCTCACATTTTTTTGGTACTGTTAGATAACCTTGAACCCAATTTGGTTGATTCGATTCGTCCCGCGATCTACCAAATAGAATATGAGAAATAAGTCAAGGAAAGCGGCAGGCCGATATCCACCTGAACCGCACTAGAAAGTATTTTTAGTAGAGGTGGGGCAGACAAAAATAAGGAAGACATCGAAAATAAAACAGAAATAATCGTAAAAATAATAATATAAAATAGGTTTTTATTTACTTAACACATGTTACCCAAAGGTTTTGATTGCATTTCCTGCACTTTTTTTTGCTTTCGTACCATTAAAGTTTCTCCGCAGTCTCTCGTAGCAACCTACACAATTTCTCTGTTTAGCGCTCATCTCAAGGACATGATCATTGTACTTAAGTTTTACTTGATTTTCTAAAAAAAATATTTCATTTCTTGTGATTTATTTACCATATGAGTTTTACCACAGGACTCACTGTTGGGAACTAATAAATAGGTTCATAAATAAAATTGAAAAAGTTAGAGAAAAGGCTTTTAACTATAGAGTGAGGTAGTTTTTGATAAACACTATGTCACCTCGTCATAGTGTAAGACCGTCATTTAATTGCTCGTGTGTGTGTAACCTGTGTCTATACACGGAAGTCGTAGATTTTTTGTGCCTCACCTTGTTGTCCGCAGAGTTTGATCTTAAATTTTTTACTTCAGTTTTCTTTCATTGCTTGCCATCGTTGATTATATCGAACGAAACTATTTCAGATCAACTAGATATTACAACATTAACTGGCGGAGCGTGCGCACTGTGCGGCATCGGGTCGCCGGCTGCCTGTTGGGACGGCGGGCCAAAATAGGTCCACTGCCGCACCGAGCGGATGTATTTCATTGTCAGTGCGTGGTAGGCCGTAAAGTACCTGCCATGATGTTTTAATGGGGAAAACCTACAATTTTGACTACAGACTGAAATATATATTTATATCTGTCGAACTCTTACAAACACCTGATATAATCGTTCCGCAACAGCGAGAGGGACATAGTTTTTTCGTCCGCACCAGCTGTAGTACCGCGGCAGGCCGATATGGGGCTGTTCCGCAGTGAATGTGTTAAGGTTTCTTATGTTGCAGTGGTTTTCACGACAGATCCTATCAAATTCATACTTTTAAACATCAAGGAAATAAGAAAATATGTTTGATATAATTGCTCTAATTTATTTCGCTTCTGCTGTAAATTACCGAAGTGAATTATTTTTATCTTAAATACTTTATTTTAGCTTAAAAATGTTTGTCTTAAAATACATTTGTCTTAAAATTATTAAATTAGGAATCACAGAAGATACTGATGCGATGTAGGGCTTTTTCTTATATTTGTCAGGCTAGCTACCACCCTCAAGATTAAAAATCTTCTACCAAATATCTATAGGTGTGTTGCGGCAGTTGCATTTGCAAGGCAGTCATCCTCTGCTATGCTTAGCGTATCCACAATCTTGGGCCACATCGTCACTTAACATCAGATGAGATTGTGGCCATAACGCTAAACCTAAACTATGAAAAAAAAGATTATTACACTCATTTTATTTTATTATTGAATTTGTATTCGAAAAATATGGTTTCTGGTGTTGCAGGAGCGCCTTAAGCTCCTTCGCTACCAATGTGTTATACAAAATAAATAAAATATGCAAACGTGTCGGAAAGTAAAAATGAAAATGATAATACAAAATATCATTGCCAATCCCATTACGGAATAACTAGCCTGAAGATCTAGATTATCTTAATCCATTTCAAGATAACATTGGCATTATACGGGCTTTATATCCCACATAATATTGTTACGAGCGACTACCGGTTTGCGCCAGTTATTAACTAACCTTTTGTTAGTCTCAAACGTTTGGCAATGAGATGTTTCGGTAATTATCATGAACAAGCATCTTTTAATTGTAGGTAAGTGGAATAGAATAGGTTTGTTGTTAAGTTTTTAAATATCGTTTCATGCATATTATACCAGTGATTTTTTATAGTCAAATTTTTCGTGTTTATTTAACTACAATGTATAATAAAAAAATTCTCAACAAAGCGCTATTATGGATCAATTAAACTTAATATATTATATCAAGGCATGCCCCGTAAAATTTTGGCTAATTTGACTTGGTTTGAATTTATGGAATTTTGTCATTAATTCCCAGTATTTTCGTAAATATTTTAAAGTCAAGGTACGATACGAATGACATATGCTTTCTTAACTTAAACCCTGAATACAATAAAGACTTAATAAAAAAAGCTGTTAAACAATATGTACTAAAATAAAATTATGAAATTAAATACTATATATTGCAGATATTATTTTGTAGCTGCTCCATAGTTACCTTACATCACTATATCCTAATATTATGGATGTAGGGTGCTAAGGTGACTATGGAGCAGCTACAATTTTGTAAAGGCAATAATGTACTACATTTACATTTTACAAGATTAGAAATATTGAAGTAGACATAATGTTGTTATATCTGTAGGTATACCTTTGTAACCTTATATCGTCAGGGCTAAGTTTTTCCGTAAATTAAAACTAGAGTATAGTATAGGATAAAGTATTGTTCATTGTGAAATTTAGGTGCTTTTTTCTAATTTCCATTATAATCCTCTTGATAATTTATCCTTGAATAATTTATGAATAATAGAATTTATGGAAAAACATAAGGGACCTTTCCAGTTAGAAGATTTAATTTCCTATAACAATATGCCTTGATTTTGGTTGTAACTCTATTTGTTTTAGAAAAAAAAATATAAGACAAAAACAGCAAACATCCCTTGTTATTTAAATGTGAATGTATTATGGTTAAGGCACGGGTTAATATGAATATTGAGGGTTTATTTGGGTCTGATATTGATTTTTAGGGTATAAACAGAAATGTAAAATTTATCAATAAATGTATTTAAATTAGAGGAATATATATGGTTTAATAAACATAACTTACATATGCATATACATTTTTTATAGCTACATCCGATAGCAATGCTATCGTATCACGTACGTATTACGGTTAAATTAACTAACCTATATCTTCTCCAGGTCAAAGCTCATGCCACACCTAAAGGGTCAACGTCAACGGTACGCCGTTGTGACGTTACATGCTCAATTGACCGATATTCGATCGTAGCCGGTTTAGTAGGTTAGTTAAAAAGTTAGAATCACACATGCAATAATACGCATATAAATCGCAGCTTTAATATTAAACTATAAAGTAGACACCAAGGTAATCAATGCCTGTTTAAATTCGCCATTACCTAACGACAAATGTTTTTATAGTCATCGAAAAAGTTACAAGATTATAACTTTATGTTTAGTATACCATATATCACATTCTGAGTATAAAACTGAGTAAATCCAAAAATTTACCCATAAGAGTTGTCTGCAATTGTTTAAAAAGCGTGATTAAAATATTAAGAAAACGTCATGTTTAAATAAGAATGGGTAATTTTTTATACATATATCATTTGCACTAATAGCTATGTATTTTAAAGCCATTCTGTGTAGATATTAACTGTAGTAAACTTTCAATTTTAATTCTCAGCTTGAGTTATTATTGAAACTAGTTGCTTATAATATTTATCGTAAGTACAATAGTATACTTCCTTGTCTCACTTAATATATTATAAAATTAGAATTATAGAATTCATCAGACATGCAATAAAGCTATAGTTTTTACATATTCAAACGACAAAATAACGTAATTTAAAACAGAATATTATTTTAAAGAAAAAAACCCGACGCTAACAGAATAAAATATGAGAGGAAAATTAAAAAAATTCAGTTTAACAACGTGGACGGGAATAGCAAAAAAAAGCAGCAAAATGGATTTTTTAGGCGAGGATTTAGTCGAAGTGCGAAGCCAGTACAATATCAGGAAATAATCATCTATATATATATCTATGGTTTATTAAATATATCTGTAATTTAATTTCCAATTTGTATATTGATTAATGCTTATTTATTTATAATATCATTAATTAATTAACTACCCCGCTTGTATTCCCGTCACTTGCACTTGAATCAAGTTCTTTAAAATTGTCAGCTTTTTGCTCTTCATTGTTTTAGGTATTTATTAAGTAAAATATATGAAAAATATTATTAAGCATTATAGCTATTATATAGGATAGCTATGAGGATAATAATGATTACTATATAACTATCATAATCCCGTTTGATTTTAACTTCATAGCAAAACTGTACACCCAAATTCGTACTTCAAGTAGCACATTGTGTTTGTAAATTATTAATTAGTTTTTGTTAATAGCCAGACATTTTTTTAACTATTTACGTCACAACTCTCTCAAATAATTATACGTTAATATTGACTTATGTATAATAGCAATAATTTAGACAGACTGATTCAGGTGTTGTGAATTCCTATATAAGTCTCAGTTAAATAATTTCACATTTAAAATACAATGGAACAACAAAACGAGAATACCTTATTAAAACGCATCTACCTTTAGGTGAGTACGAGATAAACTGCAATACTAATTGTATATATTTTGCAACCGTATTCGTAATCATACGTTTAGTATTACAAATTAAAAAGCTAAATTAGATAGAATATGTTTCGTTTGCTCGAGTTTGGATTTATCTTAAGCCTTTTTAAGACTATAACTAGGTGTGACGAGTAAATTATGAAAATATTTAAGTACAACCTATATGCAGCGCAATGATTGCTAACTGGAATACCATAAGCTGCATTTGTATCGACATTCAAAAAACTGGATTCACTTATACGTCTATAGATTTTGTTAATACGACTGTATTCTTTTACATTTCTGCAATTTAATACAATAAATTATGGAAAAATACCTTCTGTGGATATAAATTACTTACTTACTAGTTCTTTTGTAAGAAAATAAAATGTTTTTTTATGACATATTATTTTTATGATATATATAAAAATACTTAGTTTGAGTATTAAATAGAGACCCAATTAATATCTATGATGCAAAAAAATAAAGACTATTTACCTTATGGTATCTGTAATATTTTATGGTGTGCACACTTTATCATAAGCATTGCGCAAGAAGATTTTCACTTAAAGAACTTGTATTCAGTGGTCCTAATAAAAATAACATTAAAGCATTCTTTAAAAATAATAACAGAGTGGGAAAAGTAAAGTAGAATTCTAATGGAAACACAAACTATCCGGAACTATTTAATTCCATACGAAACATACGAATAATCTTATATATTATAATATCGTCACTCAATGCAACACTTCACTCTTAAAAATTATAGTGTTTTAAGGAAAATTGAACATTGTTGAATGGAACGTCTATTATTCATTCATAAAATTTAACGATGCATCAGTAAAGTAAACGGACAGACGTTTTATCAGATGACGGTGTTTCGTACACAGCGAATTCATTGTTACTAAATACTTTGAGTGTTTGCAATTTTGCCAGAGACGGAATGCATAAGTTTATATGGGGGGTAGAGGACATTAGAATAGAGAATATCATAATATTTATAAAACCTTAAAGAAATAATCCAGCGTGGATGTTAAATTATTGTTAAATCGATGGTAAAACCCATCGAACTTTAATTATATTTGGGTTATGAAAATGAATGAGTTTTATGTCAGGTGCTTTTATTATTTTACTTTTACTAAATTTTGTTGGTAGACTTGTATTTATTTTCATACGTACAAAACTTGAATCCAAAAATAATTGTCTAGTACCAAGTGTACTACATTAAGGGTTTTGTCAAATAGACACTTTTTAATGTTTCACATTTCATTTATACTATCATATATATCATAAGCTGTCTAATACTATTATTTGAATTATACTTGTGTATATAGAAATGTAATTAGTTTTCGAAAACGGATAATACATTTTTATATAATGATGTATTTAATCTATGAATTAATGTTTTAATTAAACAGTGAAAATTTATTTTTGATCAATTTCATTTATGAAATTATAATACAGATATTATCTCATAGCATAAAAATTAGACTTACTAAGTTGGTCAAAATTTAGAATTATATATTTAAGGTGAGAAATAAAACAAAAATGATGTAAACTTTAAATAAAAATAGTTTTGGATACCCACAACTACGCCATTTACAAAGATCAACTATAGCTAAGTACGTACCTTCCAAGTTATCTCGTAAGTGCACTTTTTTTTAAATCAAATTTGATAAGGAGGAGAACAATAAGAACAAACACATTTAGAGACATATTTACAAAAAATGTATGTGAGGATACAAGTTAAAGACGTTGCACAAAGAAATAATAACATGTTTTAAAAGGATATTTAATATAAAAAAAAAAAAAACAGCAAAGTTGTTTACAGTACTTAATGCTAATGGTAATAACGAGTCAGATTAACCAATTCGGCCCTGTTACAAATATTTCATGCAACATGTTAATACGGTTTTTGAGTGTTGCCATTCATTGTTCGGGGAAAGTAGAGCGTGCAGATATAAGAAATTATTCTAATATCTTAAACCACACTCATACACAACATACATGGTAAATATTATGTAAATATATATAGGTACTTTCATTTTAAACATGTATTATCTTAATTAATATAATTACAATGAAACTTACGTATCATGAGCCATACATAATATGTCTGTGTTACAGATATACATATAGTAGCTGTGTCCGCGTCTTTGTTCGCTTGGAATTTAATATTATTTTATAATTTTTGCCTGTTTTTTGTATTTTTTTTCAATTCAACTTTAGAGTGATAATAAATAGTCTGAAACCTGTCACAACGCTTGGTCTATCAATCACAAAAATAAATTTCGTTTATCGAATCGCCTAAGATTATCGCGTTCAAATAAACAAATAATTTAACAAAACCAGTATATATATATATATATATATATATATATATATATATATATATATATATATATATATACAATATTTTTATTTTGGCACTGAATTTTGGTTCAATATCAGTAGCCACTGATTTAGATTGTACTTTACTTAACAGTGCAGTGACTTTGCTGAGCAGCATTAAAAAAATTAAGAATATTCTACGAGGCTCGATATGAATATTTGCCATTGTCAATGGAAGTGTAGAGCCTCGATCGCCACTATTTTTATGTTCAATATCATAAACTCTTTTACGTGCTCGATTAATAACAGGAAATTATATTTGAAATATATAAAAAATTTAGTTATCATGGATAAGTTTTAGACGCGTACTATAGAATGAGAAAGTACTTTTATCTTGGCTAAGAAATATATCATTCTCTTTAATAAAGTTCGTAAGGTGTTATAGCAGTAATTTATTTATTAGTAGTTTAATTGGAAGTTACTTAACGTAGAAGAATCTGGCCGAATTCGCTCGACCATCGAACCCTAAAAATAAATCATTGCTCAGTGTCACTGTTTTCAAATAGCATAGATATTAAAAATGATTATTATAATAATAAGTATATTTGTTTAACTTAAAGGAATATATTGAGTGGTTTTAAAGATTATTTTTTACGGATATTAGTAAGTTTGTTGTAACTATTGACGAACTTCAGTGTTATAAATATATATAATAATTAAAGCAGTCATGAGGACTGCCAACAGAAGTGAAAACTATATTTCACAAAATAATGTAAAAAATAAGTATTACTCGTTATCTATATTGTTAGGTATGGAATTTACGACTTTGCTTACACGTGATTATTACGTCGCACGTTAAAACGATCGACCAAGCGTTCATATTTGACAAGTTCATAATTTACAATCTGCATACGCTCTCTACATAAATGAAAAACGATCGGTGACGATGGCACGAATTTTTTCAAATTTTCATTAATGATTACAGCTAAATTTTAACCACTGGACAAACACTATTATATATACATTTAGGTCGTACGCTATACGAGTAATATATTCTTTAATCTCAAACCTTCAAGCAGGTAAACATCTTATAGAATAAGCAGTTTAATGACCTGAACAATAAACGAAAACATTTGAATGCCAGATCACCAAATGCGCACCTTCAGCAACAAAATTCTCTATACTAGCCACCACAGAGTGCATAAATAGGCACAACAACTTCGTTCTGAGTAATACCTTTGTAAAACTGTCCACAAAATTAGCAGTAGCCTAAACCGTCTAGGTTAACATCATCATGATATTTTATTTAATATGTATAAATATCTAAAAATTACTTTTATTTGAATGATTACATATAATTATTCACGGGCACGAATTAAAAAGAGGAAAATTTATCATATGATCTTTTGACCTTAACGTTTTTTTACTAATATAAACTAAAAAAAACAGCATATTAAACTGTGTTGTTCACGAAATTCCAGTCGCCATAAATGTTGTAATTTTAAAATAAAAGTCATTATCATACATAATTAGATTATTATATGTGTAGAAAAAGTATAATTTTTTAGATAAGTCTCTTATTTTGTGAGTATTTATCTAAATTATAAAATTAAGTGACTATTCAAAAATGGATAAGTAAATATTATAATTCTACAAAAATAAAATGCTAATGAAATGATTTTATCTTCAAATTTGTTGGCTATTATTGCTGGAACAGACAAAAATTCTAGTTAGTTTCTTAGACGACTGTCAATATATATTAGATAAGAAGTGTTAGTTAAAATGTATTTTCCGCAAATACCGGCTTTTATCGGTGTAAAAATTTAATAACAGGTATAAGAGTCCAACAGCTTTTAAACATATTGATGATATCACAAATATTTAAATTCATATTCACAGACATCCTTTCTAGAACTATCCTTTGGATAACAACGTTTCTACATTTTTATTATGTGTACTTCAGGAGATATTAATTTACAACCTTAGAAATACAATAAGGTGATTTAAAACAATATACATACTACGTATCTAATAAAACACCAAAATAGAAACGATACGTGTTTATATTACCGTCCATATCATTATAAAAGTGAGAATTGGTAATGTCAGAAATATCGATTCTTCGAGCGTTTTAACACGTTAATTTAACCTTATAATAATTAAATTTTAATATACAATGAAATTTTAAGGCTGCCGAAGGATCGGAAAATGGGCACGAAGGTAATATATTTATGTAATTAAATGAATAGACTGAGGTTTTTTTTATAGTTAAGGTTCAGCGGTATGGCCTTAATCTTACCTGATCTTAAGTGACGTTACGGCCCCAGTTAGTAGACACACTAAACCTGTAAAGGAACTGGCTCTCAAGTACAGCTGCCGGAACACACGTTTTGGTATTTGGCGGTAGATTTTTACTTAAGGGTGGTTGCTAACCAGGCGGCCATTAGAACGCCCTACCACCATGCTATGATTTCCTTACGATGTTTTCCTACACCGAAAACTCAAGCTCATTGTAGGTGAATTCAAACTCACGTCCCTTGACGCGAGTTCGTGCATACTAACCACTGAGCTATCATCGCTTCAAGTTCTAGTATACTTGTGTTTATACGGTATAAAATATATGTAACGATGTGTAAATGGTAGACCATGCAAACGCACGTGTCCCCCTCAGGCTAATTCTATAAACGAGATCTGAATTATGGTGTATAATCTATATTAATATTATAAAGCGCAAAAATATGTTTGTTTGAACGCGCGAAACTTAGGAACTACCAGTCGTATTTCAAAAATTATTTTTGTAGTTGATAGAATAATCATTGAGGAAAGTTTTAGACTATTTAACATCATACTACCAATAATCAGAGCAAAGCTTTATTGAAAAAGTTACAAAAATAGGCAAAAATGATTAAATAATTATTAGGTACAAGGAAACAAAATCACGGACAAAGCTAGTTATTTTATAAACAGATTTAAAGTGTTAACATAAGTGAATACATGAAAATATAATACAAGAATATTCATTGCAAGATATCGGAATGAGAGAACGTTAGACATGGCAATTACTTTCGTAGCTAAAGATAGCATGCAAGGTAAAGCGAATGATCTAGTTAAGTTGCGTTACGTAAGCTCTGGTGAATTTTCAATCCCTTCCTTGTTTGTCTAATACAGCGCCTGTCACTTTCCTGTTCGTGTTCCTGCACTCTGTAGTCGTCACAAAAGTCGTGTGCACAATACTGTTGTTAGAAAACTTAGTTTTATTAAATAGACTCAATAATTTTTTTTTTATTCTTTATAGGTTTAGTTACTATTTCCTGATTTTAAGTTACGTAGTTTTAAGTAGTTAGTTTTAAGGACTGGTTCTCAAGTGCAACTGCCGGAGGACACTTATAGGTATTTGGCGGCAGATTTTCAACTTAGCCAGCCAGTTGAGCATTAGAAAATATATATACTTACATATGTATATCTAACATAGCGTAGCTAAAAATGATATCTGTATGAAATTTGGGATATGTCTTTGTATTATATTATTATCATCGTTTAAGAGTTTTCTCAGAGTTCTATTACTGAACTTACAAAAGATTTAAAATGGGGTATCAGATAACTTTTGGCTCAAATGTATTTTGAGTAAACTGTTCCAGATGCAGATTAACAGTATCGGGGCAAATTTAAATCCAAATAGTAAACATACCAATATGGCATATAAACATGTTTCTTCTTCGAGATACATGAAACGAATAATTAACGTTAAAATAAAAGCAATACATATGGTAATATTACTCGAAGTCATATCAGTAATATTGCAATCTAGTTAATGTTATGATAAAGCAAAAGTATTGTTATAATTCTATTTATTCCAATAAAAAAAATATTAATCCACTTTGTATCTATTAAAGCATTATTGAAATTGACTATTAGTTGCAGGCTTAAAACAAAGTATGATTAAAACGCAATAATTATTTTATCTTTTATACAGTTGGAGTACTTCCGTATAATAAAATACTATTCCAGTGAACCATGTGGTACTGTATCTAGAACTAAGAAATGATAATAAAATCGATATTGAATGCACGAATTCACAACGTTTAACTGTTTTCACGCAATCCCTTTACCTTTTACTCAACTGTGAACCATATATTTAGTACACTTAGGTTAAAATCTATTTAGCTATAGTTACAAGAGTAATTCTGCAAGGTCTGCATTCCCGTTCTTTGTACAGAGCACGTAAGAAATTGTTTTCTTTACTACATTGTTTAGAAAGCTTTCTAGATGAAGCTTTATAAATTAATTTTAGGTTAGTATTTGCCCCAGAACTTTGCCCATTCCTATATATTTTATAAATATTTCCTTTGTAGGAATACACTATATTGATCGTGAGCAAGTACATACGCTTAACCGCACTTGGCCGAATTTAAGCTGAATATGACCACATCCTCCTTTGAGGGCTAGATTAGTAAGCCCACTACGATAAAAGCAGTTTGCTTAGATTATAGTGCACTTACATCAGGGACACTTTGGTGTGCAGTAATAAAGAGATCGAAAATTGTTATACTTATTTAACAATGCTGTGAATCTCAAATAATTACTGCTTTATTTATAACCTTAGTAGCAATGAAATGCGTGAATAGTCAACGCACGCAAAGCGTGGTATTTCAAAGCGCTGCAAGTAGACACGAAACGGAATTTACATTTTTTTTTTGTTATAATTTTTAGTGGGTAATATAATATAACCTGACGTTTTTAACCATTCAGGACTATGGTAAGCATGTATCAATTGAAACGTTTTTAGACTATAATTAATATTTTTTTAAGTATCATTAATCGTTTGGCCATTTGATTTTTAATATGTAAAGAATTTAAAGAAAGAAAAGAACTCACGTAGTAATATAATTAAGAGGTGGTTTTTTTTTTTAATTGGTGTAGTTAGCTTATTTTTTATTGTACATTTATTATTTTGTAAATTGTAATTGCTTATAATTAGTCTCTACTTTTAATGTATCATATTGAATTCCACCTAAGTTATAGGAATATTGCAGAAAAAATATTAGGTGACGCTGAGGCTTCAGATGGTAACACGCTGGTACCGGATAGTAACAACTGGTAGCGGGTATGACTCTCTAGTCAGAAGAATTACTTAAGAATAGTTGCTTCGAAATTAGCTTTTACTAACATATTTATTGTTTTCAAATAAATAATTAAATTATTCGTACATACAGTATTTCTATAATTGTACTACGAAGCCCGTAATATGGCCATTTATTTAATTTTTACGTCATAAAAACAAGTATTCTCTGTTCGTATTCTTGAAAAAATATATCTTTATGTTAAATTTCGTCTTAATTGTTCTAACCGTTTAAGAGGTATGAACGGATAAATATAACATTTTCATTTGTAATATCAGATATGAGATATGTAGAATATGTGGTTGATATTTGTAGCTCTTAACTATATTACTTTACTCTGGGTAAAGATAATGCAAAAAGTATGTGTTTTTATTAGTTACATTGTAAAGGTTGGTTATAACGTCAGGTGTTTATATTTACCAGTCAGTCAGTCTTCTCAACTATCCAACTTACCTGTAACAAGAAAATATTTATAAGAATTTCCTAGTAATAACGACTTTAATAAAAAAACAAATCACAGTCACGATTTTATACGTACAGTATAAAGTTTTTATTAGTTAAACGTTTGAACCGAGATTATAGAATCCGTAATCAAGATAGATATCCTGTTCCTTTTTTGAAGTATCATTGCGCGCAGTGGTTAAGA
Source organism: Actias luna (assembly GCA_039707435.1). Taxonomy (NCBI): domain Eukaryota; kingdom Metazoa; phylum Arthropoda; class Insecta; order Lepidoptera; family Saturniidae; genus Actias; species Actias luna. The sequence goes on along the minus strand of JAZHAC010000008.1, from coordinate 5,504,434 downwards.
AGTCTTTTCACTACTACCGCCGTGCTTAATGTTGTTTCTTCGAATCCATTATAGGGCGTTTTTTGTATAGTTGTATAAATCGTAATGAAACCATTGCTAGCTAACCGCGTGGCTAGCTACCGCTCTCAATTTATAAATCGTCTGCCAAATAACTATAGGTATGTTCCGGAAGTGGCACTTGAGTTAAGTTCGTCCACAAGGTTTAGCGTGTCCATCTTGAGTCACATCTTCAATTAACATCAGGTAAAATTGTGACAAAACCTAATAAAAAATATCCCATGTTACTTCTAATATCTCCGAAAATAGGTGTACAAAGTTTCATGATGATAGGTTAAATAGTTTTCGCGTGAAGGCGTAACAAACAAATTTATATTCACATTTATAATATTAGTAGGAATAAGTATGCTATATATATGCATATATATAAGTGTACATATAATATCTATTTTACAATCTCTGCACATACCTTCATATTTTAGTGAATGATGTATGTTATATTCTCCTTTACTTCTCGCAACCGAAATCCCTTTGTTTTATATCAGTATTGTAATAACAATTTAGCATCTCTGTTCTATATTTTCCAAGGTCATCCATATCAATATTAGTATATTGTACTATAATTAATACTAACGCCTAGTTGAAAACTTTAACTTTAAGGCATTCTACCGTAAGCCGTACTAAGCTCGGGTCTTTTTAATGAGGCTTTAATTTTGTGAAAGCATAAATATAAATATATGAATTTTAATATACGTTAATGAATAATTATATATTATGTAATATTCAGCTATAATTTGAGTTTCTATTTATTTCCTTCTTTCTCTTAACTAAATTGAAGAAAAAGATATTATTTCATAAAATTCCAAACCAATTGTTGACGTCACCGTGAAAATCAATCAATTATTCTGGTAAATAAACATAAACTGATTAATAGTTAATAATTTTTTATTCATTTGAGAAGTCCAAATCACTTTTCATTTATATCTGTTTTTAAACGACAAGACAAAATAATAGATTATTATTTAAAGATCCTAATAAGTTTATTCATCACCGAACACCGAAAGTTATAATTTACCCGTCACATACCGATGCATAAAATATAGCTAAAATTGATTAATTTACTAGTAAATTTTAGATATATTATTTAAAAATAAAAAGTGACTGGATTATTACGATGACAAACCCGATCGAGTTGCTTCTCAGTTCTTATCGATGACTGAGTTGTTTTCCGAACCGTAGTTTTAACGTTCATATGCGCCTCTCAGTGCCTAAATTGATTATTGAGTATTTAAATTTAATTTTTATATTATTATTGACCTGTTACTAACCACTAACTACTGACCACTCTGAACTTCGTACGCAATGAATTTAACATGAAATTTAATTACAATACAGCCTGAACGGAATATTCAATCAATTCAATTGTTTTACTATTTAGAGATTACCTTTTACTAACATACCAATAAATTTTACTTCTATACGTATCACCAATCGCCACTTTGTTTACAAATAAAAAAACAACTTGTATTAACAATATAAAATTTAATAAATTAAAAATATAACTCATAGTACCTACTTAAGGACAATGTGGTTGTTTATTATACAAATAATTTTCACAATTGGGTTTCAAGTTCTAGAGATTATAAATAACTTTACCTCATTTTTATAGTGGGGAAGACTAGTGACATACATATATATGTTCAAACATATATGAGGAAAATACAGTTATTTTCATGGTTAATCACGCAAAAACTACTCAACTTATCGCGGTGGGACTATGACCATTCAATGCAGAGTTTTTCGTAGATGGTTTTAGGATACTTAAGTTTTGGATTCCACTGTCCCATATTATTTATTTTCCTATTTACTGTTCTCAACATTTATCCATGTTTTATTTATATTTGCTAAAAACAAAAGATGCCTTGTGTAGCGGGCAGTTGAAGGCTAGTTAGATATAAATGTACAAGTGTAAATGAAGTATAATAAATTCTAAGACATACCGTAAGAGACACATACTGCCACACAATATATTTATGAAACATGCCATTATTTTTAATGTTGCTTGTTATATTTCTTAAAGAACGTATAATTGATAAGGCGAGGTTTTTTATCGGATCTCGTAAATTTATTTTAGATCTGTAACACGTGGTAGAGGCAAGGGCGATCACCTATATACATACATATAAAAATACAATCACCTTCTTAAAAATCATTACAGTTTATAAGGTATAGTAGTTGACCAGGCCAAGCGACGCTGTGGCTGTTACTAAAACAAATTGTAATTAAAATATTGCGACTATAAATTGAGATATAAACTATCCTATCTCTCATATTGAATCAAACTGCATACAGTGTGCAAAATTTGATTAAAATTGTTTTAGTAGTTTAGAAGTTCATCGCGGACAAAAAACGTGACAAGATTTTTTTTATAAATAAAGATTAAGGTTGATAATGTAAAAACTAAATGTAACAAATATATGTGTTTAGTTGTTTATTTAACTTTTTTGGGTACTAAACAATTCTATTTTGTGATAACTTAAGCAATTTTTAACAATTATATCTGAATGTTTTTAAAATACAACTTAAATTTAAAAGTTCCCTTTGAGGTTATACCGCTCGCCTGAATGTAATATTCCCATAGTGTTTTTTCTCTAAGGAATCATCAAAGAATAACCGCTTGGAGCGAATAAGTCCTTCAAACTACAAAACTTGTGATTGTAGAATAGATGTCCGAAAGGTAAGTTGCAAAATAATATAACTAATGCAAATGCAATGCAGTTGCAAAATGTCCGGAATATTGGACTTATGCAGTCGTATGAGAGATCCATCGAATAAACATCAATACTCCAAATCGGATTTCATAATTTCTTGTTCTGTTATTCAGGAGCCCCTAAACGTGAGCGGTATTACCCAAAGTCATGCGCAATGACGGTCAAACCAATTTTTTATAAAGTTTTCCTAATACTAATATGTCCTATACTACTATAATATGTATCTATAATAATACCTATATGGTCATCATGCAAGTTAAAACAGTAATCTTATGAGATTTAATAATAATAATAATATATATATATAACTAAACTGCAATATGCTGAGGATCATCTTTATCACTGTTAAGCCGAAGTTGAAATAAGCCCATGATAGAAATTGATAATTCAAGAAGGATATTAGCGATATAAATCCTCTTAGATATATTTAATGAATATATGTCTCTACGTATCTCAGATATCAACCCCTCAAGGAAGAAACATCATACAAAATTATGCAAGGGGAATAATATTTTTCAGTTCGAATTTACGATTTGTTTTTAGTTCTAAAACAAGTTCTAATCGGATTTATTTTCATGAAAGCACTAAGTAAAACACACACACAGGGACTTTCCTATTTTAAGTGCAAACTTTTTTTAATCAATTTATAAAACTTATGGACTGAAACATTAACAATAGATATACATATAACAAAATATATTAAAATAAATGAATTATACTTATTTCAATCGAAGTTAAATGATGATGTGGTCTAAGATGATGGACACGCTAAGCCTAGTGGAGGGACTGGCATACCCATAGGTATTAATTGACAGATTTTCAATTTGAGGCTGATAGCTAGCATTAGAAAATGCCTACCAACTTGTTATGATTTCATCACTATGTTTTCCTTCACAGATAGTTCATTGCTCACTTATTGCTGGGATACAAACTGTGAAATACAGGGTTGTTCGTACACGCACCCACTCAGTCATAATTTCTTCAATATTTGTAGAATTTCATTCAATCTTTGAACTGAACTAAATATAGGCGCTTATATACATTAAAAACAGTAATCACACCGATTCAAATAAAACACAATGTCTGGATTAAGAAATACGTAATATTATTTCACACATAAAATAATTAATAAACAAGTTATTTTAAAATGGAAATTGCAAAATAACCATTTTCAAGAGAGAGCATAAAAATAAATGGAATAATAACAAACAGAAGTTAATCTGGTGACATAACACAAATACATTGTAAACAGAGGTGAAGTAATTCTGCGGTTTTAAAGACAATAATGTAGATAGGAATGCACAGCACCTGATTGTAAGTAAAGTACAGTCATCCAACAAAAACGACTGTAGGTTTTGTCAAGCGTCATTGATGTCACGATGCCCTATTTTAAGACTACTTGTATTGGTTTTTTTTATAAGTATTAAAATTAATTCAACTATAATTATATATAAGAATTTCGTATCACGTTGTTTGTCCGCGATGAACTCCTAAGCTACTGAACCGATTTTAATCAAATTTTGCACACCGTGTGCAATTCGATTTAACTTGAGAGACAGGATACTTTTTATCTTGATAAGTGATTATAACGCGATAGATGTCGCCGTAATTGATGTGATGACTACTAGAAAAAACAGAACAAAGGGTGCCAGGTCAGCTAGTATTATTTAACTAGCTGTCACCCACCCGGTACGTTGGGCGTATTTTGTCTTTAGCCACCGTAAATGTTCAATAATTATTGTTTTATTTCAACCGTTTATACCAAAACCATAACAGGTTATAAACCTAAACCTTCCACATAAATCACTCTATCTGTTGGTGGAAACCGCATAACAATCCATTCAGTTGTATTTGAGTGTATTGCGAACAGACAGATAAATGTGGCGGGCGACTTTGTTTAATAATGTGTAATAATTGTGATATATTAGTACAATAAAAAACTATCTAATTTGCAATTATACCTGTTGGAATACATGGAAGATTGGAAGCAATGCGATTACGGTTTTTGTCTCTGAATATTAATGGTGGAAAATGCGTTCGCTATAGTGTTCTATAATGGGGTTTTTTAGGAATATGTATCTACTAGATGAGTCCTGTATCTTCCCATGTTGTAGCTTACGAAGATGGACGCGAGAAGGAGATACGTAAATTAATTTACTCACGTTAAAACAAACTTACTTGGCGGTTACATTTTCAAGTAGAAAGCGGTAGCCAGGCAAGCAACATTAGTACTTACCTTTTCTTTAGTATTCGTCATACAATAAAACAAATATGTATTTTATTTCGTAATGTTCCGGGCAGGCTCATTAGGTGTAAAGTATGATCAAATACTCACTAAAGATATCACGGCTCTTAATCCCCTATACTGACAAAGACCATACTGCCAAAAGGGACACCTGTGATACTACTTGTAGACGCATTAGTACCAACCACCACAGTTCATGTATAGTTTCGATTTAATTACTGTATTCTCCTTCACCGAAAGCTAATGCACATTCGATTTAAAACGACGTTGATCGACGCGGTGTCCGAACACGCTATCTCTAAGCCATTATTAACTCAAAGTCGTTTGAATTTTAGTTTATTACTCAGACCTCTTCTATAACATTAGATTTGATTGTCTTTGCACATTCAAGGACTAAACTTTAATCTTGTAACAAAAGCACCCTGCACAAATGTCTGGTTTATAACCCTTACTAGTGCTTTTCTTTATTCTTACTAATATTATATATCGCAAAGTGTGTTTGTTGGTTACGTTTTCACGCCTAAACCGCTAAATCGATTAAGATGAATTTAGGTGTAGAGATAGGTGGAAACTTGGAGACAGTGATAGGATACTTTTTCTTGTGAAAAACTTATTGGAAGTGGGGTAAAGTGAGCAATAAACTTTGTATGAAACTTTTTATTTCGTTTTGTTTTTATTCCGATTTGACAAAATCAATATTAACTTGAGTGAAGCCGCGGGTAAAAGCTAATTTAAAATAGATCTTAATATTTTTTTATTTTCCGTTCAGATCGATATCTTAACACGGTACAGTTATCTAGAGTGTGGAATTATAATCTGTCGCAATTACACGAACATCTGGTTCATGTTTCCATGCACTTAAAAAGTACGATTTTACGCAATTGTAACATGGTAGCGAGATATAGTTACTACACGTTTGAAGCAAACATGTGCCAGGAACATACATATAGCTTGTTATTCACTAAAATTATATCTCGTATATTTACGAAAATGAAGTTACATTAACATTAGTCTAGACATATAAATTATATACCGATGAAGTCACGCGTTTTATCGTGTCTATTAAATTTAAATTAATTATAATATAGTGATAAGTAATTTATTGTAATTTTATTACATCCTCAGGCGTAGCTATTGTTTATTACTTACGCAAAAGTATCCAATAAACTAGTGAACTTTGTATTACATTTTTTATACTTTATATATTTAATGAAGATGGTGGAAGCACTAAGCTTAATGGAGGGACTGGCTTTCCAGTGCAGCTGCCTGAAAACACCTATAGGTATTTGGCGGCAAATTTTCAACTTGAGGGTGGTAGCTAGCCAGGGGGGCATTAGAACAAGCCTTATCACCATGCTTTGATTTCCTTACGATGTTTTCCTTCACCGAAAGCTCAAGCTTATTGCAGGGATCGAATTTACGACCATTGACACTGGATCCAAATACACTACCAAATGATTTATCAAAATTTTAATAAATGACTACTCGGTTGATGATCGTCGGTTGCAAACAAAAACACGATATTGATTATTTTACAAAAGTAATCTAGTTCAAAAATGTTAATCCGATTACATAACACCTTAAAGAAGAACAGTTTACGTATTACATGAAACAACTAAAATATTAGCATATAAGCGTTTAAGTAACGTCTACTCTGTGTACATATTAACCCATTATAACGATAGGCGATTCACGCCCGTTGAACGTTTTATAATCGCTGTCCAAAACATTGCGAAAGTGCTTCGCGTGTCGACAACCAACGAGCGAAATTTTACGTTACAAAAGAATATACATATATAACTTTTTAAATGATATTAGTGTTAATTAATTTTATTTAACTAGAGAAAGACAGAAAGTCGTGCTACAAAGAGTAATCTAGAACAGATACCAACTTAAGTACTTTGGAGTGCAGTAAGGTTTCTTTCTGAATTTGCTAATTTGAATTGTATATAGATAGTAATTTGATTAACGTTAAAAGCTGAGAGTGAACATTTAAGAAATGTTGTTATAGTTCCACCATACGTGAGGTTAATACTATAAAATGGAAAAGTATGTTTGTTTGAACGCGCTAAGCTAGGAACTGCAAGTGCGGATTTCGATTTTTTGTAGATAAACGTTAGAGCAATCATCGGGAAAAGCTTTAGGTTATTTAACATCACGCTAACACCAATAGGAGCAAATATTGAAAAAAGTATAAAAACAGGCAAAAGATTAAATCAAATTTTATTTCCACGCAAACGAAGCCGCGGATACAGCTAGTATGGAATATGGAAAATATAGGACTATGGATATCTACGTTTCATTTACAAGCTAGTACTAATAAGCATTAGAAAAAGAAATACAATACATAATAATAATATGTGACAAATTTCACATATAGTAATTTAATTCTGTATAAAGTAACACTTGCACAATAAGCCTTATTTTTGAACTAAAACATATTTAATCTATTTTGCCCGTTATTGTTACTTTCTTCGTTGCTTTTATTGGTGGTAAATTATGTTAAAGGACTTAAAGTTTTCCTCTATGAAAGCTCTATCAGATACAAACATAATTATTGAAATCTGAGCAGTAGTTCCTAAAATTAACGCGTTTAACAAACTTTTCCGCTTTATAATATTAATATATATGTAATAGTTAACACCCAGCCACGTAACTGTCAATCATATACTCATCAGACAAAATTCAATAGTAGACAGATAATGAATAAGGGTCCTCTCTAAATAGTAAAAGATGCACCAACTACACCATATTAATATATTATGTATATGTGTATATATTTGTGTGTTTTGTAAACAGAAATAAAAGAGTTTTGATTTAATTTATATACAAAATAAAAAAAATCAAGTATGCATTTCAACATTATAATTAACCGAATTACGAATATTCACCTAAATATCAAATTTAAACTGAAATAGATCAATTATAAAATTGAAGGTCCAATACATTTATTTTTATGTTATCCCATTATTATTAATTCTTAATATTGCACATTCGTGATGAGTTATTGCTATTATTAAAATTAATTAACCTTTAAATTTATTTCCAAATATATTGCCAAATTGCAATAAACAGAAGAAAATCAGAATAAAGTCCTCATGGGCATTAAAACTATTATGATCACGCAATTCGTACATTAAGAAATTTGTAAACCAATATTACCTTCATATTAATTTGTTTTACCAAACAATATAAGTGAGAAAGCATGTACGTAAGTACTTATTATTTGATCATTATTTTTATTGCAAAATTTAATACGATTTCAATCAAATTTGATCGTAAGGAATATCAAATAGTACTTAATAAGTCTTACTACATCTACATATGTATATCGGACAGAATCGCGACCACCAGACATATTGTACACAAATTTAGTCACTTCAGTAGATCGTGATTCGCCACGATATATTTTGCAACACTTTGATACGTTTATCGAAATGGAAAAAATAATGTAAAATTTAAATATTGAATGTTTTTTCTCATTGATTCATATGACAAAAGGCATCAATTGGTTTTGTTCCGATTCAGAACATTCCAAGGTTCTACTGATGAAGAGGAATGACATGTATTTAGTCGAAATTATAGTAAAAAAAATATTGTACTGTTTGGTATAGTATTCATTACGTAAAATTCTTAATTTATATCTTTTACCTAATAATGGTAAGAGGGTAAGAGGGCAGGTACTACTTTTAATCTAGAATTATAAAGTGCTCTATTTATATAGATATTCTCTTGCTAATAAGAGCTAATCTCCATGAATACTGATTAGATTCCAAAAATTAGAAATTACATTAAAGGACATAAGACAAACATTATAAGAACGTAGGTATTACAAGTAACACCTTACTAAGCGTAACATTAAGCGACACAGCGATCCGTAGTGCGGAAGTTGTATTTAAAAAAATCTTTGAACGATTCTCACATTCTTATGTAGTTTTGTATTGAAATTAACATGTACAAATTCGCGGATGAGTCCTAGTATACTATTACGATATGCCTAATATACTATTACGATAAGCTATTTGATTGATGCTTCTTCTTATTATACTCGCAACATTGACCTACAGTAATGTTTTTTCGTTTGTAAATTGTTTCACAATAAATAAAAGGTTACGCTAAGGTCAGTGTGTGAATTTTACTATGGAATAGTTCGAAAGTGTGTCTAGAGTGTGACTGCGTTAATTGAAATGGCAAAGTTTAGGCTAGAGTGGTGTTTTTACATCGCAGCAATAGAGTTACGTTTCAATTGTTATAAGGTCGTTTCAGAATCAGGTTTATTGATTCATCTCTACAAATAAATAAAATTGAAAGTATCTATTTGTAGGGTGAAAATAACTGCTTTTTACTAAAAAAAAATTAAAGTAGTACAGTAGGTATCTAACGAAAATATTGTTTTTTCTGTGTCTATCCGTTCCTTTCATTATTTCCTTTCCATCCATTCTTTCATTTATAGATAGCTAATATGATAAAAAGTAACTTAGTCGGCATTTTTTCTTCAAATTACCCAAAAGTAGTTGGTTATCTACTGTTAGTTACTCATATAATAGTATACACGAATGGACTACTATTTAACAGTATTTAGAAAACAATCTTATTTAAATCTATGCATAAGAGCTTTTACTATACGTATATTTATATTATTTAAGTAATGTACGAAATAAATAAAAATATTCTTGAATGTGTAATTATAAATTGTAAAGAACAGTGGTATTAAAAGAATCGGACAAGTTCTAGGGGAAACAGATAACCTCTTTACACTCGCCCAAGTTCAATATGGTAATATGTTAAATGTTCTGGTAAAGTTCTATTTAAAATGACGATGTATCTGCTCATTTAAACCGCAATTGTGGTTTCAGCACGATGAGTTTTCATACGAATAAAAAATGTAATAATAATAAATAATAAGATGAATTATTTTTATTGATATTTTACAATTATAACAGAACCATTGTAAATGATGAAACCTGTGGTCCAGTGTAGCTGTAAATAAATAGAGCGATATTTACTGTTTATGGTCTCAGTGACTTTTACAAAACATACTGTTTACCGATGTGATTAACTAGATAAACTATAGGGTTTATAGTTTATAATAATTGAATAAATAATAAGAATATATAAATAAAAGTAATAATAATTCAGCGCGGGATAATAATTCACATTAATGATATATTAAAACCTGATTTTTTTGTTAATAAAAATTATTCATTGCGTACATTTAACAAGTGAGCTAACAATAAATAAAGCGACACGATTAATTTTGCCGAAGGCATTGCAATACCGCTTCCACGTCACCTAATAAGGACGTGTTTGGTTACAATCAGACCGAAGCGAATGCGAGAACATAATATGTTTGTTTGTTAAGTGTTGATTCTCTTAAACACTGGTGTATTATTTAATTTCGAGATAAAATGATACATTTTTCCCCTGTTAGGTGGGGTATATTTCATCGTATAAGGCAACGCTATCATGTAATAATTAAATAAGCTTGTGGTGTTCTGCTGCTGGTGTGTAAGCTTGTATATTGTCTGATGTTAAGCAACTGGCCGAACCTTGTGGGTAAACTAACCGTAAAGTAGGTATAAATATTGCAACACACTGAGGTGCTTGGCGACAGATTTTGAACCTGAGAGTTATATTTAACCATACGAGCATAAGAAAACACCACAAGGAAATAATCACGACGTTTATCTTCAGCGGCACCTCAATATCATTACCAAAATTCCACTTAAATCAATCGACGCGATATTCATATATGCTTGCACTAAGCCATTATTCCTTCGAAGAGAGGTACTGGAACTTAGAAACCAAAATCATTGCTGCGAATGTCGATGAATCTTCTGCAATCAGAAGTCAACGATTCCTACTTATTTTAAATTATACTGTTTTGACTATCAGGTTTAGTTATCCGGTTATATTTGCAAAATTTTATTAGCACAAATGTGAAAAAATGTTAATTTACGAATGAATTTATTTCATTAAACTTTTATTGATAAGTGTCTGTAATAAAAATTCCACAGCGGAATAATAAACAGGCAATGGAATTTTGACAGTGACCTGGGTTCGTAAAATACTAGTTTGCAGCATCCATAGCCATTTTTAAAAGTGGTGAAAGACATAGTTATTTGAGAGTAGGTGTGTTGCGTAAGTATGTAATAATTGAAGGTGACATTAAAATATTCACTAGTAGAGAAATACCAATCGTATTTCATTAAGCACGTACTTGAGTAATTTTTGAAATAATTATCGTATGTAGACTACGACAGCGTTCAATGGTTTGGTTTTTATAACATTCATAATTATTCTAGTACTGGCTGTATGGAACATACTTAGACATTTTGTAATAGAGTCAGCTGGTAACATTTAACTGACATTCGATTTTTACAGCTCGGCCCAAAGGAACGATAGCTTAGTTGGTAGTGTGTACGTATGCCGCGTCAATGGATACAAGTTTGAACCCAATACAATAAGCTTGAACTTTCGTTGAAGGAAAACATCGTGATTAAATAATAGCATGGTGATAGGGCTTTCTCTGATACCGTCAAATACATATAGGTTTGTTCCGGCAGTTGCACTTAAAAGCCAGTCCCTTTACCATATCGAGCCACATTTTCACTTAATATCAGGTGAGATATTGACCATAACGCAAAACCTAACATACTGTTAGAGTACATTAACAGATCTATTAAAAATTAAAATTTAATATAAAATTAAATACAGTTAATTTCCTTATGTGGCTATTTTAAAGAAGCGAACTACAGTGTAACCGGCCCGGTACATGTTGCTACTGTTTCTAATTGTTAATAACGCAACGTCACTTATTCTAAATATATTTTCTGAAAGCTTCAGTATAATGTGGAACAATCCAAAACGGAATTACGTATAACCCTCCTACGAAACACGTGTACTAATAATTCGAATTATGTACTAATAATATTTTTTTAAACTGTGTTTATGTCGATATTGGATGAAAATGATGCATATATGATCTCTCATGTAAAGCTCACCAGGCGAGATAGCAGTGACGCATTGACTTTATCCTTCTCGCTCCGTTAGTCGAATCGAGCTGATTTTACCCGAACGAAAATGACATAGCCAAGCGTGACGGTTCAGTCTCATTCAATACCTACAACGTAAAGCTCAACATGCCTAAAGATTTTTTCTCTATATTGAATACCATCTGCATTTGCTCCTGTAGGAACGCCGCGTCATCGGTCGTGAGTTTGAATCCAACCACCTACACTGAGCTTAAGCTTTCAGTGAAGGAAACCTTCATAACGAAACCATAGCATGGTGGTAGGGCTTTTTGTAATGCCTGCCTGGCAAGCTACCACCCTCAAGTTAAAAATATACCGCCAAATACCATTAAGTATGTTTCAGCAGATGCGCTTGAAAGCTAGCCCCCCCGCTTTACGCTTCTCTTATCACTTACCATCAGATGACACGCTTGCTAGTTTGCTCCCTATACCATAAAAAATGGTTAATTTACCGGTTAAAGCAGTTGCCTCGTTTCAACCGCCACGCCCAAGTGCTATGGGTTCGAGTTCCGCCAGGATAATTATTTGTGTGATCCACAAATAGGTATCTGATCCGGTTTGGTTGTAACTTTATATTCGTTAACTGTGCTTAAAAAGTCTTTCACACTTGACATTAGGGGCATTGCCTATACAGCCATAAAAATATATTTTTTCTGTAATATTTTGCACAGTTCAGCCCCATTATAAGATAACCCTAGTATGCATATGAAAACTTATAATCATTTACTGAATTAATTATTAGTATTTTTTATAGTATGTAGTGAATGAAAGAGCTGACCTCATAGCCGGGCAAGTTTTTTTGCCGGTATTTACTAACTACCCTCAATTAACTATTATGACTCGCTTCGGAATATTTTCGCGGTCGATTGTGCATAGTTATAGTCTACAATCACCATTTAACATCATGTGCACTACACAGCTGTTTGTTCCACCATACAATGGAAATTACATGTTATAACAAAATTAATCACCACAACAACATTTTCTCTAATATGACTGGTAATCATGACTCAATGGAAAAACAAGTTTTTTGCGTCGCATTTATGAACTATTTTGTAACTTCCGCAACTCCGCATTTCCAAAGATTAAACACCATTATTAGAAGAGTTGGGATCCGTAACTGTGTTGTGTGTACGGATGTTGCTAAACCTCGTATACTGTAATTATTATTTACCTGACTTACCGGTTTCCTGTTATACTTATTCACTTAAGGTACGAATCTAGAGTTTATGTTTTTGAAAAGATCATAAATTTAAGTTAATATGGTTACGCTCTATTTAGCGTTCAGAACACTCAAGATACACCATTAGCTATTCCACATGAGGAATACAGTCCTTAGGGTCACTGCAAAGACATCCTGAGGAAACCAAAACATGGAGGCTTTTTGTAATACCCAACTTTGTTAGTTACTACCCTCAAGTTGAAAATCTCCTACCAAATATGTATAGGTGTGTTCCGACAGTTGCACTTCAGAGCCAGTGCCTCCGATACGATTAGTGAGCCATCATCTTAGGCCACATCGTTATTTAACATCAGGTGATATTGTGGCCATAACACTAAACAAAGATTTTCAACTTGAGGGTATTAGAAAAGGCCCTACCAACATGACGTTTTCCTTAACCGAAAGCTCAAGCTCATTGTAGGGATTCGAATTCACGTATATTGATGCATCCGTACACACTACCAATTGAATTATCCTCGCTTCAGGATGTCATTGTTTTCGGGTACTATGTTTACCGTCAGGTAATATTTTACCCTGGTTTTATAAAATAATTAATTATTTCCGAATAGTGTTATGTAAAGATAAATTATTTTCGTTAACATAACGATTCTGCTTCGTCTCCATCAGCTACCGGTGCATAATTAGTTGAGCATTTATCTCGGTATCCGATACGAGCAGGGTCGTCACGCAATCTTGGTGGTCGATGAAGCCCGTTTGGCCAGAATATATAAACCTCTTATGACGCGCTAATAGTGTTACGCTGTGATTTTCTGAAGAGCGTGAAGCATGCAAAAAAGCAATAGTATTACATTTTTAAATTAGCTAAATCTTCATTAGTAGTATGATGTCCCATCCATGAATTTGATTCCTGTAAATTTCTGAACTTTCAAAAAAATGTTAACATGAAGATGAGACTATAACGCGATGTAGGAATGGTTCTAATGCCGACCTTGCTAAATATTAAACTTAAGTTGAAAATTTTAGGCCAAGCACTGATACAGGACTATAATTCTAGATAGACATTGCTACTTGACGAAGATTTGAAAGTTATGTCAAAATTAATCCAACTATTTTATAGGTTGGACTCAACAAAAAACAGACAAAAAAGTTGTGTTTTGTTGTAAATACCTAATGTGCTTTCATTTATATTTTTAGTAAAACACTGTAATATTTTTTTATATAAATATGTTTATATTTCTCTATAGATATTATTATTTACGAAATGTAAGTATCGGATATCCAGGATATAACAAATTCCTCTAGCTTCTAGATCCAGAAGTAAGAACATCTTATCTAATACCTAGACAACAGTACCGATGTTACGAATACTGTAATAGGATAATTAAGTATTTTTGTACATTGAATAAAGAATAGTGGCAAAAATTAACAATAAACCGCCCGTCAATGCAATTTTTACTTAGCGGCTTAAGAGGTCGCCATACCACTGCCGCTACGCTCTGTTGTAGGTTCCATTCCCACACAGAACTGTTATTTATGTGATTCGTAGAGTGGTTATGGCTTTGAAGTTGTTAATTATATATTTGTAAAATTTTCTTGTAACAATTATAAATCTGTCAGTCGCAGCGTGTCACAAAAGTGAAAAAGTCTTAGCTAAACTTTTATATATACACTCATATGTATATGTGTATCTGAGCCTAACGATCACACAAAATCAGTGCATTAAGCATAAATAATTTATATTTTAAATTAAATATTACGCATATAATATTTCAAAAAGTGGATAGAAAGCGAAAGTAGGTTCATGAATGGAAATAACCTTTTGGTAAATCTACGTCATCCACCTGTTATATAACGTTTTCTTTACTATTCACTGAACAAAATATTTATAATTAATATCTAAGCCGTGTAGATGGACACGTTATGACGCACCACTTTCACCGTTTCGATAGTAAAGGAGCGTAATTAACACCTCCGCGCTTACAGACTATAAATTTATATTTAAACTGTGCATTATTACTATGTGGAACTCATTTCAGAATTAAGAATCTCTATTGAATTCATAATTACAGCGAGTAACATTTTTGGACATTAATTAGTACTATGTCTTTAATAAAAAAAAGGATTAAATTCAGACATTCACTGATGGCAATTTTTTTTTCATTTTTAACTTATATATATTTGCTAATATTTATGTATTATATATGAAACCGTAATTTTTTTTACTGGAACGAAACGTAAACCCAATTTGTATTTCAATTTACATTATAAATGTGATTCTGAGTTTGTTCGCTACGCTTTTAAACGTTAATTACTCAACCAATAGCAATTAAATTTTGCTTACACGTTCTCAGGGTTACAGAAAAGGACATATATATCTTTCATCCAGAGAAAATTCTGTAGGTACACAAAGGTTAAAAAAAAATTGGTACCACGTGAACCAAGTTGCGCGCACAGTTAGATTAAAATACAAATGTGTTCCCAGTAAAGTTAAAACATCAATTGCATTTCACAACTCGACAGGAAAATACTCATCATTTTGAGGTTATATTTTATCTTTATATCTGATCTACATACCTCAGAACATTTAAAAGGAAGTATACGTCATTGTTAAATACAGTATCAAGTGGTCTGATTAAGATTGTTATTAAAGGTTTTTTGGCATTAAAACAATTTAAAATATATGAACATGTGTTCCATGTCATTTTAGGTTGCTACTGACTCTATAAATTTAAACCACCTTAGAAATTTCAAACATCTTACTAAAATGTATATTAGGCGTCGTAATTTAACTTAGTAAATTAGGTGAACTTCAAGACATTTGTTGATACATACTAGAACACAAATTATTAAATACCCTGTTGGTATAGTAGTGTGGCTGATATTTTAGTATACAAAATAATAGTAATAAATAATTTAGATATAATTATTGATAAATGAATTACAAGTTATTAAAATGTTAAAAAGTTTATCAAAAAGTACAACAGGGCCGCTAGACTAAAACCATGCTATGCTACATACCATGTTTTATGGTGAATGTTTTAAAATGTATTACATACTAGCTGTGTTCGCGACTCTGATCGCGAGGCACTAAAATTTTTTTTTCCTTTTCATAATAAAATGTTATATAGCTTGTTACTCAGGGCTTGTAGCATTATAATGGTGAAAGAATTTTTGATTTCGTTCCAGTACTTCTTCAGCTTATTCGCTTTATAATCTTTATATATAAAAATTCGGTGTTTATCCGTGATGAACTCCTAAACTACTGAACCGATTTTAATCAAATTTTGCAGACTGTGTGCAGTTTCATCCAACTTGAGAGATAGGATGCGTTTTATCTAGATAAGTAACCATAACGCGATAGATGACGCTGTAGTCGATGCGATTGACTACTCGAAAGGCAGAACAAGCTCTGCCAGGTCAGCTATTATATATATATATATATATATTTCTTATTTTTTAGAGTTATTAGTGTTATTGGTCTACAGAGCCCATAGCCATATTGTCTTTAAAGAATCCCTAATGCAAAGGAAAAACAAACAGCGAATGGGATGACACCTGTCAGAGTGACTTTGATATTACATATCGTCGCCTCAGTATTTATTGGTTCAATGCATAATTAGTTGGATTTCAAAACTGAAAGTTTTTTACTCTATTTTGAAGACAAATCTACTATTTAACGACTTTTTTATACGTAATATGGAATGTTACTCGATTTGACTTATCGATTGACTTGTTAGAAAGCTTTGTGTTCAAAGTCGAATAAAATATTATGTACTTTAAAATTAATCTAATCTTGGATTGAACAAGCACTCAGGCGATAATATATCAATTAGCTAGGGGCACAAGGCGTTAGGTTTTGATTCTGCTCTCAAAAAAGGTTGTGGTCACAGCTACTCCAAAGTCAGTGAAGTGCGAATCAGTATATGAAATTGCTTATGATCTTTATAATACATTCCTATAAAGGAGATGTTTTTAAATTATATGGGCTCTGCGACAAACACTAACCGTAAGTGTGTGACGTGACAAGTCCATTAGGATTGTGGGCATGCCCACCGTGCCTAAAACAGTAGATTCGCGCTTGCAGGGCCTTCACAACTTCACTGAATTTTGGAGCGAGTGGCACTCGAAATTACAATAAGCGACAGGGTATCAAAGCAGCCAAACCTTGGTTTAAAATTTCGCCGTGCATGCAATCCTTTCAACTAAATCTAATTGACATTCTTTTAACTGACTGTACATTTAATATGACATGCGTATATAAATTTAGTGTATGTGACAATTCGTTTACCAAAGGTTTCTTGCTTAAAAACTCAATAGCAAAATAACGTTGTATATTAACCACAAGATTACTTTTCAATTGTTCTCAAAAAATCTGAACTTGTGTTGTAAATCAAGCTTTAGTAATAATATAGGTATATAAAATTACTTAATCATCTTACCTCATAAGGATTTTTATTACGAATTACTTAAAAAGATCCTGATTTGCAATCGACACACTTCTCGGCTTACATTTAAAATATAGTAAGGTACTTCGGAAGCAATCTAAAGTGAACGCCGTAGAGAGACATTGAAAAATGCAAGGTGAGTAGCCGCATCTGGTAATAAACTTGACTGCGAATGTACGTAGGTAC
Source organism: Actias luna (assembly GCA_039707435.1). NCBI lineage: Eukaryota > Metazoa > Arthropoda > Insecta > Lepidoptera > Saturniidae > Actias > Actias luna. Next base: position 5,486,573 of record JAZHAC010000008.1, on the reverse strand, counting down.
CATCTTAGTTACAATCGCTTTTGTAAGCGAATGTTCTGTAACCGAATATGTTCTTCAATAAAAATAACAGACACGGAGCAGAATAATTACATGATATCAGAAGAGTATGTCTTTGAATATATTACATTTTTTTCATAATAACATTGAAACTATATCTGTACTGCTAACGAAGTGGTATAAAGAACCTTTTATAAAGATAACGACCTTGGTGGGGTAAAATGCTGCTATATACATGATTGATACATTTCTAAAACTTCACCTGCAAAATACGACTATCCACATAAAAATAATGTGCCTATAAAAAATTCGTCAATTTTGTGATATTTTTACTTGGTTATATAGTATATTTCGATGGTTTTTACGTGAGTTTCTATCCATGGCGCTTCGCCTTGGGGCGTCCGTCGTTCCGGAAATGGAAAACAAATAGGATATCAGCTTGCTATTTCCTTATTAAGTAGTATATATTTCCAAAAATGAAAAATAAATTATACGAGGGAAAGACAAGTCTATTTATTGAATTTGAGATTAGAATAAACTAGAAGGGATATTGGACATTTCTATTACAACTTTGTTTAAATCTTAGTACGAGTAAGTGACTTCATAGTACCTAATAGTAAGTATAATACAGTATAATATAAACTGACTGAATTAAGTCACCTTTAAACCGTAGATGAAATTCACAACCCAGTTGGATTCAGGTGCCTAGGTTCTAGGTTTATCGCTAGCCTTGTGCTGGCTGATCCAAGAGGCGACCCGCTTGACGTACCACTATAGCAAGTATCACACATAGTGGGTGACAACCACCACCAGTTATAACGTTTTAAAAGTCGCAAATACTTTATTCCAGTTGAATGTTAAGTTGGTAGGGGCAATAGAACTATATAAGTCGCTGTTCATAACTTCGAACGCTATTCATTTGTGCATTCCGCGTAAACTTACTGAATTGAATTTCAACAGTATCGCCGTATCGCCTGATGATGAAAATAACAAAGCCCCCTACTGCACGAGAGTATTCTTACAATATTATATGTGATGACGCAGAGGTAGATACGGTAAGACCGTGGTTCCTTTCATAAGGAATGCTTCACTCATCAGGGGCCGTTTGCAGCAGGTATTATTATAATATTCCATAAGGTGATTACTAAATATATTCCATTTATAAACCATTAATTATAAAATAAACAAATAATAAATAAGAAATTGTTTTTCCAATCGCTACTTGTTTTTTTTATTTTCTCTTACACGATTTTGAAGCGATGATGGCTTAGTGGGTAGTTTGTGTGGATACCGCGTCAATGGAAGTGAGCTTCAATATACCTGCAATGAGCCCGAGCATTCGGTGACCGAAATCATCGTGAGGAAACCATAGCATGGTGGTTTATCTAATGCTTTTTCTATTAGCTACGTGGCTAGCTTCCACCTTCGTGTAGAAAATCTGCAGCCAAATGTCTATTGGTGCGACAATTGCGCTTGAGAACCAGGCCCTCCACTAGGCTTAGTGTGTTCATCATCGTAGGCCACATTGTCACTGTCATCAGGTGATGGTAGCCATAACGCTAAACCTCTAAAGTATTAAAAAAACTTTGTAATAATAAATAATTAAAAGATTACTATTGTGATCTTCTTGTTATACCATCGCAAACGGCAGTGCAAGATGGCATTACAGCTCCCTAGGCCTTCAAGACAGCTATGACTATGACTTACTTGTCGTTCATTTAATAGTTAATGCTTTTGGATTGTCTTGTGTTTAATGTCAGGTTCAGTAGGAATACTTTTTCGTACTGCCATAAGATTCTTTATTACTAAAACCTTAAAAATGTGGAATTCAAGATAATCAAAGCATGCCAAAATCTAATTAACTTTAAAATATGTACGTATGAAATTCAAGTTATAATGACTTATGTAACACTTCATAAACATAGAAAATAATGGTAATTATAAAATTTTCTCTTTACACAAATAATACGTTTATAAGCAGCCATCTGAGAAATTATATATTGTCTATATATGTACATAGAAAAAGTGGATCATTGTATATACATAGGAAATGGCTAAACTTCCAACACCATTTGATCGATCACCATGAAAAATGAGCGTACGAGATGGAATAGAAATAGAAATGCACGTAGGAGAGTTTTCCACGCAGAGACGTTTTATGCTATTTTTGAACTGAACAATGTCTACGGGTCTAACTCGTATCGTTCTAAATGTGAATGTTAGGTTGGTTGTTCTTTAATAAATTCCAACCAACTGGAGCGATCTAAATAATATTTGGCACACAAAAAACCACTATGTTAAGGAAATGAGCATACAGCGTTCTTTATAAACATAAATATAACAATATTAAAGAAGGACTATTCGAACAATGTAAAGTAGTGAATATTTTCGATAAGACGAGAATAACTATTGTAAATGAAAATATACACAAAAATAACAATCATTAAAAAAAAACAGCGACCAATGTTGTTCTGCCCAGTTACAATAACTTCTATGCTATGCATTCGTACCTGGGAGTATATATTAACTTTGGTATTAAATGTATTACCTACTACTTGTGTCGACGAAATATTAAAACGTAATATTAAAAGAGTTAGACGAGTTCTCTAATAATTTTTAAATGAAAAGCCTTTTTGAACTCGTCCAACTCTGACACATTAAATGTTATATGTTAAATGACGATATCTCTCCGCATTTAAACCGCAATTGCGGTTTCAGCAGGATGACTTTGAGGCTAATGTATAATAATATTTTTAATAGACAAATAATATTAATAATAACAGCGAGGTAAAAATTCGCCCGTTGCCGGAAGGGTATACGTAATTCCCAGGTTAAGAAAGGCTCATAAAAGTAAATCTTTAATATTACTTAATAAAACTTGCTATATTAGTTACGTATAAGTCAAAGAAAATATCTATATAGTACGGATTTAGAAAACTTCATTGCATGTAAGGAAGTAAGGAAGTAAAATTTTTGTTTAAAATCGCATTTAAATTGTATTAAAACCATGTAATTAAATTATTGTAATTACAATATTAGACTGCATTATAGAAATTTAGAAAACTACAGTACATTTAAGGAAGTGTAGTAATTGTTTTTTATAAACGTATTGTAACTCAAGATGTAGGTATTAGTCAGTTTCGAATAATCACATAATATGTATTTTTTGTCGTCTTGTATCAGTATGCAGCAGACCGGCAATGGAAAGTTTCACGTTTCGTTTTATTTGCTCCGTGATCTCGCATCGGTCATTTTGGACGGATCCGTGACATAGAAATGTTTTATTTATTTCTTTTAGCTACTTATTTACGGTCTTAGGTTATTGGAAGTAATTTTGAATATTCAGGCGTCACCTAGAACAGTAAATGTCGAAATTACTTTGTATTTTTTTTTCAAATATGATTACAAAAATCTGAGATGGAATTTCTGATATTGTTACGTATCCATATTACATTAATAATCTATTTCGTAATATTATTTATTTATATAATTTAATATGATATTACAAATTAGCACCTGATCTAAATTCCATCTGATCTGTTGCGTTAAACATAAGTGTCGAGATTAAAATGTTTTTTTTAAATAATGTAAAACTTCGAAGAAACTTTAAAATTAATATATGTACATTGGAAACATAACACTGATGTTTATTTTATAGCTGATAATAAAGATGCCAATGTTTTAATACGTAATGATGACGGAATTTAGCATTAAAATATGTCATCGATTTTTTTTATTTTATGGAATAGGGGTCAAACGAGCAAGCCCGTCACCTGATGGTAAATGATCACCGCCGCCCATGGACACCCACAACACCAGAGGAATCGCAGGTGCATTGCAGAAGCAAATGTTTAGTGTTTAGAATGCCATTCTGATACATTATTTTGTTTCTCATTACGCTATTGATTGTAGAAAAAGAAAATTTGGCTAAGGAGAGGTAGCGAAGTAACATCATATTGTCATATTACAAGTAGATAAATATTTATCCGTTTTTTATCTACTAAAACATAAGAGCCAACCACTTTGTTTCGTAAAATTGTAAATTTAACTTCATACAGCAGTCTTATAAATATATTATATTTATACATATCTATATTAAAATTACCTTTAGCATAACAGTGATATTAGCGAGACACATTGAAGTATATAATAATTAGAAGGAGGATTTGATTGAAAACGTAGCTTCTAATATAATTATAATTAAATAATATAATTTCAAGTTTGGCTGTTGCACTAGTATATTAAAATTTCGTGGAATTGCAGTATTGTACTAAACTGTATATATATTCAGCACATTGTAGGTTTCAATTTTAATTAACATTGTGGTACCTTGGACTAAAATTATGTATACTCGTGATAAATCATCCCACCGTGAAATTATAAAGTAATTTGAGTTACATATCGCAAATTGCCTTCCACGAATAGTTTACTTTTAGGCGTCAATGATTATTCACTAAGAGCGTACCAATTTTAATACGTTCATTTCCAAACTACTACAGGTAAGGAGTGGTTATTCGGAAAATTATGTTTCATTCATAAACCATCAATTATTATCACATTCAATACGTTTATGTGGTAATGTGCGAACGTAAGATCTTAGTAACGATGCCAATGCGACAGATGATATCAATAACAAATAAATTATTATAGAGTTTAATTTATATAGGAACAAAAGGTATCGATATAATTCAGCTTAGAAACCATTTATAAATGTGAAAAGAAAAGAAACTCGATCGTGTTTGTAACTTTTTTTATTGTCATATATACAATTAGATAATTCAGTGAGTTTTTCGGTATCACTGTTATTCATAATTAATCATTGTATCATAATATTTTCACAGCAAAATCTACTTGAAATTATCCTTGAACTTGTTAGTTGCCGTACTCATAATGCCCTTAGAGTAAGTATTATAAAACATATCAAAATTACCTATAAGAACTTGACTAAACTTCATACTAAGTTTTGAAGCAACGACTCTCGATGTATGTAGTTGAATCGAAGTTGATAATAATATATATATATATATATATATATATATATATATATATATATATATATATATATATATATATATATATATACTTACAGATTTAACCTTATGGCTACAATCTCACCTGGTGTTAAGTGTAGACGTGGCCTACGATGGTGAATACGCTAAGCCTAGTGGACCGACTGGCTCTCAAATGCAACTGCCGGAACACACCTACAGGTATTTGGCGGCAGATTTTCAACTCGAGGGTCTCAGCTAGCCAATTAGTCATTGGAAAATGCCCTACCATCAAGCTATATATACATGTATGTAACTATGTCGATAGGTCATATAAGTATATCATGAATAAACTTATAATTAGTTTGAGAGGTCGATAACTTCTATTTAAGTGAAATCATACTTATAACGGTGTCTTGAAAAGTAAAAGTGTATATTTAAAGCGGCAGTGAGTGGAAATGGAGTGTCACTTTTTGCCGTTACAACGTTTATCACAACATTTGACCTTCGCGTGTAATAAAGTATTTGAATATCGTGTATATAATCACACTATAACGCTTTCAAGATAGATAGAATACTGTAATATTTTATTTCCCTTTCAATATAGGGAAAAGTAACCCATCAGCAGTTATATGTAATTTAGTCAACTACATAATATATTGTGGATATAAATTTCAATACCAAGAATGTGTTTTTTATAGTTTATTATTATTGAGATTAATATTATTTAATTTGAGCAATTATTGAGGAAGGCTTTAGGCTATTTAACATCACGCTACCACCAATAGGAGTAAAGCTGTATTGAAAAAAAGTTACAAAAACGGGTAAAATTCGTTAAATCATTCTTAGCTCCACGCGAATGAAGTCACGGGCATGGGTAGTCTTATTGTAGAATAAATGAAATTTTTCCTTATCAATCATAATTTTAAACTAAAGATCAAGGTTCTATCTTAAACCAAGGTTTATGGACATCGCGTACTTCGTTCTTATAGTAGCTATTAAACTTACGTAAAGTTTCTAGTTGATTAAGTTCTTAGGAAATAATATATAGAGAATATCCATCATATCTTGAACTCGAATCCTATCAATTTAAATTATTATTATAATGAGTTCATTGTTTTAAGTTTGAACGTAGGAAATAACATATTTTATACATTTTTATTGTGTATAATAATTAACGCGAACTAAATCACAGTCAGTGGTTAGTTCACGTAAAAGATTATTTTATATGCTTAAGATACAAAATACAAATACAGCGGTAATTTATAAAGAAATATAAATTTTATTTTATAACAATACCTTCCTGTGTTACGATTCAAATCGATACAAAATATTTCATTGATATGCTGATATGCGACGCCGCGCCGTAGACTTTCATTATGTAATGAGAACGAAATAACCCGTTTAGCACACCTTGAAGTGTACGAAAGAAAGTATGAATGTTTGAAATATCTTTTACTAAGGACACATAAATGCCTGCTTATTTTTCTGCCTTCAAACATGTATATAAATGTACGAAAAATGTATATATTTATATACATGTATATGTACATGTATATAAATGTATTTTTCATGGCGGTTTTCAAACATAAATTGGAAATACAAAGTAAAAAGAATATCTACTCGATAGAGAAAAGTAAATTATCTCAACGTTCAGTTTATTAAAATGGTCATATAAAATTAATTGGATAGGTAATTGTTAATTCTTAATGGTTATACCAATTAAATTATTAAAAGATAAACCTGAGTCGTATTCTTTCTAAAAGAAAGCTGTTTCTTTTTATTCTGTTTTAATATATGTATTATCTAATTTATAATATAAAGATTATACAAACATATTAAACAAACTCACTTCTGTTGTAGCTCACAACACCCAACCATATACAAGAAAACGTATTATTAATTTCAAATATCTTCACAGTCAAATAAGTTAATTTACGTATATCTATTTATTTATTTAGTTATTAATATATTATTCTATATAATTATCTAATAATTTTATTCTTAAAACTGACCACAGACTTAAATGTTTAAATGTTTTACTACTCCGGAAATAGTAATGAGACATATTTTTTTAATTATACATACATTTTTAGTACGTAAAGTTCAATAACTTTTTAATTATATTTTGAACAGTTGGAGTATATGTGCAAAATAAATAGGTATATCAAGTATAAATAATATATGGAACTTCCTAACAATAACTATAATATTATAATGGCGTTAAAATAGTATTGTCCGGTAATATTGAAATAATTTGTATACTTTGTCGGTAGTCAGACTAATATATGTTTTACGTAAATTTAAACTTCTTGCAAAATGTTCTAGATTGTCCCAATAATATTATATATATATTTCAAATTTAAAAGATTTAATATATCAACATATTTTACCATTCATTAATATTAAGCAATTGCTTTGAATTTTCTGTAGACCATCACTGTATGCAACCAGCATAATTATTCGAAAATGCCGTTTCTCATACAACTGTTTTTTTTTACTGTGTAGTGAAAGAAAATAAATAACTTTTATATTTTATTTTTAAAAATAAATACTATATCGTATTTGTAATTTATAAAAATATATAATTTATGTTAGCTAGAGTATTTAAATGTTTATTTTATATCGTAGTAATTTTACTAACGTAATAGATAGTTATTATTCTTGAAAGAAGAAAAAATCGATTAATTATTCTGCCTGCTTATTATTATTATTTCATATCAAGTTTCTTAAATGAATAAGTACATCCATTAAATGACCACCATATTATTTTAGAAATTAATCATATGAATTTTACTAAACATTTCATTTATTTACTTTTATTGATGAATTGCAATATGTTAATTTTTTTCCTGTAATAGTAATCATCATCTATCACTTACCAACATCTCGAAGATTGTTCGAGGATCGTTGAGCATTCGCAAGCAATACCAGCCATATCAACATCACAACTGGAACGTTTTTGAAAATAAATAACTTCATTTTATAACCACTTAATATTTTGAAATAAATTAAAGTGAAAAAATATGCGTTCAAAAATTTGATATTGGACTGTTAAACAATTTTTTGGAAATTGTTAGAAGGTTAATTTCATTTTTTACGCGGGCATGAATAACCGCGAGACCGGGGCGGCGCGTGCGGCGCGGACTTTGATATGTAAACTGAACGGAGGCTGCGTGGGTGCTCGTACTATGTAGAGGCAGAAGAGCACCGATAGATGCAGACCGGTCGATGGCACCGGTCACGAACGCCTTACCATCTTCGGTTGTTAACAATAACACCATAATCGTTTCAGTAATTGCGGAATGTTGACGCCTTTTGCAAAAACTCTTTGAGATATGGAGACGGTAATAAAATTGTTGTTTATCCTTTTGCAACGCTTAATTGAAAGTTTTATTAAAAATTACGTTATAATATTGAAAATAACTGATGATTTGTTCCCTTGTTTTGTTAAGGTTTTAAAAATATATAATCATGCATATTCTTTCGCAACATGCCGGGTGAGCTACAAGAGGTAGCGATGATAATTCAGCTGGTAGCGTGTAAGGACGCCGCCTCAAGGGACGTGAGTCCGAATGTACCTACAATGGGATTTAGCTTTCGGTGAAAGAAAACATCGTGATGAAACCATGGCATGGTGGTAGGGTTAATTTTTTATAGTAAAGGTTTAGCGGTATGGCCATAATCTCACCAGGTCTTAAGCGACGATACGGCCCAAGTTGGTAGACAAGCTAAAACCTGTGGAAAACTGGCTCTCAAGTGCAACTGCCGAAACACACCTATTGGTATTTCATGGCAGATTTTTTACTTGTGTGTGGTTGCTAGCTAGGCGGGCATTACAATTATAGGTGTGTTTCGGCAGTTACACTTGAGAGTCAGTCCCTCCACTGCATACTCTACATTTAGCGTGTCTACTATTTTAGGCCACATCGTCACTTAACATCAGATGAGATTGTCAGGTGAGATTGCAAATTCTTTAACAACAGCAATTATAGAGTTTCTTTTGTCGTTGAAAAATACCTACTTTACTTGTTTCTTATATTTTATAAATTTATTTACAGGCTAATACTAGCACCTGCAAAAATTATTTTTTTAATCATTTTATAGCCACAGTAGTGTTTTGACCATTAAAATTTTTACTTTCCCTTTTTACCTTTACATAAGCACAATTATCGTAATTGTCAACGATAAATATATAACGGTACAGAACGATGCAGCAATTATTTATATTCGATACTAGTTATGTCCGTGGCTTTATTCGCATGAAATCAAAAATTATTCAATGCTCTTTGCCTGTTTTTTTGTAACTTTTTTCAATAAAACTTTGCTTCTATTCATCGTAGCGCGATGATAAATTGCCTAAATCCATTCTTAATTCTTGTTCTATCAAATACATGAAGAGTTTTTGAAATTCCACTAGTAGTTCCTAAGATTATAGGATCAAAGAAACAAACTTATCCGCTTTATAATATTTATATAAATTGAAATTGACCAAGATGACTGCAATTAAGTTTGTTTATACTTCTTTACCACACGTATATTATGTGTAAATAATTCAATATCTAAATACATATGTGTATACGACGTAATCTCGTAAGGTAATTAGTATGATTCCAAATATTATTTTACTGTAAACGACTATATTATCCCTACACGAAATGTCACTGTCTATTTTTATGTTCATTAGATTTTATATAATAATTAGGAAGGACAAAGTCACGCGTGGTTGCAAGAAGTAAAGTGTATTACAAGAGTAACTACGACCTATGATCCATGACGATCCACGGCCAGTTGGTTTCAGCTTACCTATCTACATATATCAAGGTCTGTCAGTAGCCGTACGTTCATAGACTAACCAGTCACTGTGACGTGTTTCCCACCATTTTGCATTCTTGATCTAATCGAGCATGTGTGTTATATTATCTTGAAGATATTATTTTAATAAAACAACCTTCGCTTTACAAAGTGGTTAACACCAATAATAATTCACCTGCTTGAGCTTTCGGTGAAGGAAAATATCGTGAGGAAAGTGATATATATAATATACTATATGTACCATAGCATGGTGGTAGGCCTTTTTCTAATGCCCGCCTGGCTAGCTACCACTATCATGTTGAAAATCTGCAGCCAAATACCAATGGGTGTGTTCCGGCAGTTGCACTTGAGAGCCAGTGCCTCAACTGGTTTAGCGTGTTCACCAACTTGGGCCGTATCGTCTCTTTAGATCAGGTGAGATTATGACCATAACGCATAACTTTAACTATATAAAAAAATATTCTAATTGTGATTCAAATCCACGGCAATTAGGTACTGCAACGCGCAATATATGGTAATTAAATTTTAAAAGGTGCTTCCGTCAAATTTAACATTGACAAAATCACAATAAAATAATCATTAAATTATACTTTTTGTAAAATATAATGCACTAGCTGATTCCTTCGTTTATGTGTTTGTCGTCAAGCGCGCATGATCCGTTCTGAGCGGGCCTTCTACCTCGTGAAAGGAGTATTAATTCCAAATTTCAAGTGTCTGTCTTGTAGTTTTGCAGAGATTGTGATCAATCAATTTAGGTCTCGCTAATATATTATAGTGAATACTTCACAAATAGAATACAAAAAAAACGAATGTATATGTAATCTAATACTATTAAGGCAGCAATTCTTCGTTTTTATATATGTGCATTTCGCGTAGCTAGGAAACGGCTATAACGATTTGGGTGAAATTTTGTATTTGGACAGTTTCATGCTTTCTTAATGCACCTATATATTTAAAGTTTTAATAAAAACGCAAAAAAAATGTATTAAAATTATGATTTATATTCGTATTTTTTATTTAAATAATGAGTTCATACAAATCGTTTAATCAATGTGTGACTCGATTTAGTTTATATATATATATATATATATATTTACTTATCAACGATTCCTATACAATCTTGTTCGCCTATCATGGCCAAGTACAAACTAAATTTCTTCTAGATAACTCTGTTCTAATTCCAAAACCCAGTGACCCGTTTTTATTCGTGGTCTCGTTATAACTAATAGTTAGATCTCTTATAGATCAGTCAGATTAGCGTTTTCCTTTTTCTCGCGTAGTTAGTAGTGTTTGAAACCCCCGGTTAGCTTTGCATAGTACAATCCTCTCGCGCCATTGTGGTACAGAACAAGCCTATTCTCAAATTTAGTTAGTACCGCGATCAATTCTTGTTTGCGTCCCGGCAATGACTCAAGCGGAGGTTCGGTCACTAGTGACATCCTTGCGTCAGTTGCCCTTCGGCCTGAACGCCTCCGCGTTACTCCACAAAGTCCGGTGAAGCTATGAAAGCCTCTGAGGCTAACAGCTTAGGTCCTTTCAAAAATAAATAAATAGACGATTCATTATAATTGATTTTAGTAATGGTAACGATAGATTTTCATTATTGTTAGTTTTTATTATAGTTTCGAGACCAATAATTTTTGTTTAATTCCTTATAATTTATTGCTTTGTATTATTTTTACTGTAATAAAATATTTAATAGTATCAAACATTTGTAACAATAATTCGAAGGTCGTCTTTTTTTTATATTTACTGTTTTAAATTATTTACATATCTAATAAATTGTTTATTTTATGCTTTTAATTTTGTTATCATCTTTACTAATATTATAAATGCAAAGGTGTTTTTTTATTTGTTACGCTTTCACGACTAAACCGCTGAATCGATTATGATAAATTTTATTTATTCTCTAGAAAAACTTATTACAATTAAGGTAAATAGAGAAATAATTTTTTTATGAAATTTTTTATAGAGTCATCCGATTTGTTTGTCAAAATCAATATTAACGCTTGCGAAGCTGCACGTAAAATCTAGTATTAAATAAATATGCAATCTTTCGTCTAGAAAGTCGGTTTATTTTGAAATGGAAATAAACGATTATTAAGTAATGATTATTTTTTACAATGTCACATTCCTAATGCTAGACTTACATTTTTTTATTTGCAATGTTGACGTTAAAGTTACAAAATCATGTTTCTAAGTATAAAAACAATAACCTATTCAATTTATTAGAATTACTTTAATTTTAACCTGTAAACACGATAAAAACGCGGGGAGAATAGTTGGAAAGTTCTTTTTGTTATTTACCATACCTACCTGGTACTGTAAGTAGACAAACTGACACAATATTTTATAGATATCTAACTGCAACCGCTGTAGGTTTGAGTACACACAGGAAAATATATTATTTATACTTTACAGGTTTACCGTTGTGGTCAAATCTCACCTTATGTGAGATATGCCACTGCCGGGACACATATATAAGTATTATATATATTTAGTTAGCCAGATGAGCATTAGATAAAGCCCTACCATCATGTTCTGGTATCATCACAATGTTTGCCTTCACAGAAAGCGCAGGCTCATTGCATCGATTTGTAATTACGTCCTTTGTCTCGGCGTCCGTACAAGCTATTGCATGCAAGTGAGCCATCATCGCTTTAATTTTGTTTGATCCACTAATAAATTACTCTGAGTTCAGTTCTTACTTCGTGTAGGTTAATCGCGGTTATAATGTCCTTTACACTTGATATTGGCAGACGCCGTAATTGAAAAAAAGGTAAAAAAATAAACATAACGTGGTATATAATTTACAATGACAATTTATTACACAATAAAAATGATTACAATAACAAGGTTTTAAAACAATTGTTAATCGTATTAATCGATAAAGGCAACTTTCTAAGAAAGAAAACGTCTTGACGAGATCATAGCACATGGTAAGAGCAATTTTAAGAACTCACTTCTATCTCAAGTATATATATATGATATATAATGAGCTTGAGCGTTTGGTGAAGGAAAACATCGTTATTAAACTTTAATTGTATGGTGATAACCATAACTGTATGGGCTTTTTCTAATGCCTGCCAAGCTAGCTACGACCTTCAAGTTGAAAATCTGCTGCCTAATACCTATAGTTTTGTTCCGGCAGTTGCACTTGAGCCTCTCTACAAGGTTTAGCGTGTCCACCATCTTGGGCTACATCATCAATTAACATCAACTAATTCCAAAGTATTAAAAAATATGCCAACATTTTGGGTTACTGTTTTCACTTGCATTTATACGTTAAAATGTTGTGTTCACACGTTATTAAAAATATAGAATAACCATTTAGGTCAACTGGAAATCGAATGTAATCTGATTATAAATGTATGTTATTTTGGTATATATTCTATGTTGTGAATTTATGAGCCAAATGTCAACTATGTTTGAGAAAAGATCAATCAGTTTACGATGTTTTCGAGGGCATGCTAATGTGTGATGTTCGCTTGATGTTTTATTCATTACATAAGTAAATCAATAGGTATAACAGGATCGTTTTAAAATGTTATTCTTATTATATTTCAATGTTATTAATCATTTAAACTTTACCGTCTCGACGATGTAGTGATTAGTTATTTTAAAAGTTTTATAGACATTGTAAGTAATCTAACACAGTGTACTAAGTACAAAATTTGTTAACTTTATAAACGATACACAGTTTTTCAGAAGCATAAAATAACACTGAAATAAATTAAACTTAACCGTTTTTCAGTTTTGTAGTTCAATTTTCTTTAATACTCTTGTTGCCTCTATAATTTAATATACTTCTACACATGGCTGAAAAGACCTAAATGTCAATTTATTACAATAAAATCAAACAAAATTTATTACAATAAAATACAGCAAGCGAAAAAAAAATAGGGTAAACAATTTTTTTTTTCAAAGAATTTTATACACACATGAATTGTACATGTTAATCGAAAAACTTACCTTTTTTTTCAATTTAACATTAACACTAAAATTTACATTTCGTACAAAATGGAACGCCAATGAGGTTGAAAAGAATAGAAGTATCACTTCTTTTTTTGGTTGGCAAGGCACGTATGTGTCTATTGCGTCATCACGGGCTACTGCTACGGCGATTAAAAATAAAAAAATTCAATATGACCAGCAATAAAATAAATGACCAGCTTCTGGTCGACTTGGCTACGAGGCCATATCGCAAGCACAAAGCAGGGTACCTAGTTCTATGTGCACGGAAATTAGAAAACGTTTAATTGATAGAAACTAACCCGTATTAAGCCAAAATAGCGTAGAATATACTTTCTTCCATTTCATAGCAAAGAGATGTACAAAATAATTTAGGAAATTATGTATCAATCTATTTTGTTTTTTTGCTCTCTCTGTAATTGTAACTCTTATATAGGTACTGCATATCATTTATTTTAGAAGTTATCTACAAAAACAACATTGTCAACAACCAATTAGGTATAAATAACTCACATATATGTATATATATATATCTATACATATTTTCTATTGATTGTACATATATATCTAATAGATATCTGTGATGATATATTTTCAAAATTATATTATTATCTATTGATGTTCCTTATTGTGAAAGATATAATATAATTCGTATTATATTACCAAGAAGGTATTATTACAAAATTTAAAAGGGTGTTTTGATAGAAAAATACATGTTATTTTAATAAGGCGTCAAAGTATAATCAAGTAATTTATTGTTGGTTAAAAATCTAAATTTGTCGATCATTTATATCAGAAATAAGTAAATTATATACTACACAGCGTATAGTACCAAGTAATAAGGGAGATTTATAGACAAATACCTATATTCACATCTACCGGCTCGCATTGATGGTTGATTAGTCAAACAACTTGATATATTTATAAATGACATGATACGATCAATATTCATTTACTTACAACTTATGAGTATCATGCTTCTTATAATAAGATCCACTACTTTTAAGTTTCAGTGTAATTTTATTTTCATTGTGTACAATTTTTCTATCAAAATGAACATTATGATACATAATGATAATTTATATAGTAATTGATTTTTAAAATGAACTAAATATAGAAAGTAATTGTTTATTATTTAATATTTTTAGGTGACATTACCCGTGTGGCTGGGCGGTTTTAACGTCTTGGTCTTCATTTAGCCAAAAGAATTAAAAAGTTTATATCCAATATGGCGTTAAACGTCATTTACTGTCAAATGATGACATCGTGTCGGTCGAGCTGAAGTGTTTATATTTCATAATTTTATCGTATACCATGGCTGGTTTTACGGAAAACGCGTTGATTCGTAAACTTCAAGATTTAAATTCAAGCCAACAAAGTATTCAAACGTTGTCATTATGGTTAATTCATCATAGAAAACATCACGCAGCTATCGTAAAAACTTGGTTCAAAGAATTATTGAAAGGTAAGATACATAACCTAATCTATATTGTTTTTATTTCAATTCAGTAACTGTTTATTTTGTCATTACATGTATTAAAAAGAAGGTAAAGACGAATTACTTTTTATTTGAAAATATAGCATAAATAAATATGCTAAAACCTTCATTATCCACCTGTAGTTGAAAACAAATAATACCGCATAGTATCAACGCAAAGTTAGGTTATAATTTTACAAAATATTCTGGCTCTTAATAAAAATGATTCTAATTATTTAGCAATTTTAGACGATCGGTTAAAGAATACTAAATAATACGGAAATACTACCCAAATAAGATATCGGGGCAACAGTTTTTATAATTTGTGTTTATTTGTAAAGTGTATGTGAAACAAAGTTGAGCATATATTCCTAGAGATGCTACAAGTTCAAATTGTTCTGTATATTTATCTTTCTATACTATTTATGCCAGATGCTGGAAGATGAGGAGATAACAGTATAACATATATTCAAAGTAAACAACATGTGTATAATAATTGTTAGTTATCTAAAATAATAAAATACAATAAATTATTTTGTTTCACACATAAAAAAATTGTTAAAAATGTAATGATATTAATATATTGGATATTTAGTCAATTTTTTTTTTGTGTTTATATTACTATATACATGAAGGTTTTTTAATAATTTTAGTTAAAGAAAGTAAACAAGTCACATTCATGTATTTGGCCAATGATGTTATACAAAACAGTAAGAAGAAAGGTCCAGAGTATGGCAGAGAGTTTGGAGAAGTACTGATGGAGTCCTTTCAACACATGGCAAAAACAGGGATTGATGAGAAAACCAAACATTCACTCAGTAGAATACTCAACATCTGGGAAGAGAGAGGAGTTTATGATGCTGAAAAAATTCAGTCCTTCAAAGAGGCTAGTGAGTATTACTTTGTTATATCCTTTTTTTCTTTTATACAATATTGCTTCATATTTATTATGTGAATGATGAATATATAATAGAAATATATTGTGAAAGGTAAAAAAAATATACAATGACTTGAGGAATGTTGCAGGTGTAAGTGGGGTGTGTGTATTTAATGTATATGCTTGCTTAATTGCTTTATAATTAACCAAAAAATTCAATATATTATAGTTTCAGTTGATTCTAAGAAGTCTGAAAAACCAAACAAAGTTAGCAAACGTAAGTCAACTGATGGTGAAACAAAAGAGTTAAGTAAGAGAAATAAAACAGAATTGAGGTCAAAACAAGAAAGGCGACGTAGTGAAACTAAAATCGAAATAGATGGCCAAATAGAAACCCATACTACACTGAGTCCTAAAACTCCTCCAGGAGACCCACCAGAGCCAGAAGAGTTGATAAAAGTGAGTCTATTGTTTATCATATCAAGAATTTAATCAAGAAATTATTATCCTAATCAACATGGTTTCAGGAAATTTGTTGGTTGTTGGCATGCAGGCATGGTTTCATGGACTTCATTTGTGCACTTACTAAAACTAGCTTAAAAAAACACCATGATTATAAAATTTAACTTTAGATATCTTACAAAATTAAAAAATAATGTTTTTATACAACATTATTCTTGGTATCTTATAAATTATTTTAATTTAAATATTAAGCAGTTTCTATAATAACACACTTGATAAATATGTCTCACATACAATTTAATAGTGTCCATGTTTCCATTCTCTGCAATAACTAAATGAAACATTTTTTTACATTTTATTTTATAAAAAAATAGTCACATACAACTTTCTGGAAAAATATATTTTAAAATAAAAGAGTTCCTTAGTTATCCAAAAAATTGATTAGTAAACAATACCAATTGTATTACCATCACATGTATGTATACAAAAAGAAGTCTTCTCTATTTTTAAGATTTCCACTTAGAGTTCACAATACGCCACGCCAAGCTAACACTGACCCATCCACAAAGGTGGACTCATACTTCATTCCACTTGAGATAATGATTATAAGTAATGAGTGAGTGATTTGAACTCAAGTGGAATGTATATATGTATGCATGAACTATACTACCTCATATATCTGTTAGTTTTTATTCATCTAAAATGATCAAATAACTGTGAATTGCTGCCAGTGTGCCATGATGTTTATTTAAAAAAAAATCATAAATGAAGTAACCATGAGACAGAATTTGTTGATGATAGCCATATTTTACTATAAAACATAGAGTAAACTTTTTTTTTATCTTTCATGTGATATTTTCATTGTAAAAGAGTGTTAGTAGTTAAATCAACGTTATAGCTCTAAATATTAAGGAACTAATTTAGCTATTACCCATTTGAATGAACTTTTGTATTAAGTGGTTTCAAATTCTGTGATATTACAAAAAAAAAAAAACTCCGATGTGATGAATTGAAAGCCCAACCACCAGCGGCAATCAATTCAATTATAGGAATGGTGTTCTCGCATGTCAGCAATGCGAACACAGTTTTTAGAGAGAGATTGGCACCATTAGCCACATTAAAGTCCACAAATGCCGGAGTTGAAACAGTCGCTGCAGCCAAAAGTGGTCGAGAATTCATCATTATCATCATCATATTATATAATTGGTGTTTGAAGTATATAAAATATATTAAGTAATTTGTTATTTAGATTCACTAATAATTGTACTGAATCAGGGTTTTCCTTGTGTTTGTTGCCTGTATTGCTTTTCTCACTTGACATTGGTGAAATTGCTTAAAAAGGCAGATGCCAAAGTATAAAAAAGTTTGCCTATGTAGTTTATTATAAATAATGTTACTTATTGAACTAAAAGGCGATATTATTTTATCTGTTCAGACTTATTAGATGTATGTTGGTCTTTTTATTTTATTTTTATTAAAATAGTTTTTACCATAAGTTAAATATCTACCTATAAAAACTAAATAAAACTTGTTTAGTAAGTTTTATGTATAGTAACTTAAAATATAATCGGTAGAAGTGAGATTCAGTATGCATCAATTGGTGGTCACATTTCTTAAAATCCAATTGTTTGATATTTTTCAATTGAATGTGCAGTTAATAGTAGTTTTACGTATGAGCAAGATCACGTCAAGTGGACCCCCCCTTTTCCACTTGATTATTAAATTCAGGTATGAATATTTCTACATGAAGTATTTACTATGAACAATTAATCCCCAGAACCGTTTTTGAAAATTTTCATTTTAACATTTTTTTTTATAATGAAAATTTTTATGACTTTTAATTAAAAAATCAATAAATAAAAAGCTATTAAAGATATTTTAATGAAACTTTCAGGATTTATAGTTGAATAGTTGTACTTTGATAAGATACACAAAAGTTTAAATTATTTATTGAATTTCATATTGTTTATTATTTTTTTAGTTAACAAATGAAAATTTTAATGACTTCTCCCTCAAAAAACAAATTTTTTTTTCTCGATATTATGCATTAAACATTTAAATAATAGAATCCGCAAAAAAATTTGAATGCTCGCGATTAGATTGAACAAAAAAAAATTATTTATCAAGGGCGGTGAGAGCGGTGTCGCGCGTCATTCACTTACCTTTTAATTTACTCAATAATTGTAAGTAAAAATCAATTCTTTATTTTTTTAATAAAAATAATGTTATTTAATGGATAATTTTACTGAAACTCATTACATAAAATTAATTATTAAAATGTTTTTTTTTATTATTGAATAAACGAAGATATCTAAATTTTAGCAGTATTCTATTATTATTATTATTATTATTTTTTATTAATTAATTTTATGTAATGAGTTTCAGTATACAATTTTTTTTGCGGATTCTATTATTTAAATGTTTAATGTATTATATCGAGAAAAAAAAATTTTGTTTTTTGAGGGAGAAGTCATTAAAATTTTCATTTGTTAACTAAAAAGATAATAAACAATATGAAACTCAATAAATAATTTAAACTTTTGTGTATCTTATCAAAGTACAACTATTCAACTATAAATCCTGAAAGTTTCATTAAAATATCTTTAATAGCTTTTTATTTATTGATTTTTTAATTAAAAGTCATAAAAATTTTCATTTAAAAAAAAATGTTGTTAAAATGAAAATTTTCAAAAACTGTTCTGGGGATTAATTGTTCATAGTAAATACTTCATGTAGAAATATTCATACTTGAATTTAATAATCAAGTGGAAAAGGGGGGGTCCACTTGACGTGATCTTGCTCATATGTTAAAGTTATACATATTTTTTCAAGTGAAAAGTTCTTTAGGTATGTTTTCCACTTTTGCCATGTGGAAAAAGCACTGGAAGAAGCATGATATATACAATTAGTATAACAGAGGTATATATGTAATCTTTTTTCCAGGCATTACAAGAGCTGGAGTCTAGTGCATCAAGCGATGAGGCAGTGAGAGAACGCATCGCGTCTCTACCACCAGAGGTCTCCGAAGTGCAATTATTGTCTAAGCTAGAAGGTAAAATGTCACCCTACTACTGCATAAACTATGTAAAACGTCTTGTAGTGCATTTTAGCGAATTATATTATTTATATTTAAAAAATATAATAAACCGTTCTATTGGTTTTTGTTTCATTTATTACACGAACACTCATCGATTTATACATACACAAACTGTTAAGTTCATATGCCTTTAATACATTAAAAGCCTATTTACTCCTTATTCCTTAAAAAAATTACATTAAGACCTATATAAATTATATATTTATGTAGCTATCTTTACTCTTTTAATTTCAAAGTTGTAAAATGGTATATATGCTGCAGTCTTAGTCATTCGTTAATTTAAAATCAAATATTTTGTATACAAAATTTAAAAACAATTGCTTTAACTAGAAATCGTTTAGAAGTAACTTTTATACCTTAAACATGATATTTTTCTGAAAACTAAGTTTAAGAAATAATCGTAGCATCTTTTCGTTGAAGGCAACTCATGATACTTTCGAAATTAGTAATATTTGTAACCGTTAAACCATGCCGTCACCGCCCGCTACTTTTTAAAGCTTTTGTATTGCCAAAAACCTTAACTTAAGTAACGAGCAGAATGAGTTGGTTAGTATATTTAAAGGTAATGTTTAATTACTTCCTTGAGTAGACAAATCTCATGTACATTACAAACAATAAAAATAACGCCTTAATACAAAAACACCAACATCGGAATGTTCTCAATTCTATCAAAATTCAAAACTGTCCAAAATGGCATAAATAAACCTGTAAATGACGATAAGCAGTTACTTTTTACGTTGCATTGATCCAACAAACCTTTGATATTTAAACCCATATTACTGATGTCACAAACAAGCAATGGGAACAAAAACGAATCGAACATGAATTACAGGTTTAGAATCCCTTTTATCAATATTACGTTTTTGAATCAAATGCACTATGAGATTAGTTTTAGTGCACGTTTTACAAAGTCTCGGTTTATCAATCTTATTCGAAATGATACCGACTCAGATGTTAACTCTAGTTACCGCTCCAGCATTCATTGCATCAGTTTGTGATCTACCAGACTTTTCCAAATACCCTCAGATAACATTTTAAACTTCTTGTCATAAATTATATACACAATTATCGTAATATTTCTACGATTAACATTTTTCAAAGTTAGTTCCCTAAAGTTACAAATCTCGGGGTTGGACTTAGACCTATGTTTGTGAAGCCATAGAGTGGTATGGAAAATGTAAACTGATAGATTGTACTCGTGGTTTAATTCATGTGAAAGTAGATTTTATTAATCTACGATTTGTTTTTTATTGTTCAGGTAAAGTATTTCTTTCTGAGTTAAAGGTACGGTGTATCCTTTTCTGTACCTACTCCTGACAACGTAGATGCAAAATGAATCCACAATATCATTTATATTAGCTACAATGTAGAAATGATTATAGCTTTGAAAACCTTATAATCTTGATATTGATTTAGGTCTTTGAAGTCTGCAAGATACGAATTATATAGCTTTTTGTTCAAAATTAGTTAATATTAAAAACTTTGATAACGTTGTTAGATCTCATTATCAATAAACATAGCGTATACACGTCAATATTGACCTGAAATCGACTCAATTTTTGCTAAAGGAAAATGTTATTAAAATCTCATTGGTGTGTAAAGTGTTATTGGAGGATGATGTGGCCACGGCCAATACATTGTACGGTCTAGCCATACATTGACAAAGTAGCTTTTGCTACGGACGGTTGTTCTAAATTTGCTCACATTATTTCGAGAAAAGTTAAAGCCCAGCCTCTATCTAGGAACAACTGGTTGACCTTCTTTTCAGTATTACTTATTTCTATACGACATTATTACTATAGGCTTACAGGTATCATTTGCCACTGGGTTTGGCTCCTGAAAAATATAAAACAATTTTAAGTTATGCATCATACGACAGTCCACGAATATGTAATATTTTTGTAGGACGTTTCTACATATCTCTTGACTGTATACAACAGCTAAAATAATGTTTATTCCCAATTTCTTGCTGCACCCCTTAATACATATTGAAAACTCCAACAAATCGAGCTTTCGAAACCATTCTGTGTATATTCGGTTAATTCTTTAGCATTGATGGTTTTTATAGAATAGTCTTAGAGGATTTAATGGTAGCGGATTCAAATATTGCTTTGTATGTTATTTGGAATCATACAATGAGTTTCGGGTTTGTGGTAATGCAAAACTTCATAATTCATCTATTTACTACTACCCGCATTGATAGTTACCACCCTTTAGTTGAAATTCTATCGCTGGTCGCCTTTCTCTCTGTCCTAATAGCAAAATTAATAACCAGTCTATTTATGATCTAACTCTGAGGTCTTATAGTGCGGATGAAATTAAAATAAACATTTAAAATAGTGGATTGTTTCTGTTTATTATAACAATAGCGATATTTTGAAGCGATGATAGCTCAGTGGTAGTGTGTACGACTTCGCGGCAAGGGACGTGAGTTCGTATCCACCTACAATGAGCTTGATCTTTCGGTGAAGGAAAATATCGTGAGGAAACCATAGCATGGTGGTAGGGATTTTTCTAATGTCTGCCTGGCTAGCTACCACCCTCAAGTTGAAAATCTGCCACCAAATACCAATAGGTGTGTTCTGGCAGTTGCATTTGAGAGCTAGTTCCTCCACAGGTTTAGCGTGTCTAGCAATTTTGGCCATATCGTCACTTAAGATCAGGTGAGATTATGGCCATAACGCTAAACCTTATGTATAAAGAAATTGAGTAATACATTGTATTCAATCCTACTAAATCATTTCACAGATAAAGAATCAGCGTTAAGCCTTAGCGCGATTGTCAATTCCGCTGTAGAATTACTCGCTGAATACAATCTGAGGCTATCCGAGGAATTGGAAAAGAGAAGGAAGGTGGCGGCTATGTTACGGGACTTTGCACAAGCACAACGAGACCTCGCCAAACAGGCAGAGGTTAGACTAGAGGTATCGTAGGACGCACCTATTTATACTTGTGTATTTATTATTATCACTTAGTAGTCCAATATCGAGCATAGGCCTTTTTTAAGGTTTTAGGTGGAATGTTTTCGGAATCTAGTCACTTCCAATATTCACAAGTCGTTAAATTGCTCTAGGTATTCAATTTTAAAGCATTACACTCTATTTTTGTGGAGACGCTGTTTCCATTCAAGGATTATTTTCCGACAGAATTCTAATTCTACGATAATAAAGACCGGTCTAATACTACTTTAGTTTGCTTACTTTTTGACCTAAACTTGACATCTTTAAAGAGCTAGAGCTCTCTGAAGTGGCATTAGGCTGAGCATATAAACCAAAGAACCGAAAACCAATGGGGTAGATGATTTCTAGAAATGAAATCAGGTATAATATAGTATTCCATAACCATAACTGAAACAAACAAATATCTGTATCCGATGTTTTTAACACAAAAAGATTTAAATTAGGTACTGTGAAGTACCACATATTTCTTAAAATTTTACTGTAATTACTAAGATAAAGATAATATAGATCACATACGAGTGCTTTAATAATACACATTCTCCTGAAATTAATCTGAAATTTTATTTGAATTATCCGTAGATGAAGTTATCGAATATTTAAAATAATTATATATCCGTATCCATGGCCGAAACTAAAATAAGTGTGGACGCTATCACTGGTCTCTGGCAACACGTGAGTTTCAAGTGTCGCCGAGGTGCGTTTTAGTGGGCAGTGTTGGGTGATTGACACCCAAGCATTCTTACCACACGCCCTTCTTACCTTGATCTGAGCCCTGGTAATGTGTTACGATGAGGAAGTCTGTAAATAAAGGGATTTTAAATGCCACGTTAATAACAAAACAAATCTATAAAATGTTTCCGAGTGAATACTTTTAAATGATCCACGACTAAATATCTCATATTCGTAACATTGTTAATGGAGATCATATTTAGGTACACGTGATATGTGGCAAGATGATGCCACAACCTTTGCAGAGTACTCCGGGTACTGTTTAGATATGGACAATTTAAGTCCATCACCGATCATTAGAGGAGGCTTTTACCCACTGTTTGACAGATACAGTCTGATAATATATAGTTTTAACAGTTGATGAAGCGATAATAGCTCAGATGGTAGTGTGTACGGATGTTGCATCCAGGGACTTGAGTTCGAATCCACCTATAATGAGCTTGAGATTTAGGTATAGGAAAATATCGTGATGAAACTTAAGCATGGTGCTAGGGCTTTTTCTAACGCCTCCCTGGCTAGCTACCAGCCTTAAGTTGAAAATCTGCCGCCAAATACCTATAGGTGTGTTCTGGTAGTTACACTTGAGAGTTAGTCCCTACACTAGGCTTAGCATGTCTACGATCTTGGGTCACATCGTACTTAACATCATGTGAGATTGTGGCCATAACGCTAACACCTTTATTAAAAAAAAAACACCTTCCTAATTGTTTCTTTGGTCGCTCGCGATGAACAGTGAAATTATTTGCCTGCACATTTTCAAATATTCGTCAACTTATATAAGTGACGACGCTTTAGTGTTCACTTGGTGCGTTATCAATCACTGTCAATTTGCGGTTAATCGAGCGATACCAATCAACACTTTAATTCGTCGATTAATAAATATACGGTTTATCATATATACCACAGTCATGATTGCTACCTATGTGGAAATGATTAACCAAATTTTATTAGAACAATGTTGGATAGATAATTTATTACTGTTTGACAAGTTTCAGTACACTTTGAAGAATCTATATCGAAAGTATTTATAGTTCACGTAAAATATTTTTGTAAGGAGTTTTCAACAGCTAATCTAATTTTTGTAATCGAACCTTTAGTTAGTGCAATAATGTGTTAAAAAATATGGAATTAAAATATAAATAGTTTGCTGTATCCCCGATTTCGCGTGGAATTAAAAATTATACAATTTTTGCTCATTTTTGTGACTTTTTTCAATACTGATTTCTTTCTATTGGTTCTGGGGGGATGTAAAATAGTCTAAAGCCTTCCACAATGACTGCTCTAACAAATACAAAATAACATTTGAAATCTGACTAGTAGTTCGTATGATTAGCTCGTTCAAAGAAACCAAGTTTTCCGTCTTATTAATATAGATTGGTTGTTTTGCGCTCTTAAAGTCTAGAATATTTACGACCTACATGCAGATCACATAAGACCAGATAATGTGTAATACGATACGTATGTAATAATTTATCTGTCAAATGTTATAATAGGGAGTTTCTGTCTAAAAGATATATGTTATTAAAGTAACGGGATACGTAGATTAATAGGTTGTTGTTATACAGTATTTTTATATTAGAGTTATATTTTATTTTGGATCGACCTAATGATCGTAATTCACATGATGGTAAACTCAGTACGGTCCAGGGGCATTCGAACTGCAGAAATGAAATATGTCCAGTATACAGTGCGAAAAAGATATGAGTATCGATTTGTTTAGTTCGTGTCGGGATAGAGGTAAAGCTATGCTTCAGCTGTCCAACGCGGGTGGATCTGATATAGAAATGGGAGGAGGGGTTGGATCAAATAACTCCTCAGAGCACTCGCTATGATACAGCCGATAGAACACACTAAGTGAGGTTATATCCCTACGCAGCTGAAGCGGTTCCAAGTTCCATACTATTATGTATACATTGTGGATTAGATGTAAGAGATGACGCCTAAGATTAGTATTTCTTTGTTTTAGGAATACAATATAAAGTTACAGAAAATCTACGCTGTAAAAGCTGAAGTAAAGTCACACATAGATAATTTGCCTGACGTGTCCCAGTTGCCAGACGTGACCGGAGGCCTGGCGCCGCTGCCCTCGGCCGGTGATCTATTTAATATTTAATACTTACTTCTTTTGTTGAATAAAGAAAAAAATATTATGACGTGTTTCGATATTTTATATTTGTTTGCACATTTCATATATATATGGGTTTGGTTTATAAATTAGGGCTCGGGAATTAATGTTTATATTTGAAACCGATAAAGAAAATATCGTATCGATATTAGTATGAGGCTCGTCAGTTAAATTCAAGAGACTGTTTTTGCGTTTTTATTATTAGTACCTGACATTAACCGAAAAATTACAATACGTAAAGTAAACAAAAGGGAGATAGAAAACAACCATTTTAATAATGGAGTATTTTTATTTACGTTTGTTTCTACACACTAAATTCACGATACCGTTACAACGGTATTCGTATGAAAATAGCTTGAAATGCTATTATTTATACCATAATTTTTATAACATTATCGAGCCTTGATTTGAAACCTAATTCGTATGTTACGTAAGTTCAATTTCATTTTTGTTAATTTATGAATTAATGGTAGTGCATGCTATAAATTGTATTTTTTGTCTTGTCAGAACAGTACTAACTCAGGGGTTAGTAACATCAAATTATATGCCTACACTTGCAAACCGAATTATCCGGAACAAATATAATCTTCAATTTTTTCTTATAAAATTTATTTAGTTTTAGTTTGTATTATATAGTTAAATTTGACTCTTGATTTATGATTACTAGTAAGACGTGTATCTTTCTTGTATTACCGGTGGTTTATATAATACGTTATATTTGAAAATCTGGCTGGATTGAAAGTAGCCCGCTACTGTAATGTCTACTTAAATCATCTAAACGAATTAGATACTAGTTTATTATGCACTGAGCCGATCATTTACCACATAAGTTAGTTTAATAAATATGATTGAATACTTGATTAGTATTGAACGTAGCGAACATCATGATTTCGAGGTGTTTTGCAACGTTTCGCCTATGCCAAAGCATGCCTTAATAAACCTGCAAAAATATAGGAATACACGTAAATATAGTCGTGTCTATGACTGTTACAGCGTTTGATATGAGATTTATTACTATATTGCCGGTGTAAAAATGGAAGTGCAGAATTGACATACAATAAGACATCAGTTTCATTTACGCCCAAAAATAATAACATTTTATTAATTCCTATAGCTAATTGTAAGTATTGAATATCTATTTATGTCAAGTTGCATGTATTCGCTCAATGTCTGAAACCTAAAAACTGATGTTACATTGCCATGTGGTTTCCGCGTATCATACGTACATTATAGGCAAGAATAATAACTAAGGCAATAGTTAACGCAATTCTTGTTCAATAATTTTTTTACCATTCATTTTTTAAAGTTTTTTTATAAACTTTCAATAGCCGATTTTTACCTATTGAATTATTATACGCTTGTAATTATTATAAAAAATGTGTACTATTAGTTTAGTTGAATAAAAATTTAAACAAATTATTAATTAATAAATTTATTTTTAATCATTCACTATATGAAAACACTAACGTATATAACGTAAAGCTTATATATAATTTCATTCACGGAATATCGAATTAGTAGCGTAAAATTCGATATTTTTACGAGACTTGAAATAAAACCATATCATAATAGAGCCGTTCAAAATGGCGTGAAACAAATCGCTTGATTCGTGATTTTACCGTGAATTAATCTTAGTCTATCTACAATTGCACTTCGTACAGGAATGTAATTTATAACTATTTAATACAAATAAAATCAACTACATACATATAAAAGCAACTACTTCAATACAGTTAAAATAGCATTAAATTATTATTTTCAGTGTTATATAACAGGTGATTATCACGTACATAATATGAAAAATGAAACGAAGTGGGAACTAATTACGCGGAATAGACCTAAAGTGACACAATTATCCGCATGCACGTACAATTTTTTTTACAACTATTAAAGTTTCAAGTTATTCACAGATCAACTGTATTGAAAATAAAATTCAAATTTACTTCACAATTGGCCTCGCGGTAAAAACAGTTACCTCTCTGCAACGGCTGCGTTGTTGTTTATGTGATACACAAGTAATTGTTCCGAGTTTAATTGCTATTTATATCTGCTAAGTTTGTTT
Source organism: Actias luna (assembly GCA_039707435.1). Classification (NCBI taxonomy): domain Eukaryota; kingdom Metazoa; phylum Arthropoda; class Insecta; order Lepidoptera; family Saturniidae; genus Actias; species Actias luna. Next base: position 5,459,012 of record JAZHAC010000008.1, on the reverse strand, counting down.
ATAAAGTCTTTTACACTTGACATTGGCGAAATTCCCGACATAGGCAGATAGCAGTGATATTTCGTTTATGTATCACCTATGTTATAACAAGTATTGCGTGCGAAGTGCCATCTCTTGTTTTGTATATCTTCTTATTAACAAATGGTTAAGAAACTTCAATTTTGTTGCGATTGAAGCAATAATGAGTAATGAATTAGCGCCCATGTACGTGAGTTTGAATCACTGACATAACCCTGAGGTTTCATCGAAGAAAACATCGTGACGAAACCATAGCATGGTATTTTCTAATGCCAGTATGGCTAGCTATCATCTCCAAGTTGAAAATCCGTCACCAAATATCTCTATATGTGTGTTCCGGTAGAAGCACTTGAGAGTCAGTCACTAGGCTACCATTATCACCAACAAATCACTAGGATTAGTGATGGGACTCAGCTGTTTTTTAATCGAATGACTTGAGTGAATTTCATAAACTCGAATTCAAGCGAAATCAAATTTGACTCGAATTCGTTGGTACTCGAGTTACCGAGTCAAATCGATTCGATAGATATAGATCGAGTAGATTCATTTTATTCTTCTTTGTTGATTGATGACATAAAGGTTTTTAAAATTCTTAATCTTAACTATTCGAAACTCAGCTCGAGTGATAAATTCTTATTCGAGTTGTAAGTAGTTTACTTGAGTGATTCGAGTCACAAAATTTTACTCGAGTTACTTATAATCTGTTGACATTTTGGCTTTTAAATTATTTAAAAAATCAAACAAAGAAAACAGAACAATTATATTTTGATTTTGAACTATTATGATTTCAGTATTCTCGACATTTATATTTGCTTAAATTTTATTTAAATAAACTAAAACTAATCATAGACAATTATTATAAGACATGAAAATGTAATGTGCTCATATACACACGCACGCTTCGTTATCTTATAATGTGGATCAAGAAATTGTGCAAGTTCAAAGCAGGTATAGAACTCCATAACCAAAACTATTTAATGTCAGAAAGTACAATATAAAGTACAAATTTTTCGTTTAATTTCAGGTACAGACCTAGTCAAATGAGACATTATCTAATAGAAAGAATAACTTAAACAATTTCATTACATACATTAAATAAAGCTAATATTGTACATCTAAAATAATTCCAATAATAATTACTATCTTTAATCATTGTAACTGTGACTGAAATTATCCGAAACTATTCATATAATCTTTATATTTATTGTATATGAATTAATATTATTTATTTATAACTATTTATAAAATATCTGAAACAATTTCATACCAGTATATGGATACAGTTATGGAACTGAACTCATCAAAGACGTTTAATATATCTATGTACGAACAAGAAATCTCTTGTTGAGAACTTGTGTATGTTGAAAAACAAAAAAGCGTGTGTATGTGTGTCACCTCCGACTAACCATTGGAGTTTACTCCTTAAGTAAGATTGTAAAATGATTTCAAAACGACAGGTTCACAAGGTATGTTACGCAGAAATATATAGACAAGTATTTGTTTCACTGATATTTTTTTTACCAAGGACCATACGAAAAACCTTATGAAAATCGGTTCTTGAGAAATAAACTCCCAGAACAAGAAGAACGATTAGCAATAATATCACAAAATGCAAAGATTTGTTTTTGTAATTTGTAATCTATTAGTTCATTTAATGTCAATACGGCGAGGAAACTTTGATACTTGTTTTAATTTCTCACATCTACTGTAGATAAACCATTTTTAACATGTGTCTAAAAATATAATAGAAACTACTACATTTTGAGATTACGAAAAAAAAGTAAGTAATACTGAATCTTAGCATACATTACTCATAGAATACAATGGTTATCTGACTCTATATCCGTTTTGATTATTTTATTTATTCCTGTACGGAAAAAGTGTAAGGTTACTATTGTATGACTAATTTAGGAATTTTATTTTAACTCATTGGTTATGTTTTGATTACAATATGTTTGTACACTCAATGATAATAAAGGGTGCGAGCTGATTTGTTTATTTGGCTGCCATGATTAGTATATAAGTATTTAGCGAATATTAAACTTGTTATATTAACTTTTTCTTTGTAATATTTCTATATATTTTCTCTTACCAGCCAACCTAATAATGTCCTAACTTTTTTTTGGATTTCTGTAATCTTTAACACAAAAGTTATTATTTATTTGACATTATCGTGATTGCTCAGTATAATTATTGTCGCACTTTATTGGCAAATAAAATTACCTATATTTAACAACAAAACATCAAAAGGGCATCTTGATGTTGTATTTTGTAAGACCAAAGGAATAGTAGAGACATTCAAAGGAAGTGAGTTCGAATCCACCTACAATGAGCTTGAGCTTTCGGTGAAGGAACACATCGTGAGGAAACCATAGCATGGTGGTAGGGCTTTTTCTAATGCCCGCCTGGCTAGCTATCATACTGAAGTGGTAAATCTGCCGCCAAATACCAATAGGTGTATTCCGGCAGCTACACTTGAGAGCTAGTTCTTCCACAGGTTTAGCGTGTCTACTTGCCAATATGCGTGCCAACTTGGGCCGTATCGTCACTTAAGATCAGGTGAAATTATGGCCATAACGCTTAACCTTCACTATATATTAAAAAAGTAGGAATATTTGCTGCTATATGGCAATTTATATTTGCCAAGCAGAGTACTGTACCAACCACAATTTAGTGATTTGTGCTATCATTTTGTTCTTGTGAAATACGTAATTAGAGGGTGGGCCAATTATCAGGAACAATTACGGATTACACAAGTAGGTACAGTATTCGTTAATTAGATAAATAATGTGCCGAGATGTCGATGCGCCATATTTTTAACTAGATCATATAGCTGAGATATACTAAGTACTATATGTACTAGCCATACTAAGTAATCTAAGCATATAGTACTTCGTTTACGATACTAGTGATCTTCCTGTACTGAAGATCTTTCAAATTAACATATAAAAGTAGCAGTGAGTACGTTACGTGATCATTAACAATAGGAATACTACTGCTATCACTGTATAATATATTAATGTTATATTAACAAAGTTTTTTATTTCTTTTAATTGCATGAGTTTCTATGATATAAAAAAATAAATGAAAATATACACCAAACATTAACAAAAGTTAATTGAAACTAGTATAGCTTGCTATTATTTGCTTTGTAATTCTATTGCAATAGTATTATTATTATCTATTAACAACATATATATTAAAAATTAACGAAAAATTTATTGAGACTAGTGAAGCTTGCTATTATTTGCTTTGTAATTATATTGAAATTTATTATAATCCATGAACAAAATATATACCAAACATTACCGAAAATGTCATTCAGATCAGTAAAGCTTGCTGTTATTTTCTTTGTAATTATATTGAAATAGTATTATTATAATCCATAAACAGAATATAAAACAAACATTAACGAAAAATTTATTGAAACTTGTAAAGCTTGCTATTATTTACTTTGTAATTATATTAAAGTAGTACAGCTCGCTATTATTTCCTATGTAATAATATTGAAAAAAAAATTTACTTACATTTGTAATATCGCATCAATAAATTCTTCATATGGTTTCTGGTTACATCAAAACTATGCTCCAGGTGAGGCTCGAACTCACAACCCCGGCATTACTCACACGTACACTGTCTTATAAGTACCGTGCGCTAACCAATTGCGCCACTGGAGCTACATAATGTATTCGCTAATTAAATGAACTAAACGGATATCGACCATCGACGTTATAAAAAAAACTCGGAATGTATAAACATCCACCTCTAACGTTCCTTCTTATCAGCGCGCAATGAATTTGCATTTGTAACAATAAACGTTTTTTCTATGCTTCCTTACTACTGTATATTAATTTGCTGGGTATAAACACAAATGTAAAATATTTGTATGGTATGTCTTTGTCTCAACATGGCAGGTTTAAAAATGCACGAATATGTGTTATTAAGAACTATAAAGGATATGTTAAAAATGAACCATATCTTATTTTAAAAAGCTTTTTATCCTAATGTATGGTACATACATACATACACATGCAACTAATACGCCTGGATTTTTCTAAACAAGCGTCGTTTTTATGAAATGCTTTACTTTTACAATGATGGGTCTTTAAACTCTATGGTTCACTATCACCTTTTTCGCTGAATTAATTTTCTCCTCTCCGGTAACAAAAAAAAAAATTGTAATTTTGTCAACAATGACAATAATTTTGGCGTATTATCAAGAAATAAAACATTTTTAATCATTGTATTTGTAAATGTAATTTTAATTTTACACGATAAATATGAGTGAAAGCACAGTAAGTGTTCAAGTTATTATAATCAATTTATATTTTGTTTGAAGTAGAAAAGGTGTAGGTATGTGGTTGATAAATGTTCTTGCTTAGCAGATATTATTCTGCCCTTTTCGATAGTTATTATGTCGACAACAATCAATAAAATGTTTAGAAGTCATTGACAGACGTACACAATTTATTTGTATATATAAAAATCTTGTGTCACACACAAACAGATCAATTGATTTCAATGAAATATAGCATGCGTGAAATCCGTATATCTTGGTGTATGTTGAGAGATAGGATAGTTTTAATCCCGGTAAACTGCCCTATTACATTATGATCGTGTTATTTACTCCTGGAAACAAGGTCTGACAAGCTTAGCTCGGTGGTAGGGCGTTGTGTGCTGTCCGCCTGACTAGCTCCACCCTAAAGTTAAAAATCTACCGCCAAACTAAGCGAAGGTTAGCATGTCTTCCATCTTGGGCCACATCGTCACTTAACATCAGGTAAGATTGTGGTCGTAAAGCTAAGGCGTAAACTACATAAAAAAGTTAACTTTTATATATAGAGTGTATTTTCAATAGTGAATAACTCAATTACCAAGCCAAATGTTTGTCAAATTCAGGGATAGCATAAAACTTCCATGAAAAACCCTAAAATACGATCAAATTTTCATGGTGATTAATTAAATAGTTTTGGAGTCTAGCAATTTCATACACACATACATCCATTTTTATATACATAGAATAAGATATATTTATAGAATTTTAGTTTAACTATGTATGTTTATATTAACTATGCTTAGTTACATATTTCATTTAAATTTGTTTTTGAGAAAGTTTATGGTTACAGAGTACTCATACGAAAACGTTATCCGATTCAGACGATTCACAATCAACAGATAGCCCTTTGGTAAGTTCAATGTGTCAAAACTTTAGGTTCAAGTGTCCATAATTGACGTGCGGTCACCGGGCCTTTGATCATGGACTAGTCGTAACTCTATCCTACCTATGGTTTGGTAAAAATAGGTACTTACATTACGACTTACATGAATATACATAACATGTCACCTTACTAACAGTAAATTTTTATAACTAGTTATGCCTGCGACTACGTTTGTACGGGCTGTAAATAAAGTAACCAAGGCTTATAACGTTAGTTATAAAGAAAAGTCTCGTCAAAATCAGTTCAACCATTTGGAGTTTAGCAGGATCAAAGAGAAAAACATATTTTCTTCTGTTATACCTAAATACTGCATACATTTTCACATGTATTAGAAAAAGTGTCCCAAAACTTTAATATCTACAGCGATTCCATTAATCAAAAAATCAAACAAAAATTCAATGCAGCAACACAGAAAACCTCAAACAACCTCAACGAGCTACTTTGAGTGATATTTCGCTGACATAGACATGTTCAGATATGTAGGTGTTCTTCTCGGTATTACTCGTCGCTCACGTCCATTGAACCACCGTGTTACATCGTATATTACATTCTTCTCATTTACTTTTATTTTACTTTTTGTTCGGCCTTTAATAGCCTATAACCTTCTTCAATATTTGGGTTGTCAGATGGTAAAGGCATTTTTCAATACCGATTTTTTCTGAAATTAGCAAGTTAAAAATACTCTTTAAGTTAATTTCTTTAAACGTATTTCCAAATGGAGTATCTTACATTATATTATAAATGAATATTTAATTTTGGGGCTTAATTTTTGATTATTAGTGTAGATTCGATTGGTTTCGTGAGGAAACCGTAGCATGGTGGTAGGGTTTTTCCTAATGCCCGCCTGGCTAGCTACCACCCTCAAGTTGTAAACCTGCCGCCAAATACCAATAGGTGTGTTCCGGCAGCTGCTCTTGAGAGCCAATTCCTCCACAGGATAAGCGTGTCTACCAACTTGGGCCGTATCGTCACTTAAGATCAGGTGAGATTATAGCCATAACGCTAAACCTTAAGTATAAAAATAATGTTTTTTTTTTTCTAGATTGCTGATCGATGGACGAACAATATAAGTTATCGCCAACTTGTGATGTCATCTTGTATCGGCATCCTACAACTTTGGTGGCACCCATATTTGCATGATTTGCGAAAACTGCTCCCGTTTCTCTTTCTGTATAATGTGTTTAGTTTGTTCCTCGGATACCCAATGTTTTACTTGGAATTAGCTATAGGTGTTGTCACTAAGAAGGGTGTATTGAATTGCTGGGACATGGCCCCAGTGGCAAGAGGTATATTGAAAAACTTTATTTTTATAATAACACTCGAGGAAATTATTATATTTTATATTATTTTACAGAATAATAACATTATTTATTTATAAATATTATTATATTATTTATTTATAAATATTATTATATACGCACACAATTTTAAAAATATGTTTTAAATGGAAAATTCGGGAAGCTCTAACTCTTTTTACTCCTGTAACTCCGTTAATTCTTCGTGTGAATCGTTGAATTTAAATCTTAGAGATAGGCTTTATAGTATGATATTAATGCTTAAAGTATCCTTGCGCATCATTTTAACTTCTTGATACTTTCAGCAGCGACTACGTTCCCGTTTGTCTAATATAGGAATCATTCTGGAACCTGTCATTACCTTCCACCTTTTTCTCACTACCTGGCTATGTTCTTATTAGAAATGATCGTACAAGAAGAGGAGGTGTGGCCATCTACTTGCGTTCTGATTTTAATTACAAAATAATATCTCAATCAACTTCTCTATATTCTAAGAATATAGTATATACTCTTTTAGAATTTACTCTTAGTGCGAAATATATATTAGGCGTGATATATGCAATGCAATATTTTGACACTTGAACGGTTGCTTGAGACGTATCTACCTGTTTATGACCATTTTCTCAACATGGGAGATTCTGGTACATGCCTTCTGGGGAATGATAACCGGAGTAGGAGACTGAAACATAGCGTAGATATATTCAATCAGAGCAATATAAATATGCTTGAATCTGCTACCACTTACCACGCTCGTAATTCGGAGCCAACCTTCTACCCAGTTTGTGTATTTTCGGACAATTTCTATCCTACCCTTCCTGTCTAAAGTCCTCGAACGAGTTATACACCGTCAGCTTGCGGCTTTTTAGACCGCAACGGTATCCTTAACCAGTTTTAATTTGGGTTTCGTCCAGCTCATAGTATGTGCTCAGCATTAATTAAAATCACTGATGATATACGCCGCGCTACGGATAACAGTAAACTTTTTAACTTTATCAATTTTAGTAATGCTGTTAACTGTATAGATCATGACATTTTATTATTAGTTTTATCAACTCTCAATATATCACAATCAGCGATTGAGTGGTTTTCTTCATAACTGAGAGGGCGTCGGGAGCGTGTTAAAGTTGATGAACCTCTTTCTAATTGGTGCGATGTGGATGCTGGCGTACCACAGGGTGGTGTGTTACTCCCATTGCTCTTTTCTGTTTTCATTAATAGCTTGTTCTCAAAAATGCACTTCAAGAGTTACCATCTATATGCCGATGATGTTCAGCTTTACCAGCGTGTCGAGCTTAATGTTGTCTCCGAGCGCATACAAAGTATAAACGATGACCCGAACCGTTTTCACTCATGGAGTGAGGAATACGGACTTCTTATTAACCCGGTAAAAACACAGGTTATAATTATAGGTCGCCGAGCCGTTGAAATATTGAAACTTTGGCCCAAAGTTACATACAATAACTATAAACTAGAGTATCATACTCAGATCAAGAATTTAGGTCTGCACATTTTTCAAGCCTTACCATGGGCTCTTCATATCAATACAATTGCTAAAAAGATTTACACTCACTTTAGAAACTATGTTTAATTTTAAAATCAAATTATACCAATATTTATTTCACAAACAAGGGACAGATTGTTCGTGATCTTACAATTTGTAGTTGCAAATAATTTATGCTGTGTGTATACATTGTAAGTATATTAATTGAGTATGAATATGTATTTATTTAATTTATTTATTCATTACACTATTTAAATGTATGTATTTTGGCCATATTTCAATGTTTAGTTAAATTTATTATTATATGTTCTTAGTTAATTAAATTTTTCTGGTGTTTCTTTAATGTTTGCACTACCTATAATAACTATAATGTTTGATAACAATATCGCTGGTTAGCTGGAAGAAAATGCCTTGTGGCATTAAGCTCGCCAATGTACAAACAAAAAGTGCAATAAAGTGTTCATTCATTGATATAATCTTCATTTAATTCGAAGACCTTGATCTGTTAGAAACATTCCAGTACAATTTTAATATAAGTCATTAAATATACATTAGCTAGCCCAGTAGACGTACTAGCCCTAAATAATACTATAAACGCGAATGTGAGTATGTTTTAATTTTACATTTCAACTACTTACGTACCAAATCCTAGTGAAATACACATCGTCAAAGGTATGGAAAAAGACAGGTTTCTTTTCACACTGAAAGAAAGTATTGCTCTCTAGAGGTACCTGAATACAGGTAGAAAGTACATATTGCCAAAGTACATTAAAGCGAGCGAACAGGAAAAACTAGTAATAAACTCGAGTATGGGGTCACCCATTAGATCTTGGAATAATTAGGAACTGTTTTATCACAAAACAAAACAAAACAAATAAAACTAATTTAAACGGATTTTATCGCGGCTATTTATTAATTTTAATCCCGACGTTTCGAAAGCTTTTCAGCCTTCGTGGTCACGCCTCGTGATTTGGCCTCCTATATCGGCCAAACTAAAAGAAATATAGAGACCCGCGTAAAAGAACATATAGCTGACGTTAAACACCGACGCTCTACGAAGTCTGCAGTTGCTGAACATTCAGAAGAAGGCTCCAAACATTATCTTAGATTCGACAAGCCACAAATCCTTGCCAACGAACACCGATTCCTACCTAGGATGATTCGTGAGGCTATTGAAATTAAAAAAACATCCAAATTTCAATAGAGAAGATGGTTGGAAGCTAGCACAAGCCTGGGATCCGATTATACATTTAATTAAATCGGAACCCAAAACACCAATTGCCAGACCTCAAAACACCGTGAGCTCTTTCTGCGTAGATCGGAACACTATCAATAACAAAAATGAAATTGAAGGTAGACACAGTAACATGAACTTTTCTGGACAACCTACACCTCAGTCTGCCCCGTGACCACGAAGGCTGAAAAGCTTTCGAAACTTCGGGACTAAAATTAATAAATAACCGCGATAAAATTCGTTTAAATTAGTTAATATTCACAAACCAATCGAGTAGAGACATTATCCATCCTGCAAAAGTTAAAGTGTTGATTACTGAAAATTAATTTTACCTTTTTAAGTAGAACCACATTTAAATCCCGTTGCATATGCTCAAATTATAACAGAAAAGATATCGACGCGCTTAACATGTACAGGGGAGATTAGGCAGTCCCGGACACTTAAAGAAAACTCATGTTATTTCGAAAATCAATAAAATTAAATGTTTATTTTGAAACTCAAAACAATATATAACATATTTGTATTCATTATAATCAAACAAAAAATAGATAATGTTTTTTTCTTGGCTTAAATTAAACCTTAAAATCAGTCTACATTTCTGGCCAAAAAAAATTTTGGCGGGTAGCTCGGGACATAAATGACTAGCGACGATCAAGCCTTTTTTGGCCTTACAGACATCGCAATAGTAATACCACCGTCAAGGATCAATGTTCACAGAAGTTTCAAGCGCCTAGTTTTTACATTTGTGACATTGGATCAAGTCTTCGTTAAACGCTTCAGTGCAAATGATACATACCGATTTTTGATCCTTTGACAGATTTTGAATATTCTGTTTTGTTGTTCTTATTATTTTAGTTGATGGTACCTGTAGTCTTGTTAGCTTTCCCTAGCAGTTAATTTTTTATGACGACGAAGTGAGTATCTCGCTTTTTTGTTTTTATGCGACGTTTCTTAGGTGCGTTTGGAAGAGGCACCAACGGTTTGCTTCATTCTATTCTCGTCTCAGTTGCCTCTTTGACTTTTTCCTTAAAGTTTGGCATTTTCTAGACGTTCTGAAAATAAATAAATAATAATAATATCTTGAGACCTTCTGATCTCAAATTAGGCAGTCCGTGTTATGGCAACCCAAACAACGGGTAAACTCCATACATTTTTAAATACATATTATATATTTCTATTAATTTTTTCTCACCATTTCGTGAATAAACAATAATTTCATTATATTTTCCCCACCCAAATATTGTCCGAAGGTACCTGTCAAAATTTTGTCCGGTTTTACCCGATCGCCTTGATTCAATATTATAATTTATAGCAAAAATAAATGTGATTTAAACGACAAACTAAAACCGATTATTCAGCCTAGAATAGCAACTGAATGAAATATTTAACACATAGAAGTAATGTACTTACCTCTTATATAAAACAACTAAAATCAAAAAGTAATTAAAACACAAATAACTTGGTATGTCTGTAAACAAATACTTTTTTTTCGACCTGACATACGCTGTTAGCCTTAAGGGTTTTGACAGCTTCACCGAACTTTTTTGAGGCGAGACTCGAGGCAGCGGGCGCAAGGTTGCCAGAGTGGCCGAACCTGGGCTTGGGCTGCTGCCAAAAAACGAACAAACATTCTCGAGCCTAACAGGTCCTAACTTACTAAATTTAGTGGTCCTAACAACGACATTATCGGGCGAGCCGTGCAATGGTAGAGGGGTAGTCAAAACCGTGTACTTGCCGTGTAGGTATGCACGAATGATATGCGATGTGATTAAATATGCACTATTACGCACTATATTAAATATTTACGGGATTCTTCAGAAATCACAATGGCCGGGGTTACCCGCCGACCGGGGCTATCCGACTCAACCCTACCTACAATTTTTATGTAATTCAATTTACCTTAAATAACTACCTTAATAAAAACAGATTTCACATATACTTAAAGCCCGAAAGGCACCTATTGATAATAGATTTTATAATTTAAGTCAAAACAGCCACGAAGTTGCGAACACGAGAACCTTATTTTTTTTAATTATTTAGGTGTGGGATTTGCGATGCTAGCTTCATGTGTATTCACGGCGTTGGCTGTTAGTACCGTCGGTGCTTGGAGTCTTGCGCTGCTTGTGCATAGCTTTCATTCGTTTTTACCATGGTTGCACTGCGCTGCGAGCGCATTACCAGCCTGCGCTGCACGACATCGACCACTCGCTACCGGCAGTGAGACACCAGCGCATTCTTTTTTCTTGTTAGTTTTAATTTATAAATACTTAAGAAATCCATGAGATGGTCATGTACGTAATAATTAATGTATTATAATACTAGAGTTATAGTGTATCAAACTATGTCCCTATTTTTGGAACTATAATTTTATAAAATCATTTTTGCCCGCCTTGTAACTTTTTTAATACAGCTTTGATCCTATTGGTGGTAGCATGATGTTAAACAGCCTTAATTCCTCAAATGTCCTTTAAATATAAACCCAATTTTGGAAATCCGACTGCCAGTTCCTATGATCGGTGCGTTCAAACAAACAAACTTTTCCGCTTTAGAATATTGATATTTAACAGTATACTGCATATGTCCCTATTTCACACAAATGTTTTTCCTTGTGAAAATATTTTAATTCCATTTTTATTATATTTACAATTGCAGAGGAAATGTTTATATAAATATTAAGTCTAATTATCATTGTGCATAATAATACTTGTAAATTTATTTTGAGCATGGTTATTCTTGTTTACAACCAGCTTATCTATGAGATGTCTTCGTTTTTGAATTTTTAGTTGGCAAATCAATGAATAATTGCTTGCTTCCATAGAATGTATTGTTTGTTTACAAAATAAGAAGTAAAAAGCATATACATACCTTACTACGATATATACGATATAATACGAAAAAAAGATAATATTCACTTTAACTAATTTGTTTCGTTTTATGTTATTATATTAGCAATCTACAGATAAATATTTATTATGTCACTACACTGACAATTCAACACTTTAATTGAATATTACAGCAATTTCGTATTAAACTTACGAAGGGAAGGTCTAGATGGAGGTCTGGGTAACGTCAATTGGGAACTCACGTGCTATTATGTTATTTGCTGGGTATTAATTTATTTCATAGCAGTCAAAAGGATTTACAGTTACTCTAAGGTATAGTTAAATTACTTCTGCCAGTAATTTTATTCGCACTTTTCACTACTTATTTATAAATTTCTTTAGTTTAAGATAGGTTTTCTTAGATTCATAATGGAATCGTAATAATTACTATTTCATTGTGCTTTAAAATGTAATGATAATAATAATAAATAATTTGCTGTATATTGATATAGAGTATTAATATAAGAGAAAATAAACAGAATTATTTTATTGATGTATAATATCTTTCCTCTCGGTTTCCTGCAATCTGTGGGAGAGATTTCGTAAAAAGGGACGGCAGTGTGTAGCAGCAAACTTAGGAATTGCGCGCATTATTTGATTTGATAAATAAGCGCGCGCGTTGCTATAGTTGGTCGTTTGATGATACCAATGTTGCTTCTTACTAAAATGAAATGTTACATGTCATATACGACTATTGTAAGGCTCGCTTGATCTTTTTTAACTAAGTATTGTTTTATATTGTAGTATAGCAAAGTGATTGTAATAATCTTGTTGTCAGGAAAAATATAAAAAAACAACGACGAAGCAGTACATTGTGAATAATCGTTGTGATAGTGGCCTGTTATCGGCAACTCAATATACATTGGCTGATCCCAAAACGTGACAAAAAAATTTTTTTTGTATACTACATATTACAATTTCGAATGCTGTATTAGTATCTTACAAACTACTTTCTTCTCAGTTGGTTCTATTTAAAGATGTAATGGCATACTTCGTACTTGTGTGTTGCGCGGCCGGTGCTTTCAGTCTTCAAGGAGCTGGAATTATGTTGAGGGATTGCGACTGGAATGTGCTGTTGGATGGCGTTGAGGTGAGACTCACGATACATTATTTTGAATCAAGAGTGCCATAGCGGCATTTCTGTTATTGGCACTGGCCAATGCACATAAAAGCGAAGCGATTGAAGCGATGATAGCTCAGTGGTAGTGTGCACGACTTCGCGCCAAGGGACGTGGGTTCGAACCCAAGCACCTACAATGAGCTTGAGCTTTCGGTGAAGGAAAACATCGTGAGGAAACCATAGCATGGTGGTAGGGCTTTTTCTAATGCCCGCCTGGCTAGCTACCACCCTCAAGTTGTAAACCTGCCGCCAAATACCAATAGGTGTGTTCCGGCAGCAGCACTTGAGAGCCAGGTTCTCCACAGGTTTAGCGCGTCTACCAACTTGGGCCGTATCGTCACTTAAGATCAGGTGAGATTATGGCCATAACGCTAAACCTTAAGTATAAAAAAAAAAAAAAAAAAAAAAAACCAGTTTCACTTATAAGTCTGGCAGGTGTATTGGCCACTACTTTTCATAATTTATACTTTATGGTTATTTGATCACAATCGCATCTGATGTTACATAAAAATGTACCTTAAGTTGATAAACACACTAAGCTTAGTGAAGGGGTTTGGCTCTCAAACTGCTCGAATATACCTATGGGTTTTTGGGGACACAAGATAGAATAGCAAGCCTAGTAGGTATGTGGTTGACAATTGCAGTTCACAAAACATATCCATAATAGTTTTAAAAATGCTCTCCTACATTTTGTATTGTTTTATCACAAAGTAAGTTATGAAAATACCAGCTTTGTAGTAGGGATTAGAACTTACATCGGTCGCCTCTATCATTTGGCATTTGTTGCTTTATTCATGTACAGTAAAATTATTAATAATCTGGTTGTTTTCAGATATGGCGTGAAGCGATGGGATATACACTAATGCAAATGGCTGTATCTCAAGGTTCCTTAATAATGCTGGGAACTTACTGTCCGAAAGAAAAGCACAGGCTTGGCACAACAGCGATCCTCGGTTTTGCCTTTTCGAAGATAACTTGTATGACCAGTGCGTTAGTTTTAGGAGCGGCGCATGGGGCTCTGATGCATGATTATGACAATTCCACTAACATTTTGAGTGGTAAGGAAACCTTACCTGTTACAAGATTTAATTCTTTAAGATTTTTCAAGATTTATTAATAATTATTTATCTTCCTTTGCGTATTTAAAGAGTAGTGTATTGATTTTCTTCAAGGATCTTCGTGTGCGATGATACTGTGGTCTGACTACGTAGCCAGAATACCGGGCAGCCAGTTTTGGTCTGCATTAGTCTTCTTCACGCTATTTGTAGTTTCGGTGTCCACAGCGGTAAATTTATCTTATTATATTTTTTTAGGTGTATAATGATACAGTAAAATAAATTTCAATATTTTTATCGTGAATGACAAGTCAAACGACAAGGTTATTGTATGTATTTAATCTAAATTATTTATCTGTTTAAAAACCTATATCAAATTATTATAACTCTGAAATCTTCACTACAGAATAAATAGACAAGTATCTACTTGCGATATCTTAGATATCTCTCCAAAATATCGTTTTAAAAATGAGATTGATTATATAGATAAATTAATACAAAAAAACGTCGCTTTATTTCTATTTATGTATAGACGGTGTATTTACAAAAAAATTACTTAATTTTTTAACGTACGTTTGCCTTGCTATATAAGCTTCATTTGTATCTTTAATTGCATAAATAATTCACTTATGTTCTCGTAGGCATTGATGGTTCAAACGATCATGTCTACATTCACTGGGCGGTCAATTAGAAAGATCACGTGGGCCTTCCTTATCCTAATATGTTTCTTATTTTGCTTCATTGGTGTTATGACTGTCTGTACACAGGTTAGTTAAAACTATTCAGCCGCTAGTAATTTATGTAGTATTTCCTTAGTCGAGAGAGACACGGGAGATTCCAAAACTCATAACTTTAAACCTACAGTCTATGAATGTAGGATGCCGAATACTTGAGGATACCTAAAACTATATCGGCTTATGGATGTCGTTGATGCTCCAACGCCAGGAATTATGACAATGGATAATCCTTGTTTGCTGTTTATCGACCTAATTAATTACATAATTTGTTATCCCGGCTGCGGGGTTCCCGTGTGTTGTGTAAACGACCGAATCATCAGCCTATGAAATAAGCTCTTAAGATGGTTTCTATATAATTTGTACATATATAATACTTATATATTTTATTAAAATTTCCTTATTTCATTTTTCTATGGATAAGGTTAAAGATAAAAGCTTGGTCTTCTATACTTCAATACTTTCTTTGCAACAGTTATAAGGGGGGTAGCACAAAAGCATTCTCATTATTATACTTCGTTACATCGAAATGTCAGGCTCATTATAGACCATTGAGCGGTTGAACATTCGGGTATAACTATATATGGGGAAAGTGGGGATGAGGTTTTCCGTGCCCTCACCAGAATGTCGGTCATAGAGGTGGCTTCGCATGGACAGTTATTTACAGTTGAGATTAATTTTTAATTTGGTATAATAGGGTCTCAGTACCAAGGTATAACATTACATGGATACCGCGTCAATCGAGGTGAATCCCTGCAATTAGCCAGAATTTTCTGTGAAGATGAAACGGTGATAAAACTATAACATGATAATAGGGCATTTTCTATTACTCTCCAGGTTATCTATCCTCCTGAAATTAAAAATCTATCACTAAATACCCAGGTCTGTTCCAAAAATTCACTTGTGACTCAGTCGCCGACCTTAACTTTCCGTTCTAGTTTCTTAGGTCACATTGTTTCACCATAACCATTAGGTAATACTTTGATAAAGGAATTAATAAAAAACATATGCATCACAGTAGCGCTGTTTTTCACTTATTTTTGCTGCATAGGACTTGCATTCGCGATTCTATGCTCCAATCTGACATATTAGCATCAATAAAGGTTTTTCACTAACCCGGTTTAAAATTTCGGTTGTTTTTATGGTTTCCATTTTAAATGTATGTTATTAAATAGTAATTATTGATAATAAATATTACATTTGAATATATACCACATATTTTAATAAATTTCAGGGTGGACTTTATATTTTAAACTTCTTGATGAATTGGCCGGTGTCTAGAGCTCGAATACCCGTTGCTGCTTTCGTAATGATTGTGATTACTTATCTATACGGACAGACCACATTCTGTGAAAACGTATTCTTTGCAGTTGCGGAATATCCTAATGTTTTTATGAGAATTTGTTGGGCTTTGATGCCCTGGTTATTAATGGTAACTAATAATTAAACATACTAAATACCGAAACTTTTTAACGCTCATTTAAAGTGGAGTCCTTAATTAAGTAGCACGTCTCTAAATATTCTGCATATATTTCTAAAAATGTATCAATAAATAATTAATACTATATCGAAAGCAAATTATATTAATTAATAATTAGATTTTATATAGACGTAGTACGAAGCTGGAATTTCTCCGTATGTAGTACCACAATATTCGATTATTTGTATAATTTTATTTAAGTATATTCCCATTGATTTAAATCCGTTAATTCCATAGTTTAAAATAATATTAAAAAAAATATTAACAAATTATTTTTATTAGTTCAGGATTGTATTATTTTGATCCAACTGCCTTATTTACCACAACCTCATCACTTATCTACATATGATTAGTCGCAGTTTAATATGTCTCCTTGAGAGACCTCTGTTGATTCGTTATTCTTCGCATAATAACGCTCTGCAACACAACCGAATTGTTTTATGTAATTGATATTTTTCATTTGATTGATTTTCTTCAACATATTATTTTTACACTTAACTTTAGTTTGAAATAGTTATTGTAGTATACCTATGCTTTTACCTGCACTAAGCAAAATGCTGTGTTGCGAGCAAGCTTTACAGCGGTAATTATCAACTAGACTTAGAACAGTTTTGTAGTTCAAACGAAAGATTGTCCTATGTGGTATTCAGTGCATAAGAATAAGCGCAGCGGTAATGGCGACGCAAATGTTGTACCAGATAGAATCTACCCTGTAATGTTTATAATAGGAAATTTCTCTTTTATGTTTGAATATCTGATTTAATATGTATATAATATGTAATGTAAATAATATGTAATTTTATACTTTAGGTCGTCTTTATAGCAGACATGTCAACATGGCCTCCAGAGGAAGCTGTCGCCGGCTGGTCATTGATCGTCATATCTTTGATGCCTGTAGTATTCTTTATGCTACTATACGCTATGTTTAAATGCAGAATTAGGGTATGTATTTCTACCTAAGTAGCAATCAATATTTAACCAAAACCTGCCTATACTCCTAGACAAGCTGTTTTTCAACAATTGCTAACGTAAAAATAAAAACAAAAAAATGTATCTATATAGAATGTCGTAATTCCTCCAGCACCTAGCGCCTATAATTTAACTTTTCTCCTTCTCATGTATAATACATTTTTTGTCTATTTAGGATCTAAGCGTCATACACTAGTAAAATATTGTTAGAATATTCCAGTTGCCCATCTGGAACTTGAAAATTCATAGACGTTAATAAAATATAGACAGGGCCTTCTATTGGGTAAAACTAGTTTAGTTATCTTTAAAAGGACTTGGGTAAAATCTCTACAAAAGTTTATTAGTCACGTTTTATTGCTATGCAAAATTTCAGACATCCAGATGCTTTCTGTTTCAAGTCCTACTCTTTTTTAACGTGGGAATAAAATATGTTTACGTGCTTTATCGAGCAACATGTCTGGCTGATAACAAGAGAGGCGTAGGGGACTCATTTGATGTGAGTCATCAAAAATACATACAATCCCATTCTTTATTGGTAGTCAACTTTCATATTGCTTCTAATACAGGCCCTACCCTAGCTTGGTATGTCTCCGAGTATGCGGCTTACAGATTATGCATAATTACTTAAGTACTATAGCCGTTCTTAAGAAATTGCTCAGACTGGGACATATCTCGGTTACGATTACAGTAACCGTATTAAAACCTATTTAATTATTGTTTTGAATCTGTTATAAATTTGTTTCAGAACATGGTGCAAAGTGAAAAATAATGTTTGACACGAGATATTGCAACTATAGTTTGTAATTATTTATTAAATCATTTTATCTGTATTCAAGATTTGTATTAAATAAAAACGCCAAACTTTTGAATGACACCATATTTTATTCACAAAATTTTCATAACACCAATCTGTTACCAAAATAAAAGATATTATAAGTCAATAATAATACACACATTCACAAAACAACTTATACAGCCGATTGCAATAGATAGTGTTTTAAATTTATGCGTTATATTTTTTTTGTCTTTTTTTTAAACAATATCTATTGCACATCAGCAGGAGTATTTTTTACACAATACTTTCAACTCAGTAGGATAAACAATATAAATAATGATCTTCGATTGATTGAGAAAAAAACACTCCCTTCTAACTAATACAGCCTTGGATCTTATTACTAAAATTAATTGTAACTTAAATAGTGAACCTCTCATATAAAAATAATGATAAGCATACTGCTACGTACATATTTATAATCTAAGTAGATAGACCGCCAAATGTTCATTGTTGTGTTACTCTTGTCGATTCTATTCTCTATAATCCTAACATAACATAACATAGTAGTTCCTAACTATGCAAATTTCTTTAAACGAGTTGCTAGTTTTCGTTGGTAAAATGGATTTTCCCATTTTTTTGTAAACTAAAGTTTTGTTCAATGTTCTGAAAGTGCTTATAGGTAGGAACGCTTTAGTACTGAAAGTCGCGATATTGTTGCATTTATTAAGAAGGCATGATTTGTTCTTATAATAGAAATAGAACCTTAATTTTTAAGCTTAAATTGATCCGTAATGAAGCGTAAAATTTCATTTTTCCGTATACATAAAAAATTTAAAATACATTTCGAATTGCTTGTAAATTTAATGTGTTATACACTAATTGTGTAAAGAAATAAACGCCGATTTGAATATCAAAAGTAGATTATTAAATTCTTTATAATCGTGTTAAATGAATGACTCATAGAAGCAAATAATAATCTTGTATCAATACCCAAATGCCTAAATAATTTATATGTACTTATTAAAATATTCTTAATTACCAATTACTAGTGAAAAGCTCTCGCATTAAATCAAGCATATTTAATTTAAAAAATCTAAGACCGTATTTTATGAAAGAGCAATATTAATATATTTAAATGAGTTTTATTTTTTTAATAATGATTCTATAGATAAACAAAGACAGAACAGTTAAGTGCCTTTTTTCGTTTTTTTTTCTTTCGGTTAGTAACATTAGACCAGTGGTATAAAAAAAAACTTCAGCAATTATTTTGGTTAAATATTGACCACTGAGAAAATACTAGTAATTACAAATAGGTACACGTAAAATTTCGACCCGTTCACTCTAAAATTAAACATATTAATCATTGGCACGTTGCGTACAAAGAGCCACGAACAAATGCGATTCCATTATAATTATATTTTTTAATGTGTAGTTCAATCCCTTCTTAATTTTGAGCAGTTATTTCTAGAGATCGAAATAAATAGAGTATATTTACTTAAACGTCTAAGCGGGAAGTAACAAAGCTTTGACTTTTCTCTAAAATAACTGCATGTGAAACAAAACGGTTCAATATGAAACCTTAATAACAAGGTGCGAGCATTTTTAAAGCGCAATATTACTCTGTAAATTCTTAACTCTCAAGATAATACGTTATGTTCATTCCGGGATTTTGGAGAAATTAATATATCCTCTCTATATCACATGCTTATGTAAATATACCCTACTTATTCCTATTCATGGTTAATATGAACAAATAAAGGCAGAGGGAAAGCCATAAATGCTCAAATCAAGAAATATAAAGTCTTGATATTGATATCTATCTGAAACTACGTCGCGTTTTAAACAAATCCATTGCCAGGTAAGGTAAACAGACCCCCTTCCCTCCTTTGTAGTACGGTATGTTAAAGCTAAATGCTAGTTGACTGTGGCAACAAACTTAGTCGAGGTTATACATCACTTCTTCCTTCTACTCCTGCCGCCTCTAACTATGAAAATAATTCTGGCTACAACGTTAGTTGTGAATAGTATTTCATGTATAAAAAAACTATATTCTTAATAAAGACTATATAGAACCTATAAAACACATTATTTAAATTTTATTTTCACCCCTTCCATACACTGCGTCGATATTTTATTAGACAAATTTCAATAAACATTTGTCAGTAAACAAAACATTAGTAAATTCAAGGATATATTTTGTTCGTTATAGAGACGTAGTTTCTATTTTAATAAACTAAAATTAGTATAATATCATGGAAAACATATGACAAGAAAAAGCCGTTCAAACTCGTACAAAAACACACCTCGTTCATGCATTATAAAAACTAAATTTTATATTTCGAATGTGTTTTTTTTTCATTTGTAGTAAAAACTTATTCCAGCAGCATCCAAAAAATAAATACGCGAAACGTTCTCATCTAAAACGCAGTGTAGTCATTGTTAAAATAAAAAAGAACTTAGTCCTACATATTATATTTTGTCTTGTCACACTTCGTCGACCCTCTCCAATCCTTGAACATTTATCGTAACTTATGGATGGCCCTTAACATGATTACGTCCTAATCGAAAAACCTTAGTAGCGCGTGCAGACTAACGTAAATACCTACTTAAAATCACTTTCATCGATTCATCTGACTGACTTATTTGAACCCTACGTAGTAACGTGCAAATAAAAATGCTAAATAAAAACCTCAAACTATAAATAAACCAAGCAGCAACAACCAATTCAAAATATAAATGACCACACCGTAAGTAAAAATAAAAATAAAATGCTACCATAAAAGGAACCTACTGTTAAAAATTAAATTATAATTATTTTGTGCAATTATAATTAAAACCATTAAATAAGAGAGTTCAATACATAGATTTTAGGAAATAACTTCTAAACGGTTAACTAAAATTTATGTTAATCTAAAATAGACCGTATTTACAGAAAATGCTTGGAACTATTAATAATGACTTTGGAATTAATATTATTTCGCGTACACGATCCATCCACGATTTAGGACTTATTAGATGAATATACAGGTGTTAGGCAACCGCTCCCGAAAACGATGACATCTGATAGTAGTAATGACACCTTTGATTACGGGACAAATTAAAACGAGATCCCGATGAACGATTTTTAAAAAACGTTTTGTTAGCATTATTCACGCTCCATCATGTTAGTATAGCTAAATGAAACGAGAATATCATAAAAAACATCATTTTACTATTTAAAAAAAAAACAGCAGTATAATAAAAAATGAAAAACAGCTGATGCTAAGGTCAATGCACGCGCGACTCGCAACTGCCCGCTCCCGCGCTTCCCTACCCCAGTGTTCTGAAGAAAGCGATCGCATCAATTTACTACATTGGTCCAAATTCCTAATATAACCTACTATTTTACTACTGTGCTAGTCTCTCTACCTAGACGCTTTCATTCGAATTCACTAACACCTGTATATGTGAAATTGTATGCAGTGGAAGGAGACTGACTATTTTTCTATAAATTATTTTTATTACAATAAGTGTAGGAACGTGATAACAACCTAAAGAATGCAGTTAGTGCTGTGACCTAATCGGTTAAGATGTTATATTACTATTTGTAGTTATATTCTACAATTTTGATGATTAAAGACATTGAAATGAACGTAGAACTATTCAAATTAATCACAAATTAGATCCAAAATACAATAATACTAGCACACTATCAAAGAACATTGCATCAAGGGTAAAGAGTCTGATTGAAGGTAACACCAGCGACCAAACTAAACCAGCAAGTTGGGCTCTAGCAAACGTTATTATAGATTCTCGATTTTGAATGACAAACGATAATAAAACAACTCCTTATAAAGTTTTCTTAAGAATGCGCAGGACTAGTTTTGGTGACTATTTTTTGTGTTTTCTTTAAATTGACTTGCATTCAATCAAGAAAATTATGTAAGTTGTGTTTTTTTTTTCTTTTATCATTTGCTATTTCGCTTATATGGCTAATGTGGTCTGAGATTAAGAGTAAATATGGGGAGTTAGTTACATCACTTCGTGGCTGTAAACGAAGCAGATTGAAAAACAAAAAGAAAACAACGCCTTTACAGATGGAGCATGGCATTTCCTTTAATTATTTATTTCCAAGTAATCTCTAATCTAACGTCATTTGTTAATTTATAGTCAGTTCAGTCCGTACAGAGTTAATAGTTATCGATTAATTTTCGTATTATTTCGTGAATTACTGAAATTATTCAGTAGACATTTTATGTGCAGGAAAAAAATCCTCTTTTGATTCTAGGGAAATGAGTGTCCACGAGATATCAAAGTATTGGTTCATATAAGCTTGCGGTGTTTAATACTTTTTATTTTCATAAATCAATGACTAATTTTCTGTTTTTATAATTAAATAGTATTTCAATTTTTTATCAAAACTATTTAACGAATAAGATTGACGTAACACTAATATTACCATTGCCAACTTTTGGGAAGTAAAAAAATGGGAATGATTAACTTAACAGGATCTAATATTGTAGTTACGAGTAAAGTTGGTAGTGCTTATAACACTTAATACGCGAATAAGTAACGTTGTCTAAAAAAAAGGGTTAAATCGTATTTTACTTCTATCGAATACATTGGATAAAAATATAAGCAAAAATAAACTGTTATAAAAGCACCCTTACCTAGATGTATAATTTGCAAAAATCTATTATTTAGCATCTCAAATAACTGCCGTGAATCAGTCCGCCATGATTAATGTTTTCACACCGATAACTCACTACTCTATACTCGATAAAATACTATACGAAAGTTATTTCATTCACTCTGAATTCTGAACAGCTATAAGCAAATTCATTGTAACATCGCTTCCCGAATTTCAATATTAATTTAACCTCAGTTAACTGAATAAGTTCCCCATAATTCCCCATAAATTGGCTGTGAAGTCACGCGTCAATGTTCTAGCATAATATGGTTATTTGTTATGGTAATAATAATTATTTAATAATTTATATCCTTTAAGCTAAAAGAAAATAAATATATTTATATTGATATTTTGACAATCTAACGATTCCCTATAGTTATAATATATATTCTGTAAAAAACGTTTTAATAACTTGTTATATAACAAAAAAAATTTGCTTCTGATCATTAAAATATCTCTGTTTCATCATTTTAAGAGTTACGCAAAATATTCCATCTCAAACTAATCACACATTTTATTATAATTAAAATTTTCACAAGTTTCAGTGCCTTATAATTATAATTAATACACAATATATATGCGACGCTGCTACGTCATAAGTCTATTTATCCATAAATTAAACCAATAAACAACAACCAAATTATATAAACAATTGTTAATCTTACGGAGTTAGTCCTAACTCTCGGAAATACTATAATTAAATATACATGCACATATATTTCGTTTTTAGTTGTATATCTTTTTAGTAAACTTTTATATATAGTAAACTTACGATTAAATAACTTAATATTGGACAACTAATCGTAAGTGCTTTTTATAATCTATTTTAAAAAGGATGTTGGCTTTTGTTTTATTCAATTAATTTATAACACATTGAATTGTAGCATTCAAAACATTTCTTTTTGGTCAATATTTGTTACCTCGTCGAATGCAACATCTAACAAGGCATAGTGTATTGCCTAAGTTTAAATCTGACATCCAAACCGACATTATTAATTTTCAAACAACAACAATATGAGTGAGATCAAACATTAATTTTCAATACATCTTATAAGCAGTTCTATACCTAATTAGACTAACCACAAAAAAATTGCAAAAAAAAATATTATATATATGACATGTGCCTTCTGCATTTATTTGTTTAAAAATAACATTAAAAAGTGACCCAATGTGCATCAGTTATTTTCTTGAAAATGCAAATGCTAAGAGCAAAATTATTATTTTCAAAACAGTCAACATTCAACGTCATCCTCAAAATAGTTTAAAACTAGAAAAGTAGATACGATCGACTATACTAGAACATTCTAGCCAGTCACTGAAATTCGATAAATGAAAACGCGTATAAAAGCACATCCCTATTTATCGAAAATCCTTACTAAAAGGAAATATAAACTCGTCATTGGAATAAGAATAATATTAAAAACAGTTCCCCAAATACAAGATACCAACATCACGATAGTTATATTTTTTATTTATTTATATTTAACACTTATGATAACACTGTACAATGTCTGCTAAAACTATACAATCCCGAGTTAACCGTCACACTGCACAACATATCACAAATCGAAGGGCACTGTCTACCACCATGTCACTCCAACGAAGCACCGAATACTAACTTCACACACAACCTTATACTAAAATATACTCTAGGACGTATTTTTTTAAATTCATGTTACATATTTTCCACCTATACTGCCTTTAACCTTAATCTCAGATACCAAAATATTCCACAAGAAAAATATTAATAGTATTTATTTAGGGCAATGAGTTCTATATATCAACATTTGCTGCAAAATGATTGTACATTTTGTACTTCAGTCATCAGTTCATTGCTTCGTTTTTTTTTTTTAATTGGTACAATAATAGTTATAAAACCAGGTAAAATAATATGTATCGTGAATTTCTAACCTATTTTTCGTTTTTTTTTTTTTGTTATTTTACAATTCATAAAGACCACGAATTTCATATTGTCAAAGTATAAAGACTTAAATATAAATTACTAAACATATAATATTATTAGGCTCAATTCAACAAGTTTCAGTTTAGAAATACATCAAATATATAAGTTAAATTAAAAAATATACTTTGTATTTACACAATCTAAATTGTTTGATGAAATACAATGAGTTATATTGTATGTAATAATATTAAAGTTTTAATAGGAAACAAAACATTTTGTACTTTATAAGAATAACATGTTATTTATTTTTTTCAATTATTTACATTTTCATAGTCTACATATAAATAACATTTATGAAAAACTTATAAAATACCACAATAGCTTAAATTTTGAGAAAAAAAAATCAGACAGTTGTCTGTATAAATTTAAAGGAAGGATACAAACAATAGTATAGACTCATCAGTTCATTTTGTTCAAAATAATTTAGATTCATACAGACAACCAACTTATATTTAAAAACAATTGTAATATATACAATAAGAAAAAAAAATATAAATCTAAGTTACTTACATTATCCAATCATCACTGCCACAATGTTCAACAGCCAACAAACACTTATTTACACTGAAATCTCTGTTAAATGTTTTTATTCAATTAATGTTTACTCACTGCACCCAGCTATTTGAATATTATACTACACATTCTTCAACCATAATTGTTTATCTCCACACCACACTTCTTATTTCATGCAAAACTAAAACATATTCGAGTTCGCTTATAGAAATCCTACCAATAAACTATATATAACTTCCACTTTGACCACTACAGCACTGTAACAGGATGTAATGAAGTATATATACAGCACAATAACATGTACAGTTTAGGTACAAACCAATTATTCAGATTCAAAGTTATTTAGTTGTGATATCCAATTTCTATCATGTGTTCTTGTACACTTGGGGAGAAGACCATTCATGCACAAATCAATCATCAGGGCCCACATTGATTTAGTTGTGATATCCCAATTCTATCATTTGTTCTTGTGCAGTTGGGGAGGTAACCATTCATGTTCAAATCAATCAACTATATCCACAGTAATTTAACTGTGGTACCCCAATTCAATCAAGCATTGGTTTGTTGTTGTCAAAGTATCCATTCAATTCAATCAGCCATATCCACAGTGATTCAGGTACAGTATCTCATCTGTATCAAGGGCTATAGTACAGCTGTGTGGGTGTCGAGTATCACCAGTAGTGCGTGTGGAGGTTGACCGATCGCATATAGAACGGCCAGAAGTCAAGGTAGAGTAATGTTCATTCGGGCTTGGGCGGCGCGCGGTGGTGCGCAGGCGGCAGTGTGTCGAGCCGCCGGTACATCAGCAGGTAAGGCATGCGCGGAGGCTTCGGTTTCAGCACCATGGCGTCAGTCACCTGCGTCACCGTCGAGTCGTCATACCTGGGAATTGTTATCAGCTTATATTATCACCAACGTACTATTGTAAGCTTATCAAACATATCTATAGTAATAATACTCAGTCCCTTTTGTCCACAATCTAGTGATTTTCAATCACTTTCAGAGACGAAAAATAAAATAGCATCATTGTTATTGAATTACAAAATTCCCAGGCATCAGTAGTACATTACAAAGATGTAGATTTACATGTTAAGTGAGAATAACAATTTAAGTGTAACGGTTTTTGGTAAAACATTGAGCCACAACACTTACATTTTAGTACTTGCGCTTAGTAAAAAAAAGAGTAGAATGCCATAGAATGAAAAGGTAATATACAATGTATGACGTCAATGACGTTACTACTATATTATTGAATTATTATTTTGTTTGTAATATATGTATATATAAGTACTTGGAAGATAAACAACATTGTTAGAGTAAATAGTTTTACGTTTCTCACTCTTTCTCTCGTTTAATATACGCTATTACTTTGTGGTCTTTTATTTGTGCTCCTATGCAATTATCTATTTGTGACATTTACATCAATCGTGATTCACAAACATTACATAAAATTCGTCTAAGATAAGTAACGTAATTAACAGAAGTTTCATTTCTCTTGCAAGTATTGCGGTGCAAAATTTTCAAAATGAATACTTTTTTGGGTGTGTTGAGATCTTTATTTGGTTGGTATTGACTGGAGATGAGCTGGTAACTCTTGTTCGTAGAGTCTGCTCAACTCGACTAAGGGAGCAAGTGAGATATAGTCAATGAGTCATTGCTATACTCATCCCACAACATCAGTATCCACATCAACATCATATGTGCCTTGCCAATATGTTTTATTTAATATGTTATATGTGTATTTCATATTATTAACCTAGTGTTGAAAAGTTTTCATGTCAACCACATTGTCCATTAAACACATACCGTTTTTTAATATTAATAGAACTTACCTTATCCATCCCGCCTGCCCATGATAAGTATCAGTAACATAATGTCCCTTTACAGCTTCGACACCTTCATGGTACACGACTGCAAACAATTTGTATAACCGTTGCTTCGTCGAATATTTCATTTTCGACGACATTATCTCTGAAAAGGGATGCAATACACAATTTTGATACACTATAAATCAAAACATAATATATTTCAATATGTATTTTACATAAAGTCAGTTTATTTTAACCTCATAGAAATACTTAATCGCATTCAGAGACGAAAAATATATAGCATCATTGTAAGCATACACATAATATAGAGCTCAGTATACAATATAAAAAAAAAAAAATTGAGTATTTTATATTATGTTAGTAGAAGCATAAAGGATTCAATTCGCTATTGTTTTTCACAAATTTAATTCCGATAATTTTACGAGATGTAAAATATAATATTGGTTTTATATAGGATTATGGACATTATATAGGATTTAAGTCATAATTTGTTATTATTGAATCCTTTTCAGAGAAGAAACTGTAAAAAAGAACAATTGTTGCTAAAGTAATTTTGCTTATGTTATTATCTATTAAGTGATACCGAGTATACTTTTATATCTTTAAAAATAACTTACTGGGATCGATTTTCAAATCAATAGGGAACTCAATGTTCTTGACAATCTTGGCCGTGTGCCCTTCCTGGTCGAGTTGGAAGCACTTGAGATGCAACAGGAGAGCGACAGGTAACTCTTCCAGGGACAACTGTTGCCATGCATCATTGACTCCCTCCAATGTGTCTTTGCCAGCCAGGAGTTCAAGGGCATCTTTCACATTGTTAGCACGCTGTAAAGATTAATGTAGCTTGTTAAGACGATAGTAATTATTGATAATTAGGACAAATATTCATCAGTGTATACTCAGTATTGTTGTGACAACATTGTTGATATTCAGAGACGAAAAATAATCATTACATCATTGCTAAAATTGTGATATATTTATTTTAACATTTCAATGGTAAAAGAAGAAGGCACATAAATTTCACTATTTATACAACTTCAAATGTTAATAGTTTACTTATTGTAACTTCTAGTTCATAATAGTATAATAGTTTCGATCATAATTCACTAAGTTATAAAGAGCACAAAGCAAGGAATGTACTGGTAAGGTGAATATCATATCTACCGAGTAGATATATGAACATCATATCTATGGAAAGGTCAGGGTGCAAACATTCATGTATAAATTCATACACAGGCATTACCATTCATTTTGTAAAAAAAAAACACAGCAAATTCTGATAAAATATATCAGGTAAAATTACTACCTCTCATACTCCTAAAGCCTGGCTGTTGTGATAACAGGTTTTGTAGAACCGTCTCTTCGCACACATTGGATCTATTGCCAATAGCCCGGTATGATTTTCTCACATGGCTATGATATGAGGCTCCTTAAAAACGGATTGAAACATGCTCTTCCAAGATCGGCAACATGGCTGTAACGCCCCTGGTATGCGCATGGTATTTCAAAGCGATGATAGCTCAGTGGTAGTGTGTACGACTTCAAGGGACGTGAGTTCGAATCCAAGCACCTACTATGAGCTTGAGCTTTCGGTGAAAGAAAACATCGTGAGGAAACCATAGCATGGTGGTAGGGCTTTTTTCTAATGCCCGCCTGGGTAGCTACCACCCTCAAGTTGTAAACCTGCCGCCAAATACCAATAGGTGTGGTCCGGCAGCTGCACTTGAGAGCCAGTTTCTCCACAGGTTTAGCGTGTCTAACAACTTGGGCCGTATCGTCACTTAAGATCAGGTGAGATTTTGGCCATAATGCTAAACCTTAAGTATATATATATATATATATATATATATATATATATATAGAAAGCTGTTCATAGGCGACAGTAACCATTTTGTTGACACGCACCTTTTTGCTGGCCTAATGCATAAAATAAATAAAAATACCTCGATG
Organism: Actias luna; assembly: GCA_039707435.1. Taxonomy (NCBI): domain Eukaryota; kingdom Metazoa; phylum Arthropoda; class Insecta; order Lepidoptera; family Saturniidae; genus Actias; species Actias luna. The sequence goes on along the minus strand of JAZHAC010000008.1, from coordinate 5,429,806 downwards.
TCGAGTTGCAGGGTGAAGAAGGGCTGCACGGCGTCAGTGACGTCATGGTGATGCGCTCGATGCAGCCGCACTCGTGTGCTGCCGCGAAAGATGTCAGCGACGGGCGTGCGCCGCGCCGCCCAGCGGCGCTCCACAGCGCCACGATTCCGGGGACCCATCACCTAATCCAATGTATATTCATGTTATACACTACATCAACCGTGAACGCATGAAATATCTATATTAATCCTTATCCTTACTAATATATTATAAATGCGAACGTGAGTTTGTTTGTTTCTTACCTTTTCACTAAACCGCTGAATAAAATATGATGAACTTTGGTAAAGACATAGATGAGAACCTGGAGATAGTGATGGGCTACTTTTTCTCGCGAAAACATTATTGCAAATGGCGTAAAGAGATGGATAAACATTCTATGAAACTTATTATTTCATCATCCGATTTCTTTGACAAATTCAATATTAACGCGAACAACTCGCAGGTAAAATCTACTATTATATAGCGGAAAACTTTGGTTTGTTTGAACGTGCTAGTCTTCGCAAACTATCAGTCAGATTTCAAAAAATCTTTTGATATTTGATAGAGCAATCGTTGGGAAGGCTTAAAGCTATTTAACATCACACAACCACTAATAGGAGCAAAGCTGTATAGAAAATAGTTACAAAAATGACAATATGAACAAAAATGCGGGCAAAGTTAGTAATTTATAAAAAAAAAAACATTATTACATAATTCTACTAAGTTGATTTAAATATGCAATTTCTAAAATATGGTGCTGGATATTTAAACGCTAAGCGAAACTAAAATTCTATTTATATATATTTTTATTACTTCACTTAACAGGATAAAGGGATTCAACAAATCAAAAAAGAGAGTCCGTAAAATCTTATGAGGGGGTATAGGGATTGTCCTTACATAATTAATGAACGGCCCCTTATCTAATTTTGGCCTTCACAGGGACTTCAATTGCTTGAAAACGCTCCATATTTAAGAATGAACTTGAAAGAAACCCTTTAGGTGTATGAGCTTTCTTACTTAATTTGTAAATTATTTTATTACTTAGCAACTGAATGTAGGAAGGTGAAGTATTTCCAGTAATCACTCATTTTGATCCACTTTAAAGTAACCTTCAAGCAGTGGAGCTTACGTGTACATTCTTAAAGCTTACATTATGTAATGAAATACAATACTACAATACAAATACATAATACCATGACATTCATGTTGTTTGAACGTGTCTATTTTTTTTAATCAATACAATCTTAATATAATCTTAATAACTGGTGATAAATGAGCTATTTCAACATAACAAATACAATCAAAACACTCGCTAATACTAAATTAAATTAATAAGAATATATATGCAAAATTTAAGTTATGTAAGATTGCTATTATTTATTGATTTTTTTCTTCATAGTTAAGGTTTAGCATTATGCCCACAATCTCATCTGATGTTAAGTAATAATGTGGTTCAAGATGGTGGACATGCTAAGCCTTGTGGAGGAACTGGCTCTCAAGTGAAACTGACGGGGCACACCTATAGATATTTGGCAGTAGATTTTTAATGTAATGGTGGTAGCTAGCCAGGCGACCATTAGAAAAAGGTCTACCACCATGCAAACTAATTAAGATTTAATAAACCTTATTTAGCCTATTTTTTTTTTTATAGTTAAGGTTTATCGTTATGGCCATAATCTCACCTGATCTTAAGTGACGATACGGCCCTAGTTGGTAGGCACACTAAACCTGTGGAGGAACTGGCTCTCAAGTGCAGCTGCCGGAACACACCTATTGGTATTTGGCGGCAGGTTTTTAACTTGAGGGTGGTTGTTACCCAGGCGGGCATCGGAAAAAGCCCTACCACCATGCTATGGTTTCCTCACGATGTTTTCCTTCACCGAAAGCTCAAACTCATTGTAGGTGCTTGGATTCGAACTCACGTCCCTTGACGTGAAGTCGTACACGCTACCACTGAGCTATCATCGCTTCATCATCATTTGAGTTTGTATAAACACAGAATTTGGTAAACTCACCTTCCATTCATCATCATCATCGTCCTCCTCCTGAGGTTGTTCAGGTGCAATGATACCATTGGGTTGGCCGTTACCTTCTTTAGGTTCTTCTGGCTCAACGAGTTTCATCAACTAGAATAGATATAAAAATGTTTTCTACACAAATTTCCACGTGATTACAAAAAAAACCACTTATGCTAGATATGATCTATTACAGAAGTTGATACATACACAAATGGAATACTACATATTCATCATAATATCATCAAAATTTGGTATGGGTATTAAGACACCCGCTAACAATACATTTTACAATTACATGGGTAAAAAAACAATAGAGTGGAGACACCTGACCCATGCAAAAAAGTAGTACTAAACAACCAGTAAAACCTCTATCAATTTTTTGCAGATACAAAAAGAAAATTTTATAAATTGCATAAATTTTTTCAAACTAGTAACACCACATGCAGATTCTTAAGCAAAATGACATCATAAGGAAACCCAAAGATATGTGTAATTGTAAATATACATAACACCTTCACTCTCAGTAGTTTTTGAAGAGGCTTATAAATAGTATGGAGACATTTTCTATTACTAGAAATTTTGGCATCTACTCAAAACACAGTTGAAAGCATTATTTGAAACGAAATATTCACACATATATTTAGAAACGTTAAGATAATCATTTATAAGGAATATTTCTTGTAACTTAAGATATGGCTACCCCACAGAAACAAAAACACTAAAAATAATGTAGTGGAAATTCTGTTTTTTTTTTTATTAAATAAATTTTGATTCCAATTTGGCATCACATCTAGAATTTCAAATACGAATGCTGAATCTATATGGCAGTATGTCCCAATATAGTAAAATGCTAAGTGTTACTGAGAAATTGATCATGAGTATTGAGAAAAATCTGTATCATTGTGAGCAAAGTCAAGGGAAAAACTTAAACCTATGAGAAGCCATATCCATATCCCCAAAAGGAACTATATAAAACAAGTATTGCAGCCTGGTATCAAGTCTGTGAAGTTATAAATTAAAACGAGTGAACAGAATATAGATTTGTTTTACTAACTGAATTCGCGACTTCGTTCGCATGTTTGTCGAAAACTAAAACGTGTCGCTTAAATAAGAGTACAGTCAATATCCCTGTTAGATGAAGCCATATGAACAACGCCATCTATCGAGTATGGACTACAACTGTCAACATTAGTTGTATTTTGCTTTGCAAGTAACTGAATTGCGTGCGATAATTTAAAGTGCGTGTCACTTTAAATTCATATTATCTAATATCTCTTCATAGACTGAACCAATTCAAAGGAAACAAAAACGTAAATAATACTTCAATTTGCGTATAATTTTTAAGTATAAAAGTTATCAACATTAGTTTCGAACATCTTGCGTGATACGTGCACAGACAAACAGATAAACAGACAAAAACGCCGTAAATGGATTCTGTTGGCAATCCTTTAACACCTTTGGTAATTCTTTTCTTTGGAAATATTTTCAATGTACGAAAACGACTTTTCTACAGATTTATTATATGTATAATAAAAAGAGACTTACTTCAAGCATTTCGTCATTAAGCGAGTTGAGGAGGCATCCGAGGAACTCTTCCGCATCTTCCTGACGACCTTCCTGCGAACCGGGGAAGGGCCTAAGGGCACGCAGCACACGGAGTCCTGTAGCGCCGTCTAGCGGTGGGCCGCCGGGCACTGCGGGGGCGGTGGCGGCGCACCCCCCCGCCGCACTGCTGCCGCGAGCGTTGCGGACCACTCCACCCGCCGGGCTGAACTCATAGCATAGCTCCACCCTACCAAGCAAACATTTTGTCATTTTTTAATTGAAAACTTCTATAGGAAAGTTTAGACAGGGAGTAAATTCATGTAAGTCGTCATCAACACGGACACGTGACGTGTTAACGATAATACTATGGGGGTGTCCCGTTACACACTCAGACCACTGTTCAGTAGTCTTACTGGGGTGGAATTCGTTCCATTATAGCTAACAGTATACTGCCGCTGTAACATAGAGAAATATATAACGTCATAGATCGTCGCCATTTTTGTACTTTAAGTACCGGAGCTTTCGAGATAAAGTACTCTCAGTGCTTTGGTCACGTGATCAACAGCGCCCAGAAAATTGACAGCTTATACTGTTGATTATTTGAATATTGTTATTTAAAGATACCAGCTGTTAAAATAATCATGGAAAATTTCAAAATATTGTCTATATTGCAGAGTGAAACCAATACTTTGTATAAAATGAAAGCAACTGAAGAGTTAAGCGTATCCCATAAGGTATATAAAATCAGTTAAATTATAGTAATATTATAAATGCGTATAACGTATATCTTAGTAACCTTGACCTGTTTAGCTTAATTATTTTTTTTAATCCTATCTTATTGCTAGTTCGGACTTATACAACGAATTACTTTTAAAAATACTAAGAAAACTAAGTTGTGGGCGCGTTGTGGGCGCAGCAATTAAACGTATAAATAATATTAGAGGGTCTCATAGTAAACAGACTTAAGAAATATAAATATTTATGTCTAAATTTTTGGTTTAGTTTTCAAATAGGTACCAAATTTGACAGAGTAAGAAGTATCTATAATTTGTGTGATCTATTTATATTATGAAACAAGATATTTTTGGTTGTAATGAATTTATATGCAAATATTATAATTAATGTATAACATACTAGCTTTTACCCGCAGCTTAGCATATGCTGAGCTTGGGTAGTTTTTTGATGGTATATGATGATTTTAGTTTCAAATTGATAACACAATAAAAAGTTTCATACAAAATTTTCCATCTTCACCCCACTTCCAAATTAGTTTTTCGCGAGAAAAATAGCCTAACACCGTCTCTAGGTTCAAATCTATTTCTATACAACAACTCACCATATTCGATTCAGCGGTTTAGGTGTTTATAATATTAGTACGGATTAATTAAATATATACATTTTATGAACTTGTCAAAATAATGCGAATTAAAAACAATAACAGATCGACAGCATAATTATTATTGATGGAAAAAAAAAGAAATTTTCGTAAATAGATATGTATGTACGTTAATATTATAAAACGGAAAAGTTTGTTTGAACGCGCTAATCTTAAGAACTACCAGTCGGATTTCATAAATTGTTTTTGTATTAGATAGATCAATAATTGAAGAAGTCTTAAGTCAGATACAGTTGACCCCGATAATCCGACAAACGTTTTGCAGGGCAGTGTCGAACTACCGAATTTTATAGATTATACTGCCTAAAACCCCCTATAGTTAGGATTTTTTTACAAAAGAGTACCTTGTATTCCGACAAATTACAGAAGATTCTATATGTTATACTCTTGATATTAAACTTCATAATATACGTCAAATTTAGTAACTTATTAATCAATACACACGTAGTTAAATTTAAACTAAACACTCAGAATCAAAACAATACCTATCGATCATAACATTACAAAACAGTACAATAGTGGGGGCCCATACAATCTGTTTAATCATTTTATGTAAATTCGCAAATTACAAAAAAGTATTCGATAATAATAGATTTGTCGGATTACAGGGGGTGGCTGGAATACCGGAGGTCCACTGTATATGGAAAGGAAAAATACTTACATTGAATCGATAACTGGTGTGCTAGATTTCCCTCGTCGTGTCTGATATGGTAATGCCTTCAAAAAGTTGTAGAAAGGCGGGCAGGCGATCAACGCCTGGAGAATGGCATTGACATAACAATAGTTAGATCGGTTTGTGAGACCACGGGGTAGGATCGACACCGAACGATTGTCAAGCTGATACTTCGTCAGAAATTCTGAAATGCCATAAACGAACACATTTTAACAAACTTTTAGAGCCATGTTTGTATACTAACATTGCCCGCGACTTCTTTTTTTAATTAAGGTTTAGCGTTAAAGCCACAATATCACCTGATGTTATCGTATGTGGTCCAAGATGGTGAACACGCTAAACTTAGTGGAGGGTCTGGTTCTCACGTGTAACTACAGAAACACAACTCTAGGTATTTGGTGGCAGATTTTCAAATTGAGGGTAGCTAACCAGGCGGGTATTAGAAAAAGCCCAACCACCATGCTATGGTTTCATTACGAAGTTTTCCTTCACCGAAAGTTCAAGATTATAATTATATATTAGCTCAAGATATAGATTCGAACTCACGTCCCTTGTCAGGACATCCATATACACTATCAACTAACCCATCATAGTTCATATGAAACTTAAATTACATTTAATTATTTTTGTCCATTTTTATAGCTTTTATCAATACAGCTTTGCTCGCGTGATATTAAATAACCTAATCTCTTTAACATAACCTCATACCCCTCAACCTCATAACCTCAATAATCGCTTTAACAAATACAAACATATTTTTTGAAATCCAATTGGTAGTTCATAAAATTAGTGTTCAAACAAATAAACTTTTCCTCTTTATAATATTAATATATATATATATATAAGATTTATACATATCAAAGCTATGTTAAAAAAATGGCAAAAATGAAAAAAAAAAAATTTTAGTTCTACGCGAACGACGTCGCGGGTAGACCTAGTTTTAATATGAAATGGTGAAGATATAAATATTACCTCCCATCCTGTAAGAGTTTGGGTCGTCACAGAAGGATGAAGGCACAGGCGGTGCGAGTGTAGTATCACGCTGCACGGGAATTTCTCGTACTTCTGTCAAAGGTTGACTCAGTGTTGTAGACTTTGGACTTCCCATCACTGTATTTGTACCGCTAACTGCGTTTACAGATGTCTTTTCTGAATAAGAAACTACCGAAGCTGCACTTGTTTGAAGTTGTTTGTCCGCTGTAGATCCCAACAGGGGCGAAGCATCGTATGGAGGTACTTTAGCCACCGGTTTCTGGACATTCGTTGCAACTGGTGGTGTGTTTGTCGTCGGACTAACCGGTTCTTCGGTTGCAATAGGTGCAACTATAGGTGCTAATGCCGTGGTCGGAGTGTTGGATTTTGTTGAGAACAAGCTCGCCCAAGACTTTCCAGGGGCTGGTTGCGGTTGAGGCTGCACCATCACAGGCGGTGGTTCAGTTCGATTCCGTGGTGTTGGTGGCGGTGGGAAATCAGAAGCAGTGGGTGCAGGTGGTGGTGGCTGTGGAATGGGCGGTGGTTCCGGAGCTCCACTCGCTTTGCGAGAATGTCCAAATGGCGGTTTACTGGTTACTATTAAAGGCTGTCCAGCTGAGTGGAGTGTTATGGATATTGGCATCGGTGCTTTACTGGGTGGTAGAGGCGGTTCACGCTTTGCGTGGTCACCACCAGTGGGTGCTCTGTCAACTGTATCAATAATTTCATTAGATGGTGATCGATTTGAGGTTACTTCGCGTTTTTGTCGATTCCCAAATGGAGCTTTCGGTGTCGAAGCTGCCGGTTGTACGGGTACTACTGATTGCGGAGCAGTGGACTTTAGAGGCTGTTTACCGCCAGAGAAAGGTGCTGTAGGCCCTTTTGTTGCCTTGTTAACTGATGGCTGAATCTTGTTGCTGGTAGAAACTGGAGTGGGGCCTGTAGTTATTGGCGGAAACGTCCTTGGTGTTTGTTGTGCTGGTCCCATTATGACTGGTTCGGTTTTTTCTGCAGGTATCGATATAGGTTTGGGGTCCATCTTAGGCATAGTTTTCTCCCCAGGCGAGAGTGCTGGTTTAGACTGTGTGCCCTCTACCATGCGGTCAGTTTGTTTAGGACTACCAGGGCCTTTACCTGAGATTTTAAGATCTTTAACTGGTAGAGCATCAACATTATGTGCAGTGGCTGCATTAGCTGCTGTAGTGGGCGGGGATCGTCGTTCTGGCACTTTATCATTCGGAATAAAACTTCGACCTTGACCTTGTACGAAGTTCTTAGCATGTACATTGAACTGATGTGGTGCTGGGTGATGATGTGGTGCTGGTTGAACTGGCTGCGGGTGATGTGGTGGCGGAATATACATCGGTGGAACATACTCAACAGCACCATCTACAGGTGGTCCATAAGGTGGGGCAACGTAATGTGCGCTTGCATAATATGCGTCTACAGCTTCTTGCTCCATTAACACTTCAGCCGGGTACTCTTCTGGTCCCTTATCGGCATCACCTTCAACTGGTATTGGATATTCAGGGTAGTATGGCGGGTAAGGATAAGGTCCATACATGAGAGGTTGATAAACAGGTACATGATACAAAGGAGCCCCTTGAGCTTGTGCGGCTTGATAGTATTGTGGATATTGAAGATAGTAGGGCTGTGTTGGGTGCGGTGGTGGTGAAGGTTGACGTTTTGTACGTCGGTCACGGCGATGTGTACGAGGGATGCGTTCTTGCGGACTTGGGGCATACTGTGGTGTTGGCGGCTGATAATATTGGCCCATATAGCCATGCACATTGACATTAGCCGTGACCTGGCTAACGTAGACATTGGGCGGCGCTACAGGCCACTGGTGGTGTGGCGGTGGATAGGTCGGCGGCGGCTGGGCGTAGGGCGGCGGGTGTGGCGGCGGGCCGGCCGCACCACGCGCCGGCGAATGAGGCGCCATGTCGCCCTCACCGCCCGGTAAATTGTCCACGCTGTTCGACACGGTCGAAGCGCTCACTGTGCTTGTTGAATGTGATGATGGATCTGTAAAAAAAACAAATGTTTTTTTTTTGTCAATCATGCTAAAGTTTTGTGCACATCAGGATATAATATCTCTTTCTATGTGAACCTATTGGTTTTAAACAATTCGATAAATATTTCTGCAAAGCAAACAATATTAAATTTTCCAGTTTTTTTAATATTTAAAACCATGTTTTTCAGTTTATTTACAAAATACACTTAATGAACACTCAGAATATTAAATTTTCGTTTCAGATCAATAGAATTGGAACTACAAGGCTAGCCACCATTATAAAATAAGAAAAAAACGATAATTGTTAAAATATCAGTAAACCATAAGCAAAGTATAAAAATATTGAAGAAGCTATAATAAAAAAAAATGAACATCTGTAAAATCCATGCTTTTATATGTATCTAAAATAAATAAATGTAAAAATTTACCTATAGTTGCTTCAATGCGGCCGACGGTATTCTCGGCCGCCGAGGTGTCAGATTTCCGTTCGAATAGTGCGCACTGTAGACTGTTGAGATCCGCTCCCTTCACATCAGATAAGTCTAGGAACTCATACTCCTGAAAAACGTCACTGGTATTTAACAATTACGTAATATTAAATCAGCATTGCATGCCAAACTGAAACCGATCTACTAACACTAAACATATAACATGTCTGAGGCACAATATTTCATATTTTTTAGAAAGCAGAACAATATTTATCTTATTGAAAATAAATCTATTTCAAGTTCCCAAGTGGCTTTATTTGTGTTTCATAATATAATATATAAAAATTTGAAAAAAGGTAGTGTCATAAATTAGGATTGATAATAAACTCTGTACTATGTACTTTGTAGTATTATAATATACACTGATAGATTCTATTTTTTCACCTGTAATACATATATACAATATACATTAAGGCACAAAAATGAAATGTGTACCAAAACAGTAATTACATTTTTGGATGGAACCTGTGCCTTACAATTTAAGGACTTAATTGTGTATAAAAAATATTTAAATTTTGTTTTAATGTGAAAGCTCAGCCATAAAAAGTCATAACAAGGTGTGAAAATTTGTTATTTAATAATAAGTATTTGTGTAATTATAGTAAGTAATGGTTTTACATTAAGACTAGATGCTCCTGCAGAAACTTCGTTCATGTGGATTTTTTTTTAATATTTTTTGCCCCTTTTTTCTAAATATATTTGCTCCTGTTGCTGATAATGGCATGTTAAATAACCTAGAACCTGCCTCGCTGATAGCTCTACCAAACATAATAATTTTTTACATGCATTTCTGAAGATTAGCATATTTATTTACCACTTTATATTATTAATATAAATTGCATTCAATTGGATCTCATAGAAAACATTAAAGCAGTCTATTTTGACATTCGACATGGTTAAAGTATTTTTTTTTTCATTATAGTTTACTTACAAAACATTTTATACCCCACTAAAATTACTGATACAATAGTGGCAATAGGTTTCTCATAAAATATATTACACCTTGTAAATAAAATGTATTATAAATTATCACATATTCTTCTAATTCATAGTGGAAATATGGTGGAATTTTTATATATTTAATGTAATAGTGTTAATACCAAAAAAGTACTGTATAATGGAAGAAAACATAGATTAACAAAAATATATTATTTAAAGATTTTGAAGTAATTTAATTATATTTAAGTAATCTAAGTAACTAAGTCTCTAAGTAAACACCAGGTCATATTGTTTAGCAAGTGTAAGTTACCAATAAAATTATGTAAATTAAACAGTACAAACTATAGTTGTGTATAGTCTACAAAGTAACTTGAGTAATATTTTATTCAAGTAATTGCTGAAAGGATTCCTTAACTGGCAGGCTTCATAAACAAGTAACAAAATTATTTATTTAGTTATTATTCAAAAATATACAAAACAATTAAACATTATGTTGAAATCTATTTGCAATTATAATCATCTTTTTTCATAATAATATTGTATTGTTAATTCAGAATATTATAATAAAAATAATGAAAGTTCAATTATTATTGTATTATAGGGGAGTTCATTTCAGATAATAAAATTAGACACAACTTAAAATCGAGTTTTGAAAGGAAAATGGAATTAATTCATATAACATACTTAATGTGAAATTTTTGTATCCAATTTATTTTCTTGACAAGGTTAGTATAACCTACAATATTTTAAACTAGATTCTTAGATTCAGAAATAAAGATTACATTTGATATAATACTATAATTGAGACAGATTTATATTAGATAATGTTATAATGAACTAACTGTAAGATTGATGCCTAGTTACATAAATATGTACATAATTACGAACCTGTAAGTTAATCCATTACAATATATTATGATTTATATTTTATACTAGAACATTAGGTGAACTCTTTTCCATTGTTATTCTAACAATAACAATATTTTTTCCCTTTTTTAAATTATATTTAAGACAAATGCAGAATGAGGTATCAAATAGATCTTCGAATATGAAAAGTTTATTCTTTGCAACTAAACAATAAAACATTAAGCACTTTGAATCCTTCTACAATATTAGATATCTTTGTGGACAATAAATTAATTAACGATTATGATACTTAGGTAGCACATTCTATCCATTATCTAGGTAGCATATCTAGTATCTATATAATTTAGGTTTTCACTGTATAATCAGTGTAAATAAGACTAAGTGAGAAATACTTGTAAACATGTATCTTAAAAAAGAGCCAGACAGATTACAATGTAAATTTTTTATCCAAATAATGTTTTATATTTTTGTTTAGATACATTCTTTTACCAATAATAAATTAATGAATAATAACCTACATAAATAATTACGATTTGTTTATAATACGGTAAATATGTTTCTTTTAATGAATATATCTCTTTAATTTTAAAAGTCAAAGTAAATCCAGCCATTATCACCCAAAAAGAATAGTTTTATACATTTTAACTTACATAAAGAAATTAATAAATATAGATAGTATATGAGTATAAGCAGGATATTATAACAGAATAAGTAAATTGCAATATAAGATAAAAAGTTGATCATTCATAGCAAAGTGTTGACAATTTTAACAAATCCTTGAAGTATGAAGGCTGAAACAATAAAATTGAAAACTAAACAATATCAATTTAAATTTTACTTGACTAGTTTTCTTTTGACTTCTAAGCCAGTTTCTGACTGTCTTTTATATATAAATATTGCAAACACAAAGTCTATTTCAAATCTTTTCTTATTAAGACATACAATAAACTATTTGCTTTTTTATTCTATATTGATCAACATTTTATCATAAAAAAGGAATGTATTTTATATGTACATGTATTAAAATAAGTATTGCATGTTTTCAATATTAGGAGAACCATTTGCCCATGTAGAGAAGTATCTACCCTCCAGTTTTGTGCACACAACTTAATCACCATTAACATAGATGTAAACAAGCAGTCATGCAACTTAAGGAAATTTCAACATCAAACTTTTTGTTTGTGTTCCATTATAACACAATAGAATAGGTTTCAACTAAAAAATAACCTTGAAATAAACTGCTGACATAAATGACGCTCCGTTTGAACGTTGGACTACAGTCTGTCAAATTTTTAGGTTATCTGGCACAAGTTATGGAAACTGAAAACTACATTTTTAAGCGTAGTACAATATAAATAGCTAAACAATCTACCGTGCAAAAATATAAAATGCACCAACCCACATGTCCACTTTAAAAACAATAATAAATTAAGCACATGGCTCGTCGTCCTATGAAATGTGAAACAGGAATGTAAATAACGTACCCGGTGCCAATGACGGTCGAAAAAAAATCTATTAGAATCCCCTTATAATAAAGCACGATTATTAGCATCTAACACTTGTTTGCTCTGATAGAAAGCTGCATAATATGTGGAACATTTGGAGGACTTTAAGATGGCGTAACAACGGTCGGTTGCCGGGTGCCATCAAACTATCGACTAATCAACATATTGGTGATTCTTAACTGCATAAACTCGAAAACTATACACCGTCTACTTATGGTTAATGGCTATCACTTACCTCTCACGTGCACACAACTCTGGAAAGAGATATTTTTTCTAATGTAATGGCCAGTTTCAATATTACCAAAACAAGAAACAAAAGCCAAACAAATGTTTCAAGTGAATGTACTGCGACTATGTCATTCTTACCGTTTTCATCAAATCCATGGCCTGTTTGAGAACACCATCACGAAATTTAACGCCGCTAATATTACATATATACAGCAGCGGCGTTTAATAATTAGAATCTTAATATGGGTATAACCGAGATCGACGACGTCGAGGCCATGCACTCGCCGAACACAACAGGATATGACAAAAGCCCCGCCATTTTTAAGTTTTCATATTGACCAATAGAAATGATGAATATGTAGCATAGAGTATATAGACTAAAACCAAAAACAAGAATTTGTGAACAAGTCTATGGTTTAGTTTTTGGCGGGACCTTGATATGTCATGTTGTGATATTTATTTTAATTCATATACTCAGTTGTTTAGCCCTATATTGTGTAAATTAAGGTGATATTTTACATAATATAGAGTAGCTGAAGAGCATAGGTGAAGTGAATTTTGAATAATCATTTGGAACATGACATATTATTTGTCACAAAAACTCTTAAGAGAGCTTCAATAAGAGAGTCACCATTTTATTGAAGATAGTATCGTCTGGAAGATAGTATGGTTTTGGTATTGTCCTCAGATAATATCTGCGAAAAACGGGGTATTATATATGTCACACTTTGGACAATTACACGAATCTCGTAAACCTGGTAATATCCTGATTATTTTGGTATAGATTACTTAAAGGACTCGTATTCAGTTGCCTTAATAAATTAATATTTGGTATAGATTAACATAATCAATACCTACATACCTACTTAAACATTTTTCTCTATTGATTGTTTGTATTTACAGACAGTAACAACTTGGGCTTTAATTATTACTTTCACATGTTATTTTAATATAAGTTAATTTTTATTCGTATACCTATAATAATCATTATATTTTACTTATAAAGTTTATAACTAAAATTATTATTTTGTAAACACACTAGCCACAAATAAATAAGTTAAAGGCGTGATCCACATTAAATTCACACGATTTCTATTAGTCATCGTCATATCTTTTGTAAATATGGGACTATTTGCTTTATTCACCTAATTCGATCCGTATATAGTACGTGACGCATTAGTTGCTTATTTTCATCCTATTCACATGAAATTGTATATATATATATATATACATATATACATATATACATATATATTCGTTCAATTACGATTTTTAGGACTCGTTCGTACAGAATTTTATAAGGTACCGTCTCACACGACTATTATTAAACAGGTCGCAAACATGGTTTCAAAACTTAATTTATTAATATTGAAAAGTTATATATAAGTAATAAATAAATACATCTACTAATCAAATTAGAAGACGTAGTTTGACATATCTTCATCTTGTGTGCCGTTATTGTTGGTACATGTTTAGCGAGAAATGTGCTTAATAACTCAGCAAAATAATTTGCGCCATCATTACGTTAACATCGTTTGGTTTTAAACTTTTTTTACAAGCCTAGGCTTTGATCTTCTGTTATTAAGCTTTACTAGATGGGTGTTGAGAAAAGGAAAATCGGACAATATCTGTTATCCATAATATGAGTGTTGTCCAAAAGTATTAAGTAATTTTTCCCGGCACCTAGTATATCAGTCCTTAAATGATATTAAATTTGGTATTCATCAGAATCAATTTACGTATAGCTTATGTTATATTTACTTCCGGGAGAAGTAATTAATAGCCATGGCGATCCCTTGGCCTTAACTGGGCCGTTTCATCATTACTATGACGAAATGTTTTGAAGAGTCTGGCACCGTTGATTTCTTTCCACGCTATCGGCATATGAGTTTCACGCTATTTATTTAAGTAAATCCTCAGCTTCCTACAATAATGCAGTTTTCTTTTAATTCAACTGTATTTTATAGAATTTGTAGTACGAAGTCTATGCACTGTACTTAATGGTCAGCATAGTGTTACCCAAAAACGCCTATCTCTGAGAGATAAGCGAGCCATTAGGAGTCGTCGATGTCATACAGACTTGCAAGCTTCTCTGCTGCTGGATATGAACTAGCTGTTCCTGAACTGTAAGAAATCAAAAGAGAGTCACTGTTATAGGGTTCACACTATATCTTTGCTGGTCGCCATATAAAATTGATTATACATCTCTACCACTGCGCTTGGTTGATGGATATATACCCACTGATCCCTATGACGGATGCTATACATGATACTTGGTGGTTGCAAACTAGTTAGATAGAATCTTCGATTGTAGTTTACGTTTCAGAACGCGATAGTTCCATGTAGCTTTGTTCTCTCATTGCGTAGGTCGTTCCATAATGGACACATATTATTAAAGTGTAACTTCTTTTGGGACGGTATGAATCGGATTTTATGAAATGTCTAACGAAGAATAGGTAGGTAGCTATAAATATATTGGTATTTTTTTTAATAGTTAAGGTTTAGCATATAGTGGCCATAATCTCACCTGATCTTAAGTGACTATACGGCCCAAGTTGGTAAACACACTAAACCTGTGGAGAGGCTGGCTCTCAAGTGCAACTGCCGGAATATAAGTATAGGTATTTGGTGACAGATTTTCAACTTGAGGGTAGTAGCTAGCCAAGCGGGCATTAGAAAAAGCTATGGTTTCACCACGATGTTTTGATTCACCGAAAGCTCAAGCTGATTGTAGATGAATCCAAACTCGCGTCCCTTTGCGCTGCGTCCAGACACACTACCAACTGAGCTATCCACGCTTCGAAGCATTTACCTGAGCACAGTGCAATCCAGAAACAACTACTCAGGGATCTACACTTCATCGTAAGTCGTCGCTTTTATGTCTTATTTTTTTATAATTATAATCTGCCTATACAATCAATTAGCTAATGTCAAATGTGAAACAGTTATAAACAGAACGAACGGACACAAAGCAACACCCAATTTTAGAACAATTATTTGTGGATCACACAAGACAACTGCTATAATATGTCATACTCAAAATCGTTACGCTATTAGAAACATTTGTTGACAATAAATTAATTAACCATTATGATAGGTACTTACCTAGATAGAATATTGTATATATATAACATAGTTTTCCACTGAGTAAGCATTGTTAATATGACTAAGTAAGAAATAATAGGGATACTACATTTTAATTTTGGATAGCTAACAAATTTCTATCTTACTTTTACCAAAAGAACAAAGCGAAATCGTAATTGTAATTTTGATCCTACAAAGCGTTTTAAGAAGTTTTAAAATAACCATTGTATCCTATAAAGCACCAAGTTTTAAAATAACAATTTGAATACAGCTTAGTAATTTTCATGAAAGTTCTTCATTGCCCTGAGTTCACAGTCTTTAATAGTTTTAATTTATAAGGACGTAGTACCTGTTTTACAGTAGGTTTCTCTTTTGAAACTGAAACTTCTTATGGGAATGATTTGAAAGTCTGATGCGCAACCTTTTTGTCTGACGCTCGTTCGGGTAAATTCGGCTCGAGGCGACTATGGGAGCGAGAAAGAACTTTTTATGTTTCACTTGTTTCGTGTGGTCTTACCGTTATTTAAAGTGAAAATTTCTTTAGGCATGTTGCTCACATTTTGGGTGCATGAGGAAAAGAACTGAACTCGCCAAGTTAAGATATGTACATATATACAGATATGTGCGAGTATATATATCTAAAAGTATGTATAGCAAAGTTTTCACTTTTGGCGTGTAGTCCTTTGACTGGCAATTTTTTTATTGAGTAATGGCTTGAAAACTTTTAGCTACCACAAAGGCAGTGTGATCGTATGATAATTTCTCTTATGGGTACGTTCTAAATAGCGTTCACGACGCTAACGCTCACGACTGCGATTTTTCCAATAAACTTGATTTAGTGACATCACAATAGTCCTTAGTGACATTTTCGCCGCGTCCACAATGACCGTGATCGTATTGTGGAAAGCCTGAAAGGATGTTTTAAGCGTTGCGATCACTATCTGTAACACTCACTACTATTAAAGTATATAGTAATTATTAAATACTATGAAGAAGTCGGACTACTTTACTAAATCTGTCTTGGAGATATTACATTTACGAAATTTAACATATGGCTATGACAATTAGTCTTAAGACTATTTAGCTTTCGCTAATATAACATATATTTATATTTTAGATATTATGAATGTTATGATAATTTGCGATAAATTATGTTTACAAATAAAATAGGTACTCATTGTTTGTCGGTGGACAATGTTAACTTTTTTAAGTAATTAATACATAGTTAGATTTAAAAAAGGGTATATAACGTTATTGCTTTAGACTGTATTCCTATTTGAAACAATTGTTACATATCGGGTTACATTGCTGTTTTGGATGTTTTTATACAATATTTAGTTAATAAGCAAGTTAGGAGTATCACTAAGTCACTTCAATAAAAAGTGTTTGTATATGATAGCAAAAGACTATACATAGTATGATTTTCGATAAAATAATAGCTTTAGGTTGCAGGGCATAAGTTATTGCAAATAAAAATAAATATTAGTACACGAAGACAATACATGCGGTAAGTGATGTTTGTATTCCTTATTTGATACCTAATCAGGTAGGTAAAAATTAAAGTCAAATAACTGGGGCTAAGAAACTTAGTTTGTTTCAGAGGCTACGTTTCACAGCTACTATATAAATTAAGCTTAGTGTAGACAAATTTTCCAAATTACATCAATAACTTGACATTGAAATTTCTTCTCCTTGGGTTTACCTGGTTAATATATAATAGAAGGTCATTAAAGATGAATTAGGACATTAGCTTAAGGTGCGTTCTAAACAGCATTAAAAAAAATTCTGGACGTTACACCTTTTATCAAAATATGGTTTCTGTGTTGCTGCCCGGGGCCGTTACCTCAGTTCGTACCCACCTTCTCAGATTCAAAACTGCCACTCACTAAACTTGAGCTAAGCGATGATAGCTCAATGGTAGTGTGTACGAATGTCGCGTCAAGGGACGTGAGTTCGAATCCACCTACAATGAGCTTTCGGTGAAGGAAAATATCGCATTGAAACCGTAGACATGCTGGTAGGGATTTTTCTAATTCGCGCCTGGCTAGCTACCTTAAAGAGGAAAACTTGTCGCCAAATAACTGTAGGTGTGTTACGAAAGTTGTAATTGAGTGCCAGTCACTTCACTAGTCTTAGCGTATCCACCATCTTGGGTCACATTGTCACTTAACATGAGATTGTGGTCATAATGCTAAACCGTAACTAAAAATAAATATAGCCTCACTAAACTTGAGTTTAAGTTTTATGTGACATACATATAATCAAATAAAAGATTATTTTAAACAGATGTGATACGGGCATGAACTGTTAGCAGTGTTAATAAAAAATTACCGACCCTCTTCGAGTAGGTAAGGAACACGCCTTTACATTGTAAAACCGTGGCTATACTTTAAATTAATGTTATGTTAATTCGGTAGCACTCAGCTCTGTGGCGCTCGTTCTATCTATTATTTTCAAATTTATATACAATTTGTAACGATCCTGGCGGTCGGTTTGTTAAGTCTGTGATTTATGGTGCGCTTTAAGTCTATAGTCTTATTATAAATTGGTACAATCAACGTGTATATAGAGCATTATCACTAGAAATACTGATCCGAATTTGAAAGTTCTTACTATATTAGAGACTACAATATATCCGAGTGTTATAGAATATTTTTTATTCTTATTATATTCTATATAGTAATTAATATGCGCAATGTAACGCACGGTGTCTTATTTGATTAAACTAGTTTTACCTACCTTTTGCGTGGAATTAAAAAATATTTAATCATATTTGCCCGTATTTGTAACTTTGTTCAATATAGCTTTGCTCTTATTGGTGGTAGCGTAATATTAAATAACCTAATGCCTTTCTTAGTGAGTGTTTTATCAGATACAGAAATAATTTTTGAAATCCCACTGGTAGTTCCTAAGAATAGCGTGTTTCAACAAATCAACTTTTTCACTTTATAATATGAATATTTTTTTTTTTTTATGTTGCGTAGCATAGTGGATGCACTGCAACTGGTGTTAAGTACAGTACAGATTGACATTGAACCAAAATTCACTATCAGTCACTGCTGTCATGCTGGCCTACAAAAAAATATAGATAAATAGGTAAAAACAAAGCAATTCAGTACTTTTCTTCCCTGTTTTTCAATCGATTATCTTTGCCATTCTTTGGTAGCTGTTGACAAGCTTTAGTATTATCAACAATAATAAAATTGAAAAGATCTTTTTGTTTCATTTCTTAAATTTTAAATAATCGTTATGATCTAATTTTAACCACTGGGCGAATAATACCAAAGATAATTAGCTGATGTGATAAATAGAATATATTTTCATAGAATTGTTAATAAAACTGTAAACACTTTAAATTGACGAATAATTTATATAATAATTTAGGAGTCAAACTTTCCACTGATACATTTAGAGGTGTGTGCTAAGATTTTTAATATGAGTATCTATTATAAACCGAGACGAATCCTTAGTTTTGGTACCTCAACGGTGACATCGATAGGTGTGATTTTGAATCGCTCCAATGAGTACGATCTTTCTGTGAAGAAAAATACTTTGATAAAACTGTGGAAGTATGGTCAAGTGGTATTTATGGTGGTGGTCATTTTATAATGTTCGTCTAATCAATGTTCAATAAGATGAATAACAGGAATCTTTTGCCAGCTTGACTTGAAAACTAGTTTCTTATCACTAGGCTTAACCTGCTATGCCTTGGACTACGTTTTCACTTAACATCAGGTTCAAACGCTGAAAATATATAATCATTAATAAAAGTGTATATGATGTTTTATTGTCTATTTTTTTATAGTTAAAAGGTTTAGCGTTATGGCTACAATCTGACCTGACTTTAAATCATGATGTGAGCCAAGATGGCGGACAAGCTCAGCCTAGTGGAGGGAATGCTTCTCAGATACAACTACCGTAACACATCTATTGGTATTTGGCGGCAGGATTTCAACTTGAGGGTGGTAGCTAGCCAGGCAGACAATAAAAAAGTCCTACCACCATGCTATGGTTACATCGTGATGTTTTCATTCACCGAAAAATCAAGCTCATTGCAGGTGGATTCGAACTCATGTCACTTGACGCGGCATCCGTACACAATACCATCTAAGCTATCATCGCTTTAAAAACAAAGCCACCTTTTTAAAGTTGAAAATTATACCATTACCGACTATATCGTGAATAAACAATTTAATGTAATCAAATTAAAGAAAACATCTTTACAAAATATCATGAACATTTACCATCTCGTAATGTAATCTCAAAAGGATACAACGAAATTGTGTTTCAATTTTAAAATAAGACATACCCAATTTTCTTTTGCAAGATGTGTGTGTAATTAAACTATTAATATATTTAAAATTGCTTTCACAATTTGCAAATTGTATTATATATGGTTTTTTTCAGAAGTTTATCTAGATATAAGATATCACCTTTGTAAAGTAAATATGCTATAGATCTAAAACCTTGTATGTGTCTATGTAATTTATTTACCTATGGAATGAAACGTTACTGTAAGTAATCATTCGAAAAAGTGATGAAACAAATATAAAATAAAAGTTACTTGTTGAGAATTATTTCATTTAATTTTAATTTTACACTGATCGGAAAACATATCAATCATCCCACGTTTACTCAAACGCTTCTTTAATAAGTACAAAATTAAAACAAATAAATCAACAGGAAACTTAATTCTTGATCAAGATTAAGTTACATTTATCTTAATTTAACTTCTTATAATTTTACTGTAATTATTGCACATTTTAATTTGATTTTTGAGTAATAAGTAATATAATACTGTGCACTATAATTACATATAGTAAAATAAAATACAGATGTGTACTTATTCTCTGCCTAACTCTCGCTTTTCGGGTTATTTTCAAGTAGTAGAAAATGTCGAAGTTCGTGTGTTACCGCTAATATCTGATCAAAACTTCGGGCGTCCGACTAAGTTAAAAGCGAGAAGAGCTGCCAAGAATTTGAGGATCAACTTCAATGTTGGATCGAATTTTACTCTGTACCAGCTTTTGATGTTACTCCAGCCACATGTACGTGTTATATGTGAAATATTGTTGTCGCCTTTCGAATGATTTCATTGAGAATTGATCTTATCGGTTTTTGTTATGAAGCACTGATGTAGGTAGAAACATTCAGCCTAGAATCTGGACTTGTAGAGTATGCTTATTAATGTTATACAGATAAGTGTGCACAGAAATGGCATGGTCTAATTCCGTCCTACTCTTTTGTCTGTAGATTTGTTAGACATCGTGAGCGTTTCCAACTTATGTACTTGGTATTTTCCTGAAACGCACTGATACACCATATTTACAACTCAGTCCTCAGTAATAGCAACGTATTAATGAATAACTTGAATTGGGGCTACATGATTGCCCTACGTTTAGGATGCAAGGATTTTAGAACATCGTGTAAAGTACATACCTGTTTGGTATTTAATACTATAAAAACTGTTATTCTTTTCTGATTATAGTTAGTGTATCGTAGATTGGATGGAGTAGAATTACTAAATTGTCTCTCTTTGTTTTACCAACTTTTAAGATTTCCAAAAATTCGGTTACCGTATTTATTAGATAAATATATTGTTATAAAGAAATTTAAAAGTTTCAAAATATAACTACTTTGTATTTATTGTCGAAAACACTGCTGCGTATTATTTTGGCTTGTTGTCCATAATTGTATACAGGACGTCGTGCAGTAAGAGGAACATACCCCGCACTAGACGGGCGGCTGCTGGAGAGGATCTTACAGTAACTAACTCAAGCAGATTTAATTTTTTGTAATTTTAATAGATTATGTAAAAAACCTTCAAGAATATATGTATTTATTCCGTTTTAATTATCTTTTCACTTCCTAATTAGAGAATACCTTAGTCTAAATTTAAATTAATTACCCACGCGGAACTGTGCAAAAATATATTGATTTTAAACCATCCACTGGCATATTCGATAGTAGCTTTTTTATTGGATGGATAATATCATTAAATATTTATTTAATCAATGTGCTGAAAAAAAAATATTTTAGCTTATTTATTTAACTATACATATAAATTAATCGCTGAAATGTATTCACGCGTATAACTTCCAAACGACTGTACCAGATTGAATAATTCTTTTTTTATTGTGTTTGGTATTGTGAGGACATGGTTTTTTTAAGCTCAGTTTGAAGTGATGATAGCTCACTTGGTAGCGTGTTCGGACGCCACGTCACGGGACGTGGGTTTGAATCCACCTATATTTAAATTTCATATAATTAAAGCACATTTAATTAATTTGAGTAATAAACAAGTTTCATTCAATAACCAAAAGAAATGAAAAACGAAAACTATATTAGACATACCAGTTCTATTGATCTTAATAAATTGAAGTTGAATAGTTATTTAACTTTGATTATACCTATTCAAAATATTAAAAAAAAATACAAATCGGTCAAACCATTTTTTTAGTTTTAGTAAGAATGAAGAACATCAATTTTAGGTGACAATAAGTTCACCGGGTCAGTTAGTAGATTATAAAAATAAATCCATCGACTATTGTAAGGTCTGTAATATTTTCATAATAGAAGAAATTTTTGGCAGAATTCGTTCAATAAACTCTTTCGTTATGTTTTATTAGTTTTGACATAATTATTTATTTGTATTTATAATGTTGGTATTTATGTATAAAATTAAATAGTCTATATTTTTTTTATATTTCCCTATATATACATATTATATACGTATCACAGTAGTCTTAGTATTGTAGTATACAGTTCATATCGTTCATTTGTAATTTGTTTTACACCTACTACCTTTTATCTTTGCATCACCTTAAGGTTGATTGTCACAGAATGACTATGACATTAAGTCCAGCATTGTACTATATTTACAGTGGAAAATAATAATAATATTATCTTTAATTTTTCTCTATTACCCACTCGGTTATAATTTAATGTTTATGCCTAGGCGTAAGAAGTCCTACTATATCTAATATCTTTATAAGCCACGGCTTTAAATTACAATAACATTTTATGTTACATTACTTCATTCAATAAGTATGTTTCATGTAATGTTCTTTTTATCTATTACAGAAATCAAATTCCTCTATATTTGGCTGCGATTAATAAATATTATGTTACAACACTTTTTAAACTTTCGCGTATTGTATGCATTATATTAAAAGTATATATTAAAATAAAAATTAAAAGGAAGTCGCGTTTTAGACCCGTATTTAATTTCTATATTATAATGTTATGTTAATTACTTCATTCATTAATTCATTGAAATCTAATTGAAATCTAATTGCTCCATATATGGCTCCGATTAATTAATTTAGGGTGGGAGGAATTCAATGATCATTCGATGAGAAAAAAACCAATCGTCGTTGGCAACGTGTTATCTATCAAGTGACGGACAGTGGACAATTAAAAGTAGACCGATTGCGGTAGTTCTGAGTAATCAATTATACTACCCTCGCCAATCACGACTAATGAAAACATTATGTTTTATATCGACAGTACTAGCGTCAGCTTACGACTTAGTTTGTGGAGAAGACTGATTAAAATGTAGAGTATTTGTAGAAAATAGTTTTCAAATCACTTATGCTATTTCATTTGGTATACTTTTGCACCTTAACTAAATGTATTCATTTAGTAGTCACTTGAAGCGATGATAGCTGAGTTAGTAGTGTACACGGACACCGTGTCAATGGATGTGAGATTGAACCCACCTGAAATGAGCTTGAGCTTTTGGTGAAGGAAAATATCGTGAGGAGACCATAAATCTTGGGCCAAATCGTCACTAAGACAACTATATAACTTATATATTATATACTATTTCTATATAGTTATATATATACTATATAATTATAAACAATTAAAAATAATCATTTTAAGTATCTAAATTGATATTTGCTTTGGGACATGAATGTAGGTTTAAGAGGACCGTCCTAACATGCGTCAGCACTCACCTTCACAACTACTGTTTCTTCTCTTGGCCAGTCAAATTTGGTAGGGGCCTGCTAGTGCAGCTTTAGAAACATTTTCTAATATACAAATTACTGTAGCCTTAAAAAGGCCAAGATATTTTATTAGATAATAGAGGTATATTTCTATAAAATACATATCTTCAAGTTAGGTAGGTCCGTATGACAACTAAGAAGATATTAGATTTGTATGCTCTTCTTTGGATAACTTGCAGCTATTTAAAGTAGAGTCAACTGAAAGGAAAATAAGCAGAGAATATTTTTTAATTCTCTTTATTATCCATTACATAAATGATATCTCAAAATATTAATTAATTTAATTCCTATTTTTCATATTTAATTTTTATATTACATCATAACATTTGACAACATCTTAGTACATAATGATTTCTTATGTTTACGCGAATATTATTCATTGAAATAAAACTAATTTAAACGGATTTTATCGCGGTTATTTATTAATTTTGATCCCGACGTTTCGAAAGCTTTTCAGCCTTCGTTGTCACGGGGCGGACTGAGATGTAGGTTGTCCAGAAAAGTTCATGTTACTGTGTCTACCTTCAATTTAATTTTTGTTATTGATATAGTTCCGATCTACGCAGAAAGAGCTCACAGTGTCTTGAGGTCTGGCAATAGGTCTTTTGGGTTCCGATGTAATTAAATGTATAATCGGATCCCATGCTTGTGCTAGCTTCCAACCATCTTCTCTATTGAAATTTGGATGTTTTTTAATTTCAATAGCCTCACGAATCATCCTAGGTAGGAATCGGTGTTCTTTGGCAAGGATTTGTGGCTTGTCTATCAATCTCAACTCTATCAATAACAAAAATTAAATTGAAGGTAGACACAGTAACATGAACTTTTCTGGACAACCTACATCTCAGTCCGCCCCGTGACCACGAAGGCTGAAAAGCTTTCGAAACGTCGGGATCAAAATTAATAAATAACCGCGATAAAATCCGTTTAAATTAGTTTTATTTCAATCTTAGCACATTTTCATTTTTTTATAGTTTATAGGTCAAGCGTCATGAATACAATTTCACCTGATGTGGCCCAAGATGGTGGACACGCTAAGCCTAGTGGAGAAACTGGCTCTCAAGTGCAACTACTGGAACACATTTGTAGATATTTGGAGGAAAATTTTAAACTGGAGAGTGGTAGCTAGCCAGGTGCACATTACAAAAATCCCGAACACCATGCTATCGGTTTATCACAATGTTTTCACCGAAAATTCAAGCTTAATGTACGGATTCGAATTCGTGTCTATCCACGTGGCGGCAGTACACACTAGTAACTGAGCCATCACCGCATCAAGATTTACATTTCTTCATAAATATTACTTATGATATTCTATAGTAGATCAGAGCTGTTTTTTATTGGCTAAAATATATTGATTGTCTGTTATGATGGGTTCTTAAAAACAAATTAATAATTTGTATTTGTACACTGATACCATTGCTTTTATTAAATGATTACTTTTGTACCTTATGTTATTACTGGTGCCTATTTAATATAGTTTTTTTGTTATAATGAATGTAAATATCGGATCAAAAAATACTAATAATTGCGTCGGCGGTGTTTCCAGACCAATACAATTTGTGAACTTTTGTGAAGAAGAGACCCTACTTATACCTTAAAGGCCGGCAACGCACCTGCGGTTTCTCTGGTGTTGTGGGTGTCCATGAGCGGCGGTTATCACTTACCGTAAAGCAACCAGTTTGTTCGTTTGCCTATTCCATAAAAAATGTACTTTATTAAGTCACTTGTGAAATATTTGCGTTATAAAAACCAAAGCATGATCTGTTTCAATTCGATTAGTCACACGAAATTTTATTCAGGGGAATGTAGGAAATCCCTGCCCGGGAACAAGCAATAATGGCGTACTTGGGAGTGATATGTTACTTGTTAGGCTCGATGTTGAATCCACCCGAGAGAAATCAAAGAAAATAAAGTAGAAATGCTGTGTCGTAACAACGAAGGTTTTTCAGTATTAAAATACAATACAGAATACTATGAAATACATAAATATTTAAACTATACTATTAATATTAATTCAGCAGTGTAAATATTTAAACTATACTATTAATATTAATTCAGCAGTGATCGCTCAGTGGTAGCCAGTTCGGTAATAATTTCAAATGCAGTGAATTCGAATAATGTATTATTTTTTTATTTATTTTTTTGTTTAGTTTATAGGTTAATCTTTATGACCACAAGCACACGTGATGTTAAAGTGACAATGTGGCTTAAGATGGAGTTAGCTAAGTTTAGTGGAGGGATTGGCTCTCTAGTGCAACTGCGGAACACACCTATAGGTATTTGTCGGCAGATTTTCAACTTGCGGGTGGTAGCTAGCCAAGCGGGCATTTGAAAAAGCGCTAACAGCATGCAAAAATGTATTTTGACTACAGACTCATCTGATGTTAAGTGATCCAAAACTGTCGACAGGCGATATATTTTTAATTTCTTATTAGGTTCTTAATTAGGTTTCTTTTATCGAAACATCAGGGTTATAAAAAGGTTAAAGCGACAGTTTAAACGCAGTGTATGGACTTCATTGCTTCAAAAATACATTCTAATATTTGATCACTACCATATTTTTATTAAAATTATTTATAAAGCATTAATAACTTTAACAGTATACGCTGAAAACGTAAACCGGTTTTAAGGTATTTATTAACAATTTTGGTTAAGTGTATTGTAAAGAATCAACCACGGCATACGTCCTAGAGAGTCAAATTATCAACACATGTTGCGAATAAGTGTCATTTAAGAATTAATTAATATTTTAAAGAAATAATATATTATTTATTTACAATTATTTTTGATAAATATAAAAAAATAAATTTAGTTATATAGATAGTAAAACTGTTATATTTAATAAAAATATATATAAAGCTAATATGTTCCGTTTCATTTGAAAAAGTGGATTAGTAAACGTAAAAATGGTGTACATTTTTTTTACCTCGCTGTTATATCATGGTAATCTACTAGTGATTGAAAATGGTTCAAATTAGTTCTTTTTCATTTGTAACTAAATTTTTAAAATAGAATAATACGTATCCTGAATGGTATTTTAATTATAAAAATTATTAATGAAATGAACAGAACATGAATAAAAAAATTACTACTAATTTCTCATTATTATTTTCTGGCAACTATATCTCAAAGCTAAACCCTTCTATATGTCCGATAAATTTTTATACGATATCATATGGGATGTTGGCCAAACTGTAAGACTGTAACGAAAAAAGTTACATAAAGTAAATTACGAAAAATACGTCAGTGCTCGATTGTAGTTATTTTATCTACTATTTACTCTTCATTATCACTTTCAAAGCTTTTTATGACGTATATCCATATTGCGCTATAATAACAACATTCATATCTAACTACAATAAATTTCTAAAACATGAAATGTTATTGTGAAATATTTACGTCATTATAGCGTTTAATAACTAAATAAATATCAACTATTTGGGAGTACTTAAGATTTTAATCTAGATTTTTATGCATTAAGAACTAAGAACGCACAACACTAAGAATGACCATAATCTCACCTGATGACAAATAATGACGTAATAGAAGTTACTGAAACCTGGAGAGATAGTGGCTTACATACCGGTTCTGACAATAAACCTACAAAAATACTAATTTCTACTAAATATAATTTATGCATATATTTTACAGAAATCTGTTAGAAATTTAGCCTATTATGTAGATCACACAGAATTTCTTTTTATCGTCGCTAAGACAGTAACGCAATGAAAATATAGTTTTTGGAACTATTCCAAATAGCTCGAATATATATAAAAATATGCGTGCATCAATATCAAGTTATTTCCAGGTAAAATATATATTAAATGTTTTTTATACTTTATCCAACCTGGTGTTAATTGACAATGTCGCTCGAGATGGTAGATACGCTAAACCTAGAAGAGAGACTCGCTCTTAAACACAACTACCGGAACACGCCTATAGGTATGTGGCGAAAGATTTTTATCTTTAGGATGATAGCGATTGTTTATACATTAATACAATAAGTACCTACGGCGATTTCGTATAGCTTGTTTTATTTTAATAATTCATCTTATTGTGGATTCCTCATAAGCACCGCTTTATTGTGTTTTCGGTTTTATTAATTATAATTATAAATTAATGGAAAAATAACAGCTAACTTAAACAATATAGTACCTTTAATATAATACATTATTTTCAATTATCCTTTATTTGCTTAACCTTTTGGTCGACTGTGGAATCTAGATATATGTACGTGGACAGTGGTGTTGGATAATTTTCTTACCTTTTCATTTATTTTCTTTTACGCATACTTAATAATTTCAGATAATTTCTTCCTTAGTAAACCTGTCTATACCCAGAAGCTTGGAATACGATATTTTATTATCTAAATAAAGTTTTTGTATTGTTAGTGTCTCCAGTAACTATATATACATTAATTAATGGCATGACTTAGTGAATAATTCAATTATTAACAATTATTTAATACATATAACAGACTAAATAATATGTGATCTATTTTTTACCACAAACTAGTTTAGTTGGTAATGTCATGGATATAATACATCGATTATGTTACCATATTATGAAATAACTATTTATTACTCAAATGTTTTTAATTACAACCATATAAATCTAAAAACATATATTTTAAAAGAATTGAATTATAGTCACTTGGTTGATTTCATAATAGTTTGTATTAATTACAGATAAAAGTATCATCTTCATTAAACAAATAAATTAAAAAAATACTTTTTACTGAATCAATGAATTTAAAAAGTTCATCGATACTAAAGACGTAGAAACATAAATATAAAATTATTTAGATCTTATATATGTAAAGGAATATTTGTAATGAAAAAACAGTCCTAACTTAGAATACGATTCACCTTTCACGTACACCTAAATTGTTAGTCAATATTTATATTAATCATTTCTTTACTGACAATTCGGGCGAGATATGTCCAATCCTTTTCTAATAATCACGTATTCCAATAATGCTGTATATTAATTAGCGGCGTAGCATGCCGTAGGCCAGGGCCTACGCACGCCTACGCTGGGCGCGGCGTAGCACCGTAGCACCAACCGCTACGCTTTTCCCCGTAGAGTATATATAACGCGGTGGGAAAAGTTCTGAAGGCATTACAGTTGGCTCTGCAAAGCGCGCGACACGCGTAGCACTCCACCACCTCCGCAAGTGTAATAGTAGTGTACGTGCGCTGATACGAAAACTTGAAGGTAAGTTTTTGTTAGAGTAATTATAACACTTAAAAATAATATTAATAGCGTATATTCGAGTCTGGATTTACACCTCAATTAGTAATAATTAATTAAATAAAAAATACTTTTAGAAATTGTTAGGGCTAACGCATAAACTTTTAAATAGTTAAAGAGAAAAATATTTTCACCATAATAAATATGTGATACATTATTTTATTAGTTTATTAATAATTAACAGTTATTTTAATAAAAACAAGTACAAAAATAAGATTAAGTTATTTATAATACTTGTACGCTTAAAGGGTGTTTACTGACCTATAATGTAATATTGTGTGATCCACATACAATAAAAGTCAGATGATTTAACAATTTTCTTATACATAATATTTACTTACTCTTTTCATATTAACCTCAATTTTTAGACTAAATATTCTTAAAAATAATTGACCTATTTTTTACTAGGTAAATATTTGTAGTAAGTTCACTACTGACATTATGTTTGTACTATTTTGATATAGAGTTGAAAATAAGATAATCTTTTTTTAAACGGAATAACTACCTTAATAATCACACTGCGTTCTACATTTGAATTCATATTGTAATGTTCGGGATTATTAAATCTAACTAAGTTGTTTACTAATTACAGTTTTAGTCAACACTCATATAATTTATATAAAATGTTTTGTTTTTAATTATACCTATCTTTCTTGACACTATTTGATCGAAACCATCGTTTAGATGACTAAAATCTTGATATTTTTGTTTCCGGTAATGAATTATTTCTTTAATACATTTTCTTTCCATGTCAAACTATTAGAGAAATCATTTATAGGAAGACAATAAATCAATATATTGAATCATATACAAGACGCATTTATTTTTTCTCAAGTGAGCTTTATATTTTTATAGGTTTCTTATTTGGAAAAAGGTGAAGATAATGCAATATGTCTTCTTCCGGTATATGATCGGGAGAACAGCTTTCCACAATAGCAGATAATGCACTTTGAATACAAAAACTAGAATGAAGTGAAATTAGTAGTCATGAAAAATTAAATATGTGCAGCATTATTAATTAATAAAACAAATTCTATACAAAAAGGAATATAAAATAGATATAAAATAATTATTATATTGTTGAAAATATAAATATATATAGAAGTTATTAATTTACATTAATGTAAAATATTGCCATAAGTGTATTGGAATTTATAATGATATTCGAAATACATATGTACTTTATATGAAAATAACTTTTTTGTTCAGTTTCTTAGGAAATTTCATCGCAAAAAATATTTTTTCTTTATCAACGTATGTAGAATAGTAAATTGAAATACAGTATAAACTTCAATTAATATTACCCGATTAAAATTAAAGACTAAACTACATAAGCCGTCGAACCTATTTGGTTTTCATTGGTTTACCTTGTTTTGCATTCTTTCCACTAGGCTTACTGTGTCCACCACCTCGGGCTAAATCATCAATTAAGATCAGGTGACATTGTAGCTATAACGCTAAAACTGTAAAGTATAAAAAAAAACGATACTTCCTTCCATTTAGTGATAAATCCCAATAGTGGTATAAAATGTCAATTCCTTTATGTGTCGCTGTATAGTCCTTGCTCTGTATTTCAAAGCTCTCGTCGAGTTGATATTAAATATTCTGAATAACAAAATGGACTGTATTAATATAAATATTTATTATTCGCCCATATGAAATTTTTTTTTCAGTTCAGAAACTTGCACGGAGTTTAACCGGTATAATAATTCACAGTAGTAGAACTTTTACAATCGTTTATGTCAAATCCACAGAATCCATTCACTTTCCGAGTGCAAAAAGTGATACCATCTGTCGATTGGCTTAGCGGTTATGATCCCATTAATTTGAGGCTTACTCAGGTTTGGGTTTAAAGGATCTTATGTTTAACATAGCTTGTTAGTTTTGGTTAAGTCTTTCAAACAATATATCAGTTTCACTGAACACTTATGAGTCGTATATATTGTAAAAAATTGTAGCTTACTGACTCGCATTTTATGAATGATTCTGTTAAAAACTGACTACTTGGCAGCTGCAATATGTTAAATATTTGAAGTAAATTATCTTAATTTTAATTTAATAAGTAAGATTTTATACAATAAAGAAAACTTTCATTTAAGTAATATAGATCATTTATCTATAATCAAAGAAAGATTTTTATATAACCGAATATTACTCGATATAAAATAATATTCTGAAATATTATAGCACTGTAGTAAAGCTCTAGATATTAAGCTTGTCGTTAATATGAAGAAAGTAGAAGTAGATATATTAAATAAAATAATATCATACAATTTGCTTTTCTAATAATAATTGATACATCTAATTCTTTCTAAATTAAAATATATTTAAAATCCCTTTTAGTTTTAACTTCATTCGTCAATTACAAAACAAGGTGCAAATAATAAAAGCAGATTAAGTAGAAAAGACTCAAAACTATAGAAGTAAAAAAACTGGCGTGATAAAACACTCAGAAGTTTATCGTGGTTTTAAAAATAAATCTGTAAATGGGTATGGTATTAGGGTTGACAGATATCTGTCAGTACTGTCGGCCGCCGTCACGAATATGAATAATTAAAAAGTAAAAAATATACCTCTCTTTATTAAATTAAATATTTAGTAAGAGGTGTGTTCTTAAGACTACATGATAGAGGTCAGACATCACTATATCTTTCTCGCTCCCTTAGTAGCCACAAGCCGACTTTAAATGAACGAGCGTCACACAAAAGGTTGCAGATCAGGATTTCAAAGCCCATCAAAAAGAAGTTTCCCTTCAAAAATATATAATGAAAGTAAAAGTATTACTTGGATGTATATCGTGTTAGTTACAGTTTGTTACTGCTAATATAATTTTATTGTTATTTAAAAATATACATTTACGCAATACAATAACGTA
The DNA here is from genome assembly GCA_039707435.1 of Actias luna. Taxonomy (NCBI): domain Eukaryota; kingdom Metazoa; phylum Arthropoda; class Insecta; order Lepidoptera; family Saturniidae; genus Actias; species Actias luna. The sequence continues at coordinate 5,397,916 of JAZHAC010000008.1, read as the reverse complement.
GATTATACTAAATTTAAAATATTGCAGTAGTACCTACAAATGTACTTTTTATTGATACGAAAACTTCACCGGGAAGCGGTTACAATACCTACGACTCTAAGGAATTGATAAAGGTCGGTCGAAGCTAACTTCCTATCTTAAACATATAAATGTAAGAACTTCTTGTAGGTATGATAATCAGATACGTTTATTTTGTAAATGGACATAATAACCAATAGATATTTATTGTAATTAATATTTTAGATTTTTATATTTATTGCACTTAATAATATGTCATAAAAAATACAATTATCTTTTGAATAGATTTATCTAACAGTATAAATACACTTCATATATGTATATGCTTCGTTGATATTTGCGGATTGACCCATCATTGACTACGCTAAACTACTAAGAATAGATATGTGAAATTTGAGGCGAGTGTTTATTTTAGATAGGCGTCTTTTAAGAAGGGATTTCTCGAAACTTAATCCCTATAGGAAATAATGTGATCGGTTGGAATTTATTTGAAACTGAGTATTATTCATTTTCAAAATCAATTCAACGCGTATTTCGGTGGCTTTCTCAAAACTCAAACTTTAATGGTTGAAATAAGTTGGTAGGACGCACAATTTATGTATTTTTCATATTTAGTATATCAACATAATACTTACATGAAGATAAAAAGTTACACATTGTTAATTTTAACATAATATTAAAATGTAATCATTCAGATCACAGGCATGCATGACATTTACAAATTAGAATAAAATGTTACAACCTTAATCATGCAACACATTTAAATTCAATAGAAGAACGAAACTTACTTACTAAAGAGTTTTTCAAGAGTTAATTGTGTCCTATGAGATGCCATCTACATATTAAACTAGTGCCACAAGCTAAGTTCGATTTCAACAAATGCTAACGTATAGAAAAAAAGGGAATGGGATAAAATTTTACTCGTTGTTTTTCATTTACGTTTGCCATTGCTGAACATTTTTACTAGGACTATGTATGCTGTAATACGTGCAAGCTCCATTGATCCACGATCGTACAACAAGTCGAATAGTGTACACTATAATTATCCACTTAGGTGTATCACAATCTGGGGTTAACCGATATATCCTTACTAATATTACAAATGCGAAAACGAGTTTGTTTGTTACGCTTTCACCGTAAGAAAGGGATAAACTTTGTAAGAATCTTTTTATTGCGTCATCAAATTTGTCTTACAAAATCAATATTAACGCACTGAAAGCTGCACGTAAAATTTGGTATAAAATAACATTTTGAAGCGATGGTAGCTTAGTGGTAGTGTGTAGGAACGCCGCGTCATGTGATGTGAGTTAGAATCCAAACACGTACGATGAGCTTGAACTTTCCGTGAAACAATACAACGTGAGGAAACCACAGCATAGTGGCAGGGCTTTTTCTAATGCCTGTCTGGCTAGCTACCACCCTTCAGCTAAAAATCTGCTGACAAATACCAATAGGTATGTTCCGGCAGTTGTATTTGAGAGCCAGTTCCTCCTATAAAGGCCAGCATCGTACCTACGATTCCCTTGATGTTGTGGGTGTCCATGGGCGACGGTGATCACTTACCATTAGGTAAAAAACTAGCTAGGCAAACGGCCCCCTATTCCATAAAAAAAAACAACACAAGCGTGTTGTAAATACAAATGGAAACTGGGTTACAAAAATTTAATTCAATCCTTAGGACAGAATAGGCATAATTATAAATAAATAGTCTTATCAGTACATTATTAGGAAACTTCTGATTCATTTTATAAAAGTTTCACATAAGTGGATGTTTCAGATTTATTTATACATTTACTATTTTTGTAAATCATCATTTCGGATATCTATTTGTTTGTTCTTAAGACTCTCGATAAGAGGCGACTCGTTTAATATGCCCTTTGAAATATTTGTGAATGCCGATAACCGGTTCAGTGGTAAATTCTTTGACTGAATCTCGAAATGGTAAGTAACCTTTTATTAGTTTTTCTTTCATGTCTGAACTTTTAGAGGTCATGTGTAGCATAACTAATTTCTTGAATATCTCCTATTAAAGTAGTTATAAAAGAAATTCGACTAAGGTACAAAACTAGAAGTTATTTTAACTTTATTAAAGAAATTTATTAATTTAGGCAATTTAACTGTACTAAAGTATAGAATCCATCGACTTATGGAAAGTTCATTATCTACATTGACTTTGATTTCTATAAATGTTATTAGAATTTCTTTAAAACTCTCGTTTGATGTTTGTTAATTAAAATTATATCCAACTTTGTACGAAAGTAATATATACATTTCAGGATTTTCGAATAAATTTTTAAATGTAAGAATTATAATATTTTATGTATTTAGTAATTTAGGAATGCGATGATAGGACAGTGGTAGCGTGTAGAAACGCCACTTCAGGAGACGTGAGTTCGAATCCGACCACCTACAATGAGGTTGAGTTTTCGGTTAAGGAAAACATCGTGAGGACACGATAGCATGGTGGTAAGGCTTTTTCTAATGTCCGCCTGGCTAGCTACCACCTACAAGTTGAAAATCTGCCGTCAAATACCATTACATGTGTTCCGGCAGTGGCATTTGAGAGCGAAACTCTCCTTAAAAGGCCTGCAATGTATTTGCGATTCCTCTGGTGTTGTGGGTGTTCATAGGCGGCAGTGATTACTTGTGTACGCCTGTCAGTGGTCGTATAACTTCTAAACGAGTTGATTGAAAGAAAAAGCATTCATATCGTATAGTTCTTCTATCTAGACAATAGTTTATAGCTATTACATTCATAATATTGGCTAGAATGCCTGTGTATGAAATAAAACGTAGAAGACGATGAATATTTAAATATGCTTTGACATCATACTTTAGTGTGATCATATTTTTCTTAAAAAAAATATGAGCTTCAATGTAGTTATCAAAGTCCCATTAATGGTCAATCTCCTATAATAATCTCCTATGTTTCGCTTGAATGGGTAAATCCTAATATGATAATATTATTTATTATTACGGTTATAATCAACTCGGTTTACAATCACAGCTACTATAACGTATTCATATATTTACAAATTAGTAAAGAGGTCACAGGTATTTCTGTTTTCGTCGAGAATATCCGGTAAGACCAGGTTTCTCATTATTATCATTTATGCATACATTTTCTGGCAATTTGTATAACAAAGTGTGAGAAGTAACTTAAATAAAAATTTACAACATTGTTGCTGAGACTGTTAACTTAATCATATTCAGAAACAAATTACAATATTTATTATTAACTTGAAGGCAATATAATAAAAAATATTCTCTTGTATTGTGTATTACATTTTCAATTTCTCTACATAAGAATAAAGTTTCCAAGTCAGAGAACAGAAAAAATATATATATCTTTATATGTTCATCATCCTTAACTTGTATTTTTTCGGCCCTTTGTCGTCTTTTATCAACTTTCAATATTTTAATTATGTATAGGCATTAAACATGGCATTACATGACAAAAATATAGTATTTTTCATACCAGTTCTTTATTTACCACGACATGATTCAAAGGCTTTTCTACAAGATTCTTAATTGGGAATACATTTTTAAGAGCGCCACAAGCACCTGTGTTACACCGGTCAAATGTCACTTTCCAATAAAAAATATCCTGCGTAAATAATCATAACGTATTTTTAATGTGCAAAGGGAAAACAAAAAGTTTTTTTTGCTATCAGCTTTTTATTCTGGCGGCAAAATAACCTCTTTTAAACCGGAAAGAATCAAATATGTAGGTGTAGAAGCTTTGTTAATTATGTTCCGGATACATGACTTCGTTACTTGTATCTCTGGTATCCAAATAGTATCCTAGTTTGAAGATACTGTCAGCCTCTCTCTTCAGAAACTTTAGTCACAAACTATTTTGGGTTGAAATTTGGACTTTTGTAATTTGTCCCGGCTCTTGTATCTTTGTTTATGTTTCCAATTGTACTTCAGCACGTAAAATCTACGTACTTATTCTGAGATGAATTTAAAGTGATGAAGGTTCACTTGGTTGTGTGAACGGACACCGCGTCAATAGACGTGAGTTTGGATCCGTGCAATTAGCCTGAGTTTTCGGTGAAGGAAAACATCATAATGAAATCTTATCATGGTGGTGAGGCTCTTTCTAATGCCCATCTAGCTAGCGGCCACACTCAAGTTGAAACTCAGCTAAAAATATCTATAGGTATGTTCCAGCAGTTGGCACTTGATAGCCAGTCCCTCCACTAGGCTTAGCATTACTATCATCTTAGAGCATATCTTCATTTAACATTAGGTGACCTTATGATTATAACGCTAACCAATAAAACATTAAAAAATCAACACATCGCTTATAAGTACAATAATATAATAGCTGTATACGTAAATTATATAGGTTCTTCTTTCGTCAAAGATAACCTGCAAGCCTTAGGTCGAATCTATAGTTAGATCGCAACAGAGCAACTTAATATGAACTAAGACCTCAATGAATAAAGAGATTTTCCGTTTTTTACACTGTTGTATTGTTGCCTCCAACCACTGCTAAGCTACTCATTGGCATTTTGAACAAAAGTCAGACTTATATGTGTAATAGAACATTTTATTTTCATGATCATCACTGTATTACAGTTCGTATAGTATCCTATATCCTTTTATGCCATTGCACATGTAAAATTGTGCATGGGTCAGTCTTTTTTTTTTATTAAATCAATCCCTTACATTTTCTGATTTATCGATTTTTGGTTACCAGCTATAAAGCGACCCTTTACATGTTTTTCATAATAGTCACGTACCCTTCCGGTCGCACATAATAAAGGAAGCAAAAATCACCGAGGTGTTATAAAAAGGTTTCGAAAAGGCTACGTACGGTCATTCATTTTTAGAGTTGGATCCTAAATACTTGCAACATATCATTTTGTAAGATTTAAAACTTGTATATTCTAATAAAAATGTGTTAAAATTGTATATTTTATTAACGTTTACACGTTGCATCGTTTGTGTAGTGGTTTTAGGGGCTGGTTCGGTTGAGTATTGCAGGTTCAAATTCTACAGAGGATATTTATTTGTGTGATCGACAAATCCAGCCTTTTCAGGAAAAACATAAGTAAGCGCTAAAAATCTTTAAAATATTTTTATCGTATCCTCTTAAAATTATCGATGTACATTACAAGCAGTGTGTTAATAGCCAATATTTTAATAGATTTGCGATTAATTATGAACAACAAGTCATATTTTTTCATAAAGATATCATAAATACTTTTTAATTAGAAACGAAAAATCTCTCTCCTGTAATAAGCGCAATTGGTGCTTACAATTTGTTTCCTAAATAGGCTTGAAATTATTATACTGAGTATGGGTATACTATATACTAGACCAAGATCTCAAGTGTGTATATTGTCTATAAAAGAATAATAAAATAAAACTGTTCATTTCTAACGCAAACAATAATTAGTAAAATTCTTTATGGATCCTTAAATTATAAAAAAAAACAGTACATAAAAGCTATATTATATTATGTACCACAAATAATATTTGAGAATATTATCAGGCGCCAACATTATGATGATTGTGCCCCACTAAATTCAATTTCATCAAGCTAGAGGAATCCTAATGGAATGTCATAAAAAATATAGTCGTAAATATAGAAGGAAAATGGAAGGAACCTTCGTTAAGTGTCCGGCGACAGTGAAAACAATGTTAAAAATCCTATTTTTTCTACGCGGCAAATGTTTACAAAAGCAGCGCCATAGGCTGAACCACTTTATTTGCATCGTTACATCATTGTCTTTGCTGTAAATTATTCACTGAAATTTCAGGGATATTGTTAGCGTTTGTAGTAAAAACAAAGACTTCCTTGATAATTTGCAGGAAGAAAAACAATACAGAGAGTTGTATTGTAAAGAATGCACATCAAAGACTCGGAATTAAAATGTTCACGAGTTTGTAATTTTTTCTTTTCACTATACACTCAAAGTGTCGTCTCTTATAATAGCCTTATAGCACGCTGTTGTTTGAGCGGTTTTACTAAACAGGTTTTTATAATTCTTTTGGAAAATTGTACCTTAACAAAGACCGGCTTTAGTTTAAATTTTAAATTTGAAAATATGAGAAAAATGTTTCCTTGAAATTACGTTTATGTTAAAAACCGCTTTTTATTAAATTAGATTATTTTAAATATATTACGATGATTTATTTGATGTGTCGTGGTCTATCATAGGATCAAAAATAATTATTTAATAAACCACAGGAACATAACATAGATTTTAATTTTACTATCTTCATATAAAATATAATTAAGTGTTCTTAAAATATAAAGTCCTATTCAAAGTTACAAACACATAGTGTGTTCGTAAATTTTTATAAACAAATACGTTAAAATAATTGTATTAGATGACAAATTCAATTTTCTTCTGTACTGCTCGTCTATACCAATATTATAAAGAGGAAAGCTTTGATTTTTTTGTTTGTTTCCATTGGATAGGCTCCAAAACGACTGAACCGGCATAGGCTATATTATATTTAAAAAAAAAATAGCGATCCTTACAAAACTTATAATAATTTATACTAGTGTGTAATAAAATTACCCGAAATATTTTACCAAAATATATTACATTGCGAATAAATAAAATGTAAAAATAATAAAAAATAAACATTGATAATATAACCAGGTTCATGCCTACTAAAAATATTATATTTTATAACAAAAATATAAATAATAATTTAAAAACAAACTATTTATATCCTGCATAAAAATGTACTGCACGTTTATCCCAAAATGTAAAAAAAAATATTCACCCGTGCGAAGCCGGGACGGGCCGCTATTTAATAATAATCTATTAATTTTTTTTAACAACGTTCATTAAAACTTAATAGAAGTCGACGTCAACAAAATAATTTAAACGACAAAAAAATAAGGTTCATACAGACGTATCAACATAAAATTTTATTCGTTACATTTTATAATGTACTTATACCATGAAAATATATTAACAAAAAATGTCAAGACTTATTTACATTTGTGAATTGTGTTGTGATAAGAAACGTTTTAATTTGACAAAATCTTTAAAAGCTTTTGTTTATGACACGGAAGTAACAGGTAACAATTTGTACTATATATTTAACATGAAATAATGAGTTTTTGGTAATGGTCTTCATAAAGATTGTTGTAGAGAGTTTAATAATATCTCCTTGACTAGTATCTTTAATTAAGAAAAGTGTTGCTAAAAAAGTATTGTCATACTTGGTATAATTTTAATGTAAAAGAGCAAACATTGGAGAAACAATATATTGGTATTCATTATTCTCATATTGGCCTGTAAATAGCATGATGTAGACCATCAAGTATATTGTGCAACTATATGTATGTAAACTGAAAATGTACACTTCTATATGTAGTTTGCATACTTGAAAACCAGCCAACTTTCTTAGACACAGGATGTTACCATGTTTAGCTACATTGTCACTTAACAGCTAACTATTATGAACAGCGCTTAACCTGTAAGAATAAGTGCTGAGTTTGAAACCGGTGTGTAGCCGTACATGCCACTGATTACATTCTTCAAACCCAAATTCATTAAATACCTGTACTGTGAGGTTAAAAATAAGATTGGCCTTATTGCTGCCTCATTCAATAATAGGAAAGATTTTATTATTTTAAAATTGCATATTATTAACTTATTTTCAATTTTCATTCAAGTGTACAATACGAGCTTTATTATCTCTTGTTATTTGGTCGATCATGTTTCGCTCAAGGTCTTATAAAAAAGTACTTGCATCTAGGTAACAATAGAATGTATAAAAATGTCTAAACAGTCATTATTATTTAAATCCATTTAGCCGTTAACATTAGATAAAGTAATAAATTAGGATATTCACACATAGTCAATAAAAACAAGCAAAACAAGCAAATCATGCATTAATATAAGTAATCGGCTGATAGATACAGATATTTCACACCCGAGCACATAACTGACAATTATATGCTCTTTACACAAAAGTTAGTTGTCTATACCATGACCTCTTTATTGAAGTACGATTTATTGTAAACATCAGTCAGACTGGCTAATCTGTATAAACACAGTTATTATGTTGATAGTGTTACCAAATTCTTATATGAAAATTAACCTCAATACATGCGATACGTTATATATTCAAACTACTAAACAGGCATAATTAATAATCACTCCGAATGTAGACATTGCTAAGTAGTTGCAGATTGCTTAATTTATAATTATTACATTATGGTGTGTTATTCGGTTCATGTAAATTGATACATTTCGCTTCGGGATAATTATGTTTCTTGTAATGATACCTGGAACTTGTTAAAACAATTATGATGCTGAGTTGAGCCCTTCAGCTCTTTAGTAATTATGTTGAGAGTAGGGAAAATTTGTATAAATACATACGTGCCTATACATACCCTTACCTAGACTGTAAAACTATACACTGTTTGGTAATTTCGATTTTCTGATGCTTACTTAATATTATAAATGCTAAAGTAAGTTTGTTTATTTGTCTGTTACGCTTTCATGCCTAAACCACTAAATCGATTATGATGAATTTCGGTATTGATATAGATGGGAACTTAGAAACGGTGATAGGCAATGTTTTTTCGCTAAAATCTTATTGGAAGTGAGGTAAAGAGAGGAATAAACTTGGTATGACACTTTATTGTGTCATTCGATTTGACTAATTTAATAAAAACGTGAGCCAAGCCGCGGTTAAAAGCTGGTATTATTGTATAGTAGAAACTAGTTATGTTCTCGCCTTTATATGCTTTTATAGTGATAAAAGCTTTGTATTTACATAATTTCGTACTTTTACACCTATTTTGTGATTGCTAAAATAATTTTATAAAGGATAATTTTATAAAAGACTAGACGTTATCCGCCTACTACGATAGACAACTTTTGTTTATACTAATCCCAAATAAAACAGCGATTTATAAACAAATGACTTTCAATATATACAACAGTAAATCGAGAAAAAGTTACGAAGGTATAATAGAATCCAAAAATTAAGTACCTTAGAACCATCTACGAAAATCTCCGTATCTAATGGTCATAGTGTCATCCCATAAGTTCGGTCAGTTTGACGTCATATGAACTTTATTTTCTTTATATATATATATATATAGAAGATATGCATAAATATGTATAGATAAAGGATAAAAAAGTTCCTGGCTCATCTCAAAACGAGACAAGACAAAAAGTTTCCATGACAATTCTATAACCACATAATATGGTGGTCACAACTGAATTGGATAAAGATACCTGTCACTCGTCCTATTAGTGGAAACACTGGAGTTATTCCGGAAAACAACCCGTCAAAATACGCTATATTTTGAGTTCCATATTAAAAGTCTTTTATATCATACCCTAGTGCTGATAACAACATTTGTAATTGAGCTATTTTCACTTTCCGTAAGCTTTTATGTTAACAATATACAATTATTACAGCATGATTTTATAAGCACGGGGTCGGATGTTGTCTATTACTCGCTACTTCATAAGCACCGTATCTATAACAATTGGATCATATTCATGGTTAATAGCTGAATTCATCTAACTAGTTGTGTATGTTTAGAGCGATAGTCTTCTATCTCTTTATAAGACATTAAATATCCTTAATCTTAACAGTGTTCAATGTCCATTTCAGTATTAATTGACATGTATTTTGTATATGTTATTGCTCAAAGGTGTTTTGTGGCAACACAATATCAGCCATAAATCTTTATTAACATTAATTTTAAAGCTTACATCTTCGTTCTGCTTATATTTCATTCATTATAAAAAATGGTTCATAATTAATATGCAGATTATTTACTGTCCATTTGCAAATGTAATCTAATAAGAATAGGCACTATTTGGTGTTTCATTACGATAATGTCTATAATATTCTAGTTAAATAGTATTTAAGTTTAACTGTTTTGTCTTTTGTATAAAAAACTTGATAGACCTTTTTAAATTAATAGTTTTCATGAAAAAGGAATCAGGATAACATTAAATAGCAAGGAAAACCTGTTCCTCTTTTCGGTAGTTTTTGGATCATACAGAGCCATCAATTTAACGTGATAAAAAAAAACTTTCATTGGTCGTTTTTAGATTAATTTTTATGTATTCTGGTAGAACGACGAGTTAAAGTATGTAAACGGATTAATGATTTTGTTCTCGACGAAACGAATATCTTAGAATATTATTAGTCAAAACCAATCATAAAATTACTTTATTTAGTAAAGTAGACTAAAGAAATGCTTACACTATTTAACATCTTAATAATTTCGTATCAAAAATCGCAGCGTCAATTTCTATTTACAATATTAATCATAATATTGCAAAACGGAACATTTCAATTAAATAGAGAATGACACGGCGTTTACTAGAAAACGTAATTAATGGAAGCAACTTCGCAAAACCATAATGAACCTGGGTTACTATAGATTTGACAATGTACAGGTGGTTCATGATTCAATGTAAAGCGGTGTTTACATGAACAGTAACAAATTTTCTTTTAATTGCAATTTAGTTCTCTTTATTTTTAATTGAATTTATCAGCCTTAATTAGCAAAAAGTTCTTGAGATTAATTTCAATTAAATTATAATTCTAATGTCAATTAGAGACTTTCACTAAGATATACTCTAATAATTTATACGGATCATCCAGCAAAGCTATTTGCCAAAATTGTTTTTAAATAATATTTTATGAGTAAAAAGGTTGAAGATTATATATAAATATACTCGTAACTGTGTTATATATTCCATCAGTTATGACAAAATAATTATTATAAAGTGAAACAAAAACATAAACCTGAAGTTTTAAAGTGATGAATGCTCAGTTGGTATTATTTACGGACGATACGTTAATGGACGTCGGTTCGAATCTCTGATATGAGGCTGAGCTTTCGATAAAGGACATCATCATGATCAACCATAGCATGGTTGTAGGGCTTTTTCTAACGCATGACTGGCCAGCTACCACACTCAAGTTGAAAATCAGACTCCAAATACCTATAGGAGTGTTACGGATTTTCCACTTCAGATCATGTCTCTCCACTTGTCTTAGCGTGTTCATCATCTGGGGTCACATCGTTACTTAATATCAGGTAAGATTAGGGCATAAAAAACACTTTAAACATATTTAAGCATAAAAAAAAAACAAAGTTTTACTCAGATATCAAATAATAATAAGTAAATTTGTTGTCCGTAGATCAGGGTAAATTTGTGTGTAAACCCCTTTAGTACACCAACGCATTTGTACGCGGTAGTGAAATAGAAAAGATCAATACGGTAGCACAATATCTACGATACCTTATTACACTGCACATTTTTGCAGCCTTAACTTAGCGTCCTTTGACAGGTGTCGTCGTATTTGTCGCAATTCAGTTAAGAAGAAGAATCTTTATTGTTTATATCTTTACAATTAAGAAGAACAATAGAGATGGTTTGTATAACATCCTGTGTTCATTAATTTTCCTCTAACACGATTTTTAAATTTACACTTGTTTCTTTGTTATCCACACGTTTCACAGTTTTTTATTGCTCCCATGAGCGAATGCGTTAATATAATATACACTTTACCTTCATTTATGGTTTACAATGATCTTAGAATTATTGCAATTGGTATACGTTTTTAATTACCAAAGTTATTGTTTTAAACATAATACTTTATATATAAATGTATAACATAATAAACATAATAAAGTAAGAAAATACAACAAAAAACATGGTCAAATTGCTAAAGATAAGCAACCCATCAAGGGTCGTCGGTTCATGCTAGCCTAAAAACATCGCGACAAGTGAATATGTACTAAGTCCTCCAATTCTTTGCCACTGGTGTTATTTTCATGATTCCTCGTATATATTAATTCCAAATCTTATACATTTTAATTATTCTACATATGTGCCATAAAATTTACATCTTTACCACATGTAATCTTCTTTCACTGACCTCTTACATTGTCCAAATTTTTTAGGGGTTTTATTATAAACACTTGCAATAAGTCCATGAGCTTGTAGCTGTTCCTTTAAACGACAAACCAGAAAGTCAATGTGATGAGCTTATCACCATAAGTAAGGTGATGGAGATCCACTTTATTATGTATACATATATATTATAATTTAAGTCAAAATGAAAGTAATATTTATTTTTTCTATACAAAATTTATCTAAATATCATCCTCACACCGCTTATACTATAACTTGTTCATCTCAAGCAATTTATATATTTCCAAGAACTTCGTAGAATGTTGTATTAAGACATACTATGAATATTTTTATGAAGTTTCTTTGTGTAAGGAGACAACAATTTTGTGTCTATTCCAAAAGGATGTTAAAATTTATTCTTCATAGTTACATCCGCTACAAAGTCAAAGGTTCTTTATGTAATAACTTGTTTACATCTATGAGCACAAGCAAAACGTTATTTCACCACATACATTTCTATAGTAAAATATTAAATAGAATATTTTAAAACGTTGTTGTTTTCAAATGAAAAAAATATTAACCTTTTGTCGTATCTGTATAAAATTTCAACGTAAAGTTATTTTTACCTATTATTTTCTTACAATGATAGGTACCTACATCTGCCTAGGTAACATGAACCGAAAAAATCCCTTGGTTAGTTTTTATATACAAACAATTCGTTTGATGTTTATTTTATTTTATTTTTATTAAATAAAAACAAGCTTTCAAACGTTTCTTTGTGTTGTATAAAATTCTGTTATACACATGAGCTATCTACGTGTAGTTATAATAATGTATATTAAATTTACGACCGCGGGATTGCTCGTGTAGGATATATTATGTGTTGATTTTGTTGATTGTACTTTTATTCATTTGCATATCTGGATTGAGAAATGTTCTTATACATACAAACGTTGTCATACATACTTAGAGTTTGAATTTTGAAGAATTGGCAAATGCTTTTTTCTTTGGTTCGATGGCTATGAAATGCTCAGTTTTAAATATAAATGTAACATGAAAATATAATTACTTATTCTACTCTATAACTGCTTTTCAGTATCTTAATATGCAACTGTCCCTATTAGATGGTCCCTAGTGTATGATACCGGTATCTTTTCAAAATTAAAATTTTCTACTAATGGTGTCTAATCTAAGTCTAAGGTACTAATTATATTTGGGCGATGATGAGTCGATCAGGACATAGCCATTTATATACATACATGATTAGTTCTTTACTGAGCAATCAATAATTTCAATATTGACCATTTCAGTTCTTCCTAGATCAGTAGTTTCACTAATAGCTCAAGAAATATAATATTTACTTAGAGTTTTTTGTTAAGTTTATTTTATGGTCTAATACCAGTCGAATATTTATGTGAAGATATAATCTACGTCAATAGATTAACGAAGGATAATATTAATCCCTTTAAATATCAAATGCAAAGACTTATAAAGTCCATACAAAATCCGGGGTCCGACATAAGCACAAACGTAAACTTAATGTTTGTAGGCATTATTTAGAAATGGTGTATTCATCGGATTACATCGTGGGTACGCCATATATTCGTATTACTCCGAAATTTATCTTTTTTTTGTAGTTTTCGGGGCCCGTTAATTTTATTAATATTCTTGAAGTGATATTTGTTTGTACTACAGCCGTAATTTTTAAAATCTTTTATTTTAATGTATTGTCATATAACACAAAAGTTGTAAGATTTAACAGTTACAAGTTATATATATTTTTTTTGGTTAAGGTTTTGCCTTATAGTCACTATCTAATGTTAAGTGTCGATGTGGTACAATATGCTGGGCATGCTAAGTCTAGTGGTAAGACTGGATCTCAAGTGCAATTACTGAAAGACATCTATAGGTATTCGGCGGCACATTTTCCACATAGGCTGGTAGATAGTCTGGCGGGTATTACAAAAAGCTCTACCACCATGCATGGCTTCTTTACGAAAAGACATATGCAAAGCATAGCTTCTATAGTAAATAAATAGATATTTAACAACCTGCAACACAAATGTCCATTCCACTCATCACACAACAAATCCGTCACGTATCGGCTCAATTGTGAGTCTTAAATTATTACCTTTCTATCACGCATCCTATCCAAATAAAATATAAAAGGATGATGATGATGCCCTTTGAAATGTCGTTTTTGATAATTATTTATATTAACAAGAGCCAGGGAAACTGTTTACAAAAATTGCATTTTTGGTTGAGTAACGTTTTTAAAAATTTGATATATGCATAATTATATGTAATTTGTAAGTAGAGACAAACAGTTTTGTACATTTTTTTCCTTTGTTTGTCAATCGATTTCCTTTTAGTGTTTAGTACTTATTGTTGAGTTTTACTTTAACAATGGAAAAAATTGGATACAGAATATCTTTGTTTGAACTTCTTCATACAATTTATTGCATTTTAACATTTCGACCACTAAGTGGTCTCAGCCAACATTTTATTGCATATTTTTGATTTCATAAAACTCGTGTGATTTCCATATTTATGAATGTTAGAGTTGAGCTGAATTTAAAATGGTTTTTTTTAATGTCAAATATTACACCTAATGTTATAGTACAATTACGATAGCTGTACTTTTCTCACTACCCAGATAATACCTATACTAAAGTTTTGATAAAGTTGGATATGCACCGCTTGCTCCTAAAATGAAACTATGCATAATATCTTCTTAATACTTCTTATACGTTAAGCTTTAGCCATGCAAAGTTTTAGGCTTAATGGCTCAGGTTAATTTCATACACACATGAGCTTTCAAAACACGCTATTAAACTCTTTTTAAAAAGTCTCTGCCATCTAAATATGTTCTTAACTTATCCTTTGTTGTATTATAATGCTTTTTAGCGCACGATAGAATAATACGCGAGGGTGGACACTAAAACTTCGGAATAACTTATTCAGTTTTTAGCTATACAAATATAGTAAAGCGTAAATTAAGTTCAGAGTAATCAAATAGACTGTAATCATCCCCAGATTATACAACTGAGTTTATTCTTAACCACAAAGGTTTATATAATGTTAATTACACAAAGGGATTTACAATATAAATTTATAAAGTTTATTATTCAAAGGAAGTAGTTCTCATTACCTCGAGAGTAGTTAGTTTGCACAGCCATGTCGTCGACGCAAGCCTTTTTAGAGCCAATTAAAATTGAAACTTAAAATTGAAACAAATTTTATGAATACATATGTACATACTTTGGACTATTTTATAGTTGACAAGAACTATGCACATAAATCTCCTTAATGAATTCTATTTACTAACTTTTAAAATTTCTATTACATTTTTTTATCTTATTGCTGTGCTCTAGTTTCCTAATACTTCTCCCTGAAAATTCAAAATCCTTATAGGATTGGAACCTATGGTGAAGAATACTTTTTCCAAAAGTGTTATCGCTGGTCTATCTATACTTCAAAGAGTAATATCCAAGTAAAGTTCGTCAGTTCAGCAATTATACAATTTCATAAAGTTCAAAGCGACCGGAACAATATTATTATTGTTGCGATCTAAAGAGATAAAAATGTCCTTTATGAATTTTATATTCACTTTGTTACGGTATAATAAAAGCTCATCAGTTTCATTTAGTTGAAATTTAAAAAGGTTTTTTAGATTATACAGTTAGAATTTCATTAATGTTACGGACATTTCTTTCATATAAAGGAAAACCGCCAAAGCCGCTTCCGCGATTAAATACTTAATACTGCTCGTATATTATTTTTCCTTGTATCAAATTAAGTTACAATAAGTACGTATTGTGCAAGCGAACTTGTTTTACATTTTAGGTTATTGAACTAAGTGGTAAATGTACAAAAAAATCAACTGACAAGCAATGGAAGATTGTGGAATATATTCTTGTAATTTTTAATGGTATGAAATAGAAAAGCAGGAATAATTTAACTTATGTTTGTGATCACTGAAGCATACTTAAAAAATAGCATTTCTGAGACCAGTCCTAATAATTTACTATTCCCAAAGGGTAGTTGGGACACTTCGTCCGCTGAAATATGTTACTAACGATAGTTTTCGAACTTGAATTTGTAGCGTGAACACTACTGTCTTACAATACAAATAACTAGGACCTGATCTATCTGCAATAATACCTTATTTTAAGTATATGTACATCTTAAGAAGGTTTAACAATTTAGTTATAGGTTAACTCCAGAGAGTAAGTCTGTATACTGGAATGTAGAGGCGAGGAAATGGTAATACGTTTTTATTACGTTATCTATTAACGAGCATTTTTATCAAATCTTAACTTTATATACATATATATATATATATATATATATATATATATATATATATATATATATATATATATATATATATAACTATACAACGATCATATAGATATTGCTTTTTATTTATGTATTTAAAACCTAAAAATCAAAATAAATAATCGGATTAACATTAATCATCAAAAAAAGTAGAACTATATATGGCTGCCGAGATATCTAAAATAACTAAAAAATATTTTTGTTTAGATAGCAGCCAAAACATATGTAAGACTGTGTTATATAATATTAATCATATTACACGAATCAAATCCTTAGAGAGGCTTAATATCACACCCATACTGATAGGTGTGCCCAGTTTCGCCGGGCTTTTAATTTATTATCATTTAGAGATATTTCCCATGGGTATACAGTGTAAGGGAGCCGTGTGTAATGACCCCAGTATTAGCACCACTTCATATGATTAGTACTTCTCTAAGTTGTTTTTTTTTTTATTTTTGAAGATATGAAAAGTTACTTTCTCCGATAAATTTGGTTTAAGAAATGTACTACACTTGATTTAGTATGTATGTTTGGATATATGTTACTACCTCTTACCTGCGGCTTCGCTCACGTTAATATTGATTTTATAACGCGATAAAAAGTTTCATACAAAGTTTATCTTTACCCTACTTCCAATAGGTTTTTCGCGAGAGAAGGTAGCCTATCACCGTGTCCAGGTTTCCATCTATCTTTATACCGAAAATCATCAAAATCGATTCAGTGATTTAGACGTGAAAACGGAACAAACAAACTCACTTTCGCATGTATAATATTAATAGGGATTCATATACAAAGCTTTATTACTGTATTTCACATACAATTATATTCACTTTAGTAGGTGGAATATATTTGCTAACACAATTTGTATAACAGACGATTACTGGATTAAAAAATAAAATATTTTCACGAAGCAGTTCGTTAGATAATTTAAAGAAAATAATTGTATTGTTCGAATTTTAATATCATTACTAATACTTTACATTTAAAGGATTTAGCGCTTAATTAACGTTACGTCCAAACACATACAGCATAAAAGAACAAGACTTCAAATCCGTCACCCGCGCAACACATCTGTTTGCCAGCGAATTTGCAACCTAAATATTGTAGCTAATCAAGCGGGTGGCAAAATAAAAACAGTTCTGTAATTTCATAACAATATTTTCCTTCATCTAAAGCTCAGTATTATTGTAGGATTCCAACCCATGTAATGTAATCACTTAAAATTTATTATTTTTCCTCATTTTACGTACGTAACAATTTTAGGCTTTCTTATATTAATTTCATTCGTAAATAAGCTTTTTCTATTAAAATGTCACGTGTCGATATGTATTTTATTTATGTATATTTCGATGAAGGAACTGCGAAATGATTGATTCTGTTTTCTGATTTCGAGTATATATATAAGTTGTTTATGGTCTTTCAATTGTTTTTTAAAATCCGACTGGTAGTTCCTTAAATTAACGCGATCAAACAAACAAACAAAATTTTCCTTTTGATAATTAATATATATATATACATTTCCGACTGCAATATTAAGATCACTCTACCACCACAGTACTATTAGACCTGCGTAGTTACTTATTACATTATTATTTTCAGTGTTCGTCTTTATTTATAAACATTCAATTGTTGTTTATAGATTAATCTCATTACTTAATTTCATTATTATTTATGAGTTATAATGTAATTATGAGCGGTATTTACGACAATCGTGATAAAACTTTATTCGATATACTAAAGAGAGTTTGTAAACAAAATATGACTAAATTATTTAAAATTGTTAGATATTATTATTGCTATACATATTTATTACTAGTGTTGTCCACGACTATGTTTGCGTGGAACAAAAATTTTATTTAATAATTTTCATATAAAAATGTTATGTAAGCTATGTTACTCAGGGCTAATATAATTTTTGAAATCGGTCCAGTAGTTCTTGAATTTATTCGTTACAATTTGTCTTTATTAACAACTCGTCTCACTGAACACTCTAACGGATTGTAGAGTTCCTGAAAATGCGCCTATATAAATTTGCGTATATATATAATTTTTGTGCAGATATGCAATACTTGTCCAAATTCTGATTACCTTTCCCTGGTATTAGATTGTAGGTTTGCTCTTTGTATCTAATAACCATGTTTTCGTTTAAAAATATTAGGAAAATACTTTTAATTTATTTATTTATATACACATAGTCGTCATACGATTGTAAATTAACAAATACTTCTAGTATATGGCTTGCTAGTGAAAACAAAGCTAGATAGATCAAAATGTAGGATTTTGCCGTCACGACCGTTTCTTTATTCTGTTCTATATTGCACAGATGTTTATCCGTAACGCATATGTTATTGGCTGGGCCAAGTCATAGGTTTTTATGACTTTTAGCTTATTAGTTTAAGACCGTTAGTAAGTTTTCAACGGTTGCGCAGATATCGTCTGTACAAGTCATGAGCGTCAGCTGTTTCGTAGCTTATTATAAGTATTATAATGAACTAGATTTTACTTGCGGCTGCGCTCGCGTTAATATTATTTGTGTCAAACAAATTGAATAGCGTGATAAAAAGTTTCAAACAAAGTTTAATCCTATTTTTACTCCCGTTCCAATAAGATTTTCGCGGGAAAAAGTAGATCTATCTATATCTACCCATCTATCTATAGAGATAGATGAGAACCTAGAGCTACTTTTTATCTGTTGGTATAGTCCAAAATGCATCATAATCGATTCAGATGTTTAGACGTGAAAACGTAAAAAACAAACGTAAAATTTACAATATTAGTATGATTCGGTGAATTAAATGATGTAGAATAAAAAGTTTATTTTCACAACTCGAAAATATATATTTATTTGATTAAAAATATATTACGAAATTTCCTACCATTACTTCAATTCATTAGTTAACTTCGTTTTTCATTTAATTGCTCTGAGACACTAGTGATTAATTTATTTGTATTTTTTAATAAATAATATAATACGTTTATTAATAATAATATACCGTGTACGGAAATTCGTTCCAGCCGAATGTTTCATTTTTATAATTTTAAATATTATCATCTTCGATTATATATATCCACTAGCAGACCTTCTTCTGCCTTTACGAAAAAAAAATGCAAAATTGCAAAATTTGATTAAAATTTGTGCAGTAATTTAGGAGTTCATCGCGGAAAAACAACGTGACATGAATTTATATATATAAAGATTTATAAAAACGTCAAGGGTATTTCACGCTCAGAGAAGCTTTAAGACTACATAAACTAAACTATCCGTTGGCTTAAACGAAATGAGATATACCCAATTCCTCCACTAACCTCTATGATTGAATTGACCGCGGTCGTTACGTAAATTCGATGTTTCATGTCAATTTTCAATAAGATTTCAGGTCAATAATCCGTCATAAACGACAAAAAGTCTTACATGAAATAGACATAACTTTGGTTGAGAGCGTGTTATGAGGGTTTATAGACATTTTCTTTATTCAGTGAGCTCAAAGGGCTCGAGGATTATATAAAGAATATTTTGATGTTCATCAAATATCTACATATAATACACATGATAATAAACAGTTTTGAATTATTTATATATAAATAACTTTTTATACTGTGTAGGTTTTCCCGTTATGGGTATAATCTCATTTGAAGTGAAGTAACGATGCGGGCCAAGATAGAAGCTAAGCCAATACTAAGTCTATAGAAGGGACTGGCCGTCAAATGCAATTGCCAGAACACACCTGTAAAATTACATATAATAATACAATACAGTAATAACTACTACAACCTAAAACTACTAAAGTGATGATAGCTCAGTTGGTAATGTGTACGGACGCCGCGTCCAGGGACGTGAATTCGAATCAACTCACAAAGAGCTTGAACTTTCGGTGAAGGGAAACATCGTGATGAAACTATAGCATATTAGTAGGGCTTTTTCTAATGCCCATCTGGTAAGCTACTACTCTCAAGCTGAAAATGTTTGGTTAACATAGGATGTTTTCGTTCATCGACTGCTCATTATAGAATTCGAACGCACGTCGATTAACACAGTATCTAGACACGTAACAACGGTACAATCGTTGCTTCGAAACTGAATACTATTTTACTATCATTTTGCATTCCACAAGGTACTAAAGTTTTATAAAAATATATGATGCATTTAGAGGGAGAGTATTTACAGGAATTTCATTTTCCATCAACGCGGAAAGTAATATATTCATAAAGCGTTGTTATTAATGTCTCCATTTAGTTACTAGTAGCAATAAAAATGGATATATATGAGACTGGTCGGAGATAGCGAATATGGTATTGCATGGGTTGAATAACGTGTTGTGCAGGTATTAATACCTGTTACTTATATATTTTATTATAACACGATAAAGTGATTGCAGTATGCCTGATAGTTAGCACAATTACCATGTACAATATGGGACCTCGCGAATCATTTATCGCGATTTAATTAATCGCGATAATTTTTCAGAATTTGATATTTTGACTTTGCCCTCCGAATATACTCTTAATAATTTAATGTATGTCCGTAGAAACTTAGAAAAGCTAGATATTATTAAAGACAGGCATGATTTAAATACTAGAAATCGTGACAAACCGATCACCCCCATTTTAGACTCAGTAAAACCAGTAACAGTTTTTTTTAGGTAATGGTGTTAGGTTTTAAAATACAGTCTCAAAGTACATTACTGAATTGCAAGACAGTCAGTTCAAGCACCATGTCAAACGGGTTTTGAAGTCTGAAGGCTATTATAGGGTGGATCAATATTTGAGCGATTTTATGTCTGGAATTGACATCCATTTTTGTACATCCGCTAATAACTGCTGTAAATAAACATTGAACTATTATATTAAAATATGGGTCTAAAAAAGATGTAAGATTAAGTCCAAAAAAAAAGATACAGGTCGTGTTTATTGTCGGTTTTTCTCGATGACCGCGTTACTTTTGGCACCGGTGGAAGTTTTAACGTTCATAAGCGCTTTCTTAGGGCCTCAATTGAATAAAGATTTTCGATTTAGATACATTGTAACATAAAGTAGGCTCCCTGTGTTCACTTCATTAAAGCAGAGCGATAGCAAGCTCGCAAATAATCGACGACAAATTGACAAATTCAGTTCATTAAATCATATGATACTAATTTGCCATTTCGTAACAAATATTTAGTAATATTTGCTGTCAAGATATCTCTAAGACTACTAAACTTATAGAGTGGAAATTTTACCATGGATTTTCCTTTCACAACGTAGACAGAATGGTTTTTACCATAGTAATGTGGACAGAAAAAACGCATATAATGTCTCGACCACCAGCTAGTTATATAATAATATACAAATAGTTAATTTTAGTAGATATTTCTTATCATACGTATAAGTACCAAGAATATTATCTGTTATCTATTTAAAAATAAAGCTAATCCTCTTCATTAATAAATGCATCCGTTGAAAACGACTATACTGATTTAGATGATATCTTTATGTTAATAATATTCCGAATAATGTTTGTAGGGATAAGCAAAATGTAGAAAGTGTTCTGTAGGTTTTTAAAATTCTTATAAAACTGTACTTGATATTCCGTTTGGATATTTATCAATTTATGCTTTAAACACGAATCGAATGATGCTAATTATTTTACTGTTTAGTTCGTTATGGTTCTAAGAATCTGCTCGGGTAACAAATTTGGGATAGTCGGCACTGTAGTCGAATTATTGGTTTCTAGAAAGCGCAGAGCACTATCTCATGGGCCAGCTAGTCTATATAAATAAAAATCAAATACTATTCTCTGATAACTGCATCAGTTTAGAATGAATGTACCGACTTGGCGAAGTTTTTAAAATTTGTCCTAACAGTCGGAAAAAGGCTTCGTTTTGTCCATAATACTCCAGCGACAAGATATTAGTAAAATTTTATATTTACTATTGAAAAAAAATATTTTTCACGATCAATGGAAAAGTGTAGAAAAATAAATTTCATTTCTGGTCAAATAAAACATATTTAGTTCATTCAGAAAACCATATTTTATTTTGTTTTTATGTTTCCAAAAGCTTTACACAATTTCACAAAAAGATCCCACAATAAATTTATTGAAATTATTAAAATACATATTTTTTAATTATCTTTACGATATTCTTGTAACTGAGAACACAGTTAACATAGGATTAGATATAATAATGTACATAAAGGTTTTTGTAGAGTTATGGGTATCAAGCCCTTTTAGTATCCTCATCTCTGTTACTCTCGGACGGTGCGTAAAAGGTTCGTTGAAATATTCACAGCCTAATCACATGCCATCACTTTTTGCTGAGAGAAACGTGGGATTTACATGGAATTCACCTATAAAATTAGTTTATATTAATAGGTTTAGCGTTAAGGTCACAATATATCCTGATGATAAGTGAAGACGTGTCCCAAGATGATGGACACGCTAAGCCTAATAATAAATAATAAAATACAAATAAAAGTAAATAATAATAAATAACTTTTTTTAACTGAAAAAATAGAATATAATACAGACTATATATTACGACATAGTATTGCAATACATCTGACATAGCAATACATCTGGTGGACTTTATAAAAAGCCTTTCGATCCTTCTTATTGTATGAACACAATGTTTTCCTTCACCGAAAGCTCAAGCTCATTGCAGGAATTCGAGCTCACGTGCATCCACGCGGCGTCCCTACACACTGCCAACTGAGCTATCAGCACTTCCGTTTTTAAATACAACTTTTTATTTATATATATTTATCTAATTAGGAAATTTTCAAAACTATACACTTGGTTGAATGGAACCTTGGCATAAGTATTTTCTTTCAGAATATATACGTCCAGTAATATCGGGTTTTACGGTCACGAGTAGATAAGCTGAATCTTTTAATTCCTTGGTTCATACTATGTGACGAGAGCGAGTTTAGTGTATTAAATAAGATTTTGCTCATCTCAGCAGCATCTTTTTCTTCTCCGTATCATAACTTAACTAGAATATCATATTTTGTGAGTAAAAATGTAATCTTACTAAAGGACTTTCCGACTTACTTTCATTAAGCGCGAGAGCGCGATATATATATAAAATATTTTCACAACAATACTGTCTCCGAGGAACAATAAAGCTTTTAAAATAATAAATCCTTATGAAACCTATATAGAAAACTTTAGTGTCGTGAAAATAATGGCGAATTATAAGAAAAATACGCGTAATAATACAATAATTCAAATTTATTTAATCGTAGCGGTGGTCAGGTTGTTTAGTCTAGCGAAATATCGATTTAAATTCGGAGATTTAGATTAGAAGATGAGTGAAAATATTTGATAGGTCGAAAAAAAATTGGATAAAATGGTCACCGAGGAGATTTTTATTGGGTATTACTGGTTTCCGAGTTTCAGACGATTCATATGCCTTTCGCAGCTATATTCGGTCAGTGTGGTGAAATAGTACGTTTTGTATATCATCTCGTAGTATGATGGATTACAAGAGGGGTTTGTAAAACTCATAAAAAAAACCTAATAAAAAGATCCTCATTCATAGTTATTGTAAGACACCAGAAACTGCCTCTGCACGGCTTTGCATGTTCGACGGGTAAATCATCTAGCACCATGTATCCTATTAATATTAATCCTATTATCACTTTATATTATAATAAAACAAAGTCTTCCGTCGCGTCTGTCTGTTTGTCTGTTCGCGATAAGCTCAAAAACTACTGCCCCGATTTTCATGATGTTTTCACTAATGGATAGAGTGGTTCTCGTGGAATGTTTTAGTATCAAATTTGTCAAGTAATTGATAGAACATTTGATTTGATTTGATTTGATGCAATATAATGATATATGTGGGCGATGTCGAAAAAAGAATAAGACGTCTGGGAACATTCAATGAAACGCTGCCTAAACCCTTATGGTGGAATCGTGTATCTTACTTAGGTCTACAGAAAAGTTCGCGATGGTATATGTACTCTTAATTGGCAGGCCGTACGTTTCATCCTAGGTGATACGAAATTCACCGTATCAACTAGTAATATTATATTTATTACTTAACTAACTTTTTTGATATTTATTATAATATAGATTTTTTTATTAATAAGTAGAATACTATAATAATTTAATAATTTTGTGTTTTATCTTTTTCTAACCCTTTTTCCAGCTTAGTAGAATTAGCACAACATGTTTTCTTCTTCCACTCTACTCTATCAACTGTCATCTCAGTATTCACACTTCTTAAATACATATTAAATAAACTTATATTAAAATGAAACGACAATACACATCACATATCTAGATACCCTATAAATATTTATAGCTTCAGTCGTCTGCATTACCAAATAACCGTAATATCACCGATAATAGAGTGGTAAAGTTTATGAGGGGCTTATTTTTTAATATTAAATAGCTGTGAAAAGAGCAACGGCCCACTTAATGTTAAGTGTCAACGTTATCTATTGGTATCTGAGACACAAAGTATTACTGTTACATGCAGAATGTGTTTTCACAATATTGTAACCATAAAGAAAAACTATGTTACATAAATAAACATACTTCTTAAAAGATTCTTTACACTACGTAACGTTAAAAATGATCTAAGACTGTGCTTTTAAGTGAATAACGTTGTGGTATAACAAACTAGCAGATCCATTAAATGGGAAAAAGTTAAACTTGATTAAATGTGAAACCTTACAAAATCTTATATATATATATACATATATATATTTTTAAAGTTAAGGTTTAGTGTTAAAGCCACAACCTCAACTGATGTTAAGTGGTGATGAGGCCCAAGATGTTGGACACTATAAACCGAGTGGAAGACTGGCTCTCAAGTGTAACTGACGGAACACACACACACAAGTCGCGGGAGATTTTCAACCTGAAGGTGGTAGCTAACCAAGCAGGCATTATGAAAAGCCTTACCACCATAATATACTTTATCACGGTGTTTTCCTTCACCAAAAACTGAAGTAGGTGGATTCGAACTCGGGTCTCTTAACGCGGCGTCCGTACACACTACCAACTGCACTAGCATCGCTTCAAATTTGCAGTTAGCTACTAACTATATATAGGTAATTGGAATTTCGACTAACATCATAATCGGGACAATCATTTCTAAAACTTTTATACACTAAATCCCCAAAAGTGACGTACAACATAATTGCTATCACAGCATAAAAGCAGCCTAATCTAATGTCATTTTTTATTATTGGAAATATTTATTAAGTCATGATTCTTAATATTGAAAAAACTTATTAACTGCACCATCTTTACTGAATCTGTTAATATTCCTACTTTTTTCATATGAAGATTGGTTTACTGAACTCATTCCCATAAATATTATTCATACATCACTCATTCAAATTCCCGTATAAATTACCATACAATTTAATTTCAAACTTGGCAACACTGTACGTGAAGCAGGAAGTAACAAAGTTACCGTAAACAAGACGTGTTAGCCGGGCTTTCCTATCCGTTGTCAATATTGGTAAAATGTTCAACCGATCTTGTCAAAAACACTAATATTCATTTCCTTAAGGGATTTAATTATAGGTAGTAGCAATTTTATCTTGTTTATACAGTTGAGATAAGGCATCGAAACTGGAACGTATAAAATAAACTGAATTTAATTTTGACAAACGATATTCATTAAACTCTAATAGGCTAAATGATAAAGGGTCACATATACTATGATCGTATCGATAAGTGTATCATATTGATTCTTTTATCACAACACTACTATATCTACTATATCGAATTGAGAGTGTTCTATCGCATATTACATTCCACATTTATTAATGAAGCGAAACATTGAAGCGATGATAGCTCAGTGGTAGACTTCACGTCAAGGGACGTGAGTTCGAATCCGACTACGTACAATGAGCTTGAGCTTTCAATCAAGGAAAACATCCTGTGGAAACTGCAGCATTTTGGTAGGGTTTTTCCTAATGCCCGCCTGGCTAGCAACCACCCTCAAGTTGAAAATGTGCCGCAAAATACCAATAGGTGTGTTCCGGCAACGGCACTTGAGAGCCAGTTCCTCCACAGGCTTAGCGTGTTTACCAACTTGAGCCGTATCATCAGTTAAGATCAGGTGAGATAATGGCCATAACGCTAAAACCTTAAGTATAAAAAAACGTGCTGCAAGATGCAACAACGGATGGATTTATTGACGGTACAGTCATGGCACGCTGACAAAACATTTTAGTCAGCTTTGTTTCGTATTACATTAAAAACATATCATAATTCTTCTGACTCCACATTGTTCCTAGACTAAACTGCGTCTTAGTATTTTTAAATAGTAGGTACTAATCAACAGTCATTTAGAAAGATTTTTGGGTCTGTGTTTTTTTTTTGTTATATTATTTTATTTATAGTTAAGGTTCAGCGTTATGGCCGCAATCTCAACTGATCCTATAAACACGCTAAACCTGTGAAGGGAATGGCTCTCAAATGCAACTGCCGGAACATACCTTTTGGTATTTAGCGGCAGATCTTCAACTTGAGGGTTAGCTAGCCAGACGCGCATTCGAAAAAACCCTACTACCATACTATAGTTTTCCTTCACCGAAAGCTCTAGCTCATAGTAGATGAATTATAACTCACGCCCCTTGACACGGAGTCGGACGTACTACTTCTCAGCTATCATCGCATCAATATTTTTATATATTTATCGCTTATATTTTATCAAAAGAAAACTTTTTAAATACTGCACATAATTTAAAGTACTTATAACCAAAATTTACTCGAACTCTATGGTATGCCAAGTTTGTCTTTTATTATTTAACAATTTGTACTATGTTAACGTTTCCTTCCGAGCAAAGATTCTGGGACCCTTCTAATTACGCAATAATTGGTGAAAAGTAAACGAATTACCCGACATCCGAAATCAATCAAGCCTTACTCAGAACCGTTATAACTTTGTGGGAGTTGTAAAATTTACCGGCATGTTCATAAATTGAGGAAACCCTTTAGTGATTCAATTCTACCGTAAGAACTGTTATAGTAGTAGGTACATAATAGTTGTCGTTTTCAGTTTAACAATTTCGAACAATTTTCAATAAAATGTTTAGTTGCTTCGACAATATTTCAAGAGACCCTTAAATAATATGTGCTTAGTTACTAATGTATTTTTTTAAATTTAAACACATTCTTGAGTCAACTAATATTGTAAAAGTATATAACTTTTAGTTTTTTTATACATAAAGGCTGTGCCATTACATTTACATGAATTACGATTACCAATTAATTATATTAAGAATTTCCGATAATATTTAAAAGCTGTAACACTGTAAAAGCTGTGAACTCTTGGTAACAACTTCGTTGTTGAAATAATTATTTAAACATGTTTCGATTATAATCAACCTGTTGACGAACATTACAACTTTTTTGTATGCGCTACAGAATTATGGTCCGTACTTTTGTAAAAAAGATTTTATTACACCAATATTTTTTTATACTGTAAATATATAAATATGTAAAATGTAACGTCTATATATGGATATATAAGGGCCTGCATAGTTTATGTCATTATTGAGACTTGTCGTTAAATTGACAGAATATATCGTTCCATGCACAATAAGGTAAACCGATCAAAGTGAACTAAATTCGACTTTTTAGAGAGTTTGTCGTAAACCGGACTTTATACAGTATATACTTAATTAAGTAAAGTCAGAACTAAGTTTACTTAACTAAGTACTATAACCTTAATCTGACTCACATTGTATACTTTAATGTTATTTTTTTATGTTTTAGTTACGACATCATTTATTGACCTTTAAACATTAATATCAGATATCATACCTAAATATTTTCATTATTCGTATATCAAAAAGGATTTTCTTATTGATCAAAGAATCCTGTACAACTTTTAATCAAATTCTTGTAAGCTTTTCTGAATACGTCGTAGTCTTTTTCGGGTAGTACTTTTTTATCAGTTTACTTATGTAATAATTGTAATGGTTCTCTACAAATTTTGAATATTGCATAGCATATCGTTTTTATTATTAATTTGTTATGAATATTTTAATATTGGGCCGAATCTTTGATTGGAATAATTAATTGAATATAGATTGCTTAAGTTATTTAATACTTTTGTATTAATATAAGGGATATTTGGTTAGTCTGTATGATAGTTGGATTTATTTGGAGAATTCTTTTAAACACTACTTTAAATATACCAACTTAATTGTAACATCTGATTCGTAATATATAAACAATAGGTACAAGAAAAATTATTTTTATATACCAATTATATATGCGAACTTATTTAATAGCATAACGTATGAGAGTTATAATAACTTAACGTGAGTATTAGAACACCTTAACATTAACTAACTTGACATACAAGAAACAACTTAGAATTTAACAACATACATATCTAACTTCTATATAATCGACTTTAAGATTTCCTGAGTAAATTAAAACAATGATAATGAGCTTTATTCCAAAAAAAACCTGAAATATATCAGATTATAACTTAACAAACCTAACATAATTATGCACAGTGTAAAAAACAACTCGAGCTGATCAGGCTCTTCACAATAAGGAAAAACGTGAAAAGACAAGTCTTTTGATGTATTGTTTTCCTTGGTAATTTCAAAATTCCTATAGCCCATGCAATTCTTTTGTTAGTACGAAATTATAATAACACAGATTTTTGTTCGCGATGTATCATATTGTCTTTTAACCAATTGCTTAATAGGAATCATGAATATTACAAAACATTGATAAGAAAATACCAATGTTTAATTAGCGTAGAATAAAAATTGATATTAGAAAACACAAATTTTTGGCGTCATAAACATGTGGACACATTAGTTTTGGGTAACATTTATTTACTTTATAGTTAAGGTTTAGGGTTTTAGTCACAATTTCACCTGATCTAAAGTGACGCTATGGTCCAAGTTCGTGTCAAACCTGTGGAAAGACTGGCTCTTAAGTGCAACTTCCGGAACGCACCTATTGGTATTTGGCGGCAGATTTTCAACTTGATGGTGGTAGCTAGCTAGGAGAGCTATAGAAAAAGCCCTACCGCCACGATATCGTATCCTCACGATGTTTTCCTTCACTGTATGATCAAGCTCATTGAAGGTGGTTACGAACACACGTCCCTTAACGCAGAGTCCGTACACACTACCACTGAGCAACCAACGCTACAAATTTGATTATTAAAGACTAGCTGTTACCTGTCCGCTAAGCTAGGCATCAAAGTTTCCTAACATAGGTAGGTATTTCAACCAACTAATACAAAACCTTAGTAAATTATATACCAAACTTTCCTCATAAAAACTCTCTCTATTGGTGAAAACTGCATAAAAATACGTTCAGTAGTTTTTTGAGCTAAATAGTGATATTTACATACATCCATATATTAGGAGGGTCGGAACAAATTAAATGTGATAGATTAAAAAGTAGATTCCTATGCGCACATCGTTAAATTGTTGTAAAAGTTTTTGAACCAAAATGTGTAGCAAAATTTAAACCACATTCTTGTTTTTGGATAAAAATATATGTAGGGTTATATAATATTTCCTTCCATAATTTAAGATTCCACCATCATTACTTTGCAACATTTGCTGTATTTGCATACATTTAAACCTGTCGTTTGCGTTTCTCGCCACAGAAAGCCTTAATAACCACCAGGGGAATTCTTTTTGTAAAAAACCCTTTGTAAAGGTTGAATGGGTTCTTGAAAGTGTATTTTCTCCTTTACTTTTATCGTAATTTGACTTTTGAACATCTCTGGTCTGTAATTTAATTTCGCCTCTGAGTTTTAATATGGTACTCCTTATTTGCTCTTTAACATTACTGTATTCAAATTTGAACTTGGATTCGAACATTCAATACGGTTTCTTTCGTAAGCCAGACATTTACACGGAAAATGCCTGTATACAAATACATTGTAGTACTCTTGAATGAGCTGAACAGTTATTTAAAAGGATATCTTAAATTACGTGCTGTAAATTTCAGTGATTTCTATTTTATTTTTCTTACATTCGATGTTTCTCCTTAATCAGGAGTATAAACTGCATAACTATTAACTTTACTGTATCGTAGTTAATATTTTTTTATATTTTATAGGATTTTGCGATATGGCCACAATCTCACCTGATGTTAGATGACGATATGTCCCAAAATGGTAGGCACGCTTAGCCTAGCGGCGGGACTGGCTCTCAAAGGCAAAGGAATAAATCTATAGGTATTTGGTAGAAGGTTTTCAACTTGAGTCTGGTAGCAAGCCACGCAGGCATAAGAAACAGCACTACCACTATGCTATAGTTTCATCACGATCTTTTTCTTCACAGAAACTCAAGCTCATTGTAAGTGGATTCTAACGCACGTCCCCTAACGCGACGCCATACACACGCCCAACTTTGCCATCATCGCTTTAAAAATATTTGTTAATGTTTGATTCTTAAAAAACCTCATGATATGCAGACTACATCTCATTCGGTTTCAATCTTAAAATTACTCTTTGGGCACAAAATACAAAATAAATAATATTTATTTAATTTATTTCGTGGGCCATCTATTCTATTCTATTTTATATTATATATTATATTCTATCAGCTTCATATGAATATCTCTGCACAACAAAAAGATTGAAAACTACCCCAAAGTAGAACTGCTAATTAACATCGGCATATTCATAAAACTACCTTAGCATAAATGACCTTTTAGTACATCCTAGTTGTCATGAAAAATGTATCAACCTTTTTACCGTTATTTAGGTATTAATAAATAATGACCGATATAAACTCGGTACGGTAATTACGAGCCACCTTAATACTGGCACCATCTGTTCATTACGTGCATAAATGTCCATTATGGACGTACGTCCACGTATGTACCTCGTTAAAACCTTCCACTCTGTATAAAACTAGTCAACGTCAAACTAAAAATCTTTACCCTTCATGAATAAAATATTGAACAAAATTATGTATACATGTATATAATAATTTTTATAGTAGGGTACATACTTGAAATCTACTGTTCTTAAAAACCAATAGTCGTGATGAACCGTGCGGATATTTAGTGTGTTAGTTTTCATATATAAATTAATTTGCAGCCAAATATTGTTTTCTCCGCTAAAAATGAATGAATCAACACTTTATTGCACTTTTTAATTACACATCGAACGCGGCAATAATATGCGTGAAACGTCTACCATGAAACTTGTTTTAAATTTATTGACACTGGAAAATCATTTTACATTGCTAAAACAAGTAGTAGAAGAAAATAAGGGCCATCTTTGTTCTTGTATATTCTATGAACATGAATTCCATCGAATACTTGAAATAGCACCTCATGATCATCTTAGATTACAATTTGTATGTAAACGTTTAACTCCATATAAAATATACAGAACATTTCTGGGATATAAATATTTAATTCACAATAAAAACAGCTTGGTGGCGTGATGTGTGTAGCGTAGTTATTATATATTCAATAGCAATTGGATCAATGATAAAGGGAATAAAAAATATGTTTTTTTTTAAGAATAAGCCAGTTTAGAGAATTTGTCAGATCAGTATGTTATAATATTTTCTAACAGTTGCAAATAAATGTCGGACTAATACTTTCAAATATTATGTATTTCACGTGGTGTAAGGACGCGACTATTGTACCATAATGGATTGTATTCACCATTCACCAGGTCTTGTTCGCACCGTAGTGGCATGCTAATATGTATAATACGGGATAGCCGGTATATATCTAGAAATTATGGGGGCTAGTAGTAGGTTGATACATTTATCACATTTAATCAGTCAGTATATTCGGATACCCAGAATTTTGCCGCCAGACTTGATAACCAGCAAGGGTATGTTTATCTATAGGATTCGAATATTAATAATGAATTGGACTATGTTCGTTATAAAATACAGTGGAGTAACTTCGTCATGATAGGATAATTAACAAATAACATGAAACTTCTTTTCATATTCATTCATATCCTTCATTTAATATTAGGAATTAAGATAATAATTGTAACAATAATCACAAAGAAAAATTTACGCAAACTACATATTCGTAAATAAATGTTAATGTATCATATGAAATGGCATTGTTAAGGGTTGCTGTTGAAGTTTAAAGATAATCGTTTCCGTCAACAGTAATACGATTTCGCGTACTATTATATTCTTAGATTAAACTCGGATTAGGGCTTCGTAACGCACCGTTTGCATGCCCGCCGACAATGACACTCACCTCGTTTATTTTATGTTAAAATTTATATTCTATACTAGCTGCGCCCACGACTTCGTTGCCGTAGAACTAAATTATTTTTTCGGGGATTCTTAATTTTTTTTAAGTAGCTTAAGTTACTCTTTTTAGCATCAGGTACCTGTCAGAGAAAGACCTGATAAAATCGGTCCAGTCGTTTTCTAAACTCTAGGTTAGTGGTAAAAAACAAACAGACAGACAAGAGTTTAAAATATTAACTATTCTTACTAATATTATAAATGCGAAAGTGAGTTTGTTTGTTTGTTATGCTTTCACGACTAAACCGCGTAATCGATTAGTTGCATTTTGGTTTAGAGATAGATGAGTCCTTGTATACAGTAATAGGCTGGTTTTTCTCGCCAAAAACTTATTGCAAGTGGAGTAAAGATAGGAATAAACTTTTTATAGCGACATCCGATTTGTTTGACAAAATCAATATCAACGCGAGCGAAGCCGCGGGTAAAATCTAGTCTTGCATAAATACCGTATATACTTTCATATGTATTTAATAAAAAGCTGTTATTTCGACATTAGAAACAGACACTTTAATTTTATTGGATTGTATTCGAGTTTACTCTTATTATAATGGCCAGTCTTTGTTATGCTTATTAATTATCTTATTCGAGTTTTTATAATTACGATTCTCCTAATAAAATTCACAAGACAAATATACCCCTTCCATTATGCGAAGAAAAAATATCTTAGAAATTTTTGTCATACTGTTATGACTAAGTGATCATGACTAGATTAAAAATAATTATTTCAAGGAAATTTGAACCCTTTTTTGTCTGTATTTATAGTCTAAACTTAATTACTTACAGGGCTAATTCGTAAGTTTTGAGCTCATCGAATTCAGGATCCTAACTCTTATTAAATCACAACACCTTTTTGTAGATTTCTTACAATGATACTTCCGACAATTTCACATTTTTTGAGAAGAAAAGATAATGTTAGAAATACCGCCTCTCAAAGAACATAAAAGGTACATTTAACAGTCCATGTAACAACGTAGGTGTTAACTTGTTAGAATTCATAACATCCGCATTAGTTCCAACAACGAGCTCGTAAAAATGGTTTATAGTAGCACTCTATTATGTTACTGTTTAGAGTTATGAAAGTTTGTTGTTGGGAACAGAAAGTTTTACATTTGTCATTTCGCAAACATGTTCAGTCAGTGTTTTCTCCTTTGACAGATTATGCACATTTAATTGTAATTAAATTATGTTGTAATAGAAAATTTATTTATGAAAATTTCTCCTTGTTATTCATATTATACAATTAAAGCATTTAATATATTCTCATATTCAAATTACATTTATTAAAAAGCTTCAGTTGCAATTTTAAAATCGGCGCAATAAGATTGAAATTTTTCCAAAATAACTTTAAACCTTTCAATGACATTTAAAATGGAAACTAGTGTATTTAGTTAAAACTTGTAAAATATTTAAATCTTTAAAAGTCTAAATAATTTAATCGAATACACGATTATCATAATAAAAGTATAAAGACAAAGCAAAAGACACAAGATTATAACTTTGTTATGTTCAAATGTAAAAAATATAACAATTTTAAATTTACTTCTATCGGACCACCAACAGCAACCACACTATCCATCATAGCAGTACATGCAAGGATTAAGGGCTTCTATACCAAATAACCCTTTTTTATAGTTTCTAGGAATTGGAGTTATGGCCACAATCTTACATTATGTTAAGTGACAATGTGTTCTAAGACAGTGGCCACGATAAACCTAGTGTTGACACTTGCTTTCAAGCATAACTGCCGAAACCCATCTACTATAGGTATTTAGTGGCAGATTTTCAACTTGAGGGTGGTAGTTAGCTAGGTAGGCATTAGAAAAAACCATATCACCATCACGTTGTTTTTATTAACCGAAACCACAGGTTTATTCCAGAACTGCGAACACACGCCCATCACTGGTTTAAATTGTAAGAAGACAAAGTCATTACTTATATGTTTTGTGTATTGTTGCAGCCATGAATTTCTCCATGCAACTGGCGGTAGTTGTGGCCGTGTGCCTCTGCCTGGCTGACAGCGCTCCTGAAGGTAGGCTGGTGAGGACTAAGCAGCAGCGACCGACTCGTGGATTCAAGAACGTTGAGATGATGACCGCTAGGGGCTTCGGAAAGCGTGATGGACCCCACTCCAGGACCGAGCGTGAGTAACGTTATAAAAATATTAGTACTTTATCAGACATGGGATGATTTAAGTTCATATGTATCTATCATACTAATATTATAAAGGTGAAAGTGAGTTTGTTTGTTTATTATGCTTTCACGCCTAAATCGCTGAATCGGTTATGATAAATTTTGGTGTAGAGATAAATGAGAACTTGGAGACAGTGATAGACTACTTTTTCTCGCAAAAATCTAATTGGAAGTAGGATAAACAAATGAGTAAGCGTTGTATAACACTTTTTATTGCATCAACTGATTTGTTAGAGAAAATCAATATATACGCGAGCGAAGCCACGGGTTAAAGCTAGTAGAAGATAAACGGCAAAGATATTTCATATTTTCACTGATATCATCCATGCGGTTATAAAAGTACTTATGTAAATATATAGTAAAAATATATATATTTCCAGGTATTGTATTCACTTGGTATTTTTTTTTAACTTTCTATGTTTTCATGATCGTTTAATGTAGCATTTTGTATAATTTCTTGTCGAAAAATCCAGACTGTAATACTGGTTATTACATGTTTTAGTGATAATTTTATTTAATTTTTTTCATTCAATAATAAGTAGGTAACCTGATAAGTATATTTTTCGTTGGATATAAAATTTAGTTTATTATGGTAATATATATTAATACAAAAAATACTTGTGCATTAAACAGAAACAAGTAATGGAAAAACATATTTTATGTATTGCTGAGAAAGTCATATATTGTAAATGTTCGAAGAAATATTTGTCTTTTTAGAAGAAACATTTTACAACTTTGTGAGTAATTTTAGGTAAAGTGTTTCGTAGACTATTGACAAGAACATGTTAGCAATAATGCCAATAATTAGTGCATAAATTATGTTTATGATAAGTATCTATTACTAGCTAATCACTTATTAAAACATATGAATTATTAGGTTTTTTCCACTTTCAAAGTCATAATTTCATTCCTGAAGGTGATGTAGCGCATCAGTCATCATCGTCACAGCGGGCGAACCGTGGTACGCCCATATTTAAAAGTCCCACTGTCGGCATAGCCAGGGATTTCGGTAAAAGAACACCAGAGTTTGATAACGAAGGTACCAAAAAGCAATGATTGGGTTGACGGCATATACTGTGGTGTTAAAAAAATACAAAACGGTGCAGGCGAGATACGAGCCCGGCCGGATTACGAAGTTTACGCTTGACGTGGTGTAGGTGATTTGTCGACGATATTTATTTCATACAGCTGCAATGTTAAAGTAATCTAAAAAAACTGGTTGATTTTTTTAATCACTCGCACAACTGCATTTTAGTTATTTGATTATTTTATAGACACAGATTTTCTGAAAGCGTTAACGTTTATTATTTTATTCATTCAGGTCACCGACAGACTATATCATCACGTTCATATGTACTAGTTATACAGTTTAATATTTTCTTAAATCTAACCTTAATTACAGGCAACAAAAACAATGCACATTAAAGTTTCTATCATATTTTAAGTACAGTTCTAATAAATATTTCAATTACCTATACAAAAAGTAAAACTGTAATGGTAGAAAAAAGACAAACATACGTTTTTACATATTCAGTGTTTACACCAATTACAGATCATATTTTTAGCTATCGAATAAAAAAATGCGCCTACATTCGTCCAAAGATTGATTTAGTATATTTTTTTTACTTTTATCCGTATCCCACAGTAAGCCTATTGTTTTATGGGATATAAAGTATCCTAAATATTAATCCATAAAATTAGCTACCAGCCAGCCCAATTTTCATTGAAATCAATCCAGTAGTTTCAGAGTGATGCCAGACAGACAAAAATAAAAAATAAACATATTTTTGGCTTCTGTATTTATAAGAAAGTAAACTCCAATAAAAATTAAATTAAAAAAAAAACGAAAGTGCAGATTATATACCATTACAGTTTTATTATATGTATAGATTATGACTTTAAAATAAAATAAATCAGTTGAAAAAAAAATACAATGTAAATATTCGTAAATATTTAAAAACAATATGACTTTTTAATTGTAGCGAGTATGCCAAAGAAACTCTCGACTTTCCCTGCTTTAATTTTAACTCATTACAATCTGTTATAAATATGTTATTTACTATCTCAACTTTATCATTGAAGTAATTAAACAACTTCCAAAGAGCGTCGACATTTTTTCAAATGTCTACTTTGAGAATTTCAATGAAATATTTGCGATTGAAATGACTTCTAAACGTTTCAATCAAATTTCTTTAAGAAATATTAATTGTCGATATTTCAACTACACCATTTATTGGAGCGAAATACAAAAATACGTTTGAAAATATGCTACTCTGAAAGCCACATACGGATCGTTTCAGAAGCTTTGCAGGTGTTAATGGATTGAATTCTTATTAGTTCTTGAAATTATTTCAAATCTCAAAAGAAAAATTCAGATGGCTCTTTTGTTTATATAGAGATATGTGTCTTTTATGATACAGTTTGCCTATCTATACAGAGATCTTTGACATTCACAGTAAACCATAAGTCCGATTTATTGAAATTGCTACTTATTTTCGAAGTATTACATTACATTTTGCTATGATCTATTTTCTGTGTGAAACAAACGAGCTATTCTTAAATATAATTGAATTTTGGGAAATACTGACAATTCCAAAATTTGCCATTCCAAAGTGGGAATACCAAGTTGACGGGTATTTTTGCTTAGTTATTGCTAAAGTATTCGGCTAAATAGTGTAAGGACCATAAGCGTAAATATATATAAACTATACACAGATTTATCAACACAATTAACTTAATACATACATTCGTATAATATGATGCTTTTTTTGGATAGTAGTAACACAATTTAACGTACCATTTTGACTCGGGTCCAACAGATCCCATCAGCTACGAATCACACCCACGCAAAAAGTTTAACCCCAAGAACAGTCTCATGGTGGCTTATGACTTTGGCAAACGAAGTGGTAACGATGACAATGTTGATGAAGGTAAAAACTTGGCATCGACCAAACAGCCTATGCTTTTAATTTAATGTGCTGGATTTGTGGTATATATTTAAATAGTCCGAACTCGAAACTTCATTATATTGTTGAACAAAATCATATTCTAAAATTACCAAAATTATTGCTTTCAATGAATTTATATTTTTGTTATTTCAATACTTTGAGCCAAAGCAAATAATAAGTTTACGCATAGAATAACGAATTAAATGTTACATCGAGTAACATTAATTTACAAGTTCAACAACACAGATGAAGCTTGAGTAAGCCTAAATGTACCTAATAAAAATAATTGTTTATCGACATGAATTGCCAATTCGACAGAAGAAGAGATCAGAGTGACGCGCGGAACATTCAAGCCAAACTCAAACATTCTTATCGCCCGCGGCTATGGCAAACGAGCCGAAATGTCAAAAAACGATCGAGGTATTGCTTCGATTATGCCGAAATTATTTAAGAAAATAAAATAAAACGGACCCGTGTGACTTTTTCTATGTCTACTATTACAAAACGGCATTAAGCCGACGAGACAGTTAACATTGGTTGAACGAATACAATCATGTTAAACGCCTTGGAAACTGGCAGTGTCTCAGATGTTAAGCTTTACATGAACGTGAAATTATTTGTACAACGCTTTAAATCCTAGGAATTACATGAGTAATACAGTAAAAAAGAAATATTACGCATTTGATTGTTAATCCTGTTCCATACTTTCCTAGAAGCGAGATGAAGCTACCTAAGCACGAAAGTGGATATCGTTCCGGCTTCCTATGTTCGATATTGGCTACTTAACCGAGCAAAAAACATAAAGCGGACGTAAGCCGAACAACCACGCTTTTAAGGTTGTGGATGAGTAGTAGTTTTGTAGCACCTGTGTTCGTCCTGGCTTATGCAAGAGACTACGATGTATACTCGGAAGAGTACATTAGCACTATTCATCTCCGACTGCCGTAACTGCTCTGTGTTAGCCTTGCAAGAATACAAAATTTGGCATTATTTCGTAATATTTGCTTCAAAGTAACGTTAAAATAAAATTAAAATATGCTTCTTAGTTTTACATATCGCAGTACTTATAGCTTCATATTTTTATTGTATAAATTACTCAAAAACTAAACAAATAAAATCACGTAAGTATTAAGGTACGAATATACCAAAGTTTTTGTGTGTGTGTCAAGTTGATACGACACTTCAACAAATGTCCCCTTTGACACAACTCATTCTTGAAAAGGAGAAAATAAAGGTGTTGATATCCTCGCCAACACACCCTTATTTATTTCCGAGGCTTATGGAAAAAAAGTCATAAAGCTATGTGTGTGCTTACCTTTGATAAGCTTTCATTGTTACTCGAGAAATCTTTCGTACCCTATATAATATACGGTTGCCGTATTGAATGTAGGGAATATTGCCATATAGAATTAATTAAAAGCGGTATCTGTTTGGCGTAAATATCTGTGCTGCTTTGTGTTCGTCGTGTAGGTGATATTATTGTCTAGAATAGGCATGCTCTTGTCTTAAACAACTTATTTTACAGTGGCCGCATAATACTCAGATACAACTTGGGTGAGATATTCGGCCTTCGAATTGTAATCGGAATATCAAATCCTTTTTTATTTTAATTTATTTAAGCTAAACTAAATAATTAATTTTTCATGTACGCTAATTTCTATTTATTAATCGACAATGTAAACGTAAACTATGGCAGAAAGACTCTTAAATATTATACTCCATATTAGAACTAATTAATGTTGATGAATCAGTCTGTTTCGGTTCTATTGAACTGAGTTCGATTCCCTACATTAAGTCTAAATTTTAAAGAAGAGTAATATAGTATTGAAACTAAAGTAATCTTATAATATCTGCCTGGTTATCAACCAACCTCAAGGTGAAAATTTCTCACTAAATATTTATAGAGGCAAACATTTATAGAGATAGAGGTAAAATATATATATATAAAGGTATATCCGAACAGCTTCAATAAATAGCTAGTCCTCCACTGGATTTAGCATGTTACCAACTTGGACTAGATGTTTATATAACGTTAGGTAAGATTATAGCAAAATGCCAAATAAGTAAAGCTTAAAAATTAAACTTTATCAACGATTGAACTACATGGAAGCGTTGATAACATGAAATGACAATATGTATTATATTTGTTGAAAAAATTACTGTAAAAAGAAAAATAATCGGAAATATTAAGAATCAATGAGAATACAGCATTTACAATGTCGATTCTTACCAAAATGTCATGTGGGAATAATTCAATGATAATTATTTTATACAGTGTACGGCTTAGAGAACTTTTGGGATATGCTCGAGTCTGCTTCAGAAAGGGACGCCCAGGATGCTAACGATGAGAAGGTGCTGGAAAGGTAAAGTTATTAGACATACCAACTCATAGCTTCACTATTATTAAAAACGATATATTTTATGGTACCAAAACTGTTATTTTATTTAATACATAACTTTTTAGACCTTAATAATGTTACAACAATTTTTTAAACATAAATAAATTGTTATTACTCTCTATTTTGTTTTAACAAGTTATTCGTTCTATTGCATGTACATATAATACTAGCTCTGCCCGCGATTTCGTTCGCATGTAACTAAAAATTATTTAATAATTTTTGTTGTTTTTTTCAATACAGTTTTGGTTCTATTGCTGATAATGTTACATAGCTTAAAGCCTTTCTCCATGATTACTCTATGAAATACAGAAAGAAGCGGACTGCTAGTTGTTAAGATTAGCGCGTTCAAATAAATCTTCCCACTTTATAATATTAAAAATAGAAGTAATTTCAAAAATGGAAAAGTAAGATCTCATGTTGGGAATGTAGGAAATTATTTAAAAAATATGGCATTACTTTTATGAATAGGGAATAATAAATATAATATAATATTGCCACGATGTCTCCAGTCACACGAAGTTTCTTCTGTATTTATCTTAATGATCTTATTATGTCAAACGTGTACAAAAAATATGTAATGTATGTGACAGGATAACCTTCGTTCTCTATTTTATTTCGACAGCCTGACAATATCATACTACAAGAATACCCCAACATTCTTGTTATGAGATTTTCTCGATTTATGACTTTAGATATTTTTTATATTTATAACTTTCGTTACTATGAAGCATTCCTTCTTGATATGGAAGCACTCTGATATTCTTTTTTTATGTAATAGTGAGCAAACAAGTAGGCCTGTCATCTGACGGTAAGTGATCACCATGGACAACCCACAACATCAGAAGAATCGCGGGTACGTTGCCGGCCTTTATTGGAGGCACTGGCTCTCAAGTGCAACTCCCGGAACACACCTATTGGTATTTGGCGGCAGATTTTCAACTTAAGGGTGGTTGCTATCCAGGCTGGCATTATAAAAAGCCATCATGGTATGGTTTCCTCACGATGTACTCCTTCTCCGAAAGTTCA
Organism: Actias luna; assembly: GCA_039707435.1. Lineage (NCBI taxonomy): Eukaryota > Metazoa > Arthropoda > Insecta > Lepidoptera > Saturniidae > Actias > Actias luna. The sequence goes on along the minus strand of JAZHAC010000008.1, from coordinate 5,356,885 downwards.
GGCTCATTGTAGGAGGATGGATTTAACTCACGTCCTATGACGCGGCGTTCCTACACACTACCACTGAGCTATCATAGCTTATGAATATATTAATCATGTCCTTATATAACTAGTAACAAAAAAGGTGTGCCTAATACCACACAACAAAATTAAAAAGTCACTATATTTCTCCCACTCCCTTAGTCGCCTCCAGCCGATTTTACTCGAACGAGCATCACACAAAAAGGTAGGGGATCAGAAAGATCCATAAAAAGTTTCATTTAAAAAATTTTGTGTATTCCAACCACTGAACTTACATGCTTATTTTATGTCGTGTGCACATGATAGATAATATTTTAATTCTTTATCTCACAACTCAACCATTAACACAATTAATTTCACTAAAATGAGCAAAAGAAACTATTGGTTGTCAAATAGGCACCTACAAATATTTGAGTCGACTGTGGTAGCTAGGTTATGAAACTGTTCTACTTCATAAGGCGATTTTTAAATTAGAAAATAATGGTAAATGTATAGGTTTCCTTCGTGTTATTACTCACAATCTGGATTTTATTATAATTATGTATAGGTTTATTTATTTTACCATTTAGTGTTTTTTTTTTTATCGTAGAAAAATGCATTAACGCAACCCTTCCAGCCCGGAAATACGCACTAAAACCCCACGGTAATCTGTCACCTACCAAATTTATTACATACCCTAATATATTAACAATTAAGTGATTTTGAAATGTCACCGGGCTATTGCAGTCTCAGCAAATTCGAAAGTGCTTCTACTGCATGTATAAATTAGTTTATTAGTCCAATTTCTATCGGAATATAATTTAACGTCAGTACGTGCGAACATTAAATTTATTGCAAATGGAAACGATCAATTTAATTAACTCTAATTTATTAATGACCCTATCGAAACGTTAGGTTTTAATAGCGTTAGTATCGCTGCGAAGCTGGTATTTAGAGGCTTCGATAAATGCATACACCTTTTGTAAGTATCAAATTTTGTTGTTTGTGCGGTTTAGTACATTAAAGTTCAAGGCATTATGTCTTCAGAATGGATTCTTAGTACACCTTTCCTCTGTATCTGAATGATAATGATTTCACATTTTTACAACTTACCAATGTTTTTAACGAGGCAATTTGTACTTTAGAAAAGAAATTCGGTAGATTTATTATGGTAACTGTGTATCTTTCTTTTTGGACAAACTAAAAGACATTTTCCCACTTGATCTGGTGATGAGCAAAGTATATTGTAAGTATAGTGGTGATTACCGAAACGTGATAATATAGACATATTTTTTTAATTTTATAATTTATCCTGAGTAAGTAAAGTGAAGCAACTGTCATAACACAGCAAAAGGTATCTGTTGGCAGATGTTCAACTTGAGGGTGATAGTTAGTTTGGTGAACATTACAGAATACTCTACCACCATGCTATGGTCTTAAACCGATGCTTTCGTTTACATTCCACAGGTTTATTGCATGAATACGAACTCACATATATTGTCTACGTTAATTACAATAGAAAAAGTTTTCATAGAAACTACTAAAATAGTAATGCCTTATTATCATTAATAATAACGTTATTACTACATTAATAACGGAGGCATTTATATTATAATATTTTTATTGAGAAAAATATGATCTTTATTGCGATAATAATAAGAGTCATAATCCAAGATGTGGGCTAACAACTTAATGGATTAAAATAGACACTTCGATGGAATTTCGGAAAAGCGAATCAACAAACATGTATAGTAAGTTTATTTTAGTAATAATGCAATACGGTAGGGCAAACTTGTTCATCTAGATAACAACTACATTAAACAAGGTATAAAACACGTCATAGTAGTGGAATAGACCCATAGAGTATACATATGTGGAGTGGTATGGATCTATTTTCAATTAGGTCGCGATGTATATGGTGGTAAACTCGCCACAGTGACTCTCGTTTGGTTTACTGAGTTTCAGAAACGGAAGAGTAAATTAGTGCTCCCATGAAATATTGTATTTACTGCATCCATTAATGCTATATTCATTTTCAGTATTCCCCTGGACTGGCTTGTAAATGAAATTCTAAACAACCCCGATTTCGCGCGATCTGTGGTCCGCAAATTCATCGATCTAAATCAGGTACTGTGTCAATTTAATGAATCATCGAATTATGACCGTCTCTTATCATTAACCAAACACACTACAATAAAATATTATATTATTAGGTAATATTGTATTTATATCTATAATTAATATTTTAATTAAAAGTCAAGATTATGACTCAAATATGGGGCTACAAAACTAGCTATATGTTTGAATGATTAAACATTGTTTATCAAAAAGTAAGTTATTGGTAAATTGAGGCAGCCAGTGGGTCGGTTCTTATATTAAATCAAAACTTAACATCATATGCGAAACATAAGTATAGAATAGGACATATTTAATAAGGTGCATAATTTCATTTCAATTTAGAACATTTTGAAACTTTGAGAAACTTTGTCGTTTTTATTTTTGGTAAATATTTTTGAGCCTCAAACTAATCTTGTTTATAGTAATAACTATATAAATTAGTATATTAGAAAAATTTCGCGCCAATGGCTTTTGCCGCAGAGTCACCAACAAGACAAATGAAATGATGTATATTAGCCGCGGTATACTAATATATATTATATTTCAAACCTTTCAAACTATAACTTGAAATAGTTTGTCCAACATAGTATTATTTGTAAAATTTAAATATAATTACTCCTGAAGTATATGCGTATGCATAGTCAACCAGTGTTTAGCTTACTCTCAACCTGTTAGAAAAGGGTTGAGGAAATTTACCCTTAGTAGTACCTGGCTACGTCCTTTTGCAATCACTATTTATTACATAATATGTATTGTTACAATACATCAGGAAAATATGTATGATGCAAACATTCTGCGTTCTTATCGAGTTTTAGTTATGAACTAGTTATTAGTAAATGCGGTCATGATATTGTATGGTTTAAGTATCACAAACAGGGTGTTTATTTCAGAACGTTTCGCCGCTATAAACGGATATCAAAGTAGAATTCACAGAAGCTATTTTAATATCCTTTCAAAATTGTTTGTCGTTTGTAAATATAAAGTTTAGATCTCATACTTTTTTTTGCGAAATTTATTTCGGAGATGTTTTGGAAGCTTAGTAAACAGTAATTTTAAATATTGAGCTTTTTTAACTAAAGAATGCTCTCTTGCCTAAACCTTTACGCATTTATATCTAAAGGATTATAATAATTTTAAGAATAAAATCTATACAAATAATAAGAATGTAAATTTATTCGTCTTTGTACTTTTAAAGTAATGTGAAAAAAATTGTTACAATTGACTAAGAATAAATGTAATAAAATTATTTTACATCATTTTTCGAAATGTCTGTCTGTTTGTGCTAAAGTACAACGTTTATTATAAAACGTCAACAAGAAAAGTATAAAGTATATCCTCGAGTAACATTTAGTCTTTATTTCTCTAAAATCTGTTGATTCTTAAATTAAAAGTTAAAAGTTATTGTAATTTGAATAATGACACAAAATTAAATAATTTTAGTACCACGCGAACGAAGTCGTAGGCACAGCTAAAGCTTTTTTTAATGCCCGTCTGACTATCTACCAACCTTAAATAGAAAAACTACCGCTAAATACTTATAGATGTGTTCCGCCAATTGCACTTGAGAACCAGTCCCTCCACTACTAGGCTTAGTATGTCCACCATCTTGGGCTACATCGTCATTTAACTATAAAACTATAAAAAAAAACACGAATTTGAATTAGAACATTTAGCTTTGTATAATTAAGATTTTATATGATCCGTTAAAAACTACTGATAAGCTTTTAAACACTCAAAACTATTTTATAGGTAACGTAGTAATGCTAAAATCGCATTAAAAATTCTCTAAAAAATTAAACGTATTCTGCCTTGTAATGTTTATGTTATCTATTATATTACGAATTAATTCTACATTTATTTTAAAAATATTCGAATATATGTATTTCTAACTGACCCGGTGAACTTTGTATCACCTATACTCTAGAATGCTAGATGGCGTTAAAGTAGCTAGATTTTGAGATTTTTTGACAAACAATTTTTTTATCTTTCGTATTTTTTTTTAATTAAAAATTATCCTATCTTACTTCTAATACCTTCAAGAATATTTGTACAAAATTTCATGATGATCAGTTTAGTAATTTTCGCGTGGAAGCATGACATACAAACAAACTTACATTCACATTTATAATATTAGTAGGGATAATATGTTCAACTTACTATTTGTAATTAAATAATTGTAGAACTTCAACGGGTTGTTACTGGTTTTGTTTGTTCAGCTACAATTAAGACGACGGTCTTCACAGGCAGATAAAGTTACATAAAATTTTAATATCTCTTCTGCGTCCTTTAGATTTCAGTCTCGAAATGAACAATAAATTAAATTTCACTAATATTAAGTTTACATAACAAATAAACAACATTTGTATTTTGAAGTTTTTGAGGAATATAAAATGTTATCTAATTTTTAGAAGTTATTACATAGACGAATAATAGACATATTACATACCGTAATAAATGAGCGAGTTATCACTCATTCATTTATTACGGTATATTCAAAGTTATCTAAGCTCAGTAACTTAAAATTTGTCATGTAATTTTTTTTATAGTTAAGGTTATGTTCACAATCGCACCACATGTTAAATGTAGATATGGACCAACATAGTCCACCATATTGAGGACACCATAAACCTAGATGAAGGGGCTGGTAATCAAATGCAACTGCCGGAATACACTCATAGGTTTTTGGCAGCAGATTTTCGACTAAAGAGTGGTAATTAGTCTGGCAGTCATTAAAGAAAGCCCTAATCCTATGCTTTGTTTTCAGAAAGCTCAGGCTCATTGAGTTGGATTAGCACTTACATCCTTTGACGCGGCGTCCATACACACTAAAAACTGAACTATCATCGAATTTATAAGGCTTATTAAAACGAATTATATAATCGCATCTGCTTCATGTAAAAAACTTGAACGAACTCGAGGATACCAGTTAGTATCTTTTAGCGGTGATGTCCGACTGTAAATAGTTCCATAAAATATTCACATTTATTTAGTAGAAAATAATAGATAGCTTCGCCTGAAATCGATATTTGATCGACTTATATAAAATAAACTTCATTAAGGATCATTTTGGAAAGGAAACAAAAATAAAACCAGAATTTTGAACATCGGTAAATTCAATATTGCCTTGACATCGATAATAATCTTGCATTAGCGTTTAGGATGATGAGAAAATATCTCAATTTAAGATCAAACGGAGCAACTGTTCACAGCTCCTGGAGTTTTATAAAGAAATATACCAGGTACATCCTACGGAATGAATGCAGAAAAACATGAAGAATGAAAAATCTTATTCCAATCTATCATCTGGTCCTGTAAAATCAAACTTATGTTTTAATATGCCTTATTTTATAATAATTTTATAATAAAAATAATTTCCTAATAACCAGTCTTCATCTATATGTAATATATTGCTATCAAATAGATACGATTCCTTCTAGACACTAAATACGATAGATAAGATTCCTTATTATTATTAACTAGTTGACCCGGTGAACTTCATATCACCTATACTCTGGCATGCTAGATGGCATTAAAGTAGCTAGATTTTGAGATTTTTTTATATTTCGTAAAAAAAAAAAAAAATTTAATTCAGTAATAAGTAACCTATGTTGCTTCTAATATACCTCCAAGACTATGTGTTCAAAGTTTCATGGGGATCGGTTTACTAGTTTTCGCGTGAAAGCGTAACTGTAGCTGTAAAATCAGTTACATTTCCTTAATATCACTAATAAAATTAATAATTATAAAATAATGTTAATAGTTCAGATTTACTATCATTATATTTGTTTCAGGACGGTATGCTGTCATCGGATGAACTTTTGAGGAACGTCTAAGATAATATTCGCAAACAGGTTTTGAGTGCTTACCCTTACGTTGAATTCGGTTCCTCCACGTCTAATTTTATTGAAAATGAAATACTCTATTTAATATTTAGTTACAATACTATGTAATTTTACTGTGATGTATGTATATAAATAAAATCCAAAAAAATAATCAAATAAATAAAAAGGTAAAACGCTTAGTGTTTGCGCTCAACTATTTAAATGTTTTTCCTTTAATATAAATTATAGAATTGTTAACCGAACATGTTTAATTGTAAATAATATTTTAAAAATATACTATCGATGGCGTAGGAATTTGTCTGTCCATAGGATACTCATAATATCGTAAATAAAATATAGATAAATAATACTTGTTGTTTAAAGTTATAACTTTCCTTTCTGTATCTATTTACATTCTGTAGTTATCTGTTTTCCTGTATAACCAATAGGAAGAGATACAAGACTAAAGGTATTTAGTGTTTAGTAACTATTTTTATCTGTATATGTACACTTGAACTATATCTATCTCATTCTAAACTGCAAAGAACAAAAGAGATATATGATAACATATCTTCATATTATTTCCTATTTATAGGCTGGGTTCAAGTTAAACTTAATAAAGTCAATTTTTGAAAATAGGATACTTAAGTAATAAAATCTGTTCCTTATATACTCTACATACATACATAACTGTAAAACATATAATCATTACTGTATTAAAATTTAGATGATAAAATATTCAAAAATCTATTAAATGTATGTCTAGATACCCACTGTCTAAACAATTTGTTGTTAGTATAATTGTCGACGTTATGAAAAATAAAATATATGTCGGGTATCAAAAAAGTGTTTTTATTGCAAAACCAACAATATGACCCTTGTACTTACATAATTAAAAAAAAATACTGATCAAGCTTTTAACATTTTTTTGTTCAATATGTAAATTATAGTAATAGAAAATATTTGAAATTCCATATGAATATTAAATTGGATAGGAAACTTTATATATTCCAAATCATAAATAATATATGTGATATGATGTATACAGAATTATTCTCTTTTTTGTAATCAACAGAGCTTTTTTCGATAGTAACTTTAAAAGTAATTTAAAATAGAAACTATTTTATATGTAAAACATATAATTTTTTATAAGAAAATATTCTTGATAATCAAATCCAGCTCTCTAAAAAAGCTGATAAATGAATGAGCGAGAAATTAATAGTTCCATAATGACGTTTTCCTAAACTGAAAACCAAAGTTGATTTGGATTTTGGAGTCACGTATCATTACGTATAATGTCTGGCCATCATCAGCTATATATATATAACAGACTTCTTGTCAGTTCGTGTAAAGGCTTCGTGTCAGGATTTTCATTCCTGGCGCCTCTTCAATATAAGGGCCGGTGACAAAGAATATTTACTATAAATCTGGATAGAACTGCGCTACCCTGCTTATTTACGCGAATTTAGTTCACTGCGTGGGATGTGTCGACTTACTAATTCCGCAATAGACTCATAATGTATTTCACCGTGTCTTTTTAAAACTTTTTATCTGAACAATTGTCTTGGTATGACAGTTGTACAATTATTCAACTATAATTTAGAGTACTTAAAATATAAAAACGTTACTACCTAATATATCATTAAATCCCTTGAAAATTTTACTGGTTTGTAATTGGAGAGTTCTGGTTTATTTTGTTGTTGTTGTTTTTTTTTATAGTTAAGGTTTTAGCGTTATGGCCATAATCTCACTTGATCTTAAGTGATGATACGGTCCAAGTTGGTAGACAAGCTAAGCCTGTGGAGGAACTGGCTCTCATGTGCAGCTGCTGGAACACACCTGTTGATATTTGGCGGCAGTTTTTCAACTTGAGGGTGATTGCTAGCCAGCAGGACATTAGAAAAAGCCCTACCACCATGCTATGCTTTCCTCACGATGTTTTCCTTCACCGAAAGCTCAAGCTCGTTGTAGTTGGTTGGATTTGAACTCACGTCCCTTGACGCGAAGTCGTTCATACTACCACTGAGCTATCAGCGCTTCAATTATTTGGGTTCCAACAAGATTCTATTATATCGTTTCATATGAAGCAAAAAGGTATGTCCAATAAAACAAATACTTCAGTTAGCTGAAGGGAGCATTCTCTCACTACCTGAGCTAAAATTAAGTTATAGTATCCCGCTTGGGCTTTGAAATAGTGTATGGATGGTGCGGACAACTCGTGGTTTGTTAATCGCTCGACTTGTACCATGATGCAATTTTGAATTAACACAAACCGTCAGCCCAGTAAACTGTGATGAGTTAATTAGCTGTTACTTACTGAGTTAGCCATGTCCAATTTGCAATCATGTTACAAGTGAACTTAATAGTAAAAAGATGTGGTAAGATTAAGCGAATAGTTTTCCACATGTGCACGGGATTCGGTAAGGGAGTACCAAATTATTTCATTCAGTGTTAAAAACAAAATTGGCTGCTACGGGATACTCGGTAGATGTAAAACATTAAACTTAGACAATAATCAAAATATAAAGAAAAATAATTATAGTAGTAGCAGCTCACTCAGAGAAACTACGATCTGGGTACACACAGCGACAGCACACAGACAGAAGCGACATGATAGAAGTGACGTAGAGGGGACATGACGACATAAGATAGTGTTATGTCGTTAGCTGTGACGGCATACGGGTCGATAGGACTGCCAAGGCACGCCAATACATGTTTCACATTAAAGTAACACCAAATTATTTTAATACCTAATATCTATTTTTTTATGTTGCGCAGCATAGCGGCTGGTAGTGAGTAGTGTTAAGTATAGTCCAATCAAATCAGCCGCACCTGAAAATGAACTAATTTTACTGCCAGTCATCGCTGTCATGCGGACTTGCTTTTCACGCATCTTTTAATTTAACCGAAATTAACCGAAGTTAACCGAAATACAGCTCCACAGTACGACAAAATACCAATCAGCACACTTTTTAGTTCGCGATTCAATAATATAATCTATGACTAAGTCCACAAATCTAATAGGAAATTAAGAATATATTTTACATATAGAATTTGTGTAAACTCAGAAGCTCATTAAAAAAAGGTTTTTTATTATTAATCACAAATCATACCTATAAACAATAACTTAGATATCAGTATACCTACATACACTTGTTCGTGTAATAAAATCTTTCTTTTAGAAATAATGAAGACCTTTGATAAACCATTGAATAGAGCTACATCCAACTTTGAAACGTGTAACTAAATAAGAGTGCGCATCCACTAAGGTGCGAAACTTTAAATGAATATAAGAAAGTTGTTACAGTCCTTGGCACTGCTATGCAACGATAAAGTTCTGTTTTTGTTTTCTAACATAAACCTGCTAGGTTAGTTTCGTTCGGGTTAGTTTTTTTGTTTTTAATATAGTCACGATAATAATTTTATTATCTATATTCATATTAAAAATCGGAAAAGTTTATTTTTGAACGGGTTAATCATACGAGTTACTAATCGGATTGCCTGTTATTTCTGTATTTGTTAGAGTAATCATTAAGGAAGGCTTTAAGCTACTTAACATCACGCTACCACTAATAGGAACAAAGCTGTATTTTGGAAAATGGTACAAAAATCGGTATAAATGAAAAAAAAAAAATACCACGCGAACGATGTCGCGTACATAGTGATATTATAGAAAGAAACTATTGCAGTGTGAAAAGAGTATTCTATGATATAACATTTATAAATAAAATTTGGTACGATGATGGCTCAGTTGGTAGCGTGTAGGTAAGTTCGAATCTCTGCAATTTGCCTGAGCTTTCGGTGAAGGAAAACATCGTGATGAAACCATAGCATGATGGTAGGGTTTCTTATAATGCCCGCCTGGTAAGCTACCACTCTCATGTTGAAAGTCTGCAGCCAAATACTTGTAGGTCTGTTCTTGCAGTTGCATTTGAGTGCCAGTCCCTCCACTAGGCATAGAGTGCCGACCATATTGGGCCACATCGCCACTTGACATCATGTAAGATTGTGGCCACAGCGCATAATCTTATAAATAAAAAATAGCTCTATGTTGTTCTGGCTACATTCTATCAACAAGTATTACAATAAAGTAAAACACTAAGAGACCTTTCATAGCATTGTCCGCATAAAGAGACATTAAACCAGCCCTATCAATCATGTATAAATAAATTCAAATGTTCGTTTCGATTATTGACAGTTCTGAATATGATTAATTACATTGTCATATGTAGCACTTATAACAATAGAGTACTTGTCTTAAGGTGAACAATAATTCAACTCCATATGTATGATTATGGTACAGCTCATTAATATTAGATAGTATAATTTAGATGAGTGACGCCGTACAAACGATACAGCCGTAAGCTGAAAATAATAATATGTAGAAGAGTAGAATACTAACATTTGTCTCTTCAGATCTTATGGTTTCAACCATATAGTTCCTGGACGACCGAACAGCTCGGTATGTTTATTATAAACTATTTTTATATTACGAAATAAACGAGAAATAAACGAATTCATTTGACTTGAATAAAACCATTTGTGCATCTTACCTCACTTTCAGCTTAAAGGGCCTTTGTTCAATATATGTAAAAAAATAATTAACGTGCCTTCATATGTTTATCTTTAATAGTTTTCTAAACGTTTAATCTGACTGTAATAAAACTTTGGTGCGTTTTTCTGCGTACGTTTTCGAGGGTTCTTAGCTCAAAACAAGAAGACTACATTCTGTGTGTGACTAAAAACGCCTATCGGGTAAAAGTAGTAAAAAGTAAAAATGAAACAAATATGTACATTAAGTTGAATTTATTTCAGACTAAAAACTAAAATGTTAGTATTGCTTTAGAAAATGAGGATAAGTAATTAGGAGTTGCCTAAAGTGAAACTACGTGCTACTTTGAGATTAACCATTTTAATGGTAATTATATTTGGAATGTCTCACGTAGATTATTACCAGAAAAACCATTCTCTCCACCTTGATTATGTGACAAAACTTTACGAGCTCATAACGTAAATGATGGCAACACTTACCTGTGATATTTAGTGCTAAATTATTATTTTTATTATAACAAAAGCTTACAACTTTGTTATTAATATTCGTTATTATATTCATACGCAAGTTGATGTGCTATTTTTAACACAGTTTAATTAATAACTTTTCTTTATCATAATGTTGACACATATGGTACACAAGTAGAAGCTTACTTTTACCAATTTTTTAACAATATTTGTACCGTAAATTAAAGAAACCGTAAAATTTGAACTTTCTGAGATCATAATATTAATAGATTCATTTCCCCGAATTGATAAAGCTTAAAAACAATATGTCGATTCGTTTTTAGGCCTTTGTACTGAAAAATCTAGGAGTAAATAAACGGTTAATTACAAATTAACCTTGAAATTTTGTAACAAGGTTAATTTAGCGAAAAAAGTCTAGAACTTTTACTGAGCGTTCAATTCTCTACAATAATATATATTTTTTTAATTACTTGAGTATATTCACCAGACAAGTTCAAAACCCAAAAAAAAATAATTTGACTTTTTCTTTACATTATTATTGAAGAATCCGATTTACCAATAGAAACATAAAAAGCCTCCTTTGTAAAGCGTTTAATTCTCTACAAAATATGTCAAGATTTTTACAGTACAACCATTCGATCGTTACTTACAAAAATCAAAAGCAACAAAAACAATTTTTTCCCTTTGTTATTCTTATGGCAAATCGAAAAGTGTGATACGGAGTATCTTAATATTGAAATTAAGAGCTTGTCTCGTTATAGGCTCAATTTTATACCTAAACAAAACTTTTGACCTTGGTTTCGAAACAAGAAACGTTTTTTTTAACATCCTTATCTAATCTATCTATATATCAGACTATTCGTGAGCAGTTCTCGTATATATTGGAAACGGCTCTAAAGAATTCGACGTTATTTTGTATTTAGAAAAATTTTTGCTTTGTAAATTCACCTGTGCAGTTGTATTTTACGTAAGAATGCAGTTTTCTTTAAAGAAATATATATTAATTAAGGTTGTGTTTCTTAATTTTAAAACATTGGATGTGTAACACAATTAAAAAAAAACCGAGTCAACCTCGGTCACCGAAGTACTATTTATTAATGCTGGTAAAATTATCATTAATAATAAATGAATTTAAACGTTGGTCTTATATACATAAGTATGTATATTATAACATCAATTTATGCATTGGTAATAAACTATATCGCAGATACTGTAATTACATTTATTACGTAATAGATACAATTTTGATCTTAAGTCAGAATTTATAGTTGTCTACGTGAATGCTTCATACCCACATATATTTAGTTATCTCAATTCTAGCTATTACTGTACTGAATTGTTGAATTTACGATAGTCAAAAGCTCTGGTGATAATTTACTGTCGGGCGTAGAATTGTCTGCTACATATTCCCACAAAAATTAACCCTTGTCGATATTTCTTTTTTAATACTCCATGCTCTTTTAAATATTACATGATAACTGGTTCTATAAAAAACGGTATAGTATAGCTCTAAGTTTAGAAAGTTACTAAAATCGTTTAGTAAGTTTGTTAGCACTTATAATTGACGTACTCATAATAGATTGTCTGTCACCCGTGTAATCGGATTACTTAAGGTTTAACTTGTTTATGCCTAGCCTAAAATACCAATATAGAGTAGGAGATAGCTCAGTTGGTATGTGTACGGACGCCGCGTCAAGAGACGTGGGTTTGAATACACCTAAATTGAGCTTGAGCTTTCAGTGAAAGAAAACATCGTGTTGAAACCATAGCACAGTGGTAGAGCTTTTTCTAATGCTGATCTGGCCAGCCACCACTCTCAAATTGAAAAATCTACCGCCAAATACCTATAGGTATATTCTGGTAGTTGCAATTGCAAGCCAGTCCTTCCACTAGGTTTACCGCGAAATTGTGGTCATAACGCTAAACCTGTACTATATAAAAAAAAAATGTAAGTTACACACTTTGATAAGGATAATTGACACATTAGATACGAAGAATCTCAATAGATGTATTCTAGTTTAGTTGTATAAACGTTTTAATGCGAAGCCTTTTCCTGTTCCGGTACGTTAGGACTTTTGGTATCAGGGCCCAAAGGAACCTAATCAACCGAAGACATAAAATAACAATAGCACTCTTGTTGCTTCTATCGATACATATAAGTATCCACTATTAATAATATATTTATTTATTTTAGGATTTTGGTCAATACAAGTACATGTGAATTTACACAAACCTTTTTTTTTACATAATATTTACTGTATATCAACTGCCAATCTAACAAATTTTAATTACGTAAATACGATTTCTCTATATTATATTTAAAATTCCCATGCCATTCATTTTAAGACTAGTTTGAAAAAGTAAAATATTCATACGTTCATTATTAATTATAAACAAGAACTCTATAAGTTTGCAGCAAATGGAATAACGCAATAAAAACTTTCATGTAAACTTTACCCCTTTTGTCATTTCACCCCCGGTATATATTTTTGCGAGAAAAAGTAGCCTATAGCCGTCTCCATGGTCTAAAAGCTCGGCGAAGGTGTAAAAGCCCAACAGGCAAACAGCATATGTCCATTAAAAAAAATCCATAGCCCCAATCTTATCTATACCAAACTTCATCATTATCTATTCAGTGGATAAGGCGCGAAAGCGTAAAAAAATAAACTAAGAATCTCACTTTCCCATTTAAAATATTATGAAGGATAATTTTCCCAACGCTTAAATCAAATGAAACAAACGGTTTATTCATGTTGCCAATGACAAAAACAATTATACCTTTGTGAAACAGTTTCCCAGAATATATATATTATCGCTAAATAATTCTAAAATATTGCCAAAAAAACATGAAAAAATTACTTTGACTTTGAAGGTAACTTAAATAATGTGCAAACCTTAAAATTCATTAAATATAGTCGAATTTCGATCATTGGGTGATCACTACTTTGTTTAATATATTTAAGTTTCATTAAATCTTCGCATAATACAGGAAGAAAATTACGCGATTCTACTTATAACACGATCATTCTTAGGAATTTTATTTTCAAATATTTCCTGAACATCTTATTAACATTGCAGTGGCGGATTTTACCGTCTCTACCTACCTCTACAATTAGATTCCACATAGGACTACGTAAGTTGTATAAGAAAAATCGATATAGGACTTAGATTGTAAGTGGTGAAACATAGTATCTAGCAACAGTTAGGTTTATGTATACGTATGAATCATATCAGTTTCAAAATAACAAAACAAATATACCGTAAATTTGCCGTCTCTCAAATTTGCCGCCTTAGGCTCCAGCCTACTCAGTCTACTGGTAAATCCACCTCTATAACATTGATTATATTAATTCATTTTTATACAACGGTATAAGATTTAAATGAGATATTTACCTTATATTTGTTTTGTTGTTAGCTTACCTACTGATTAATAAAATTTTACTTAAAATATAAACAGTATGAATATGAGTACTGTGAGGAAGATAGATTTAATGAATTTTAAATGAGACTTCCTCTTTAGAGCGTTTCTAGACTACCCGATACGATATAGTCAAGGAAAAATGTTTTAACTGTCACCTACAAAAGCTATGAAATATTTTTTTTTATATATAAAAATCTTATGTGGGCTTGCTAATGATAATTTATTTTAAATAAACTCAATTTCTAAACGATTTACATAATGTCGGTCATTTGTCGGCCAAGTTGTCTTACAACAATTGCTAACGTTAAAATAAAAAAAGTGAATTGTGTGTGACTTTGACATGTGTCATCCCATACATCTTTTATACTTTCTTTCCTTTACTAAATGTTGAAAGTTAGGCTTGGGGAATTGTTATTTCTTTAGTTATGGTTTTGCATTAAGGCCATAATCTCACGTGATCTTAAGTGACGATACGGCCTAAATTGGTAGACACGCTAGACCTGTGGCGGGACTGGCTCTCAAGTGCAACTGCCAGAACACACCTATTGGTGTTTGGCGGCAGATTTTCAACTTGAGGGTGGTAGCTAGCCAGGTGGGCATTAGAAAAAGCCCAACCACCATGTTATGGTTTCCTCACGATGTTTTTCCTTCATCGAAAGCTCAAACTCATTGTAGGTGGATTCGAACTCACGTCCCTTGACGCAAAGTCCGTACAAAATACCACTGAACTATCATCGCTTCAAATTTGTTTGTTTGGAAGTATTAATAATATAAAACAATATACAACAATATATATATAACAATATATATATATATATTTAGTGAGTGCTAGCGATGTGTCGTACTTCGAACACAACAGATTTAGTACTGGATGTTTCAGTCTCAGAACAGTGAACTCTGAGATGGTTATGGAGGTCATACAAGGCATGAAATCGAACGCTCGGGGGTCTGACGGCATCTCACTAGATATGTTACTGATGACTTTACCTTGGTCTCTAGAGGCTATAACCTCTATCATCAACAGGTCTATTACTTCCTCAACTTTTCCCAATGCATGGAAAATAGCCATAGTGTCACCAATCCCTAAAACTACCCACCCTGCCAGTGCCAAAGATCTAAGGCCAATAAGTTTACTGCCATGTATATCCAAAATTCTGGAGAAGTTGGTGTCCAATCAACTCAGGCAGTACTTGGAAGGGTCAGGTATACTCCCAGTAGCTCAATCTGGATTTCGCACAGGATATAGCACATCCACTGCCCTCCTTGACGTAGTGGATAACATCTTGGTAGCTAGGGATCAAGGTATGGGATCGATCCTCGTTCTGCTGGATTTCTCTCGCGCATTTGATTCCATAAATACCTCTCTTCTTCTTTCTAAACTTTCTTACTATGGATGTGACTCACCAACTGTGAAGTGGTTTCGCAGCTATCTTAGTGACAGGTCACAATATGTTCAGATGACTAGTCATAAGAATGGGCACATTGCAACTTCTGCTCTCTCCCCAGTTGCCAGAGGCGTTCCCCAAGGGTCCATTCTTGGACCACTTCTCTTTATCCTATTCAGTTCTGATATATGCAATAATATTACAAACTGCAAATACCATCTCTATGCTGATGACCTTCAGATATACACTTCTTTCCATCCCCGGAATTGTGGCGATGCGGTACTAAAGCTTAACTCAGATTTAAACAGAGTAGCTGACTGGGCTGGTCGAAATTCCTTACTGTTAAATCCTGCGAAATCCAAATATATGATTTTAGGCTCAAAAAAAATTATTGCTGATGTTCAAAACTCTAAGCCAGACATAAAAATCGAGGACTGTCCGATAGAATATGTTCAAGAGGCTCGTAATCTGGGTGTTGTGTTTGATGGTGAATTACATTTCGAATCCCACATTCTTGAAGCGGTCCGTAGCTGTTTCTATAGACTGAAGCTTCTTTATCGGGTTCGCCCTTATCTAAGCGTGGACATGCGAGTGACCCTATGTGAATCACTTGTCCTATCTAAGCTCAACTATGCAGACACTGTGTATGGTTCATGTTTGCTCAAGAGAACTGAGAGGCTCATACAAAGAGTTCAAAATGCTTGTGCTCGGTTCTGCTTTGTTGTTCCACCCCGTACTCACATTACCCCATACTTGAACAGGGGAAATGTAATGAAAATGGTGGCACGTAGAAAGCTACATTTTGCAACACTACTATTCGGTGTAGTACTTAATAAATCCCCAGTATACCTCTATAATAAGCTAACATGGTCGGGTTCTCACAATAAACATAATACCAGAGCTTCAAGATATCTCATGGTAATGTCAAGACATAAGACTGCGGCATTTCGAGGTAGCTTTAAATTCGCTGCAACCCGATGTTGGAACGACCTCCCACCACCGTTTCGTGTTCTGAAAACAGTGCGCTCATTTTACAAAAAATTTAAACATCATTTACTCACCTTGCAAAATTCTGTTACATAACAAACCTGTGGTTGCGCACGCTGCATTCCGGTCCGCGGTAGATGTGGGCTTGGGATCGTGTTAGTCCATTCTATACTGATTGACTATGGCTTCTCCGATTTTTCTAGTTCCGCCAATGTTAAGGATAATTTAGCTATATTAATAACGCAATTTACGTATTTATTTATTTATTTATTTATTCATTTTATGTCATTCTTTGTTTTCTTTTTTCTTATTATATTAAACAGTAGTGCTGACCGTGACATCACGATGGGCCATCGGAAAACCAGCGCTGCAACGCATCGTACGTTTTTCGCCCTAATTTTCATTATTATCTATGTTAATCATTTAGTCAGTGTGAGTTTCGTAATAAATATATTTTCTTTCTTTCTTCTTTGTTTCTATATGTACACACATATATATGTACGTGTTTTTAAGAAAGTTATATTCTATATATTAATACGGGAAGCAATAACTTTGTACACCTTTTTACGAAAATTTCGCGGACGGAGGAGTAAGAAATTTCGCATACTTATACACCGTTAAAATTTTTTGTAATATTACAATCTCTTTACAAGACACATGTCATGTAAAATTACAATCCAGTGTGTACCAAAATGAAGTTACTATACTATTGAGGTAATTTTTCTAAACACTTTCATAAAACCACTATAATAAGTTGCAATTATACAAAATGCATGTATAAACAGTACACATATAGTAATTTTACAAATCAATTCATTAATTACAAATGAAAAGCGTTATAAATTTACAAGCTTTGTTTTTAGTCTTATTCATAACAACTTTATGTAATATTACAAAGAAACAATGTAACTTTGATTACAATGAATTTATTATATATTCAAAAATCATCATATTATTTTTACTTCTTTAATTGTAAAATTACAAAGTACGTAGTAATTTCGCCAAAAATTAGAATAAGTTAGCCGCAAATTGTAATTTTGCTAAACTTCAACTGTAAAAATTATTTGTAAAATTATTATATTTTTACAAATCATAATTATTGTAAAATCCGATATCACACTGTTGAAAATGCTCGTAAAATTACAATCTATTTACAAATTGAAGATTAAGTAAAATTGCAACTTTGTCCAAACTAAAATACGATTACCATACAATTAAAGTCATTTTCTAAGACATATCAGAAAAACACTATTAAAAGTTTGAGTTTTACAGCTATATTGCATAAACTCTATATGTGTTGTAAATTTACAAATTGATTTATCATTAATAAATTAAAAAAAATATATATTTACAAGTATTTATCCCAAAGAAATATCATAATATTATATTACAATGAAAATAAATGAAAATCACTTAATTGTCTCAATATTTTTGATGAATTGTAATTTTACCAAAAAAATTTTGCAAAATTAAAATATCTCGTAAACTATTGACAAGTAGTCGAGACATCTTGCGAATGAAATTTAGAGAGAAGAATAATAAACAAATTGAAAAAACCGCATTACTCTACGACTAATAGCTTACAAAATATCAATTTTTTAATAAAAACTCTGTGAGTTCTGAGCGTACGCTCATAAACAAATATCTCTATCTCGGAGATAATTTAATCAATTTTATTTTTTCTCTTTATTATAGATCTTATCTAATTCTGCCACTACTACCACTAGTTCTATTATGAAAAAATTCAGCTTAAAAAAATTTTTTGCAGATGCTATTTTGATTAAACCGAATTTTATAGTTTTTTGTCGTTAAAAAATCATTAATATTAAAAAATGCACTTTTTCTTATTCAGGAAGCTACTTTCATCAATGCATTGGATACAATGAAAATTATAAAAAAAAAATTTGTTTATTGAAAATAAAAAGTTTTAAAAATTTTCGTTTGTTCGATGTGATTCGAACCACTCATTCTAGCAGATTTACTCATACATGTGCATGCCAGTTTATGAGAGTTCCGAATCGCGTCGTCTTTGTCTTACTAGTTGGATCATGGGTCGGCGTCGAGAAAACGAAAATTTTTAAGAATTTTTAATATCAATAAAAAAAAATTTTTTTTTTTTAAAGTTTCAGTGTACTTAGAGTGTTGATGAACGTAGTAGTACTCACCTGAATAAACAAAAATGCATTTTTTACTATTAAAGATTTTTGTAAAGGCAAAAAACTGAAATTCGGTTTTTAAAAATACCACCTATAGAACTAGATAAAAGCTCCCATAAAGCAAAAAAATTGAAATTGATTAAATTTTTCCTAGATGGGGCTATTTTTTATGAGCGCGCGCTTAAACTACAGAGTTCTTTATTAAAAAATTAATATTTCGTAATCTATTAGTCGCAGAGCAATGCAGTTAATTTCAATTTGTTTATTATTCTTCTCTCTAAATTTCATTCGCTAGATGTCTCGACTACTTTTCAATAGTTTACGAGATAGTTTAATCCAAAGCTAGTTGCAAAATGACTATTTTTTAAACAATTAATTTTCCCTGTAATATTTTTTTTTACATTTGATCAGTATATTTTTCTGAGAATTAAAAAAAAAAAAAACAATTTTCTATTTGGACCATTTACTTTTTTATTCCCAAAAGTACGGCTAAAATTTCTCAGCCAACTGGACTAGTAGTCAATTTTCAAGTTCTCAAATTTATTTATCAGCTATAACTACACTCTTGAAAACACACGAGTGACTTTAATTAAAATGTATATTAATTATCAAACCCGTAGAATGTAGCTATTTAGATAAAATAATACAAATAATTAAATATAAATATCAGGATTGGACTTCGTGATGACAATGTAGAGAGGTATTGAATATGGTGAAAATAATAATATCTAGAGAATATATATACATCTTAAAAGCTGAGAATATAATAATAATCTGTCTTCGCCCTTCGCCTTCGGAGGTGTTAGCGTTCAGCTAACACTAGACGAGGTGGCTCTTTGGACCATCTGACGTCACGGGACTCTTGAGTGTCAGGGTAGGGATTTCATGACCAAGAAAGTAAAGTGGTTGATGAGTGATTGAGTGGTATTTTGCAAATTAAATATTTTAATTTTACAAACTATTTTTAATTTAGCTTATTTGTAAAATTACAATGTTCGTCATTGACATTAGTATTTACGTTTTTGAATTTTCTAAAACAGAAACAATGAAAAATGTTTTGCAAAATTACAATGTTTGTTACTGAAATTAGTATTTACGTTTTTGAATTTTCCAAAACAGAAACAATAAAAAAAGATTTGTAAAATTACAAAGCTTGATTACTTAAATTACAAAACTGCTTTGAGCATATACTTCCAACACATTTCTTGTAAAATTACCAAAGAAATTTTTAACAGTGTAGTTTATATAGAGAAGGAGTGCAGACCACTGATGATAATTTTAATTACGCATAAAAAATACATTAAATCAATAAATAAAAAAGCATTACACACACGCATAATTACTCTTTTAGTTATTGTTAAAGTCTGTGGTCAAATTGAGAATAGATTATACATTATTACAGTTTGTCTTTACTGAATGTCAAGTATAACCCTATATATTACCTTACATTACAGAACCTTAATAATGTTAAAACTTATAATTTAAATTAATTATGGTCTAATTTCGACCACTGGGCGACCACTAATAATATAAAAACAATGGCGGTTCGATATTTGTGGTTTATTTGAAGTCTTAGCTTTTCTGCTAGCGTACAAGCACTTAACTGACTGGATATACTCCGAATAACTCCGAAACATGATAGGTATATCACCCTGATGATAATGGTCGGAATTTATTCGGGTATATATACCTATAGTCGAGTTATTAACTAGAAACGACAAAACAATCTATAACGGACTTTACATATATTTAGTTCATTAGTGCGGTCATAACAAACCGCGCAATCAAGTGACGTTTTAGTATATTAAAAATGTATATCTATCAATACTAATGTTATGTACTCATATTATAAAGAGAAAAAAATTGTATTTTCATATGTGTCACCGATTAAAACAAAAATACCATTAGAATATTACATTATACCTGGTTAACATAGGCTCAGATTTATTACTTGAAAAAAATAGGGTTTCATACTCGGAAAAGTTTGTTCGTTTAAACTCGCTTATCTAAGGAACTACCGGTCAAATTACAAAAAAAGGTTTTTGTATTTGATAGCGCAATCATAAAAAGCTTTTAGGCTCTTTAACATCACGTTACCACAAAAAGCAGTAAAGCTGTATTAAAAAAGTTAAAATAAACGGGTAAAATTAATTAAATAGTTTTTAATTTCATGCAAACGAAGTCGCAAAGACTGCTAGTATTATATATTATTGTATGTAATATATGTTAGGTAACATAAAGGATAACTAGTAGATAATGATAATAGTAAATCAAGTTGAAAAAAGTCTAGCGTATTCCCTTAGGGGCAATAAGTAGGTAATTTCACGAAGGCGGTCCTGAAGCAACTAGATTCATTTATTAATGTACTTTTATATAGAACTTTCGTGAGATAACTATATCGTATCAGATATAACGGAAATACGTTTACAATATAATTACCTCTACACTAGTTTTAAACTTTCATAAAACTTCACTTCAAATTCCGCTGAGGTGAAGTAACTTTATTATTAAAAGTATCAGATTTATTTAGGTATTTCGAGGGAATACTAACAAATTGAATTATTTATCGTTTCGTTTGACTATTAATTGTAAGAGACTGTATTTCTCTTAATTAGTTATAATGTAAATACTTTGTGGATATACAAATACAGAAATTATGATATATGAGTCATATAGAATCACAAAGGCAACAATATCCCTTCTGATACTTTTGGTCTTATAAAAGGATTGTATGCAAACGTTAATTTCACCTATTTCAAAAGTGTCAAAAAGTTGATTGTTAATAGGCCTGCTTTTAATTCTATATGAGACCTATAATTACATAAGATACGGTTTCTGATATGAGGCCAAAGAAGAAACAAAGTAAATTGTTAAATAAAATTAGTTTTACTGATACATTGAAACAATATTTATGTAGAACGATTTTCATTTTTATTTAATATTGTTAGTATTATTATATTTCAGTATTATAATTTATTATAATATGTTTAAATAATTTTATTTCTCATCTTTAGCGGGAACCGTGTACTCTATAATTTTTTCATTATTTTTTATTTACATTCAAAGGAAATACGATGTTGTTAGAAACAATTCTTTTGGGTAATATATTTTCGTTTTTTTTTTTTTATATACATAGATCTTGTCCTGACAATAACGAACACAATAAAAAAAGTGTTCTCTATAATCAGGAAAATTAGTATTAAATTAAACCGGATCAAACCGTTCACTTAAAAGGTTTTGTGGGCTTCACGGACGCTGACTTTTCATGCTTAACATTGAATTGTTCGCTCGGGCAGAGTCCAAGGTTTTAATTAGTTTCCGCATACTGGTCCATGAGATTATGGGCTGGTAAATGAAGTAAGTCGTTCAAACGTGAATAATACCCCCTTTGTTGTTTATATAACTAATTACTATTGGTTTTAATCTTATTCTGACATACATTTATGCATAGAGGATTATAAAATAACAGCTGTTTCAGAATCAAAAATTCAGTTCATTTGTTCCTAACCTTAATATTTGTAGGAATAAGAAAGTTAGGATACAAATAAATTGCTTAGTGTATTGTTCTATATACAGTTTTATTTAGATAATCTATAACTATGAAAACATTATAGTAGTGGTCAAATACTAAAACACATCTTTACTGCAAAATAAAATACATTAACCACATAAGATCGAAATATTTGTTCTCTTAATTTATTTCTACTTCTATCTTCATTAATATTAGTACTGAATCGATTATGATGAATTTTGATATAGAGATAAATGGTACATTCGAGGTGGTGATAGGCTACTATTTCTCTCTAAAAACTTATTGGAAATGGAGAAAAGGGAGGAATAAACTTAGTACGAGACTTTTCTTGCGTAATCCGATTTGGCAAAATCAATATTAACGTGGGCGAAGCCGCGGGTAAAAGCTAATTATAGAATAAATCACTGTAGATGAAATTGACAAGGATGATGGCGATAGTTATATATTTCATATCTTCTAAAATGGAAGTGTCAAGATTAAGATTATTAGTGTCCACAATACGCTAGCGTTACCTCTACTAACTTCTATAATCTTTAATAACCACATACCATTATGAGGGCAATATGCTTCTTAGCTATCTTAGTTACATTAAAGAGACAGAGAAATAGATATATAGGGAAAACAAACCTAAAAGCTGTAAAAATACCACTATGCAAAGTAAATTATCAAAGATAACTTTACTGAGTGTAAAACACTTTTTTAAAATAATAAACTGGGTAACTCAAAGGGAATCATTTGGAAAATTTACTTTGGCAGAAATATTGATTCCAGCAACATATTTATGCTGTTCGCTCGGAGCAGACTGTTCGTGTTAGTTTATGGAAATGCAGGATTTTAAAATAAATCTCTTTTTAAATTTACGCTTAACAATTAATCCCTTTATATAGTAGATTAATTGAAAATTATGTATTGGCAAATCAATATGTAGGTAGTCACTATATTATACAGCTATATATTATACTTAGAATTGTACTAGTGATGTGGTTTTACAATGGTAATTATTTGCATGGTGGTAGAACTTTTTCTAATGCCCGCGTGGTTACCAGCCTCGAATTGAATATATGTCGCCAAATACCTATATGTGTGTTCTAGCAGTTGTACTTGAGAGCCAATCCATCCATTAGGCTTAGCGTGTCCACCATCTTGAGCGACATCATCACTTAACATCACGTCAGAATGTGGCTATAATGTTAAATCATTAAAAAAAAATAGATAAAATCTTTACTAATATTATAAATGTTTGTGTTTGCTTGTTTATTACACTTTCACACCTAACCCGCTGAATCATTTATGACGAATTATGGTTTAGAGATAGATGGCACCTGGAGACCATTAGATTACTAGGGAATACATTAAAATTACTTTAAATCAAAGGTAAAGATAGGGATATACTTTATATGATACTTTTATTAAGCCATTCGATTTGTTTCAAACTTTTAGAATAATCGTTTATAATTAATAAGAAGAGTATGATTTATTTTTTTCCAAACTACTTTTATAAGGGGTGGAATGGGGTTGTAAATATAATATAGAGAAATCGAAATCACGAAAGTAACATTTGGCAAATAAGCAGTAGATAAAAAGTAAAGTATAGCTAAAAAAAGGTTTTTTATATACACATTTACCTGTATTGACCAACGTCCTCAAATAAATACATTAATATAATTTGATAAATAAATAATTTCTGTATCCATGGACAGTCAGAATTGATTGACAGAATTCTTATTAACGCGAACGAAGCCGTGGGTAAAGGCTAGTAATCATATAAATGCAAGTTCTATAAAGAAGATTTGCTGGAGCGGTGCTCTTATTGTACATTAACTTATCTTAGTCTTTATCGAACAAACAATGTATAACTGAACCTATCACAACGGTAATTGGTCTCAAGGGCACAACCATCGCAGTAGATAAAAGAAAATGAAGCTTATGTAATTCAGGGAAATTGTTCATTATAATAACATTTGTAATGTTCTTAATTGCGTAAAGAGAAAAATACCAAAACGAATTTTCATGATTTTCCTTTTTGGGAATTTTAAAATGCAGCTGTGACAAATTTTCTTAATGTATTTTATCAGATAAATTATGTTTACAAATGGAAGGATGAACATATGTACTATCTTTACATAGTATAAAATGAAGTCGCTTCCGCTGTCTGTTCGCTTAGATCTATTAGATTATTTAACGGTTTTTAATGCAGTTTTCAGCAATATATAAAGTGATTAATGAGAAAGGTTTATACGTATAATACATATATATTATAGAACAGAAAAGCCGAAACTTTATAATATTTGTAATGTGATACGAAGTTCACCGGGTCAGCGAGTTTGAATAGAAAATCCAAAATTGACGGGTTAAAAAATACATACATAGGTGTTCATGCCAAAACTGCCGTAGTCTGTAGTTTTGTCCCTAACTTATAACGGTTGACGTCTAACACTTATGACATATGGCTTAATAAGTTCAAGGTGACACGGACGATGTAGAAAATGAACAGTTAATATACTAAACTAACGCCGGCTCAATGTTTGTGCGGACAGTTAGTAAAATACAAAGTGTAAAAGTAACAATTCAGCTCAAGATCAATCGACATCAATGATCACCGCTCATCTACCGATCAATTCATTGCAAGTAGGTTGTCCTCTTCCTCAAATTTCATCTTACTAAAAAAACTTGATGTATTACGCACCAATCGGTTAAAATCGTTAAATTCCTGAAACAGTGTAAATGTAAGTTATATATTTTGGGAAAAATTAAAAAAATACGCATAGTTGACCGTTTTATCTGTTATGATATGACCCGAAAAGTATAATAAAGGATAAAAACGCCGTATTATGATGCCTCAGAACAGGTAACTGCGAAAACATAAGTTAAAGTAATAATAAAACTTAACCATAAAAGAGTGATAAACAACAATTTAACACCATATAGATACTCGAGAGAGAATCCGTGTTGCGAAGCCCTTAATACAATACTGGAAGGTTCACGAGTGGCGTTTCATGTTTCGTTAGGAGATCGCTATATTTTTATAGAGGTAGGTCACATTGTTACAAATATCTCTACATTTTATTCAAAGAAACCGCTATTAGTAAAACTGCTAGAAGCGGCAAATGTATCATTAGTAATGAAAATGGTAATACATTTGCAATGGTAATGCTATAATGATTTTGAGCTTTCGGTGAAGGAAAACATTTTGAGGAAACCATAGCGTAGGGGTTCGGCTTTTTTCAATGCCCACCTGGCTACCTACCACCCTCAAGTTGCAAATCTACCACCAAATACTTATAGATGTGTTCCAGCAGTTACACTTGAAAGCCAGTGCGTCCACTAGGCTTAGCCTGACTACTATCTTGGGCCACTTCGTCGCTTAACATCGGGTGAAATTGCAACCATAACGCTAAACCTTAACTTAAAAAAAAAAAAACAAACTCCAACTCAATTCTTAGAAGTAAAAACATAGCGATGACTGACTTTAGTTTGGACAATAGCGTGGATTAATCAAGTTTTAAAATATTATTGCTTACTAATACCTTGTATATATAAAAAATTACATCCTAACTGAATTCCGGTATCTATCTACATATAGGTTAACTGACTCAATAAAGGACACCCGATGTTCGTGCCAGAATGCCATGACGTTGTCTGTTGTTTTTGTCTATAACCTATGACAGTTAACGTCTGACACTTATGAAGGATGTCGTGAAAGTTCAAGGTGATATTAACATAGACGTTGTGAAATCACAGTTGGGTACGCAGACGCGGGGTCAATTAATAAAATGAAGAAGACGTTCTGAAATTACAATAAACTATAATATAATAAACCGGCGCCGATTCAGTGTCTGTGGGGACAATTAGTGTAATAAATGTGAAAGTAATAATCCAGTTCGTCACCGATCGACATCACTCAACATCGTTAACGGCGACCAACCCATTGCAAGTAGGTAGTTATCCTTTCATTTATCCAACTCTATATACAAATACCTTGGGGTGTTACGTACTAGTTAAAAATAACTAAAGCTAGAAATATGATATCTGGAGACATCCACATACACTAGCTGATATAAGCACTCGAGGCGAGATATTCACGTAAGATTTTTATTTTCTATTATTGACTAGACTGTTTAGAAATATTTGAGATTTGTGTTGTAAATATCTTTATACTGGGCAGAGAGAAAAACATGAGCGATAAAGATGAGTGTTGTCGCGTTTCGACCAAGGGGCCCCTTAAACCTACATCCCTAGTCGCAAGTCTCGGACACTACTCGGTGTTATCCTCTTTGCCACAGCTGCTAGGTTTATGATTGCTAACAAAATTAAAAACACGATTATATTTGTAAATAACGCTGTATTAATGGAACTATTAGTATACGTAAATGATTATTATTATAACTAAATAAATCTAAGAGTGAAGTACTTTTACGTTCATTACACTAATAAAATTTTCTTGCAAACGTTTTTTTCGTAGAGGTATTCAACCGATCAGAGAATTATTGAGTTGAGTCAGCTTACGCCTCCTTTACTTGACCTTTTTGTATTAAGATTTGTTAGATAGCGTCCACTTTAAGAACCGATTCAGTAGATTACGTTATGTTTTAAGCGTATTACTGTAATATGTAAAGGTTTAATTCAAATATTTTCATTTGGATGTCTTGAAATAAAATTTGATTTGTGATAAGATAACTAAATATAAAAAAAATATGATCACTTCTATATTTCGCTTAGGATGAATAGATTTGCGTGAATAAAAGCAGGTATGTTCAGACTAGATCTGTTTTATTAATTCGATAACTGAGAAGGTATCTGGGACTTTTTACCGTTACTGCATTGTGTAACTGCATTTACTAATTCCTCCTTCCCATTCTGTTGCAAAACTACTCGACGTCTTATGGTCCTTCATCCGTATACTGTTTATGGTCCATCTCTTCGCACGAAACTCTTTGCAGTTTGTTTTTTGCGAAACGCTAATGAGTAGCACTTACTACCAGGTATGTTTTCCTGGTTATAAGGTGTATTTCAAAATTGTATAACTTTAGGTTGAATCGAAAAGTGAAACAATTCTTACTGCACGAACACGCTATATATTCGACCTCGTCTTCACTTTCCATCAGGCTTGACTGAGGAAAAATGTCATACAGTCAATTTAACTTAAAAAAATCCTAAAATTAATGTTTAATTTTTAATATTATAGTTTTTTTTTTATACAGAGTGTAGACTTGCATGCACAAGATTTAAAATTTTAAGAATCTTTGCATAATGAAAAGCCTTTCGCTGTTTATTTTGGAGTCTAATATATGAAGTTTTGACATGAAGTTACATCATGAAATTATGATTGAATTGAAGTCTAGGAAGCTATAAAATATATTTTCAATAGGTAACGAAAATATTTAATATATCGTTGGTACTTTTGGACTTTGTGAAAGACTGTTTGCAAATGATAGCGCCATGGTAATTTATACTTCACAATAGGATCTATTAAGAAAATATTTAAAAGTAACCGTTTTGATCAGCTATATATATTTGTTTTTAGTTTATTACCACTTTTTTATTTTCGCATAAATAAATAATTAGTGAAGAGTAGGTAGATGACTATGACGACGGTTCATACAAGTATCGCGGTCAATAAAATTATTAATGTTGTATCTACTTGTTAAATGAATAAAATATCCGATTCTATTATTGCTAGCCTATGGTTTATCACGATGTTTTCCTGCACTGAAAGCTCATGCTCCTTACAGGAATTCGAACTCGCGTCTATTGACGCGGCAACCGTACACGCTACCACTGCGCTATGATTCCTTATATACTTCGGCGTTTTAGTTGCAGTGAGGAAACTGCTTTAACCGTCACGCCCATATTTCAGTCAAAAAAACTTTGTTCGTATGTTTATTATAGATTTTTGACATTGATTTATTTACATTTTTTTATATAGACCCGAAATATGTGACCAAAATGTTAGGAGAGGGCGTCAAAGAGTTTTTCATGACCAGGAAAACTGTTTGACTCAGACAAGTGTGCAGAACTACCTCGTTAACAATAAATCACATAGCCCCTGGGGAACACTTATCGCAATTGAATAACAGATTTTTCCTGGTACATAAATGTTTGAATACAATCCGTTTAATATACCTACAAATCTTAGACATGGTGGTCCTTCTTTATCGTAAAGACGAAACGTCCTGTTAGATTGCTCGTCGTTTTACTGAGGAAAAACAACTGTATGTATAGAATGCTAGATTTTTTTATATTAGGAAACAGTAAATAAAAAAGTATTCCATGTGATGGAACAATAAAAAATTACCAGCAACTGCTCTCTAGGGTACTGATGTTGACGTCTGAGATAGTATGTTATCAACCATGTCGAAACCAGTCCCTGATCTCTGGCAGCACGCAAGTTTAAAGTGTCGTCGCGGTACGTTGAAGTGGGTAGTGCCCGATGAGTAATAACCCACAAGTGTTGCCATATGTTCCTTTCACGGTGACGTGAGCCCGGGTAATGTGTTTACGCGTTGCGATGAGGAAGTCTGTAAAGAATAGGATTTTAAGCACCATGTTGATAAAGAAAGTAGTTACCATTACTACTATTGCAGTGGAAACGGTTTACTCTTTTTTTTATAGTTTATAGGTTTAGTGTTATGGTCATAATCTCACCCGATCTTAAGTGATGACACGCTTAACCTGTAGAGGGACTGGCTCTCAAGTGCAACTGTTGGAACATACCTATTGGTATTTGGCGGCCAATTTTTAACTTGAAGGTGGTAGCTAGCCAGGCGGGCATTAGAAAAATCCCTACCACCTTGCTATGGTTCCTTCATGATGTTTTCCTTTACCAAAAGCTCAAGCTCATTGTAGGTGGATTCGAACTCAAGCCCCTTGATGCGGCACATGTACTATCACTAAACTATCATTGTTTTCTTAGCTATCATCCTTACTACAGAAGAATTTAGATCCGTTGAAATCTTTAACGATAGCGTGTATGTATAAGTATAACACATTAATCCATATTCTTAACGTTATTTTCTACACCAGTCGAATTTTTATTCTAGAAGAAAAAGACTTGTGTGTTTTGATATGGTATTAAGGTTCTATTGCTTATCTGCTAGTCTGCTAAATTCACGATCTATACTCGTTTACGTCAAATGTCGTCTATTTTCCGCATGATGATCATTTGTCGTTGGGACTTGGGAATTGGTTAGTTTTTGTAGAGATGCATCAGTAATCATAAACTGGTTGGAGTATAGTTTCAAAGTAACGAAGGTTTAAAAATGTCTGCTGTCTTTTCTACCGTTAGGTCTGTTTTACATTACAACTGCTCTCGAATCCTTGTCTTTGGTATTCTACAAATCAAAGGACTCTTGATCAGCAAATCACATAATGATTGAAATGCACACGAACTGGTCAATTTTTTCAATCAACTGGTACTTATATGTACTAAAAACTCGTCCTCTTTCTGATTACAAGTGAAAAATATGTCTCTCCGTTATAATATCTTTCTTTATTTAAAGTACATAGTTAAATCATTTAGTATATGCTGGATATTTGAGGTTATAATTTTATTTTGTTTTACTGTACCTCTGCACTGTACATCAATGGTATGTAATAGAATATAATTTTAGTTTATTTTTAAACCACTTTCTCCATTTGTTTTAGTTATCACTAAGGTTTCTGCTTGTTAAATCTGTACATTTGTATATATAGAAAAATTAATATGGCGGCGACAATACTGATTCCATTTTACATATTTTAAAAAGTTAATATTCTTTGTAATTAGCTACTACCGACTGCTCATTGTCCGTAAAAGTTCAATAAAATAAATATTGTTGTTTAAAAATTGCTTTAATCGCATGAAATTCTACACCATAATTATTACATCATAGATCATAGTCAACATTGACAGATATAAGAAACGAATGACTAAAACTTGGCTCGAAACACATTTTATTGACTTTAGAATTGCTGAGGACTAGCCTTTGTTTAGCCCAGATAAGAACTTTTTAACTACAAATTACGGTTAGTTTTAGAGTTCATGGTTCGCTCCAAATGACATTACAATATTAAGTACCTTAAATATTTTCTAATGCAAGCATTGGTTAAATTTCCTATAGATACGGTTTGTAAATGTATAGATTTAAGCCCTGATAGATAAAAACTTATGTCAAAGATGATCATTTCAAATATAACGTTGATTATTCAATAAGTATTTATAATGTACCTTGTAATGCTCACATTGTATTCTTTGTTGATATTACATATACAAATACAATTAAATACGGATATCGGCTCACCGCTCATGCAACTCTGTCTTCGTCTTACACCGGTCGGTGTGCTAATGCCTCTAGCCTCACCACCGCGTATACAAACAATCCGTAATTATTATGTATGTTATACTAACAAATAAAAACTAATTATTATTCCGATGTAGATGTGTGTACACTACAATGTGTATAATATATTTTGTTAAGTTTATACTCCCTATTTCAGAATAAATACATGTTTTTTCATTCACAACAGATCTTATGACGAGAGTAGGTATGTCCATGTATTAAGGTAGCTGTTTTTCTCTGTAACATAAAGCTAACGGAAATAAAGCTAAATTAAAAATGCATTTCTAATTTGTTTCGACCTTCGGTTTAGTAAGTTTTATTGTAAAAATATATCAGTACATACCTAGGTTGGTAGCTTAAGCTATAAATGGTCGAGATGGTTCTAATTAAAAGTGTTGCTTGATCAATGTGCTCATATTAAAATACATTTATCACGATGATAGGATTCCATTTATGACACATTACACAGATACTAGTTATAAATTTATCTTGCATTTTATTTCATTAGAACTTGTATTGCAAATGTAACATCTTTCATTGAAACATTCTTTAAAATTAAAAAATAAATATATAATTTGTTTTATGTTGATTTTTTTGATGCTCAATGCGATGTTAGATCTCTATGTATACGAGTATAGATTCAACTCACCTACACCCACTGCAATGTAAATGGTTTCCTTTCGTTCCTGCCAACATACAAAACACGCGCGGCTCTCATTTGATGCTTACCCATCACCTTTGCCTCCTGACATGATGCTAGTGGTTGGCCCAGTAGATGTGTTTCTCTTTCGGCCCACTACTTGGAAACTCCTTAGATGCAACGTTTGTCTTTTTTTGCCAAAAGCCTCGCCCATCTCCATCTAAGACTCGTTACCTGTTTCTCGATGTCTTCGACTTATGTTCTCTTATAAATTTAATAGCATTTGTATCTTCACATTTGGACGCTGTAAGTTTGGATGGTCAAGATACTTTGAATTAAAATGTAGGTTTTTAATTATTCGTAGGTTTGAACTGAAACTTCTTTTTAATCAAAAGCAGAACACAGTAATTGAATATTGCTATAAACCTCCTTCATCTGAGGTTCTTGTGAAAATTATAAGATAAGAACCAATTTCAATTTGCAAGTTATTATTTTCAATATAGATACTGAGAACGTTCATAAATTAAAATGTAATCCAAAGATATTTTCCTTTTCTATTCCACATTATATTGTTATTTGAAATAACGTTAAGTAAACATTAAAAATGTTGTCAATCTAACAATTTTCTATTGTTTGTTGTTTCATATAACATCGCAATATAGCAATTCAAAGAATAGATTCGCCTACGCATGTGTCGTGATATTTATGGCAACGACATCCCCACATATTTTACGAGATAAAAGAATTCGCTCATACATTATTTTATACTTATTTCAATTCTTTAAGTATACACTTAGCTGCGTCTTGATTCGCATTCATGTATATTTTATCAAACTAAAAGTTATTGTTATATCGCCTGGGCATAGTACTTTTTCCAAACAATTAGCATGGTGGTAGGGTTTTTTCTAATTCCCGCCTGGCTGCCATCCTTTTATTTATTAACGTGGTGTTTAAAATCCTATTTTTTACGGACTTTCTCATCGTAACGCGCAAAAGCATTATCCGGGCGCAGGCCAAAGGTATGTGGCAAGATTCGTAGGATGCGAAGCACCGAACACTACCCACTAAAACACACTACGGCGACACTGCAAACTACCGTGTTGCCAGAAACCAGGGATAACTTTCACAATTCTTCTAGTCTCTAGCGCAAAGGCTAAGAATTCCGGAAAAGGATTTTTTCATCACGATAAAGCCATCTCTTTTGTAGAGCCTAACTTTTTTTACACATAAAGTGCGTGCTAGATAAAATACTAGACTAGACCCGTTACATTCGTAATTATTATTTAAATTAAAATGTACTGATAAATTAGGACTATAAAGCGTTTTTGTCACCAATCTCTACTGCCGGTTCAAAAATATCCCAACCACGGGGCATAATCATCTAGAATCTCGATAGGGCATATCAATAATGATCTTTTCAGTAATAAAGTGTTTGATTATACAACTATACTAATTATATTTGTCAATAGACATACAAAAAAAGAGAGACTTCCAGGCATTGACAGACTCGTCTATGTGGTACTCGAAAATAGATTATACTAGTTTAATTTTTATATAGGTAGTACGTGCAGCTTCGCTCCCGTTAATTTTGATTTTGTGGAACAAATTGGACATTAAAATCTTTCAAACAAAGTGAATCCCTCCCTTTACCCCACTTCCTATAAATTTGTCGCAAGAAAAAGTAACTTATCTCCGTCTCCAAGGTCTCATCTATCTCTATACCAAAATTCATCACAATCGATTCAGCGGCTTAGACATGAAAGCGTAACAAACAAACTCACTTTCGTATTTATAATATTAGTATATAGATATTTAGCATCCTACAAAATTTGACGACCTTTTCTTCTGTCTTGTATAGTGTTTGTAATATTTATTTAAAAGTGAGTTCTAGTTCCGAATTTTATAAAACTGCTGCGTAAAGTACTTTAAAATATGATAATTCGAGTACCTATGATCAACA
The DNA here is from genome assembly GCA_039707435.1 of Actias luna. NCBI lineage: Eukaryota > Metazoa > Arthropoda > Insecta > Lepidoptera > Saturniidae > Actias > Actias luna. Next base: position 5,323,528 of record JAZHAC010000008.1, on the reverse strand, counting down.
TTAATTAGCTTATGTGTCTATCAATTTTATCTCCTCGTGTATGTTCTCCGCTTTATAGTCCTTTTCACGAGAATCATGTTAAAAAAGCTTTTTGTACGTTGAAATTGTTTGTAAAAATATTATTGAAACATAAAACCTTTCTAGGTATAAAACTTTTTTTTATATACTTAAGGTTTTAGCGTTATGGCCATAATCTCACCTGATCTTAAGTGACGATTCGGCCCAAGTTAGTAGACACGCTAAACCTGTGGAGGAACTGGCTCTCAAGTGCAGCTGCCGGAACAAACCCATTGGTATTTGGCGGCAGGTTTGACAACTTGAGGGTGGTAGCTAGCGGGGCGGGCATTTGAAAAAGCCTTACCACCATGCTGTGGTTTCCTCACGATGTTTTCCTTCACCGAAAGCTCAAACTCATTGTAGGTGCTTGGATTCGAACTCACTTCCCTTGACGAGAAGTCGTGCACACTACCACTGAGCTATCATCTCTTCGAAAACTTACCTATATCTATAACGTATATTATGATAACGTACAAGGCATCTACTCCGTTGATCTGATTATAAGATAATAATTAATAAAAACTTAACATACGATGTTTTTCTTTGTTAATTGAAAACGGACGAATTAAATAAAGCTTGTGATATTGTGTATAACACAGAACTGATAGGAATTTTTGTTAAAACCAATATATTTATATATTTGACGCGACGATAGCTCAACTGGTAGTGTGTACGGACGCCGCTACATGACGTGAATTCGAATCCACCTACAATGAGCTTGAGCGTGAAGGAAAATATCACGAGGAAATCATAGCATGGTGGTAAGAATTTTGTTTATGCCAGCCTGGCTAGCTACCAACCTCAAGTTGAAAATCTGAAGAACAAAATAGAACTAACATTAGAAATAACAATAGAGTAGCTACACTTCGATGAAATTTCAAACGTGTACCGAAAGAAAATAACTGAAATTGAATCATATAAAATCTAATATATTTTATTTAAATGGGAAAGCACCGTGTTTATATTGTATAATAATAGCGAAAATTAGATCACTGCTGTATAAAATAGAAATACAAAAATATGGAAGAATATATTGTGGTATTTATTTCGTGAACTATTTATTCATTATTTACATTCAGACAAAATTAATTTTCTATTTTAAAATAATAAAAAGTCAATTAAATCAAACGCACCACAAATTATATGTGTGCCAAGCTACAAACTGTAACAAAAATATATTTCAAAACTTTTAAATGTCTTATGATTTTGTATACTATATACTAAACAAGTAGTAAGGAGCGTTCGCATTCTGAGAGTTTTCGAACCAACTATTGCAGGGGTTCCCAAAGTGTGCGCCACGGTGCCCTGGTGCGCTGGAGAGAGTCTCGAAGGGCGGCGTTAAGCGAATTTCTTTACTATTCTCCGAAACATAAACTTAATTGTTTGCGGGTACAAAATAAACAATTTAATTTCGAAGGTTTGCGTTGTGCTTCACTCATACGCCAGTACTTGCATGCTCGGAAACAGTTAATTTTATATAGTACTAGATTTTACGTGCGGCTTCGGCCGCGTCAGTATCTATTTTGTCAAACAAATCGGATGATGCAATAAAAAGTTTCATACAAAGTTTATCCCTCTATTTACCCTTCGTCCAATAAAGACTTTCCAAGAAAAAGTAGCCTATCTCCGTCTCCTGGGTCTCATCTATCTCTGTACCAAAATTCATCGGAATCGATTCAGTGTTTTACGCGTAAAAGCGTAATAAACAAACGCACTCACCTTCGCATTTATAATATTAGTATGATAAATAAACAGTTTAGATTCATAATGTGTTTTAAATTTTGTGCCTATCTACGCAACTAGTACCATTGTAGCTATCCATTTCCATACGCGGCATACGCATTTCGAACGGCGCCGCGGGCTGAAAAAGATTGGGATCCCCTTAACTATTATTTATTGTCTGCCTTTTATCCTTATATCGTCGAACGTCTCTCGATCAATCCATTTCTTAGTGCGCTTACAGCTTAAGAGCTTTCTATTTATTCAAGTTCTTACCTGTTCTTCTTGCTATTTGCTCAATACCTACACTAATATTATAAAGAGAAAAAAATTGTATTTTATATGTTTGTAACGAATAAACTCAAACATGCTCAAACAATGCTACATTATCCCTGAGTAACATAGGCTGTATTTGTTACTAGAAAAAAAATAGGGGTCCCTACTAAAACTTCCATAATATAACAATTTGTTTATAAACAAAAGACGCCTAGCTAAGCGCATCGGATGGGTGATAAACACAATATAAAAAGAAAATATATAACAACATGTTACTGATTCGAAGGACCTTTACGGCTTCATCTATATTAAATCTAAACTGGATGACCTTATCGCAATCAACAACAATTTCGAATGTAAGTTTTCTAAAACAATTGTCTAAATACTAGCTGATAAATAAACAATGAATTATGTACAGTGAAAAACAAATTGTTCTACAATTATACGGGTAAGTTGTGTAATCGATGGGATATTAATTGTTGAAATTGAAGAAAATATCAATATTATCGTAAAACAGGAAACAATCATTCTTATTGAATTTTACATTCAAGTGAACAAGGGAAAGGCACTGCGATCCTGAGAGTACATCCATCAAAACAATATTCTCTTGAAAGGTTTCATGTATAGAACCTTTACCTGTCCGCATCTACCCGCCTAGCCGCCGCGCCCTGCCTCCGTATCGTCGCACGGCTCCGGTACAGTAATGGACTTGCATCTATTGTTGTTAGACAATAAGTCTTTGCTCTTTGTTAGAAAGACATTCCATACAATATTTACTTATTGATGTTTCTATTATTCTACCTAATTTCAATTTATACGTACTTTTTGTTGATGTAAAAAATCTATTAACGTGCGTTGGTGGTAAAATCAACCCGTTTGTCGTGACGCAAAATGGCACGACTCTTCATGCCTTTCTACACCACCGCTTTAGACTTCCTTCTGTGTGTATTCCTATTGTTATATATATATATAGACTAGCTGTGTCCGCGACTCCGTGTGGAACCATAAAATATATAACATTTTTTGCCTGTTTTTGTAACTTGTTTCAATACAGATATTATGTTCTTATTGGTGGTAGCGTAAAGTTAAATAGTCTAAGTCTTCCTCGATTGATGTTCTACCAAAACCAAAATAAATTCTGAAATCCGACTGTTAGTTTCAAAGTTTAGCGCGTTCAAACAAACTCTTCCGCTTTATAATATTTATATTCCTGACAAAGAACTAACTATTACCCGCATCTACAAAATTCATATATATATATATATATACATATATTAAGTAAGTTATTTAAAAAGTATAGCTTATCGTTATGGCTACAATTTCACTGATGTTAAGCGACGCTATAACCCAAGATGCTGGACATGCTAAACCTAGTGGAGGACCTGGCTTTCAAGTTATTTTTTCAAATCTTATAATATGAAAAATTACCATATGAATGGAACAGAAGACTGTGAAGAATCTACGTATATATAAAATGTATCGCCTTTCGTTAGTCTACCTAAAACTCACAAACGACCAAAACGGTTTTCATTCATATATATTTTTAAAGTGTTCTAATACGTTCTAGAAGGTTTATAAGGAAAGAAATATTAAAAAAAAGGGAAGAAAATTATATAATTGCCGAAAACCCAAAAAATGTTAAAAACAAATACAAATTAATTAGTTGTAAAAAACATTATAATTATTTCATGGTCTTTTATGGCGGTGCATTTCGCAATTGCTACGGAGTGGTATATTAGTTTTACTTTCATTCTCTGTAATAACGAGTAAACAAATTACTTTTTTTTAAGGTTTAGCGTTATGACCATAATCTCACCTGATCTTAAGTGACGATACGGCCCAAGGTGGTGGACACGCTAAATCTGTGGAGGGACTGGCTCTTAAGTGCAATTGCCAGAACACATCTATTGGTATTTTGCGGCAGGTGGGCATTAGAAAAGGCCTAACGAAAGCTCAAGCTCATTGTAGGTGGAATCAAACTCACGTCCCTTGACGCGGCATCCGTACATACTACCAACTGAGCTATCATCGCTTCTGAAGGTACTTTGAAGTAGAAAGTTTGAGAAATAATTTTCACATAACTAAAACAACAAAGAATTTCTATCACAGATTCAATAGAGCAAGGTTCTCTAGCATGACTGCAATAAGATCCTGTAGCAGACATTTCAAAGCGCAGATCGTTTTACAAAGCCTTATTCACGTTCGCCTTCAAATATACCTAAATTAGATCTCATTATTTACACATGAAATAAAATATACTAACTAAACTGTACTTTACAGCTACATTATAAAAAAGAACAAGAAGATATTAGTATGAAGATTACATTTTTAATATTATTAGTAAAGAGAAACAAACGTATAGTGACATTTTTTTATTAAAGTAAATATTTGTTTTAGTATACTACAACAACTAACTTTCCAAAAAAGTATAGGTATTTAAACTATTTAAGAACTAATATTGAAAATTAAAATTTAAGAATGATTGATTTCTGAAGCGATGATCGCTCAGTTGGTAGTGTGTATGGATGTCACATCAATAGACGTGACTTCGAATCTACCTGCAAAGAGCCTGAGTTTTTGGTGAAGGATAACACGGTGATGAAACCATAGCTTGGTGATAGGGTTTTTTCTAATGTCGCCTTGCTAACTACTACCCTCAATTTGAAAATAGGCCGCCAAATATCTATAAGTGTGTTCTGTCAGTAGCATTTGAGAGCCAGTCCCTACACTAGGCTTAATGTGTCTACCATCTAGGGCCACATGAGATAATAATAATTTAATTAATTTCTGATATAGGTATTATTACAATCTTGGCTGTAAGTTGTAAGCACTTTTATTTAAAGTAAATTAAAGTAAATAAAAGAAAAATAAATTAAGTATAAGTATTTTCAAATGGTAACGTATTAAGCACTCTATAATTATTTATTAATTCTGTCTATATCTACATAAATAGCACTTAGTTATACAATGAATTATTTATGAGTTACTTTTTTTTAAAGATATAAAAATGAAACGTGTTTACATATTTATGTAATTAAGTAACATCGACTCAATTTTGTCTCAACCGTAAGGAAAAATTTGTTTTAGGGTCGCTCAGGGCACGAGAATGTCGACGAAACAAACCATTATCACCGTCTAATTCGCATGGTTAAATAACACTACTTACTATAAGGCAAAGTGCTGTTGTACAAGGGATATATTAAATAATAATTCGAACCCCTTTAAATAACATTTAAAGATAGTTCTACAGCCCGTACATTTTTTGTTTATTTTTAGTAGCTGTCTCCGCGTCTTTGTTCGGGTTAATGTTGATTTTGTTAAGGAAATTGGATGATGCAATAAAAAGTTTCATACAGTTTATCCATCTCTTTACCTCACTTCTAATAAGTTTTCCCCGAAAAAATATAGGCTATCACCGTCTCCAAGGTTCCATCTATCCCTATACCAAAATTCATTATTATCCATTCAGCGGTTTAGGCGAAAAAGCGTAACAAACAAACAAACTCGCTTCAGCATTTATATATTGTGTAGCATTTATAGCATAGTGGGCATTACAAATAGACATACCGTCATGCAAGTGATTCTTGAATAAGACAACTTGCCTAGGGCTCAAACTCCTATTATTCAGGTAAGATGTTAGCACAATTATTGCACACACTATCAATGTAAGCCTCTTTTTTTCTATAATGGCATTTGCCTAGCCACCAATGTATGTGGTAGAGCTAGACCGTGGAATTTTAATGGGTATTCCGGGTTCGCACCGGGATAGGCACCATTTCACGCATGTTATGTGAATAAGCAACGAACATAAAGAAACACCCAGACTTGTTTTTTTAATAGCTTAAAGGTTTAGCGTTATGATCATAATTTTACCCTATCTTAAGTGACGATACGGCCCATGTTGGTAGACACGCTAAACCTGTGAAGGGACTGACTCTCAAGTCCAACTGCCGGAACACATCTATTGTTGTTTAGCGGTATATTTTCAACTTGAGGGTGGTAGCTAGCCAGATGGGCATTACGAAAAGCTTTACCACAATGCTATTGCTCACGATGTTTTCCTCCACCGAAACCTCAGGCTCATTCAAGGTAGGTTCGAACTGACATCCCTTGACTTGACGTCCGTATACACTACCACTGAGCTATCATCGCTTCAAAACTCGCTAGTATCAATTATTTGTATTTATAACACAAATAATTGTCCTGTGTGGCATTCGAACCCACAGCGTGCGTCAGCAGCGAAGCTTCATTCTAAACCGCTAAGAAGTTAGCGTTAGTTACTCAAAGTATAGCATTCTACGTTAGTAGATATGGAAGCTATGATAATTCAGTTATTAGTGTGTATGGACGCCGCGCCAAAGGACGTAAGTTCGAATTCACCTACAATGAGCTTGAGCTTTTGGTGGAGGAATATATCGTGATAAAACCATAGCATGGTTATAGGTCTTTTCTAATGCCCGCCTCTCTAGTTACCACCCTCAAGTTGAAAATATGCCACCAAACATCAATAGATGTGTTCCGGCAGTTGTACCTGAGAGCCAACCCCTCCAATAGGCTTAGAGTGTAATAATCTTGAACCACGTCATAACTTATCATCGAGTACGTGTGAGGCCATAACGCTGAACCTTAACTAAAAAAAAATAACTGGAGCTTGCGACTTTATTAGCGTCATTACACCAACGGTATGTGGTCTTAAAATTCGTTCTCGGATGTCTTCGTAGTCTAAGTAATATGCAGGTCAAAGTTTAAATCAATCAAGGGAATAAATTCTGTGGAGCCTTAGACACATATAAATTTAAAATTAACAACGACTGTAAAAACTTTTTAACTGAACCCACAAGTTGAAAAGCGGCAAATATTCGAAACGACTTATTTTAAATATGTTAAAAGTGTTCCCACCGGAGATCGTTTCAGCTGATTTGAATACAAATTGTCCGGAAAATTCTTCGTTGACAAGTAAAAAAGTTTAAGTATACCCGAAAATATTGCGTCGCGTAGTCATTCAATTGTGATACTTATGAGCTTAGGTAATTATCGTTTGCTTTCCTAACACGGGACAGTTGAGCTTTCATCGTTTTGTAGTCTAGGAGATACAATGTAAGCAATAAGTTTTCAGTCGATAGTATGTATGTACGGACGCTGCATCAATGGACGTGTTGGGACGTGAATATTCAAATCTCTGCCATGAGCCTGAGATTTCGTTGAAGGAAAACATCGGGATAATATCATAACATAGTAATAGAGGTTTTACTATTGCCCTTCTGGTTAGCTAACACTCTTAAGTTGAGAATCTGCAGCCAAATACCTATAGGTATGTTCCGACAGTTGCACTTTAAGCCAGTCCCTCAACTAAGCTTAGCGTGTCCATCATCTTGTCCACACCATTACTTAACATCAGGCGAGATTGTGACCATAACCATAAACTCATAAATTATTTAAAAAAAAATGATATGAACGCCCCTATAAAGTGTATACACTACTCGAAATGAATCCTAAATGAGTCTGTTAGATTTCTTTTAATCATTAAAAGTATGTTAAGGGGTGAGTCGGAGTGGTAGTAATAGAAAGTAGTCCTTGGGCCCTAATAATAAAGGGACAGAATAAACTCGTCATCACACCTGTGTTGAGATGAGTATACATCCAGCTCTAAAGAAGTGTCACATTGACGACCTTCGGACCTACGGACAGCTTTTTTGTTATTACATTATTCTGCCATCACTTTACCATACTTCTATATAAAAAAAAACTTTAAACAAGTCTGCTATGACAACAAGTAATGAATCAAAAACAGGTTAAATATTCTGAAAATTACCGCGAGTATTGTTTTTAAGCGACAAAATTGAAAGATAATCTGCATGTCTAATTTAAACTTAAAAAGTTTGATAATTTTAGAGATCTGTTACATATAAAGATAGTAATAGCTAATAGAATCATACTAATATTATAAATGCGAAAGTGAATTTGTTTATTTGTTCATTTCACTCCTAAACAGCTTAATCGAGTGTGATGAATTCTGACACAAAGATAGATGGGACTCTTTAGACGGAGATAGGCTACATTTTCTCGCGCAACACTTATAGGAACAGGGGTAAAAAAAGGGATAAACTTTGTATGAAACTTTTTATTGTGTCATCCAATTTGTTTGACAAAAACAATATTAACGCGAGCAAAGCCGCAACGTAAAATCTAGTTTAATATCTACGTCAGAATAGTCTTCAAGAACATGATAAAATAAATTAAAAAATACAGTTACAATTACACACTTTTCATTAATTGATCAAAACCTGTAGGTTGATTATAATTTATAAAATTCTTCGTTTCCTTGCTACTAACAGAGGTACTGAATTTATTCTCAAAACACACGTTTATCTATCTATACACAAACACCCAAACTCCACACACTGACTTACCTATCATGACATTTCCAAACTATGTACAAAGCCCTCCAATTGAAAATTTGACACGTATATTTATTCTCGTTATTGGAAATTTCATGAGATTCCGTATTTTATCTATACAAGTATAAAATTCTAGGGAGAAATTATTTTAAAGCATATTTTTACACGGATGGAATAGAATTTTTATTACCTTTAAAGGGATTGGAATGAAAGGATAAAAAAATGTATCCCTTGAAGGGATTAAATAGATACTCAAAATAGAATGATTTTTTGAGACGTTCCAGATGGAAAATTCCAGCTGGTAGCTGAGTAGCGTAGTTGGTATTTAATAATATTTGATTTATAAATTATATTAAGGTTTGTAAAATTAGATATTTATTTACTTTTAAATATAAATACAAATCCGTATCCCCACTTCCTTACGAATATTATAAATGTGAAAATTAGTTTCTTTGTTTATTACGCTTTTACGCCTAAACCGCTAAATCGATTATTATGATACATTTTAGTATATAGTACAGAGAGATGAGAACCTGGAGAAAGTGATAGGCTACTTTTTCTTGTGGGGTAAAGAGGGGAATAAACATTGTATGAAACTTTTTATTGCGTCCACCGATTTGTTTGACAACTTTAATATTAACACGAGTGAAGCCGCAGTTAAAGGCTAGTATTAAATAAAAATAAAATAATATTCTTATTCGTTTTATTAACAAAACTGTTATTAAAATAGTAGTATTGATTTATGATTGTTAGTGTTGCGAATTCTTCACAGAACCCATAATAAAGCTCATAATGAACCCAGAATGAGTGAATAACCCTCACAGAAGAAGACTCAGGCCCAGATATATAGAGTTAGCATTTTCGTCAATTGAAGTTAATATGGGTAGTTGGCACGTGTCAGCTATTATAATGAAGTATTGAAAATGAAAAATAAGTGCGATTAAAAAATCGTATATCGAAACATGTTTTATAAATTAACTTGAATTTTTTTATTCTATACCTTAAATAACATTTGTTATTTATATTTTATTTATAATCTTGGTATTTAATTTGTCGTTTTTTTTTTTTGTAAAGAATCGCAGAAGTGCTAAAGAACTTATAAAATCATTTTATTTACTCAACTCATAAATTATTTAAAACTTAAATACATTGTCCTGTGAGATCTAGAACCACGTTAAATACTATATATTGTATATATTTAGTTTTATATGTTAATACTTTGAATACAATCTCATCTGACGTTGAGTTACAATTAAGGCCTAAATGGTAACACATTAAGGGTAGAAAGAAATTAGCCCTCAAGTATAGCTGCCAGGACAGATTTAATTAAAGGTATCTGACGATACATTTTCAGTTCGAAGGTGATAATTAGCCATCAAGTTTCATCACGTCACTACTTCCTTGTATGTGTTGTCTAAGTTAACTATTTTTTTTTTTTAGTTCTATTGGTTTAGTGTTATGGCCACAATCTCACCTGATGTTAAGTGACGATGTGCTCCAAGATGGTGGACACGCTAAGCTTAGTGGAGGGACTGGGTATCAAGTGCAACTGCCGGAACACACCTGTAGATATTTGGCAGCAGAACTTGAGGGGTTTCTCTAATGTCCACCACATTAGAGAAAGCCCTACCATCATACTATGGTTTCATCACGATGTTTTCCTTTAGCGAAAGCAAGGAATTAAACTCAAGTCTATTGACGCGGCGTCCGTACATTTTAGCAACTGAGCTACTACTGAATCGTTGTTGCTTCAGTTATTTATCTACTATTAATATTGTTCAAAAGATATGCTGAAAGATAAATTAATGTCTAACTCAATTAATAATACAACTCAAACAAATAATACAAAATGTTGAAGCCTACGACATCTGCATATATTTATTAATACAATTAATTATGTTACGTTAATTTTAAACACCTGTCTACTCTCATTAAATCTTAGTGGTACGTTACATATATAACTCGTTAGATCGCTAATACACAGTATATTTAATCTAATTTATTTTATAAATCATTCACGCTTTATAATCTTCCAATCACAAAATATACCTACTACTATTTATATAGATTGTAGGTTTAGCGTTATGGCCACAATATCACCTAATGTTAATTGATGATGTGGCCCAATATGGTCGGCATGCTAAGCCTAATGGAGGGACTGGCTCTCAAGTGCAACTGCCGGAACACACCTATAGGTATTTGGCAGCAGATTTTCAAGTTGAGGGTGACGGTTAGACAGGCAGGCATTAGAAAAACCCGTACCACCATTCTATAGTTTCCTCAAGATGTTCTCGTACGTCGAAAACTCAAGCTCATTGCAGGGATTCGAACTCATATTCATTGACACGATGTTCGTACGAACAACCAACTGAGCTTTCATCACTTCGTTAAATCTTTATCGTGCTTGTGAATTCAAACAATAACAAGTTCGTTGAATAAAAATTTTGTTATTAGAACTATATATAGTTATTTTACAGTAATTCAGACTAGTTGCTCCGGTAGACGTTGCGCTGCAATTTCTAGTAGTCATAAACTCGATTCTAGTACCACCTATTATATTCAGAAACAGTATAATATCGATTATTAAAGAAAAAACATTGTGTTAAACTATTTTAAAAGATAATACACCATTAGACATTATATAAATGAAATATTGTAAATAACATCACTGAAATCAAAACGCTCGTAAATACCAATTTTCACGGCAGATTACTAACCCAATATACGTGTAGGGACTTAACTCTGACGTCAAATTCAGTATGTATATACTAGCTATGTCCGCGACCTCGTTCGCGTGGAACAAATTATTATTTGATAATTTTTGCCTGTTTATATAACTTTTTTCAATACAGTTTTGCTCCTTTTCCTTGTAGCGTGATGTTAAATAGTCTTAAACCTTTCTCAATGATTGGTCTATGATATACAAAAATAATTTTAGAAATCCGACTAGTAGTTCTTAAGATAACGGGTACAAAGAAACAAACTTTTCCACTTTACAATATTACTAGGTTTTACCCGCGACTTTGCTCACGTTAATATTGATTTTGTCAAACAATTCTTATCTCGGAACTTGTTATTTTAAATAAATTATATCAATAGAGACCAGCATCGGTTTTTGCAGCACACGCCAGACACTTATCGTTATATTTTGGACAATTCACGCAATATCTTTATAAATTATAGTCTATATGTTATTCTAATGCACAAGCTATATTATTCAGTAGTTTTTGCGTGAAAGAGTAACAAACACCCATACATCCATACTTACAAATTTTCGCGTTTGTAGTATTAGTAAGGATTATAGATGTATATTCAGATATACTTTTCCTCAGTAATATTAACGGGCATTGATCAAACACCAGATGTGTGTGACGACTCAATGAGTGATATGGTAACTTAGACAATAATTTAAGCGTTACATTAAAAGGTAAAAGTGTTAGCAATACTTAATTCTCTCTTACAAAACGACATATGGTTTGCTAATTATTATAAATTTTACTAATACAGAATTCTCTTTAGCATGTACGGAGCCATTGCTTACAGCAAGTACTATTTTTATAATTCACTTAGGTAGGTTTCACTTAGGTTTTCTTCATTTCACTTAGGTTAGGTAGAGTTAGGGGAATCGTACGAGGAACTTGAACTTTCAAGTATCAAAAAAACCCTAAAAATATCATAGCCTGTTTTCCAAGGCATGGTTTTAAACCTTTAAATTACATTCCAGCAACTTTTTAACCAGTTTCTTTACCCGACTGCGCTCGTATTATTACTTCCGATATGATTTTGTTCAATCGCAAAACCTGTACATATAAATATAATAATAAAAATTTAGCTCGTAAACCCAAATCCTTGACTGAAAAGAAAAATAACTTAAATATGTAAAAAAATGTACCTGTTTTATCCATGTGGTGGTCCCAGTTCCATATTTTCAATGTGGTCCCAAAGGTAAGCATGCTAAACCTAGTGAGAGCTAGCCGTCAAGTGTAGCTGCTGGAATATATCTATAAAAGTTTGGTGGTAGATCATTAATAATAAGAAGGTTAGCTAATTAGGAGGATATTACAAATCGCCATACCAAAGTTATATCTTTTCTTTGTGATGTTTTTCTTTCAGCCAATGAATTTATATTATAATATTAAAGCCTTAAAATTACGTCGGCTAATGCAAAAACGCGTTATTGCGATAATCTTAGCTGATATTAAGTGACTATACGGCCCAAGTCGGTGGACACGCTAAACCTGTTTAGTGACTGGCTCTCAAGTCCAACTGCCGGAACACACCTATTGGTATTTGACGGCAGATTCTCAACTTGAGGGTGGTAGCTAGCCAGGAGGGTATTTGAAAAAGCCCTACCACCATGCTATGGTTTCCTCACGGTGTTTTTCCGTCACCGAAAGCTCAAAGTTATCATAGGTGAATTCCGACTCACGTCCTTTACCGCTGCGTTCATACACACTACCATTGAGCTATCATAGTTTCAAAAAGGTCTTGCTCTCTGGAGATAGAAGTGTTGCCGTGATGTTTTGGTGATCATTAGTTGGTGTTTGTCCACATATCTGCCTGGCCTTTACCTGGGCCCAGGTAACGCGTGTACGCGTTGCGTGAGGGACAAGGTTAATTGATTTTCTCCACGGAAAAAACTTTCAACATGATGTTTCGCTTTACCGGAAGTAAAAGAATATTTTAAAAATTTTACCCAGTTTTAGTTTGTTTATTATTGCTTTTAGTAATTTGCTATGCCCAACAAATATTAAGGTATAATTTATTAGTTCTCGCTAGACCACAAGAGATATTCAAGTCTAATATAATTAGACAAATTATTCGCTGGTTCGTATTCACGTAATGCATTGATTGTAGTCTGTGCTACTAGATTAACTGAAGGGAAGCTATTCGACGGCAAAATACTGTATGAAGTTGATTACTACAGACTTACTTCATTGATTACATTACCATTTTTATCTGGAACAGACTATGTAAGTTGCTCTAGCGTATTCTCAAATACTATACAATATATTTTTAATATAACTGTGTCATACTATGATATAAAAATTATAACTTTAGAATTACGTAGGAAAAACTTATTATGATAGACAAGTAAACAATAAACAATTAAATACAATGGGATATAAAATAATATAAAGCAGTCGCCTCGCTGGCGTATGGCGTGGGTTCGAATCCGACAGAATAATTTGTGTGATCCTAAAGTAGTTGTTCTGAGCTTCGATGTTAGATAATCCTTATTAATATTTTAACTGCTCAAGTAAGTTTGTTTGTTACGCTTACACGCCTAGATCGCTGGATCGATTATGATGAATTTTGGTAGAGAGATGGGACTTATTGGAAGTGGGATAAATTTTGTTTGAAACTTTTTATTGCGTCATCTAAAACGCGAGCGAAGCCGCGGCTAAACCCTGTTTACTATAATATTAGAGGTAATTTAACTTGGATATCTGATCGCTGTGATAGGAATCGAAACTGACATGGAGTTAGTAAAAATTAGAGTCATTAAAAAGTAACAAAATAAATAATAGTCATAGATATCTTTTACTAATAACACGCCATATCGGTATCTACTTCGTTTCATATCGATCGCACCACATTTGCTGTATATAGCACTTATGAATGTGCCACTAAGAGTAATATTCATGTTATAATGACAATTTCCTAAAAAAATCAACAATTAATTGACCATTATTATTATAAATCATAGTTATTATAATTTACAAAATTAAATATCTTACCAGCTCTTTTTTTTATAGTTAAGGTTTTAGCGTAATGGCCGTAATCTCACCTGATCTTAAGTGACGATATGGCCCAAGTTGGTAGACACGCTAACCCTGTGGAGGGACTGGCTTTCAAGTGTAACTGCCGTAACACACCTATTGTTATTTGGCGGCAGATTTTCAACTTGAGGGTGGTAGCTAGCCAGGCGGGCATCAGAAAAAGCCCTACCACCATCCAGAACATCTGAAATTGATTTTTATATATAATTTTTCGATTGTGTGTTTCTACTTTAGGAAAATGCAGAGATGAAACAAAAAAATATTGTTTTTTTTTAAGGAAGGTGTAGACTATCTTTTGCACCCGGTCGCAGTTACGCTTAAAATAACCCAGTTTAGTAGTAAGTTATAATACGTGTAAAAATAAAAATACAGAAGCCTGCAATTTCTAAAGAAGGCATAGATATGCAATATATAGGTTATTTATTCTTTGTAAAACATCTTATTAAGAGAAATAATGAGACATAATGTAGTAATAAATTAATATAATAAGTATAGATATTTACTCCAATTATACGTTCAACTACATTATATTTCTACTTCACAAATCATCCATTTTTCCTTATAAAATTTATGAAAAACTGTGTAGGCCGAGAGTCTGCAGTGTGTTGTTTTTTTTAATATGAAAAGAAATCATTACTGACAGCTACATTACTCATACATCATTTTAACAAAAAAATATAAATTTATGTTAATACTGTAAAGCGGAAAAGTTTGTTTATTTGCACCCGCTAATCTTAAGAACTTCCACACTTTCAAAACTTATTTTTGTATTTGATAGAACAATCATTAACGAAAGCTTTAGGTTATTTAACATTACGCTAAAAGCTAAAGAAAAAAGTTACAAAAACGGGCAATAATTATTAACCAATCTTTAGTTCCATGCGAACGAAGTTAGTGTAAAAATGTATCAATTATTGAAAAATAATTGTGTGATTTTATGCGAGTGCAAGTGAAACTTTTTATCATTAGTAGACAAGATACTACACGGCCAGCTGATGTGATTCATAGGCGCCGCCATATTGGCTTTGGCTACTCTGCCGAGCGCCTGTCACTTTACCCCTACTCCACGGCCGGCTGTACGCGACATGCGATAGACGAACGAAGAAAAATGAGGCGATAGAAAAAAAACTACTGGAATACTTTGTAATAATCTTTCCTCAATTCATCCTTAAATAAATACCAATATGGGCTCGCCGAATGTAATAATAGTGTGCCACGTAGAATATATGTAGACACATAATCGCGGTTACGCTTGTTACATGTTAACTATTAAGATAAACATTATCACAAGCACTAAATCCTTTTACTCAAAAGTTTCAATCACTCAATGATTATGGGCATTTAGTAACTTCTTCCACGTCATAGATATCTGCTAAACTGAGATAAGAGTAAGCGATTCTTGTAAAGTTTAACTGTTTTCCGGCAACTTCGTTCGCATGGTCTTCAATATGATGCGATAATATATTTGTTAAATTATATTCCATATATATTATGTAGATTAATGCAAAACAATGGCGGTGTTGAACAGAACGTAATTTAGTAACAGTTTAGAGCTAATTGAAATGCAAGGTGGATGAAATGGGACACAACTATGAGACAACATGTGGTCAAATTGTTATCAAACCATTATTACTATAACTATTTAGCGAAGTCGGCTCAGTTGGTAGTGTGTACGGACGCCGCGTCAAGGGATGTGAGGTTGAATCCGTCTACAATAAATTTCAGTTTCATTGAAGCAAAACATTGTGATGAAATGATTGCGATGATATAGCGATGGTAAGAATTTTTTTTAATGCCCGCTTGGCTACCTACCAGCCTAAAGATGAAAATCTGTCGCCAAATACCTATACATGTGTTTCGGCAGTAGTGCTTGAGAGTCAGTCATTACACTAGGCTTAGCGTTTCCACTATCTCAGGCCACATTGTCACTTAACATCAGTTGAGAGCTTTGCCAAACCTATATTTTATTTAATAATATACTCTCTAGGTCGAAAGGTTACTTACTGCCTACATCCAAATTTTGAAACAACTCATGGCGCAATGACATTTCGTTCGTAGGTTCGGTCCGTGCACAAGATTTACTTTCATAATGAGTTTATTTGCAATGTGTTAGTACAGGATATTAAATAATATATATTATCTCTTTAATTGTCATGATGAAGTCTTAGCTGAGTTTTTATTATCCTAGCTAGGCGCAATGACTGTATATTACCTGATCGTAAGTTTCACTCGGGTCCAAAAACAGTAGTGACTGCCGTAAGGGCAAATGACCTCCATCAGTCGATACTGTCATATCGGTTCAGTTTGAAATCAAATATCCGTATCATACTTTATTTCCCTTTATTTATGGCAAGAAACTTTATTTGTATACAATAGTTGTGTTAAATTATATTTTTCAATTAATTTCTTACTTTTATTGAAGACCTTAAGATATTTAATTAAGTTTTTATTGAATAAACTAAAAAATCTGATATAGATTTAATCTTTATCATCAAACTTTATCTATAAAAGGCATTTCAAATCTCATCACAGCTTAAAAAGATTCAAATAACATCCTATCCGATACTAGGTCCTGAGTAATAGAGTACGGCGCCGAAGCAATCCAATTACACATGCATTTACAAGCTCCATACTACGTTTATGATCGCCGTCCGCTCGATAATATCAGTTATATTACCACAAGCCAATCTAATTTAAATGAATCTCCATTAAACATTTCATTCATTAGGTTTAGTATTCATACATATTAAGTCATGTTTATGATACATACGAAATATCTTCTTAATTAACTAATTATTATTATTAATACTGATGTATTTCAAATATGAATTCATTTAATAAAATTATAACGTACTTCACCCTGTACACGTTTTAAAAAATATAGTCATGTGTTAGCGATAAAGAAAAATATTTTATTTTACTTTTGTAAGTTTTTCTATCTGTTCCCTATGTACGTGAGTTACTCTAAAAGTAGAGAATACACTTTGATATAATTTAGTACAGCAAACTTTACTAATATTATAAATAGGAAGGTGTGTTTGTGTACACTTTCACTCTTAAGCCGCTGAATCGATCATGATAAATTTTGATGTAGAGATAGAAGGGATCCTGGAGACAGTGATAGGCTATTTATACTCTCGAAAAAGTTATAGGAAGTGGGCTAAAGAGAGGGATATACTTTGTATGAAAGTTTTATCGCGTTTTCCGGTATACTTCAAATTTTAGAAAACAACAGAAATAACTAATTTAATAGCATTTGCTAGAAACACGATCAGCATTGGTTGACAAAATCAATATTAATGCGAGTAGAGCCGCGGGTAAAAGCTATCATTAATATTTTTAAATATCGTACAGGATACTTATATATATATAAAACGATAGGGTTTCTTCAGGATAAAGGATTATATGAACAACTTTATAATAAATGACCCTCTTTAGAAATTATGCCAATGTGAGTATTGAGATTTAACAGGTAAATTAAAAGTGTGTAATTGTAATAGTTATATTTAACATAATAATACAATAAGCATAAAGTTAAAGAAATGGTTATAGTATTATATGAAACATAATTCAAGACCACGCGAACGTAGTTGTAGGCAGTATTAATTTTTAAGTCAAAACACAAATATTTGTTAAGTTTGTTTGTTTGACGCGTTCTTTAATACGCTATCATGCGATATCATATCACATATCTTTTGAGTATAGAGATCGTGAATTTGTTCTCTACACTTCAAATCACATTACGTATGCATTTTGTTCAGCACAATCTCCGTATATATCTATATCGTATATATAAGAAAAATAAAGCTCCTTTGCCACTCAATCACATCAAAACTACTGCACTTATCGATATGGCACTATTGCTATTTGATGCGGAGTTTTTCGTAGATGGTTCTAACTTACTTAGTTTTGTACTCATTTGTCCCTTTGATATTTTTTTTGTATAACGACGTAAGTTCTAAACCACCTACAATGAGCTTATGCTTGCGATGAAAGAAAACATCGTCGAATAACCGTCTGGCTAGCTACCACCCTCAAGTTGTAAATACCTATTACTGTTTTTCGACAGTTACTCTTGAGAGCTAGTCCTTTCACTGGGCTTAGCATCTCCACCATCCTGGGCCACAAGGTCACTCAACATTAGGTGAGATTGTGGCCATAACGATAAACCTATGAAGTATTAAACAAAACCTAGACTTGAAATTAAGCACGGTTATTTTATTCACAACGTAAATACCCACACAACACAATAAGACCGGATTTTAAAATCACGCGCGGTTGATGAATAAACCGCGACGGAAGTCGAGAGCAGAATATATATATTTAGTTTTGAAGTAAATTGTGGTGTATAAGATTTTCGTTCTATTATTATTTCTATAAGGCATACTTTGGGAATAACTCAGACTATTATTGAACTTCTTGCTTTCCGGGCAGAATGGAATTCACGACAAGAAATAACATGAGCCCGCAGCGGCATCTACTTTACAATCCATTACCTACATAAAAGTCGGAAAAGGTTTGAATCCGGCGGTTAACAAAGTAAATAAGTAAAACATTAGCCAGTGACATAAGAGCAAACCATTAACTATATGTTACATTCAATACAAAATCCGATAAATGAAATTTTATTATGCAATAGATAATTGGATCCAATTGGCTTGCGACCAGTACACGTAGGGTAGATTAACTTATAACAATAATTTGATTTGTCAGTTTTCGGAGTCGATCAATATATATTTTACTATGGCTACCATCAAAATTACTTCAGACACATTTCTGTGTTACGATTTAAAAAGTGTGTAATATAAAGCTTTGTAATCGTAATGTACTTAAAAAAACTCGTTACAGAATATTTTTAGCACAACGGGAAACAGAGAAAAATATACAGCCCTTAGAGCACTCAAATTATATTAACAAGAGACGGTTGTAATAAAATTATACACTAAGAAATCATAATTTCATACAATCATAACAATTGGCGTTTTCTCTTAACAAATTTTATTACATTTTAGGCGAGTAAATCTAAGAATATAACAGAATGAAATAACAATTCGTACCAATATTATTGTTGTCGCTGTCTTCTCTTTGCATGTTAAATTTTACAGTAATATTCGTATTCATTGTTACCGTGACGTCATTAAAAGGTGTGGAAGTGTGATTAAGTGCGGTTCTTTCGACAACAAAAATTGTGGTATTTCGATGACACCGTTCTTTATAGCACTTACAGAAGCCAAATATCAAAAGATCGTGGATCGAACCAACAGATGTAGTATTAGTAAATATCAAAACTGCTTTTAAAATAAATGTTATTTCGACAAAGTTTATGGCTATTTCGAGCAACTAATCTAAACTGGTATTATATTTGAGGTGAGCCGTAAACTTTAACAAGCTAACACAAATTGAATCGAATACCTCGAAATGTAGCATACCCAGAACTGAGATTAGAAGGTAGAATTAAGATTTTAATACCTCGCAATGCACTTCAACAAAATTTCACTTCGGATTTGGGTTATGTGCCCGGCGCTTGAAATACGATACAATCATTAACGAAATATTTGAGAAAAACAAAATTTTTTACATAAACAAAATAAAGAACAACTCGACTGATAAATAGAAATGAGTCTATTTATAAGTATAGATATTGCGTGTTTTCCTTTCCTTCCGGTTTCCTTGATACTTCCTTCACTTCCTTGTTAATCTAATTTTGTATTCATTAATTCCAGAGAAGTTATAGTTATACACAGTACATGTAAATTTTTGTATTTTATAAAGAATTATCGGGTGTTATATATTCAAAGTAGTTATATAGTTTGTCGCGATCTCTGATTACCCTACTGTTAAAAACCTCTTTGTATAAAAACTTATTTGTTTCTATATTTTATTTAGTATTATATTTTAAGAACGATAGATTACATGACCGTGTTAAAAAGAAGTAAAAGTTATGAAAGTAAACAAGAAAAATTAGCAAAATTTATTGTTTTTTTTTTTAGTGTACAAAACTGTGTTACACCTACACTGCTAATATACAACCCACAATATCTAGTATTACAGCCGGCGAATCCTTTTATACCGATATATTTCTTGTACAATCTTCCGGAAGCATCTACTCTATATTATGGATAATGAAAGATACCGAAGAAAAAATTCTGCAATGGACTGGTTAGAAAACCATTATACAGTGTAAAACTGCATGTGTGTAACATATGCTTTGAAATGCCATATGTGAACTGAGCATTACGATTAATAATAATAAAACGAGTTACTAGGCAAAAATTGACTGTCGTATAAATTAAGTGAAAAATTTTCAACCCACCGGAGTATTGTGTCTCGATAAACACGAAATACGATATGCATAGATAGACAGTTGATTGTCATCTGAGATTACAGATAAAACAAAAGTCATAACGATAATATAGCACGATGTTCAAGTATTGCACGCCTAATATTGCGAAGCGAGTGAGGTAGTGCTCACCTCGCCACGTCAAAATCAAGTATTTTTTTCTGTATTATACTCTTTTTTCCCCTTCCTCTGAAGAGTCTAGGTTCGCACATTTTTTTGCCGTCTTATAAATGTTGTACTACCGTTATAATTTTTTTTTTATTGTTCATTTTTGAGCAGCTTAATCTAAAGTGTGAGCATTTTAAATGGCTTAGTCTAGGTATACAATTAATATATTTAATATTAATTTCATATTAATAGATTAGATATAATATATTATACTTAACTAAATTCTAAAACATTGGTATAAAGTGGTGTTTTATAGTTATCTTCCGAATTCACTAGAAGCGTCTTGATTTTGTTAAATAATATTATCTTTGCTATTCATGCACAAACGTATATGTCGAATTGCGTAAACCTAGCCCGTGTAATTCTGAAAGTTCTCTTTTGGCTATTTTATTCTACTAAAGTATACAAGAAATTTCTTCAGCGGACTATATCAACTTAATACCATCAGATCTGTCAAACTATTCATGTAATAAAGAATTAAAAATCCCTATGAGAAGTTACTATAGTAGGTACTAAATAATGTTAAAATAAATGTAACAGAAGTAAACAAATATTGAAACAGATTTATCAATTAAAAATACATCACGTTCAAAGTTTACGTCAATATCAATTAGCTGAATAGATATTATGACAATCTAACGTTTGTTTAACTTTTGTAAATGATGATATAGGTAAATTTTATTTTTAATAAATCAATAGTTAGATGCTTATCATTAATTATGCTAGAGCCTATTTCGTTTAACGTCGTATTTGACCTTTGACTTGTTATTAAGCATTTTTACTAGCTGTGTTCGCAACTTCTTTTCAACACAGCTTTGCTCTTGGTGATTGTAGCGTAACGTTGAATAGCCTAAAGCCCTCCTCAATGATTGCTCTATCAAATACAAAAAGAGTTTTTGATATCTAAGTGGCAGTTAATAAGATTAGCGTGTTCAAACATACAAACTTTTTCGCTATATATATAGTTTCCGATAGTTACTGCTGTGGTCAAGTTATTAGCTCCCGCAGAGGGCAAGACAATGTCTGCTGGACCATCTGTTTGATATATACAATTGTAGTTTAATCAATGTATATATCGTATAATGGATAGTTGGGCAATATACCAGAATATTTCAATAAGCTCATCAAACAAGTATATTTATTAATGTATCGAATGCGTATTCAGACAATATAACTTGATAGATTGAAAACAAACTTTAAGATATTCAATGATATCGTCTGTAAAGTTTATAATTATGTATGATTATTGCGGGTACCAAAAAGTGTTTCTGCTATATTTTCAGAATATAGTTCGAAAAAGTATTTGTTATCGTATATTTATAAGTTTTTGTTTTAGTATAACAATTTTTCATCGCAAAACACGTCACAAATGCTAGTTGAACATAAACATTTCATAAAACCTCTTTTGTACTTAGCATTTGACCACAATATCAAACAATATTAATTGACAATGCGGTTAACACATTTCAACCACTGTGGTTAAAACAATGAACCTAAAATAAGCAGGCGCTCGATTGCATCTTTGAGGTACTAAATATAATGATTGTGATGAACTTCCATATTAACGTTGGAAAGTATATTTGTCGTATCTCATAACATTGAACTTCAGAAGAGGCAAAAAGCTTTTCCATAAGTTCATATTATCTATGCTAATATTATAAATGCGAAAGTAAGATTTTTGTAACGCTTTCATGCCCAAACCACGGAATCGATTACGACAAATTTTGGTATACAGATAAATGGAACCCTAGAAACGATGATAGGCTACTTTTCCTCGTAAAAATCTTTGAGGAAGTAGGGTAAAGAGAGGGATGAACTTTGTATGAAACATTTTTATTGCGTTATCCGATTTGTTTTCAATATTACCGCGAGCGAAGCCGCACTTGAAATCTAATATAATATATATTGATAATGTTATATTAAACTTACTTTTATCCCATCATAGAAGAAAAAGAGCAATGTTTTTTTTTCAATTCAAATGAATAGAAGTCGTATTTACATTTTTGCATATACGACCTATATGCTTTCCAGCGTTGATATAATCTGTGTTGTGAAGTATTTTTTTTTTATTAGTAACAAGCAACGAACACATACATAGTTGTCCCGTGCGGATTCGAACCCATAACACACGTTAATGATGCGGTCGCCTAAACTGCTAGACCAGCCGTGCAATCTATAGTCATTTTACTACGGAACACTTTTTTCTTCAATATGTTTTTACCTTGTAACTTTAAAATATATATATATTTTTTAATATTAAAAGGTTTTTTGTCCAAACGATGGGAAGCTATACCATGGTGTTGTAATCGTGGTTTTTTTATAGTAATTGCAATATTTATAGACCAAAATGATTAATATTCACAACCAGGTTTAGTATTTAGTATTTGTTAGGATAATTACAAAATCTGTTTTCAATATCTATCGGGCTGTGCAGTAATTTAAAAAGATATGTATACAAAAAAAAAAAAAAAAATTGACGTACGATAGATTTCGTCTTTTGTATATGAACATATTCATGAGAGGGCTATGAATTTCTGAACCACAAGCTTTGTTTGACGCTCGTTCGGGTAAAGTCGGCTCGAGACGACTAAGGCAACGAGAGAGATATGGGAATTTTAACATTTGTTGTGTGTCTTAAGTACACACCGTTTTTTTTTTCTTATCACTAAAGTGACAAAAAATGCGTGAGGTCCGTATGATATACGGTTACCGTAGCTTATAAACGCTTATAGCACTTCAGATATCGTTAGCGTGTAGTCGATTTTGAACACATATTTTCGAATTGTGTTAGTGGGTAGATTAGCAGATTAGGTAGATTAGTGGGTAGTGTTGGGTGATTAGCACCTGATGAGTCACCACATGCCCCTCGCGGCTTTGACCTGAGTCCGGGTAATGCGTTTGCGCGTTGCGATAAGGAATCCGTATAAACTGGGATTTTAAACACTACGTTAATAATAAAAGTAGCTCTGGTTAATATTAATGCATGATACGTTTAAACATTCTGATGTTTTTTGATTATTATATATTATTATTATATTTGTTTTATTATAATACTAATTGTACTCGCGACTTCATCCGCGTGCATTTGAAATAAACGTAACTCCGCATATCATCAGTTATCTGCTAGTGCAAATCGTTTCAAACTATCTGAATTTAGCTGAAACAGATATACCGCCAAAATATAAATAACGGTTTTTTCTTCGTATTGTGTACACTTTGATATAAATTCTGGTATTTTAAAAGTGTTTTTTTTTTATGTTATAGTCAAAGTATATGAGATATACATATACAAATTTATTGCATTTTTTTTAATAACACTTGTTAAATAGCCTATTAATACCCTTTTTGAATTATGGGGTTGTCAAATGCACAAAGATTTTTTAAATTACAGTGGTAATTTCTGAAGCTAGGGCAATTAGAAATTTCTTACAAAACAAAAGAACTCTTCAGCTTTTTTTGCTTGTCAGCTATTTAAAGAAAAAATGCAGCACGTTAGTAAATCTGACACGCAGAGTTAAATCTGACATTATTGTAATACTATAATATTTATCTCACATGTTACGATTAGGTACATGACATTTTGAAACATTCTCACTTACTGATAAAATTAATCCTTGTTCTTGTTTTTTCACAGTTGATGTAAATATTGAGTTTGTTTTGAACTTTAAATGTTTTACAAGGGGATGAATTTTGATTTTGCACCGCTTAAATAATTCTCTTATCATTTAGAATTTTATGTTATACCGTGTTTATGTTAATAACGAACGCGACTGATGTGTCATGCTTTCACATGTAACGCTTAACGAGCGAGCAGCATAGCAGTAATTCGTTGACCATATCTCTCTCTCTCTCTTAGCCGACTGGAGCCGACTTTACCCGAACGAGTATCACATAGCCGAACGTTAAAATACCAACTAAATGAAGCGCTCAGCGCGCTTAATTTAGTGACGAAAACAATTACTGCTTAAAAGCTAACATGAAGCCGCAGGGCATTACTAGTATGCCTGTAATATGTCTCAAAAGTTCGAGAACCATTTTTTTCTTTATCAGTTATATATAACAAAACTGTAAAATATTCAATTGGTTAATTCATGACTGCATGATGTTCATGATAATATATCTGAAGGGTTTTGAAAAAATAATGTATGATAGTGTTTTAAGTCATATGATTTATAGAGACAAGATACAAGTGAAAACAGCAACATTTATGACTTACGACAGACGTATAAATACGACCAAAGAAAACTATATTACACAAAGTAAGTGGCGCCAACTGGCGTATTGTACCGACTACACAGTACATAGACATATTACAATTGTTTGGTTTATAACCAATGTAACAAGATCAAATCGTGAGTTATTGTTTAACGGCATTTCAAAATAATCACAATCAGAACACGTGAAGCTACATTGCTTCCCGCGTGTAATCTAAAATATCACATTTATATAATTTAAAACAATATTATATAGGTACATATAAAATCAATTCTTACCGCACATATGACCGCTTCTTCCTTAATAAGAACTTTATTCAACAGGTTAAGATTTATTAGGGTATCGACGTAATGTATAACTATTTAAAAAGTATTAGCAATATTTTTCAGTTGTATCCGAATAGTGTAGTAAGAGTAATAATGGGTGAGAGCCTAAAATAAGTTTACAATCTATATAATACAAAAAAACGTTGGTTGACTGACTCATCAACGCACAGCCGAAACTACTGGAGCTAGAAACATGATATTTGGGCTGTAGTTGCCTTTTGAGATGTAAAGGCTCACTAAGAAGCGATTTTTTTATTCAACCCTGAAGGGATAAACAGAGATGTCAATGTTTGTATGAGTAGGAAAAATCATATTCATCTTATTTATTAACTTCTTAATAAAAATAAATAGCAAGTGTTTCAGCGTTTTAAAATTTTATGCTTCGACGTATGTAAAATAGGGGATGAAATTTTTCATTTATACTTTTACTGACATATCTCCAAAACAACCAGAGCTTTGACTTTAAATTTGCCATGAATATTGGATGGCTTAGGCAAATAGTAAGAAGGCATTATACAAGTATCATAATCGATAATAATTCAATTGACGAGAATAACGCGAACAAAATCGCGGTACTTTTCACAGGTTCGCCGAACTTTGTGGCGAGCGCGGACGGTGCTCAACCTGAAAGGGCATCTTGCGCAAGGATGTCACCATGTGACCGAACCTCGGCTTGAGCCGTTGCCAGGGCGCGAACGAGAATCGATCGCGGTACTAACTACATTAAAAAAAATTAGAACTACTTTATAGAATTGTACTATATCACAATAGTGCGGGAGGATTGTAACTACAAACCTAACTAGCGGTGTCAAAGATCGAAAGAAACACGCGAATCTGACGGACCTAAGGAGATCTCGACTATTCTGATCTGAATATTGTTAACTAGTAAAAATACTACGAATATGATAACAAGAACGGGACTATCTAGAAAATTTTGATTAAACTAAGCCATCACAGGTGAGGCAAGATCGTACTGCGCAACCTAACTGGTCTCATAAGAAAAAGGCCGAACCACATTCCGGGCCGAGGGTGGTCCCTTACAGGACCATGTACGTACCCACAATGTGAAACAAAATCGCGGGGCACAAGCTAGCTAGAATCGATGGAAGTATTTGCATAAACCCTGAAGTAATAAACTGGTGTAAAAAACAAAAAAAATAGTAAAACTTTCGAATGTTACATCGAATATACATGTATTATCATAATACTAAAATCTTACTTTTAAGTTCGTGATAACTATGTTTTTTTTATCTAGTCTAATATTATATAGCGGGAAAGTTTGTTTGTTTGAACGCGCTACTCTTAGGACTCACCAGTCAGATTTCAAATTTTCCAGCATGACAGCGGCGACTGGCAGTACATTCTGTTTATTGTCAATCACCGCTAATTTGGATACTACTGTACTTAACATCAAGTAGAGTGCAGACGCTTTGCTATGCAGCGTAACGAAAATATTTTTTTTGTATCTGATAGAGCAGTAATCGATCAATGCTACTTTAACCTATTTTTAAGGCTACTTAACATAAGGCTAAAACCAATAGGAGCAAAGTTAAAAAGTAGGCAAAAATTATTCCAAAATTTTTAGTTCCACCCGAACGGAGTGTAATTATAAAAACATATACGTATCTGGCGAAATGATCCCTTTACATTTAAAATTATTCACAAATACATCACAGCTTCATGCTTCAGTAGTCGCGCTACACCGTGTCGAATTGAACTCTAGTTGAAATTAAATAGGACAGGAATTGCGACTCTCGACAGCTAGGTATATACTGGCTCAGCTCGAAATGTGATAAATCAAAAGGAAGTCAAATGAGATGGGTTTTTATATTTGCCACAACCCAGTCCGGTACAGATTTCTAGTACCCCGCCAAATTACTGGATATAAACCCCTGGTCCTGGTACGCGAAATTCCTAAGCATACCACTGTTATACTTGATGTATGGTGAACGCGAGCCATTTGGGTAAAAAAATATCATGAATTACCAAGTGAACCGAACCTCTAAATCTAAATCTCTAAATCGTTGTGAACCACTTACAAATCACTTGCTACTAAACAATAAACAAGGACTAGAGAAGCTGTAATAGTAATTTACGCCCGTGTTTAGAATTGTATGTCCCGTTTAATAGAACTGGCTAGCATAGAATGAGGACGCTTTTAATACCAAAGGTATTAGAAGTATTATATAGCTGGTTGCTACCGCTTTAGTAAAGCACAAACCAATAACCAATTATACTGCACCAAGTAGGAAAAATATTACACAGAGTTTTCTATGTGACCTACATCTCTTACAAGGTAACTTGTTATTACTGCAACCATCGAGCGGTTGCTGCTAATGTCGAAATATAGTTATTTAAAATTAATAAAGCTAGAAGCTCTACAAATAAACGGTAAATCAGTTGCTTTGAAGAAAGTAGAATCCTTAGCAATACACTAAAGTTACGAAGAAACTTTATTGAAATATTATTCATTTCCCAAGTTCTTATACGAACTTAATTACTTGAGTAAATTTTTAATTTAACTGCTTTACACAATCAAATTTCAACGTCATTACAAAATCAAAGAACGTGATTATAGAAAGAAAAAGTCTGGTCCCGAACAAGTTACAAAATAATGGCGCAAAGTCAAATGAAACCCTTTAATGGATGCTCTTGTAAATAAAATATACTTTCAAAACGTTGTGGTACGTAACTATGTTGAATCGAATACACCATTAGATACTAATGTTTCGAAAAACATGGCGACTAATAGACATTAATACTAATTGAACACTATACGAATTTAAGAAGACAATGTTGACAATACGTGTTTAGCACTTGTCACTGTTGCCGTCCTAAGCATTATAGGTTCAAATACCACAAAACAATTAAACTATATCATTTGAGTGATTCTATGATATAAATTTTGATCCCTATTTGGGAATGTTATACTTATACAGTAAAAATATTGGACCAGAAAACACAAATAATTGCGAGATTAGGAATTTAGTATTAGGAACTAACGAGAGTTTTAGATAAAAGCTGTAAATATTAGAATTTTGTAACCAACTCTAAGTAGAGTTGAACTAACAACGTTTCGAGTAATGTGACAATTCAATTAACATGAAGACACGATGGATCAATGATAGTGTGTACGATTCACGAATTATTCAACGTAAGTTTAAATCCTTGCAATGAGCCTGTTTTCTGTGTAGTAAAACAATCTGTGAAACCGTAAAGTAATTTCTTAATGCCACGGAAATTCACAAGTTGAAAATAGTCTCCAAGCGAATATATGAGTGTTTTATTAACTAACATATAACAAGCAGTAACATAACAAGCAGTGTGGACATCTTGGGCCATATCACCATTGAATATGAGGTGTCATATACGATAAGTCAGATTAAAAATTGAAACAAAAAATTTGCGAACTCCCATATATTTACTAGTTTCATATTTTATCAGCACTTTTAAACCGTACTATTGTAAAAAAACCTAAATGTTTTATTAGTACTATTCTATTATAAAACAAAAGAGAATTTATGGTTTTTCAACTTTTTAACATCTTCTAACAATACGGGTTTATTAACCAGTGACTTTTGTTCCCCCTTTTTTTCTTTCGTTTAGATATGTATAGGGTAGATTCATTACCTTATAGGGTAGTTTCATTCATGCTATTCGGTGAGTCGAAGTCGGTTGCTGTGTATTTACAATGTACTTAAAGACATTATATATGTAAATCATATATGCGAAGAAAAAACAATTTAGTAGAACGTTTTTTAATTAGTCCCCAATAACAAAAAGAAAGTTATCAATAAATAAAAAACATAAACAAATATCTTTCAAACTCTAGAAAAAAACCTAAATTGCTGGCAAATGATTATGAAGCGATGATAACTCAGTTGATAGTGTATACGGACGCCGTATTAAGTAAAGTGAGTTCGAATCCACCGTCAATGAGCCGAGCTTTCGGTGAAAGAAAACATCATGTTGAAATCATAGCATAGTGGTAAGGCATTTTCTAATGCCCACCTGCTACCACCCTCAAGTTGCAAATTTGCCGCCAAATACCTATAGGTGTGTTCCGATAGTGGCACTTAAGAGCCAGTCCCTCCACTAAGCGTAGCGTGTCAACCATCCTGGGCCACATCGTCTCTTCACATCAGACGAGATTGTGGCCATAACCTTAAACTTTAACTATAAAAAGAAATACGAATTTGGACCAGTGGGCAAAGGTGGTTTTGCTTATCGTGCAGGATATGCAACGCACATGGGTACAGGGTCTTAGAGCGCACCAAGCACCACTCACAACATATCCAAAGACTGACCGTGCGCCTACGTAGAGGGAGCAACGTATTGGTTGCAAACGGGCGCTACAAGGCCGAGAGCCACTACTACCAGTGGAGGAACAATAGTATAAAATATTTTGTTTATTAAATACCCATGTGATGATCACGCTTTCTCAGTCACTGAAGATAAACGAAATCTTATAGACATGATTACTCAGTACGAAACAATTTACATCTGCCTGAATAATAGCGAAATTCCTTGTGATTCATTCATCCGGTGCAGTAAGCTATCAATACAACAAAATACCTCAAGTTCTTACTTATCAGAATCGCAGATAATATACCGTCGTATCCAACAAATTTTAAATAATTTTACTGTTTTCTTGTTTAATCGATTTATGATTATGATTCTAAATTATAGAATTGTTACTAGGTACAAAACTTAAATTAAAAAAATTCCACATACAAAAATGTCATTAAAAACTATCGGAGGATTATAATAAGTTTTATTATACATGTCCTTAAACCTACAAACAATATTTTATGCACTTGAGAGCCAGTCCCTCCCCAGGTTTAGCGTGTCTACCAACTTAGGCCGTAAGATCACTTCCGCTATACGCCGTCACATAAGATCAGGTGAGATTATGGCCATAACGCTAAATCGTAACTATATATATTTTTTATGTATACTTTTTTAGTTAGGAAACACTCTAAATAATTAAGTAAGGAAGAAAAAGAAAAAACGACATATGGGAAATCAAAAGAATATGGCAAATTTACGTTATAGTGTAAGCGATCTTAAACAATGATGTTAAAATAATAATATAAGGTTTGCATTTATATTGATAGATTTGTTGCTCCATCGGTTCGTGCATTTTTTCATTTTTCTGTTTTAGCGATTTAGCATTATGGCTTCAATCTCACCTGATGTTAAGTGACGATGTGGCCCAAGATAGTAGACACGTTAAGCCAGTGGCAGGACTGGTTCTCAAGTACAACTGCGGGAACACACCTAAAGGTATCTGGCGGCAGATTTTCGACTTGAGGGCGGTAGCTAGTCAGGCGAGCGTTAGAAAAAACTCTACCACCATGCTATGATTTCATGCTATGATTCAAGCTCATTGCAGGGATTCGAACTCGCGTCCTTTGTAGCGGCATCCGTACACGCTACCACTGAGCTATCATCACTTCATAACTTACTTTTCTTGGATCTGATTATTAAGCGATTTGTTATTTTCTTTAGTATTTATTGACAAGATTTAAATTAAAGATACAACAAGTCAATAAAAAAAATATAATCACCTTTGTTACATTTGTACATGATTTTCTTTAAATTATCACTAGGTGGTTTATAATTGTTGAATTATTGTACTGGACCAATACGAGTTTTAGCAAATGTTTTACAATTTCACACGTATTTTCATGTTTAAGCAAGATCAAGCATTGGATTTCCACAGAATTGTTAATTATAAATCTGATGTAGGTGACTATGATTACAGAACGCCGAACAGCCATCTCTTATTAGCTTCAGACATTGGCCATTGTGCACCAACTTAAATGGAATAGAATTACTAGTCACGTTAATAATAATTTACTATAGACAAATGTACAAAATTAGGTGTCTATAAAATATTACCAAATTTAGATAAATGAAAGGTAATGTGTTCTGAACTCGGATTTTTTAAATTTCCAAAAAAAGTTAAATATTTAAAAAACACTTGATAATAATTTTTAAAACATTTTTTTACAAAAATGTCGCACTTTGATAATCTTATATTAACCGATATCGTGATGTTTTGTGTACCTACTCATTTAAATTAATGTTAATTTAAATACCTGTTTACTTAAACTTTTTATTCCTATCAAATTCATCAATTACAAGAACTTAGTCATATATCAATTTTGTAAACAGCAATGGATATGAACATTTGGTATTATTTAAATGGCATACACTTGGGACGATTGTTAGATAAGAGAATTTTCCGATTTCCTCCGATAAATCTTTTGACGGCGTTATCATTGACAGGGAGGTTCATTGCGATATCGATACATGTCAATGCCTACGATTACACGTCCAGAATACTTTACAAAATATGACATTATTATGTAAGGACCATTTAGCAACCGAGTACTTCAACCATATGTATGTATCTATAGTAACTATGTATACAATGGCGACTCAGCAAAAATATATTTGAAAAGAAATTTCTAGCGTCGATGGAAACTCTATACTCTATACCCAAAGGAATATTACTGAAGTTTTTAAACTAACTTGAATGAAACAAAATCTTTTGTGTATATTTATTAATTTGTTTAATAACACATTTTTTTTTATAATCAGAACTGAGAGTGTCTTTTGAAGAACTACGATTTTATCATCTACTACTAGATGTGCCTTCACCTTCGTTCGTTCGTTAAAATTTTGTTTAACCATTTTTGCCCGTTTTGATAACTATTTTCCCTTATCAAATACATAAATAATTTTTGAAATTCGATTGGTAGTTTCTAATATTAGCGCGTTCAAACAAACCAACTTTTCTGCTTTATAATATTAATATAGATATGCCTGATTCGTATCTCCTTCAGTCCAAGCCAATCCATAGTAGGGATTAAGGTGAGAAGGGATAATATAGTAAATTTATAAAACAACATAATTAAGTGCAATAAGCATTTTAATATATAATTTATTTTGCTATACATAAATATTAAAACGGTAGTAGCTGCTGCTTCTTAAAGTGTTTTGCTACCAACCATATAAAATGACACCGGAGGCGTTGGTATTGATATGTTAAGTTATATGTCAATTTCAATATTCTTATGTTTAAACTTTATTCCTATAATATAGTTTATAAGTATTATAAATAACGTTTCTTATAATAGAAAGCTGAAAAATATTACAAATATATTCTACCAATTTCAAGTTACGATTAATGATATCACCTTAAAAACGACACAAAAATGAGACCTAGGAAATTTCAAACTTTTTAACCTATATAAACTAAAACTATTTTATAGTGTGCTTAATAAGCTTATGTAACCTCTCGTACTGTTCATATACATGTATTCAAAACCATACTTAATTTTTTTAATGACCCTTAGCAAGAAATTTTATATTATACGCGGTGATTTGTATATGTTATTAAGACTTAATTTTATATTTAGTCTTACTCCATAATCCCTTGTAGGGATTGTTACTCAAGTACAGTTAACATATAAATTACAGGAATAATTGCTATACATAAAACATGCACAGAAAAAATATAAGTAGGTATTCTGTGACACGTATTCATTTTGAGGAAAATATCTATAGCCATGCCTAGCTGTCCTTGGTCTCTGGTGACACGGAAGTTTGAAGTGCCATCGTGATACGTTTAAGGGCGTAAGTGATGGTGATTAACACCTGATAATCCGAATAATACGCTTGC
This sequence comes from Actias luna, assembly GCA_039707435.1. Lineage (NCBI taxonomy): Eukaryota > Metazoa > Arthropoda > Insecta > Lepidoptera > Saturniidae > Actias > Actias luna. The sequence goes on along the minus strand of JAZHAC010000008.1, from coordinate 5,290,553 downwards.
GCGTTGTAATGACGAACTTCGAAAAGAATAAGATTTTACACACCACGTTAATAAAAAAAAGACGGTATCTAGCCAGGCGGGCATTCAGATTGTCTGAGTTATGGTGGGACCATTTTATAGTTAAGTATTACTGTTAACAAACATTACAAATGCATTTCTATCAAAAATGACTGCCGTAAGACATTGGAATTAATCCTATAATAAATATTTTTAGAATCTATGCCCGTTCACATTACCATATCATTTGAACTCGTTAAGTATTTAACAGAACGCGAGGTCTCGTGATCTTAGCTCTCTGATGATAAGTCATAACCAGCATTATGTACATTCGCATGATATACAGATTACAAGGTTACGATGAATGCTTGAAGTGAAATTGACCACACAATTTCCATATAAATGAGTTTTAGATGCTACGATTTTTATGTCGTAATACCTATTTCTGTTATGAATACTTTTATTATCGATTTATTAACATCGTTCTACATCTTTCGGTTATGTCTAAAGAATATCTCCCCAAATTAAATACACAATTTACATCTTATAGAAATGGGACATTAAATAATACTGCACTATGTAACATAGTAATTCTAGTGTTAAAAATTAGGTATAAATTTGTGGGTGGTACGATACAACAATTGTCATTGAAAGTATTACCTCTCACTGGACATTACAACCGCTAAAATAGTGTGCTTCGACCTGTATATCAAGCTGCGTAGTAGGAATTTGTACTCGATTGATTTGTATTCGAGACTCCGGGCATAATAGTGACTCTTTTGCATCCTGTCGCATTTAGGAATCCACCAGAGTATATCTAGCTATCAAAAACTTGCAGCATGCCTTGATAGCAGCGAGAGACGAGCAACGTTTTAAATTATTATAAAAAATTTATATAAATAACAAATAATCATAAGGAAAACTGTAATTTAAAAGTATTTTTTTTTAAATATCCATAACGATGAATAAATTGCGATATCTATCTCTAAAAAACTATAATTAACAACAGAAAATATTATAATAATATACATAAAATAAAATATACTATCCGATTATAAACATAATCGCAACGAAGACGCAAAGAGTAAATGCATCTTTAAGTAAGATAAGCTGTTGATCGACAATATCTACCCTTTGTATCGTACAATGGAATATCTGTTGACGTTATCGTAGTACGGAGATACCATGATGTCGATAAAATTGAAGGCTTTAGATCATTTTATTTTACTTTTGTCTTAGATCGCAACAGTGACACGAGACGCATTGCGGTCACAATGAACAGTGAGTTGATTTATATTTCTATTTTATTTTAATTAAATATACATAAGTTCAATTCCGGAGTAATTATTGCTTTTACAAATTTTAAAATCATAAAAATAATTACGTAACTGTTGATAATATTTACGTCTGACTTATTCACGTATTAGATTTGACGTCACTATGTTACTTCTTCATCTTAATTAAAGGTTGTATTTTTTTATAAATAAGGTTTAGGGTTATATCCAAAATCTTAACTGATGTTAAGTGACGATATAGCCCAAGATGGTGAACCGGCTAATCCTAGTCGAGGGACTGGCTCTCAAGTGTAACTGTCGGAACATACCTACAGTAAAAAAGAAAAAGTCCTACCACCACGCTATGGTTTCATCACGATGTTTTCCGACACCGAAAGTTCAAGTTCATTGTAGATGGATTCGAACTCAAGTCTCTTGACGCGGCGTCCTTACACTCTACCAACTGAGCTATCATCGCTTAAAAATATATTACAATGTATAGAAATCATACAACTTGTTATAAATATATAAGTTCATCTGTTTTAAAAACATGCCGACAAATCTTATTCTTTTAATTTTACATTTTTTCTAAGGTTCTTTTTAACGCCAATAGTAATCTTTACATAAATAATTTCGACTTTTAACTTTAAAACACAATATTAATATAGTATCCGATAATTTTCGATTTTTATGAAATGAATTCATGATTTCACTTACGGCAATTTTTTGTTGCAATCATGCTATCGTGAATTTAGCCCACATCAGACGGAGCTATATATAATATATATTTCTATAATAAGCTATATATGACGTTATAGCAATATGTCGTGCTATATCTGTCGATGTATTTTGGTGACTTAACAAAATTATAAGTTACTAGATTTTACGTACGGATTTGCTCGCGTTAATATTGATTTTGTCAAACAAATCGGATGACGCAATAAATAGTTTCATACAAAGTATATTTCTCTCTTTACCCCACATCCTATAAGTTTTTCGCGAGAAAAAGTAGCCTATCTCCGTCTCCAGGGTCCCATCTATCTCCGCGCCAAAATTTATCAAAATATATTTAGCGGTTTAGTCGTGAAAGCGTAACAAACAAACAAACTTTCGCATTTATAATATTAGAATGATAGCAGCGTCTGTGGCCACTCGCCGATTACTATAGAAAATATAGCGTAATGTACCTTATTATAATTTATATAAATATATATTATAGCTCCGTCTGATGTGAAGTTTTAGATATAATGACTTAATCTTAACATCTTTAAAAATTTGAATCTTATGTAATGTTATGCTTAACCGAAGAATGTCCTCAAAATGGTGTCTGTTATAAAAATCACTTGAGTTGATACTGCCAAGCGTATTTACATATATATTTTATGTCTATATCAGATATTACCATCAGTAGACTATGGTTTGTCGTTATATTTTATTTTATTGAAAATATTAATTTATTTCGAATCGCGATATTATTAAGGTTGGAATTCAAAATAAATTGTTAAACCATGCGATATAATCGTCTTTCACAATAACAATGCCCTTCCACAATAAACTTATCTAATCATTATGCTTAAGAACGTATAGCATCACGTTATCAGGTTAGCGCCGTCACGTGAATTCGAAGATTTCTTAAGATGGTAATCTTGAACTTGGACAACATTTAAATATTTTTCTTGTATAACTAATATTATTAGAAATAATGCAATAGTAAATTATACTGATTCTAACTTTAAAAAAAACTTTACTTACTGTGTATGTCAAATGAATGAGCGTTTTATTAATAATAATAATAAAGGATGATAATGCATTCGCAAGAAGTCATCATTGTTACCAACGTTAACCGGTCAATCTTTCGTCACGACTTACTCCAATTCTAAATAACATATTTATAATAATTATTCAACCAACACAGCAGTATACTATACTATTTTATTTGAGAAAATATTAAAAGAACTAGTGATATTCAGAACATCCACTTTCTCGTCAGTAACATATTGTATTTAACCTGCTACTAGTTGTTTTACTGTCTCACACATTGTGTATTGTTTTAGATTCACTGGTTTATAATTCGATCACAGTACTACCTACCCGTATCAATATAACTACTTCTCTAAGGCAAAACAAACATACTTTTATAGTAATCGGTCAAAGAATTTTCAAATTAATTCTATGAGATATGTCTTAGATTATAATAACAAAACTATGCGCTAGTAATATTTTTATGTCTGCGAATCGCTAATTTTAATATGTTATTTATACGATAGATGAAAATGACTTTTTTAACTTCTATCCCCTAAGATGAAAATTGGTTTTAAGGGATAAAAAGTGTCGTATATGTATCTTAATCTATAATCTATCATCGTATCAGATTTCAACAGAATCTGAAAACTTATTTCACAATGGTGCTTGAATAAGCAGAAATACAGGGAATAAAAAAAAAATTTTTCCTCTGTTGGTAACAAAGTTACACGTGAAAAATATTTTACGTTTAGATCTGGCTTAATTTATTTTTATTATATTTATGAATTTGTGTATACGCGGTAATATTTTTACACTTTATAATAAATTATAATAATTTCAGCAGTCGTCTGGGTACTGTGTTGCGCGACGGCGCTGGCCGGAGTCTCCGCTTTCTCAATCCAATTGAGACAAAATCCGGAGACGCTTTGTATCGGTCAGGAGAACTTCCTAAGGATTGCCAGTATTGAGGATTGCATCCACTATTACCAATGTTACGCGGGCAGATCCTATCTTATGCAATGCCCCGAAGCTACTTGGTTTAACGAGGCTGAACAGGTCAGTTTGGCAAAAAAATATTCAAAGCAGTCATGAAGACTGCCGGTAGAAGTGAAAACTATAAACAAACAGTTGTTATTTTTGGATACCCAAGTTAATTGTTTGATCTGAAATTAAAACTTGTAAATCAAAACTGTCTACTGCGCAATAAGTTATACTAATAGGAACAGATACAGCATAATAGAATTAAATGAAAAGCTTATAAAAATAGTAAAGACATGTATATTTTAAAACGTTATACGACTTGCAACTAGATACTTTTAATTATGGTGATCACAACCAAATACCATAGCTAAGTATAATAAAGATAATTCTAAGTATCTTTTTAATTTCTTAGGTCTGTGATTGGTCAAGCCCACCAGCACGTTGTATAAGAGAGCCAGAACCGGAACCGGAACCCGAGCCTGAGCCAGAACCAGAACCCGAACCTGAGCCAGAACCAGAACCCGAAGCAGAACCAGAACCAGAACCAGAACCGGAACCCGAACCGGAACCCGAACCCGAACCCGAGCCGGAACCAGAACCCGAACCGGAACCTGAACCTGAACCGGAACCTGAACCATCACCTGAGGTAAACCCAGATGATGTGGAACCGCTTCCTGAACCAGAACCCATTGATTCTGAGGAATTTCAGGTCGAGGAACCAGCACAACCAGAGGAGGAAGAAGAAGGATCTGGAGAACAAGAATGGGAAGAAGACGCTGTATTGAAATTTGTGAAATCTTTTAAGAAAAGACAAGAAGACATTACTGAGGAGGAAGAAGAAGAAGACGTAAAAAATAAACAAGAATCTGAAGATGAAGAAGATGATACAGACGACGAAATTAAAAGAAAATTTAAACAAGATGAAGTTGAAAATGAAGATGACGATGTTGAAGAAGGTAAAAGAAAGTTGAAACAGGAAGAAGTAGATGAAGACGAAGTTGAGGGCGTGGATGAGGAAGGTAAAAGAAAATCAAAACAAGAAGAGGTAGAAGAAGATGAAGTTGATGGCGTGGATGAAGAAGGTAAAAGAAAGTCAAAACAAGAAGATATAGAAGAAGACGAAGCTGATGGCGTGGATGAAGAAACTAAGAGAAAGTTAAAACAAGAAGAGACAGAAGATGAAGATGATAACGAAGGTGAAGAAGATGACGAAGATGAAGAAGGTAAAAGAAAGCTAAAACAAGAAGAAGTAGAAGAAGAGGGAGGTGATGACGAAGATGAAGCAGGTAAAAGAAAAATAAAACAAGAGGAAGTAGAAGATGACGGCGTTGAAGATGATGATGAAGAAGCTGAAAGAAAGGAAAAACAAGAAGAAGTTGAAGAAAACGAAGAGGACGAGAAAGACATAGACAAAGAAGCTAAAAGAAAGATAAAACAAGAAGAAGGAGAAGACTATGAAGACATCGACGAAGAAGCTAAAAGAAAGATAAAACAAGAAGAAATTGAAGATGAAGATGGTGAAGTTGACCAGGAAGGTAAAAAGCGATCAAAAAGAGCGATCAAACAAGAAGAATTTGACGTTGACGTAGAAGAAGCAGATGAAAAAGTAAAACGTCAGGAAGAAGTGGAAGAGAATGATGAAGAAGAGGATGATGATGATATTATGAATAGGTTCAGGAAATCAGTTAAGCAAGAAGAAGGTGACGAGGAGGATGTAGAGGAGGAAGAACCAAATGATTCCAGCAGTCAAGAAGAAGAAGAAGAAGACAGCGACGCTGAAGATAACGAAGAGGAAGATTTAAAAAAGAGCCAGGAGGAAACAGAATTCAATGAAGAAGAAACAGAGGAAATTAAAAAAGGATTTTTCAAACGCATTTTCAAAATCTTTGCTTAAAGTATTCAAAGCACTTCCGATAGGAATGCTAAATGGATATGCTGTGAGCATTGTTGTTGAATAATATTTATAGTTAAATTATTTTATTAGAATTAAGTAAAAATGGGATCACTTTGTGCAATTTTGTAAATATTCTGTTATTAAGAGTATGTAAATTATTATTATTTGAGCAATGTTGTTTAATTTACAAACATTAATATGAATTTCGATATATAAGTTTACGTATGTTTTGATTCTATTACACTATATATTTTCGTTTTGTCAACTTTTATGTTGATTTCTATTTGCAATAAGTTCTAGTTGTAAAGTTCTCCGTTTAAGACACTCATCATAGTACTTTTTCCTCCTAATTCCGAACCGTAAAATATTTTGCAAATTTTAAGGTTTATACAAACATGACGGTTTAACAAGATGCTGACTTCTTTTTGAAGCAATGATAGCTCAGTTGGTAGCGTGTGCGGACGCACGTCAAGGGACGTGAGTTCGAACCTAACAGCAATAAGTTTATGGTGATGCAGCAAATGGCGAAGAAAATCATTGTGAGAAAACCATAGCATAATGGTACAGCTTATTCTTATGTCCAACTGGCCACCTACCACCTTTAGGTTGAAAACCTGCCGCCAAATATCTACAGGTGTGTTCCGGCAATTGCACTTGAGAACCAGTCCCTCCACTAGGCTTAGCGTATCCACCATCTTGACCCATATCATCTCTTAACATCAGGTGAGACTGTAGCCACAACGCTAAATCTATATAAAGAATAAAAATATTGCCCTGGGAGTTTTTTTCAACTAACAAACAATGCTCAGAGTTATTATTTACAATTTACTTCATAAGTGTAACATAAACAAATCTATATTTTGCAAAATTCCACCAATATTATATAACATAAAATCAAATAACGAGAGTTAATGAAATGTATGAAATAAAAAACAGAAAATGACAGCTGGAGACTGTGCCAAAAACTTCAATTGACTTCAGTAGTTACTCCTTCGGTGAATTTACACCCCTGTTTGGTATACTATGCTCTATACAACTACAATCAACTATACTACCAGTATCTGGCTATTTTCTCATTTAACCATCGACAAACACTAATATTAATCTAAACGATTCCATTTGAAATTTATTATCTTTAAAAAACTTATATAGTATTTAAGTTATATAGTATTGGGTTTGTCAAATGTCCGTCAAAAAATTATAATCCATTAGTCAGGAGATTATGTTAGTTTTTAATAGGTCTAAAAGTATCTATATAGTGATCTACTGTGATTAAGTAACGAAATAACAGATCAAAGTAAATTGCAGAAGCTTGGCAATTCATGTGATTAAATAATTTGTCATTATGAACATCCGGACCGTTAAGATATTAATTTATGATCCATGAACCAACAAAATACACTTATTGATTCAGTGTTAAGTATCATCGCCTAAAGATTTCGTAAAGAATAGATTTGAGTTGCAATTTCAAACTTTCACTTCTTATGTTTGTGTGTTATTTGAGTTTTCAGCAAAAATAATTATCTATCTCAAAGAAAATCTTGAAACGATGATAGTTCAGTGGCAGTGTGTACGGACGCCGCATTAAGAGACGTGAATTCGAATACACCTACAATAATCTTGAGCTTTCGATAAAATAAAACATCGTGGAGAAACCATAGCATGGTGGTTTAGCTTTTTCCAATGCCCGCCTGGCTAGCTACCACACCTTTTTATTTTTCTATTACCGTATGGTTTAAAATCCGTTTTCACGGACTTCCTCAACGCAACGTGCAAATGCATTACCCGGGCTAAGCTCAAAGGCGTAATGGGCATGTAGTGAGACTCATTAGGTGCTAATCACCCAACACTACCCACTAAAACACACCACGGCGGCACTTCTAACTCCCGTGCTGCCAGAAACCGGTGACAGCTTTCGCAATACTTCTAGTCACTGGTGGGGGTATCTACCACCACCCTCAGGTTGAAAATCATTTACCAAATACCTATAAAAAATGTGTTCCGGCAGTTGCACTTGAGAGAGTTCCTCCACTAGGCTTAGCGTGTTCATCATCTTGGGCCACATCGTCACTTAACATCAGGTGAGATTGTAGTCATAACGCTAAACCTATAAACTATTTAAAAAATTATATATCTATGGATATATTACAAAATAGTTATTTTAAAGCTCAATCAAGTCAAAACTATTGAAGTTATCGAGATAGGACTATGCCCATTCGATGAGGAAACGTTTGTATATGGTATCAGACTCTTTAGTTTTTAGCTTTCAATGTCGCTTTAATTATTTTTTTATTACTTCTATGTTAGCGTACGAGGCGGATGACGGTTAATATCTATCATACTAATATTATTAATGCGTGAGTTTGTTTGCTTGTAACGCTTTCACGCGTAAACAGCAGAATCAATTGTGATGAATTTGGGCCAGAGATAGATGGGACTCTGGAGACGGAGATAGGCTACTTTTTTCTCGCGCAACACTTATAGCAATAGGGGTAAATAGAAAGATAAACTTTGTATGCAACTTTTTATAGCGCTATCCGATTTGTTTGACAAAATCGATATTTTGCACGTAAAATCTAGTAGTACATAAAAAGAACATACCTAATGTTTATAAAATATTTTCATTGGATTTAGATACCATTTAGGAATAAAAACACGTAAATAAATTTTGTAGCCATTTATTATAGAATTATCATACAAAATAAATTTGAAATACAATAATAATAATATGTATAAGTAACACAACCAAAGCAAAACGTTATAATTGGGTTTGAGATAATGTTTCATGTCACGGGAGGGCGCCAAATAGAACCGTCCGGCCCTAAATGCTACCTAAGGGCTTAAACGAGGTTATTCCAATGTTAACTAAAGAACTACAGTTACGAGTTACAATATCCCACTCATCGAAGGTTAACTCTTAGAATACTGGCAATACTTATGTTGCGTTTCCACCGCAACAATTCCACATTCGACGATAAGTGCTAGTTACAAAAATAAAACATATTATAAAATTGTACATGAAATAACAACAATTTAAAAAACCATTAATTCGCGTATCGGTTAAATATACAAGAACGTCATAGAGTCGTATTTTAAACACGTAAGCACCAAAGAGGATAATACAAATAAATTATTGAATATAAAAAGAAAAATGACGTCCTTATTCAAAATTATATATTTCATAAAATTACTCGTTTCATTAGCACAGTTGCTAACTAAAGGGTTATAAGTCAAATAGAATATTAGTCAATTCAGAGCCGATATAATGATAAGACAAAACTATTGCATAATATAGTTTATTATAGAAAATACAGAAAAAATACATTATTATGGTCCATCTAACGCACAGTAAAAATGGTAGCAATGAGTAGATATGTGATGTGTTAAATACGTATAAAGGGGTTATGTGACGTTGAAATTATATACAACATTTAAGATGTATTTTTATAAATATATATATTTAAAAGAAAGTCAAATAAGATTTAAATATCACATTTGTTTATTTATAAAATTTCAACCGTCACAGAGTATCATAGACGTACACGACCCCCGAAGCGAATTATTATAATAGTAAAGTGCGTGTTTGTATTACATCTAATATATTAATAACCCACACTTTGACCAGATATATTAATATTATTATATAGCCCTAGCAAAAAACTTTTCACAGTCAATATTGTCAAACGTCGCGCGCTCTATACAAAACAATAATGTACCAGCATTTAGCAAAACTAACGTCTTTGGTTCAACGCTCCGTTTCACAATATACGACGACGAGCGCATCGAAAAATATCACCAATATATATTACCTTCTAGCTTGTCGCAACCATGCCGGATAAACTTTCAAAATAAAAAAGGCCAAAATTTATAAAGAAACAGCTATAAAAAATTCATTTTATACGGATACTGGTTATTAATAAAACAATTTAATCGGACCTTAAGCAATAAATAATTAAAACAACTATATACAAAGAAAAAAACGTGTTTAAAGAGTGCCACAGCATGGATGCAACAAGTTACGTAATCACATCCCAGTACGTAGATGACCTTAAATTAATATCACATTTAGGTCACGCGCGTCTGGTTTACATAAAGTTTACGTCACGCATCACAATTTGGATGATGTCAAATTAAGGTCATATGTGTAGTAGAATGTACCATCGACACAATTCCTAATTCCAAATCCGTACTCGAATACAACTATATTACTGCCTACAGAGCGGTTACATGAAAATATCACGATAGAGAATACATAGTTTCGTATATTATATTATAACAGTTAGTAAAAAACGACGACTGTTCCATTCGAATTACTTATACAATTTAAAGCGTGCCCTTAAACATTAATTATAACAAATCCATAGTCGACACGTTTTTTATTATTATTAATTCAGTAAAAAAGTACGAAATATCTGCGCGCTTGTACAAAATATTAATTCTATTTGAATCGAGACTAGTAAATGTGTCCAACTCGATTTGATATTGTGGATAAACACCTTCCCCACTCTACACAAACGATCCAATCGCAGAGACGGGGAGTGCTGAGGGCGGCCTACATATACCGACAATACATGTACAGTGATAGATGTAAATTATCGTAGCAAAATTTGGATTAAAAACTTACGAGTAATATTAAACGTTGATGGCGAATATAGTTTTATTTCTCTCTCTCCTCCAGTCGCGTTCAGTCCCCGTGCGTCGCCCGGCGCAGCGCCGAGCGTACAAAGTATACCAGTTCGACGAGTGCGTGGAGGCAGTTCGGTCAGAACAGGCCGATGTCCTTCTTCATGTTAGTCTGCTTCCAGGCTGGCAGTACTGAGAATTCTTCTTTGGACATGCCGAAGGCCTCCTGTAACACGCCAATGATATTACGACTTACAAAAAAAAAAAATAGTTTCACCTCAGACACATTAGGAAAAATGTATACTAATAAAAATAAACCTCACGTATCAGTTAGTGAATACATATAATATATAGACATGATATAATTGGAAGATGTAATGGTTATATAAAATATAAATAAAAATATAACATGTTTTTGTAATAATATAAAATGATATATTGCCTATAATTTTTATGTATTACACTTTCTTGTAATCAATTTAATTTTTTTCGAGACTAACTCCAATGATATTTACATGAATAATAAAGCAACAAGCTTTTATATACTTGCTACGAATTTTCGAAATAAATGTTAATTAAATATAGAACTAGATGTCGATATTAATGTACATAGAATGACATGATAACCAAATAACCACCTAATTGTATTTAGGAACTTTATTAGTAGTCGAATATAGGTAACTTTTTTTTTCTTGCGTTGCTAATAGTATAAATATATAGGCCTAGTCATAGACTATATGAACTGTAGGAACTCTTTATTACACGTTATCGTTCGAATTTGTATACGGGCTGATGGGCTACATCGAAATAAATGTAACAATAAAAAACGACACCAAGAGCCCGACATATTTTTGCAGTGATTTTTGAGGCTCTCCCCGATGACCTAGGAAAATGAACCTTTTTCCAATCGATTCAGCTTACAGTCAATTTTAAGAATATGCAAATACATTTTGACTTCTTAAATTTGATTTAATCATTACTGAATACAAACACAAAAAATGATATAGTGAAAGAACCTCCGTTCCAACCGGGTGCCCATGGAACACCACTCTCTTTTTTTCTAAACTGTGGTTTAGTTTGATCTTTGAGACATTAAAATTTTTATTCAGTTTTGTCATACTTAATTAACATGGTATTTTAAAAAATCGTTGGTTGTCACGGAATGCTCGGCAGCTGTAAAATATTTGGGTTAATATTAAAATATTATATATATATATATAGAAAAAAAAAACAATAATGATAATATGGAATAAAATAATAACTATATAAAGCCCACACAAAACGAAATTAAGTGTATAATGTACACGCACAACGAATAACAGGAGTATGACGACAATGAGCGTCATGCCGTTTGGCGTCACGGCAAGCGGGGTCAATATTACGACCAAGGCGCATAATAGTAAGTATTAAAGAAAATATTGATTAGATTTATGACATCATCAGATAGTCAACCACCGATATTATCATATTTTTTAACAGGTTAATTTTCTGGTCTTTGACGACTTCTAGTAGTAATAATTGAAATCACTATAACATGTTTACTATATATTATTAATTAACAGGGAAAAGAGCGTTTAAATACTACTAGTTTATTAATAGCATTTGCTACAAAATCTCGCTGAAAGTACGGTCATAAATCGTATATGCATATACAATTATAAAGCATGAAAGCTGCTCAAATAGGGTCATTCAAGCGCAGTGAAAAAGTGCATTTGTAATTATGGCAATGTATTATTTTTATTCATTATATAGTTTGATTTAGCGGCAGATTTTCAACTTGTGGGCGGTAAATAACCAAGCGGGCATTATAAAGAGCCCTACCACCATGCAAAGGTTTAATCACGATGTTTTTCTTCACCGAAAGTTCAAGCTCATAGTAGGTGGATTCGACGTCACGTCTCTTGACGCGGCGTCCGTACACGCTACCAACTGTGCTATCATCGCTCAAAACCCAGTAACCAAGAATCACGAAGCCCCACTAGCACTATCACCTGTGGTGTTGCAGTGGCAAGGTGCTGTCGTAGTGGTGTGGTATGTGCTGGGAGGTGGGAGTGTGGCGAGTGTGCGTACTGGTGTGTTGGCGTGGCATGGTGGTGTCGCGGTAGTGTGGTGTGTGTTGGTGTGGTGGGTGTTGGTGTGGTGTGTGTTGGTGTGGTGGGTGTTGGTGTGGTGTGTGTTGGTGTGGTGGTGGGTGTGTTGCGTGCGGTACGTACCAGGAAGTCAGGCGAGGAGAGATGCCGCTCGAGATGGTGCGGGTCGACGAGCGGCGGCAGCGGGCGGCGCTGCAGCGCACTGAGCGGCACGACGGCGCCGCCGCTGCTGAGCCGCGCGAGCTCGCACGCGCCCGCCAGCGCCTCGCCCGCCTTGTACCCGTGCTGCAAGGTATGTACAGTGCGCCCGTTACCGACACCCGCCCTTACACCCCGTGCTCCCCTTACATACAGTGCACGCTTCTACTAACACTACATACAGCGAATTCCGTCTCGCTCTCCACGTTACGTATTTATTATTATCTTTACAATGCCCACGCGACTATTTCACGAAGTAATTGTTCTGAAATTTTGCTTTAATTTCACCTTAACATTTTTTTTCATGATTTTGAATATTTTTATAGGCATAATTAGACAATAATTTCAATGATTCCGAGTACATTGGATTATGTTCTTTTCATCTTTGTATCATAGTCATATATTTGTAAAAAACTTTTTTTTATATAACAATATCGTAAATATTAATCAATAAAGATTAAAAATTACGTGGTAATAAAACTTATACTGCTTAACCGGAATTTAATCATTAAAAATTCCAAAAACCTTAAGCTGAAGCGACCAATAGAATTATATACAATAGACGGCGAGCAAGAACTCGATTGATACTGACCGCAATGTTGGCCTCGGCGGCGAGGTCGTGGTCGGTCCACGTGTCGAACAGATCCGTGAAGAGGCTGGGCTCCAGCCCGGCGGCGACCACGCGCACGTCCGGCCGCTCCCCGCGCTCGGCGTGCTCACCGCGCTCGACGTGCTCACCGCGCTCGACGTGCTCACCGCGCTCGACGTGCTCACCGCGCTCGACGTGCTCACCGCGCTCGCTCGGCTCGGCTCGCTCGGCTCGAGCGCCGCGAGCAGCTCGCCAGTACGCGTCGGCTGTGCGCAGCGCCGCTAAGCGCATGGCCTGCCATCGCGCTGCGAACGCTCCCACACCTATTACACGTATAAACATTTCGATATAACTATTTTATTTTTATTTACTTAGTGACAGCTAGTAACCAATACACCCAGTATGAATTAATACTATATAAAAAATCTGTATTGGCCTTTAACAGCCGCCACAATATGCGCTGTAAGGTAGACAGTTAAATATGAAATATTAAAATGTTAAATTAAAAACTAAAATAAGTTGATACAATCGTAAAGAAACATTAACCAAGGAAATGTAGCACAGTTTAAATTCTCAATATAAAGAATCACAACACAAAAAAGTATCTTAAAAATATGTTATAATATTGATTTAAAATATATGCTAACATATTTTACTTAGATAATTCCAGTTATAGACATAAAACAACATTGATATTTGTAAACAAAAATGCTAATAAAGTAATAAGACCACACGGCAGGAGTAAAACATAACAATATTTCTGTGGCTCCTTTAGTCGTTTCGAGTCGACTTTACCCGAACGAGCGTCACACAAAAAGGTTACGGGTCACATTTTCAGAGCCCTCCTTTAAGAAATTTCACTCCAATAATAAAATGAGAGATATTTGTAATACTTACCGGCGTTTCTCTCCGCTGGTTCTAATTCACCGTCTTCCCCTCGAGGCCACCAACCTTGCCATAACCACACGTGATAACCGTCGTCCAACATGAACAAAGCTGAAATTATACAAAAAAACAAAAGTTTAAGCTTTATAATTTTACCGTTGTTTAATGTTTTTGAAACGAATGTTTTGCCAAGTAATTTAAATAATTAAATATTTTAGTATCTACTATGTAACTTCAGTATTATTTTTTACTTGTGTCAAAATATTACGTGCTTATTTAGCTAATTATTTGCTGCGGGTTGCACACACAGTAATCTATACTAATATTATAAATCATAAAGATTTGTATTTTTGTTTATAACGAACAAACTCAAAAACTACTTGACCGATTTCAAAAATTTTTTCAACATTAGAATGCCTCATTATCTCTGAGTAACGTAGGCTATATTTATCACAAAAAAAATATCACACTAGGATATATACTAAATAATTTATCACAATAGAAGCCAAGCTGTATCGAAAAAGTTACAAAACCGGGCTTAAATAACTTTTAGTTCCATGCGAACTGAGTCGCAGGTACAGCTAGTTATTGTAGGTAAATTAGAAAATAATCTCACCTGGCTGTGAAGCCGAATACAACTCCTTTTGTTCAAAAGGGAAGGGTGTCACCAGATGCTCGTGTCTCAGAGGCGACAGCACCTCGTTGGCCTCAAACTGCCCGCCCAGGTCCGTGAAGTGGAACAGTCGCGGGGTCACCTCGCTGCAGGACTCCTTCCCGCCGCTCATTACGGAGTTGTAATACTGCTTGTTAGCAACGCCCAAAGCGTCTAACACTTCTTTGGGCTCTTCGCCTTCCTTCACTTCGGTTATCTTCCATTCGCCGCTATACAGGTAATCCGATTTCCTCGCGATCAATTTGTTCGCCAGCTCGATAGCAATGTTCTTCGTGTGTTTCAGACTTCGAGCGCCGTGCCAAATGTATAGGCGACCCTTCTCGGTGTCGGCTAGGACCAGCGAGCCGCGGCTTCGAAGCTGGCGGACTGAACATGGCACTTGCAGCATGTAGGCTTCGTTGGACAAGTTCCCTCGAGTCACAAATAGTCGGTACCGGGTTTTGTCGGTGTCACGTTTTCCTTGATGAATGACGAGGTTGCCTTGGAAGAGGTTGAGGAACGCCGGTGGTTCATTGCCTTGAGCGACTCGAACCTGCGGACCTTTCTCTTTGTCTAATTCAACAGTGAGTAGCGCCGCGGCACCCTTTTCGTTCGGCGATGCATCTTTACCCTGCCAGCAGAAGTATGCGCATCTATCGCGCCCCGTGACATTATGTTTCGACGGTTTCCCGTTCAATTCCCGACCGGAAACCGTTATTTGATACTCCCATCTGATGATATAACTGTTACCCGAGAAGAACTCGCCGATTTCGCTTTCATTTTCCACCTTCTGGTAATCGTATTCACGTATCACCCATTTACATACCGATTTCGTTCTTATATCGTAGTGCCTCATGTTCTCTTTATCGTAATAGTGAGTGCCTCGACCTAAATGCGAACCTTCTAGAATGAGATCGGGATCTTGGTATTCATTTGACCACATCTCCTCAGCGTCACATGGTGTTATTTCGATGGCATTCGATTTGTTTTCAGCTGATTTTACTTTGATCACTCTCGTGTAATCGGGCCAGTCGAGGAACTTTTCTTTGAACAGTATAGTCTCCATATGCTGAGTTACTTTCGATAATATCGCCCATTCGGGACGAGATTTCGATACTTTTACTGGAGTTTCGATTTCTCCGCGAGCACCTTGATACGTGGCTGCGTTTATTGGATTAACGTGACAGTCCTCGTAGTTGTACCCTTCATCGAACAACTCCTGCGCAAGTTGTGCAGCTCGACGTCGACTCTCGAGCGGTACATTTTTTCCGTACCAGATGTACATTTCTGAACCGAAATCGAATACGATAACTTTCGACTGATTCAGCATAGCGATTTTGGGCATTTGGCCCCAATAATCTTTAATAGGTACCAACTCGTCGTCAAGCACCTCATAGCACATGTTGGTTTGTACGACGCAAGACTCGAATATCTCATCTTCGTCCGCGTGACCTGTTTCGATGGGTTTATAATTCTCAATGTCCTCGGTGACGCCGAGCAGAGACCAAAATTGGTTCCAATGTTTATTGTTATAGTTTTTAGTTTGTTCATCTATTTTCGTAATGCCCGTAGCGTTCTTGCAGTTCAGATCTTTCGTATTGTATATATGTAAAGCAATATCGGTACTCCGATTTCTGGAATGTAAATAAAATATTGCAGCATTAAATATAACTTAATACTTTTTATTTAATATAACTAAATAATAAAACAAACCTTTCAATAACATTAGCGTAAAAGCCAATGTAAAGGAAGAGTTGGTCCGGAGTGATGAGTAAGAAGCAATCGCCGCGGTTTACGTTTGTATGTACGGGCTCAACGAGTCTTGTCTGTAACGAACATAATAACGGAATATTAATATTTTTTTATATTCCTCTTCAATATTCTCGCATACTGTGTACTGAAACGAGTAAAACATTATTATTAGTACTTGAGGAATATTAGTATCATCAACGTATAACAGATGGCGCGCTAACTGTTTCAACAAATTACTATATTTTGTACAACTTTATCGATAATTTTTTTAATGAATATACAAGTCTATGTTACATAATTGTTAACCAAACCATGACATGTTGTTTCTGTGGAATATAAACAAGAGTTTCAAAATTTCATTATATAAAAGTTTACTCATTCTCGTCTCTTTTATTATTACCGATATTATTAGAACATAAAACAGAAGCCTGTGAAACATGTAAAATTAGCGAGATTTGAAGACGAATTAAATATCCAAAATTCATGACAATCCTTATTAGCAATAATCATATGAACTCAAAGTTTTTTTACCAATATTATAAACGCGAAAGTTTGTATGTATGGATGTTTGTTACTCTTTCACGCAATAACTACAGAATACATTTTTATTAAAACTTTACATTAATATAGCTAATACATCAGAATAACCTATAGGCTATATTTTGTAAAGATATTGTGTGAACTGTCAAAAATATAACGATATTTTTCAAGTAGGAAAAAATTCTGCCATCTGCGAGTGGTGTGTGCTACATAACCGTTAGAGTTACATTATATAATGTATAATGAAAATGTTTATCTTATATAGTCTTACAAAAAAGCCCGTCACAGCATATATATATATTTTTTTTTTTTTTTTTATAGTTAAGGTTTAGCGTTATGGCCATAATCTCACCTGATCTTAAGTGACGATACGGCCCAAGTTGGTAGACACGCTAAACCTGTGGAGGAACTGGCTCTCAAGTGCTGCTGCCGGAACACACCTATTGGTATTTGGCGGCAGGTTTACAACTTGAGGGTGGTAGCTACCCAGGCGGGCATTAGAAAATGCCCTACCACCATGCTATGGTTTCCTCACGATGTTTTCCTTCACCGAAAGCTCAAGCTCATTGTAGGTGCTTGGGTTCGAACCCACGTCCCTTGACGCGAAGTCATGCACACTACCACTGAGCTATCATCGCTTCTTTTATTTGTATGCTATTATCTCGAAAATAGTGAACCATAAATGCAATAAAGAATATTAAATAATTTTTAGTTCCACGCGAACGAAGTCGCGGGCACATCTAGTAATTAATATATGTTGAGGTATATTTGATATGGTAGAAGTGTTACCTGGACCCGTCTCCTGCCCTTGACGTGCAGCAGCATGAGGGGTTTGGTTCCGTGCGCGGGTATGGAGGAGGCGGAGGCGCTGCGCAGTGCGACGTTCGCGAAGTCCTCCTTGCTGGCGAGCGCTGCCAGCGCTTCCGCCGCCAGTCCCACGTTCGCTGTCACTGTCAAACATCATCATATAACACCTCATATAACACTCATATAAAACCATAACAAGTCTTATAAACGGACAGCCAAGTTTTCACATGGACAATATTCTAAACAGTAATAAATTACTACGATACATTTTTATGTTACACTATTAAATACGCAATTGTTTATAACATAAATACAAAAATAGTACATTAACTATAATATAAAGAGGTTTTTTTTAATTATTGCAGCGAAAAGGAACTGCAAAATTGAAATAGACCAATGCGCACGCGTTCCGTAAAACGCACACACACACACACACACACACACACACACACACACACACACACACACACACCCACACACACACACACACACACACACACACACCCACACCCACACACACACACACACGCGCGCGCACACACAATACCGCGGTCATGAGTGTCGCGAAGGCTAAGGGGAACGTGGCCGTAGTATGTGTTAGATAGTTCAAAACCTCGGGGCGACGCGGTAACAGTTAGTTCAATTCCGCGTTACCCCAGTGAGGCGACAGATGGCCGTGGGATTTTAGTAAGAATTCTCCGTGCGAGTGCCACATAATCATCTGAACCTCCCGGCCTAGGAGAGTATTTCTTTATTTATTTTGTATATTTAGCACACCAAATAATAGTTACATGATGATAAAAAAATACATAATGTTAATTCTAACATAACATTACAATCTGATAATTGAGATCATAGACATGCATGTCATTTAAATATTAGGAAAATTATGTTACAACTTTAATCATACATGTTTAAATATAATAAAACCCAAAAAACATACTAAAGAGGTAGTAAGCAAAAGTAATTTATAAATATTATTTATCTATGTTAGTATTATATAGAAAAATGATTTGTATGTTTATTTGTAACAAAAACTCAAGAACTACTGGACCGATAAAAATCCTTGCACCATTTGAATGGTACATTAATTCTGAGTAACATAGGCTATAAGACAACTTTATATGAAAATTATTAAATAAAATTTCACTTCCACGCGAACGGAGTCGCGGACACAACTATTAATCTATAATGGTAAAGATGTCAAATTTAGAATCAAGAATGTTTTACGCGTATAAATTTACCTACGTTAAAGAAATCCTAGTGAATGAATTACCTTTCTCCTTGACGAGATGTTCGCGTATGTTAGTGGAGGGCGGCGGCACGTACTCGTCGCGTATGTCCGTGCGCGCCGCCAGCGCACGCAGCGGGTTGCGCGACGCCGCACGCCGCCGCTCCCGCTTAGCGCGCCGCGCCCACTCGCTCGCCAGCCTGCGACACACAACCGACCCGCTTTTAAACAACCATCCTTCTATTTATTTTAGCGATGCGACACGAGCCGTTTTTTACTCACATGACTCGAGTGAATTTGTTGATGTGATGATAGCTCAGTGGTAGTGTGTACGACTTCGCGTCAAGGGACGTGGGTTCGAATCCAAGCACCTACAATGAGCTTGAACTTTCGGTGAAGGAAAACATCGTGAGGAAACCATAGCATGGTGGTAGGGCTTTTTCTAATGCCCGCCTCGGTAGCTACCACCCTCAAGTTGTAAACCTGCCGCCAAATACCAATAGATGTGTTCCGGCAGCTGCACTTGAGAACCAGTTTCTCCACAGGTTTAGCGTGTCTACCAACTTGGGCCGTATCGACACTTAAGATCAGGTGAGATTATGGCCATAACGCTAAACCTAAAGTATAAAAAAAAAAAAAAATTTGGAACAATGGATGAGATTAGCACAGGACCGAAAAAGATTGAGTGAGCGAGAAGAGATCTAATACTCAACAGTGGGTGGAATCAGAGTCATATAGATCAATAGACGTCCTGTAGTTGTAACACTTACAATTGTCTGGAAGCGCTGTCGATAGCGTCCAGATCGACATCGACATCGACATCTGTAGTTTTCTCCAGCTGCTGTAGCGGCGCGAAGAACGCTTGGAAGGTCTCGTCGTCAGCCCGCGGCACTCGGACAGGGCAACCTGTCTTTTCTCCAGTCGGTGACGCGTCATCTGCTGATGACAAAACAAACGTACACGTAAAAATATCTATTCTACCTTCGCCATATCTGTATTCACCTTTTTAAAAGATATACTCTTCCTATATCAAAATGTAATAATTACGTTTATTTTTCAGACCCTTAAATCTTATATAACAACGTCACATTTTAATAAGAATAGGCAGAAGTAATGAAGTACCGCTTATCATAGTGTGACAGATTATTTTAAAATGTTCAAACATAGTAAACAACATTGTATAAGGAGACAGCGTATAAAAGTATAATATAGGTTAATTGTAAAAAAAATTATGAATAAGCAAATAATATTATATGTGTACATAAATAAATAATAAACAGTTTCTCTATTATATTATTTCTCATTTCTTATGCAGTTTTACAATATTTATTTATATGATTTACATTTATATATGTTATGATATATTAATTTATAATGTTTTTTTTTCAATTTGCGAAACTATTCGTTTTTTAGTTTTTTGTGTATTATATATTGATTACGTAAGTGTATTTTTTATTATGAATATAGTATTGATTTTTTCGATTATTTATATAAGAACCCCTCTGTAGAGTAAAATCCTCCTCCATTTCAGTCTTTTGTTTTCTATTTTTTGCTTTTGATATAGTGTTATATCAACGTTGTCTTTTAAACCATGAAGTAAATAACGTACCAATGTACCCCTATCGTTGCCCATCGTTTCTACTAATTACCGGCAAAACTCATTTTTATGGCGAGCTAGTCACTCTTTCAATGATGTGAGCGAGATTAGTGATTTCGATTTTTTCACTCCTAACACAAATAAGATGACAACATCCTTAAGCAGCTTCTTTTTTAATAATGACGGTTGTTAGTAATAATAAACTATTTTTTTTTGTGTTTTTAATTTTATAGATTTATGTTGTAATACTAAACGATTTGATTTTTATAATTATATTAAAAGAACATTTAAAATATCATTATTTTTTATGGCTGACTGATAATTGTATGCAAAAGTTCAATTAAGTAGCAGTGTACTAAAAGTCATTTTATTCTACAGTAATAAAAAAAAACTTTGGGCAATGCCACGTGCTTTTTGGGTGTTTATTTAACAGTTTAAAGATTTTAATAATTAATGTTTTTAACGTTATGGCTATAATCTCACCTGATCTTAAATGTCGATACGGCCCAAGTTGGCACACACGCTAAACCTGCGGAGGAACTGCCTCTCAAGTGCAACTGCCGGAACATGCCTATTGGTATTTCGCGGCAGATTCTTAACTTGAGGGTGGTAGCTAGCCAGGTGGGTATTAGAAAAAGCTCTATCACCATGTTATAGTTTCCTCACGATGTTTTTCTTCACCGAAAGCTTTAGCTCATTGTAGGTGGATTCGAACTCGAGTCCCTTGACGCCGAGTACGTACACACTGCCTCTGAGCTATCATCATTTCATCATCCTATATCATTTCGTTTAACACTCACTCTCATCAGTCCTGCTGATGCTCTCGCTGACGGACTGACTGCGCTTGAACGAGTCCCGGTCGATGCGCACCGGTTCTTTAGGTTTCGGTTCGACAGCGGCCGCGCTCACGACCGCACAAGAAGCCGAACGAAGCGGGCCCGATGGGAATCCATTCGTTGGCGACGTGGGCTGTTTGCGTGATCTACAAAGTATTAAGGAGTTATTTAGATTTACCTATATTAAAAGTTACACAAATGTAACTTATAGTTACGTATTTAAAAAATTATAGAAAATGGGATGTATTTTGGTACTTGAAATTTAAATATAAAATACATAATAAATACGTATATAATTTAATATTATCACTTTTATAAATATTAGCCAAAGTTATAAAATAAATATAAATATCTTGGGGCGCTCGCAGAGCGCTGTCGCGCGCAGTGTATTATCACAAATCCAACTTAACCTAACCTATCATCACTCTACCGGTGATCACCTCGATGATATATCACACACTTCTGAAACACTTCAGTTCGCTTACGGGTTAAGTTTAGAGTTATAGTAAAACATTAAATTTATTAAATTTATAGTGGAAACGATTATTTTTATAAGTCATTCAATTAAATTTAAAGCTAAACATTATAAAGTTTGAAACATTAGTTTTATAGCGCATTTATATACATAACAAATATCATCTATTTTTTCGACGATCTGCTATATACCCAAAAAATAAAAATATGCAATAAAAATATTGTTTACAGTTCAAAACATTACTAAATTAAACGAGTTGCAGTTATAAAAAAACCGATTCTTTCAACTATTTTATTGTCAAATATAAATAATTAAAACAAAAAATTCAATACTTTTATACAAGTTTTCTAATTTACTCAATAATTTTTGGAGTTCAAGTTTTAATTAGATTTTACTTTGAAATAATTATTTTTATCTTACAACGTACGTGATTAAAAGTACTATGTATTCGTCGTCGTTTATAATAATTTTCCTGTAACATTAAAGACGTCAATCGCTCAAAATAACGCGTTTCATAACCAACAAATAAACTTTTCATATGCGACCACACTGAAATAACAGGGCGCCCACGCGCGCACATACAAGATAATTTAATCAGTACCGACTGAAATGTGGCAAACAAATTATTAAAGTTAATCATATCACATAACTGGTAACAATAGTACATCTGTATTTTTGTTTTATATATGTTTCTCGCACTATTAGTAAATTACTGACATAACTTTTGAAAAGGGATGTTTATATATAAGTAAGAGCCAATGATGGCTCGATAGTAATAAGTACGGACAACAGATCAACGGACGTGACTTCTAATCCCTGCAATGAACCTAAGCTGTCGGTGAAGGAAAACATTGTGATAAAACCATATAATAGTGACAGGGTATTTTAAGTTCTTAAAATCTGTTAAGAAACAGATGATCTAAACTATTTTGTGTTTGCTTATTTATTTAAAATATACATAAGTGAAACGTAAACACAACAATCCTTACTAATACTAATATTATAAATGTGAAAATGAGTTTGCTTATTTGTTACGCTTTCACGCTTAGACAGACCGCTTAATCGATTATGATGTATTTTGTTATAGAAATAGATGGGAACCTGGAGACGGTAATAGGTTACCTTTACTCGTGAAAAACTTATTTAAAAAGTGAGGAAAAGAGAGGGATAAACTTTGTATGAATTTTTTTTCGTCATTCAATTTATTTGACAAAATCAATAATAACACGAGCTAAGCCACAGGTAAAAGCTAGTAACATATAAAATCAAATAACTATACAAGACTGAAAGTCTACACCAGAGAAGCTGCAAATGTACAGTTAATTGTAAATATCTAGATTTAACTACAATGTCAATGATGAATTAAAAATTGTTAAAAATCATCAGTCACAACTTCACAAGTTTCGATGATCCCACCTATATAACTTTTATTAGGAATTAAATTAACGAGAAGTAATCTATTTTTTAAATACTTCCGATCGGCATTCGGGTACAAAACCTCAGCATGAAAACACAACGGATCATACACGAATTTAACATAATTATCCTTTATATCCGTACCATTTAAAATAAAATAATTAAAGGAAGGGTGCATCCGGGATACTGATTTCATTCTCCGGAATAATACGCAACTCCTTTTCGCAGTCAACTTTATACATTTACATTCAATTACAACCGGCTGTAATTAATTGTTATCTGTTTTATTGAACAAATAGAATACTGTTATTAAATTATTCTTATTATATTTTATATCATGAGATTACAGAGATATAGTTTTGAGATATGTTTTTCTGGTGAGTTGGTAAGGAACATTATCGTAGATAAATCCATAGGGACTTCTTTTCTAATGCCAGCCTGACTAGCTACCATTCTCAAGTTAAAAATCTGTCGCCAAATACCTATTGTGTTCTGGCAGTTGTACTTGAGAGCCAGTGGCATCACTAGGTTTAAGCGTGCCGCCTATGTTGCGTCACATAGTCAGTTAACATTAGGTAAGATTGTAACCATAACGATACACCTACAAACTATAAAAAAGTTACTATACTACTACTTATTACTTAAATATTGTAGTATTTATGTCATATCTGATACTTTTCTTGTTTTTGCTTTTTTGTGACTTTGTCTTATCACGCAGCAATGTATTTACACTCTTTGTAAAAACCGTCAATCCATCTTATCAATTACAATACTAACATAATGATAATATACTGACATAATTAGCAAACTGATTATTAATAATAGACTTGATGGTATGTGATTACGATTAAAATAGTCATAGCCTTGCTTCTGTAGTTGCAAATAAATTAGAGTATCTCTTATAAAGATGATATGGTGTTCTCACCTGAACTTGTTCGGTGTTGGTATACCGGGTGAGGCGACGACAACGGGTGCAGCGACGATGGGCGGAGTCATGGGCGGTGTAGCGGTTGTCACCTTGTCCCTTTCTAGACGTCCCGCTACTGTGAACAGCGACGCATCGCTTTGCGGTACCCGTTTGCGCCATCCCTACAATATTATATTCCCATTAAAAAAAAGTATTATTCAAAAAAGCAACGAGTTACAAGAAGATTAAGCTTATTATAAAGGTCTTTTCTGTTGAACTTTCCAATGAATTTACAGTTTTTCTATAACTAAATGGTTCACTCTAGATATAAAGCTATTGGCAAATTGTTGGTCACTTTACAAACAGTAAAAAAAAAGTCAATTTATTATGCTTATAAGCGCACAAAGAGTAACACAATTAGTATGTCACAAGAGCAGTTTCAATATAAGTCAGCAGTTAATCATGCTGTACTTGCAAGACGTTCATTTGAGTACGAAATCAATATAGTGGTGTTTGCATAATGTACCTCTGCACTTTACGATGAAATTATGGCAGCTCTTGCGCCACATAAACATACAAGCAGTGCCCACAGCTTCGTTTGCATGGAACTAAACATTATTGCATAATTGTTGCCAGTTTTTGTAATTTTTTTCAATACAGCTTCGCTTCTATTGGCGGACGCGTAATGTTAAATAGCCTTAAGCTTTCCTCAATAATTGCTCTATCAAATGCAAATAGAACTTTTGAAATCCGGAGGGTAGTTCCTAAGAGTAGCGCGTTCAAACAAACAAACGTTGCTTTATAATATTAAATACTAGTGACGAGTGCAAAATATTTTTACTCTGAATCCTTTATAATTTTATTTGGTTAATTTTTATTTATTCTTTGACAATAATGTACACTCCTTTCAAGAATTTTATTAATATGGAGACAACATTTATGACTAATCGACATAAAGCTGTCATCGTAACCACAAAGCGATATAGATGCCAATTATTGAACATGACCCCGAAGTAATGCGAGCTTCACGCCTGCGTGAATCAACCGCGGTTAAAGTACTCAATTATTACTGATAATTTCAAATACTCATAATTTTGAAGCGATGATAGCTCAGTTGATAGTGTGTACGGACGCCGCGTCAAGGAACGTGAGTTCAAATCTACCAACAATGAGCTTAAACTTTCGGTGAAGGAAAACACCGTGCGTGAAATCATTGCACGGTGATACGGCTTTTTCTAATGCTCGCCTGGCTAGTTGCCACACTCAAAAATCTGCCGCCAAATACATATAGGTGTGTTCCGGCAGTTGCTATTGAGAGCTAGTCGCTCCATTAGACTTAGCCTGTTCACCATATTGGGCCACATCGTAACTTAACATTAGTTGCGATTGGGGCCATAACGCTTAACCTTAACTACAAAAAAAAAAGTGTTTAATTCACGAAGCAGGGTATTATAAAATCTATACAAGTTCCAGGATGTTTTTTTAACAACAGGAAGAAGCGTTTATTAACTCAATTTACAACAACTTTTCTTTGGAATAGGTCTTTGTAACTGTGTAATTGGGTATAATTAACTTGCTGTGCCCGCGAAGTCGTTCGCGTGGAACTAAAATATTACATAATAATTTTAGTCCGCTTTTGTACGTTTTTCAATACAGCTTTGCTTTTATTGGTGGTACCCCGATGTTAAATAGCTTTAGCCTTCTTCAACGATTACTTTATCAAATAGAAAAATAGTTCTTAAAACCCGACTGGTAGTTTCTAAGATAAGCGCGCTCAAACAATCAACTTTTACGTTTTATTAACATAGATCATATAAACATAATGTAAACATTACAATAATTCCCTACCGGACAAAGGCTGCTTCGATAAGAGTTTGTTCACTTATTGTTGGTTTCGACCAATATCGTTCGACCAGTATCGAAATACGTTTATTTGATATTTTGTACTTATAGTCATACATTAACATAACAGGATTATTTAATTTAACATATTTATATATTATTACATCATATCTTTATGCATTGCTTCAATTCGTGATTAATTAAAACGATATTTGTTACAAAAACAGGAAAATTATAATATACATATTTCACTCCACTTTTGGTATTTATACTAATTAACAAATATAACATTTTATTAATTTCATCTAATTTTACAGAAGTTAAACACTTTTATGTTACCTACTTTATTATTATGCACTCATAGACAATGTCGTGGAAAGTTTATATTCTTCATCACACTTTATTATAACAATACATATATATCTACTATGTATGTATTAAAATATAATATTCGTTACACTGTTTTAAATTCCCAATTCTATCACGTTCAATTGATCTATGTTTTAATACTATACAATTTCATAGTATAAAATAACTAAATTTTTAATTTCGATTATAATAAATACAAGTTCCAAATTCAATATCAATATTCAGGTGATAAATTCACACTAGTAAACAGCATTTGTAAACACACATCACAAACAACCTTGATCTTTAAAAAACCATTAAGGATAAAATATTTAGCGAAATTTAACATTCCTTTGTTTTACAATCGAGGCTTAACCATTGGAAAGGCAAAAATGTTTATAAGGTCAAATAATAGTTTTACGCGAAATTCCTTATACACCGCCGTAGTTAAGCGTGATACGTGTTTGCGAAATATATACCATACCAGCTATGCCCGCGACTTCATTCATGTGAAACCAAAAAATATTTAACAATTTTTGCCCATTTTCGTAACATTTTTCAATTCAGCTTTGCTCGTATTGATGGTAACCCGATTTAAAGTAGCCTAAAACCTTTCTGAATGCTTGGTCTATCAAATATAAAAAAGAATTATTGAAATCTGGCCGGTAGTTGATGAAATAGGCGCGTTAAAACCAACAAACTTTTTCAGTTCATAACATTAATATAGATTATTTACATGCAAGGCCTGCAAGAACTTCGGCATTTATCGTTAACACATTAAAAGTAATTTATATGAAACTTTAAAATTTAAAACTCATTAACCGCATGCGTCACATAAAATACCGAAAGTCTGGTAAACATCTAAAGAAAATATATAACGCGTTTACGACAAGATCGTTTATTTTTAACCGGATACTTCGAGAAGGTTACATATTAAATATATGTGGTAGGTAAAGTGATATATTTGTGATCGTTATCTTACATCGAATACATCGCGTCCCTTTTATGTTTCCGAGTAAGTTCGTTTCGAGTCGGAAGGGATCAACATTAACCTCGTCTCAACTTTCCATATGACTGAGGTCAAGGTTAAAATTACTGTGACTAATAATACCTTATTTTTCTCTTTTGCCTTCTTTCATATAAAACTAGCTGTGCCTGCGACGTCGTTCGCGTGAAACTAAAACATTATTTAATCATTTTTGCTCGTTCTTGTAACTTTTTTCAATACAGCTTTGCTCTTATCGTTAGTGGTGTGATATTAAATGGCTTAAAATTTTCTCAATGACTGCTCTATAATATACAAAAAGAAATTTTGAAATATGACTAGTGATTCCTAAGATTACTGTGTTCAAAGAAACAAACTTTTCCACTTTATAATACACATTCTCTTTAACAGTAATATTCTAACGTTCTTTTTACACGATGTCTGGTGTTCGATTTTATAATATGAGTAACGTCACTCTGGTATGACGGTAGCATCGTATATTTGAGGAAATTACGGAAACCAACAAGAAATTTGTTTCCTTAAATTAAAGGCTTATGTTACAATTTACATTCTTACCTGAGCTGCTGTTTCTAACTTATTCCGCCTGTCAGCTAAAATGTTCGATCCCAGTTCGTTTTCATCTATTGGCACTTTCTTTTTGTCGTCTACCACGGAGTTTAAAGTCTCCTGTAAGAAGAAATTCAAAATTACAGACATCAAATGTGGAAATATAGTATTTCTTATAAAAAGTAAAGTCGAAAGACAGTTTTCTAAATAAATGTTATTTAAGGAAGTTCCGCCGTAACAAAAATCTGGATATATAAATCTAAGTTTAAAAGAAGTTTGAAAGAGTCATTTTAGTACCAGATTATTTTTACCAAGCCTATTCTATTATTTTACAAATAGCTTAATTATTTCTAGCCGCATATTCTCGTAAACCTCTAGACGGTCTTTATTTGTAATCAGAAATGTAATTGAAGGTAAATTTTTAAACATAAAACAAAATCAAAATTAACAAGCAAATAGTATTCGACCTGAGATTCAATGAATTCGATTATTTTTTACAACTACAATACAAAAGTAAACAGAACAACTAATCTGTATAATTTGAACATTGCATATATTATAATATTTTTAGCAAATATGTAGTTTTGTAATGTTAATTAAGAACATAAATTTTAATATAAGTATCAGATTAAGTTTACGTATGGAGCGATTTCAAACAACACATATTTTCTGTGGCAGATGCAGTATATCAATATGACACAGCGTAAGGCGGAAAACATCATAATTGTCTCCTTCCGTTTACTATTATTATAAGGTCTAACTGCGAAGTTTTATTTGTTCTAGATACGTCAATATATATTTCATTAGTATTACAATAATAATTACAATAACATATTGCATTAATACTACAATATTTTGAAATATCTAAAGTCTGTTAATCAAAAATATTTCATCATTAACACTTATAAAACCGAAGAACGAAGGTAAACTGCGTGAGTAAATTATAATTATCTATACAAACACCGGTTTTAAAATTAATGTGTCCGATAACCCTAGTTTCCAATAGATTGCATAAGAACTTAACCTGAGCGTTATCCACTGCGTCAGATTCAGTGTCGAATTTCTTAAAAACTGGTTTCAATCCTCCGTTACCGGCGTTTTTAGTTTTACTCTTTAATTCGCCAATAAGCGAACCAAAGTTAACCCCAGTAGGAATTCCCGATTGCTTCTGAACACGCTTGAGTAATGGTTTCTCAGTATTTTCAGTTTTAATATCATCTATATATTGATTTTCCTGTTTGAAACAATCCTTCAAAACGTTTTTTTCCGGTGATGTAGTATTTTCATATAACTCATTAGGAATTTTATCATTTCTTAAAATTTCATCAGGTTGAATAGTCTGTATAGTGTCGATTCGTTTCACTTTAGATTTAAGAAAGTTTGGTAACTTCTGATGTTCGAAAATGTCCGCTTTATCTAAAGAGAGATTCTGTATGATAGACTGTATTTTGTCACCGTTTAAAATAGTTTTTTCCAAGAATTCAGCTAATTTTTCTTTTGGCGGACTCTCGCGTCTTGTTATATTTTCGAGAACATTTTTCTCTTCTCTTTGTCGTTGTACACTCGGTGTTATTTCTACATTTTCAAGAAATACTGAGCTTGTTATTTCTGTCGCATTTGTAATTTCGTTTTTAGGAGTTCTGTTTATTAGTTCTAAAGCTTCGCAACTAGTTTGTAAAGGTTTATGGATAATATAATGCGAAGTGTCAATATAATGTTCTTTTGATTCTATTTCGTTCTCAATAATTGAACTATCTTTTATACCATGATCACATTTCAAAGTATTCACTTTTCTCCATTTCGTAGACACAAAAAACTTCCATACAAAGTAGAGAATTACACTGAATCCAAATACTGATTCCAATAACATTTTAAATCACTATCGAATCACAACATTGACTGGAATAAGTTTCATATACGTTATTGATTCCACTGTTATTAATGTTAATAATCCTTGAAGGTTTCGCGTTCTATTTGTAACGAGGCGCAAAGTGAGTAATAACAATATTTTTACACTTAAAGTTACATACTTTTTAAAATAGCACGTACACCTGAAATTATTACTAATAAGTATATGTAAACAGACATCCTCAACACTGCTTAGTGAAGACAAAAATAATAACACGAGCGCTATGAATAAAACGAATTCGACAACGGATGAAAACGAACTGGCGCATTATAATGATTGAACGTCATTATCATCTGGTAGTACAAGTAGATTCGCGTGAGTCATTCGCAGGACCTTAGAACGTATGTAAACACTGCTAAGACTAGCACAAACGTGACACATCTTGACTTATGAATAGTATCGTATCAGGGGCACCTTAACCTGTTACTTAATCAAAAACACTTGCAACCTTTAATTGAGACAAATTATATCACAACCAAAGGTAATGAATTCGATGTGTTGACTACTGAAACGATACACAATATTATAATTGTAAACCAGCACAACTTAAACACATTATCCATAGGAAAGTAACGATTCTAGCGGGCTTCCTACTTTTCTAACAACAATACAAGACAACTACGATACATAAGGAAAATTATAAAATCATTTGGTTTTTGTCAGTAATGACATTCCATCAGACATATTCATACACGGCAAATACAAAACAATACATCAATCTGTCCGAGCTATATAAGAAAATAACAAATTAATTATTGTAACTTATTATGATTAGTTTAAGATTTTGTAATTACAAAACAGTACAAACAGAGGAAGTAAATTTTATAAATATCCATACAAAGTGAAAAGAGAACGAGTTCAGCTAAATTATTAAAGTACTGTAGCACAAGACACAAATAAAGCTATTTGTATTCATCGGAATTCTTGTCTCCAATTGAATACAAATTAATTAGATTGCATCCTGATATGTACGTGACACGTACACAAAATCTAACACATAACATGCACAAAGCCTAATAGCTCATACGAATATGAGTATATGACTACGAGTCTTCAAAAGCTTCGATACAAGTAAGGAGAAAAAATCAATTAGCCCGAAAACTAATTACAAAGTAAATATATTTGGGCTAAACAATAACTTCTAAAATTTAAGCAAACAGCTGAAGAACAGCGACAATAATAACCAACGGACAATAAAAATATTGATTATTGTACGAGATCATAAAAGTAAGAGATAATACAATACCATAAAAAGAAAAATATAACGTCTTTATGTTACCTTGTATTACATATAGACGAGATACATACAAAACAACAAAGAAACAAATTACCATATTGCTAGTAAACTAAACATAGTGAATATAATAGAAATAAGCAAAGCGCTTTGACAGAGGAATTATTTACTAAATACTAAAACAAGTGACAACGATCTTAACTGGAAAATGTAGTTACTGGAAGGGCCAAAAACTATAAAGAAACTAGAAAAATGGTGTATAATAATAACAGAATGGTCTCCTGGCTTCTGAAAAAAGGTTTATGTACACCTAATTATGATTACAAAAACACAGCACATTTGTGAATAAAAGGCTATTAGAAGGTAAATATAAATAAAACCGCTATAAAATACAAGGTCAATTGCATAGATAGTAAAGATAATACGATAAAGAATACATACATACATTAATGGTTTAAAAAAAAACCATTTAATGAACAACTATACAAAAGGATTATTTAATAACAATACAAAAATAAACAACACAGCACCTGTATGTAATCAATTAAAATAAAATCCGATAAAATCAAGTTTCGCACACGTTAACAAATTGGACGAGGAACATGAAAAAAATTGCAAACAAATTTCACCGGACAAGATGGTCATGTAAATGAGAACTAACACAATGTACACTTTCGAAACCTAGCAATTAATGTTGGTTAACAATTAAAAGTGATAGAGGTTCAATTTCAACTGAACCCGAGTCTTAGAGAAAGCGATTTTTAAATTTGTAAAGACGTGTATGTTTGGTGCGGAGCGCACGCGCATAGTCACCGAGCCCGCCAAAACAACTGACGGTGCCAGTTCGTCTCGCTACCCGGCTGGGTCATTGTGAGTCCATTTACAATACAAGCAAATACTATAAGCCAATAAAAATTGAGATAAATTCTTCGTTTTATCATATACTCATTTATATCAATTCCGAAACCTGACAATTACCTACGTTGCTTCAAATGAAAAATTATGACAAATTTATGATTCAACGGCTAAAATATACCGGATACTTATGAAGAGGATATGCTCTTTGTCAGAAGAACGATATTCAAAGTATTAAATAAAATAATAATCATTCAAGAGCTCCTTGAAAAAAGAATGCCTTTACACTAATTATACCCGGTATTAACAAGGCAATGATTTTCAACCATAATATATGGTTTCCTTTACGTATTGTTATTAGAGCGAGGTTTGGGTTACGTGAGATATTTACAAAATTTTACTTTGAAAAGCATAAACATTTTAGAAATGTAATATGCTTTTGAAGCCTACCGGTTATGTGCGGTAAAGATATATGTAATATTTGTAAATAAAGTGTATACACAAAGTGTTCTATTAATTATACTTTTAAGCTAAATTACCTGATATTTTTTATGTTAATATTTACTTCTTTATAAACAAAACATACTATTTACGAAACAATAAGTGTTATAATAAGCAAAAATTTACAAATATAGAAGAAAACTAATATGTTAACTACATCATCATCAACTTTACATAATGGACGGTGATAAGATATACATTAAGCAATTTTATCAATTTACATAACACTATTGCAAATTAGCTTGTGTTATCATTATTCTCACCAAGTCTGGTGTTTGTCTCAGCAGTGGCCAAAATTTATAATTAGATTTCATACTCGAGCGTAATCTAGAGCAATTTATAATATCGGAACTCGCTGGCTGTGTTCAAGTGAGGCAATAACTCTTAACTAAAATAAATATGTTGTTTTTAAAAGCATACCTACAGTTAAGAATTAATTATCATTAATGTAATAACACCAGGATAATTACTGGGTACAGTAATTATAGTCGATTTAATGATATACAAATATGGTTAAATATTCATATGTTATGTTGCACCATTTCATTTATAAAAACAAGATATATTTTTTGTTACTGTTACAGTGAGTGATATTGTGACCATTTAAAGATTACTTACATAGGATTGATAAATTTTATTTATCATAATAAATTATAATTAAAGGAAATAATTTAAGGATAGGAGGAGGTGAATTTTATTGTGTTCGTTATTGACAGGACAAGTTTTGTATAAGAAAAACAAAAAAAATCAATCTCATAATATGAAAAGTATTGAATCGATGATAACTCAGTAGCGTGTGTGAACGCCGCGTCCAGGGAAGTGGGTTCGAATCCACCTATATTTAAATTTCATATAATTAAAAGTCATTTAATTCATTGAATTTATAAACAAGTTTCATTCAATTACCATTAGAAATGAATAACTATAACGATATAGCCAGTTCTATTGTTCTAAACGAATTGAAGTTAGAAGGTTGATTAGGATTGTTTATATAGCTAATCAAAATGTAAAAAAAATCCAAATCGGTCAAACTGTTTTTGAGTTTTAGCGAGAATAAAGAACATCCATTTTAGGCGAAACGAAGTTCACAGGGTCAGCGAGTATTAGTATAATTATGTGATAAATACACATAAAAGTTACACCTAAACTAACTGTTCTTTAAAATTCAGTTTTGTTACCAAAGTAACAATAGGCACATCGTATTTTGGATTTTGCATAGGTCTCAAAACAGTGTTTTGAGTTTATACTTGTGACTTTTTTATTCGGGGGCATTGGGACAAAGTATAGAGAAATAGAATATCTCGTTTGAAATTAAAGGTGTAAAAATACGTTTTGCGTTTTGGAAATAAATCCATAAATACGAGTAAATTTTCTATTAATAATAGTTTGGTTAAATCGAAGAACAGTTAAGGTTGCATCCATAAACTATAAGATTTATAACAGTTAAGAAGAACGGGTTCCTCAATTGAAACACAAAGACAGTTTACTGCGTTTTCATGTGTAATTATTTTCATTCATTTAAATTCTCTACTTATTTTTTCACGTGGAGATCATGGCTGCTTTTTAATTAAGTACAAGTTACGGTTTAAGTTTAATTTAATTATTAAAAGAAAATATAACGTTATATTGTTATTATTCATGGTATCACGGTGTGATTTTCTCACGAACTATTACCGTGGATAGGAAGTGCATATACAAGTTGTGATGTGACTCATTGAAATGCACATATTAGGTCACCCTTGGCAATGTTACATACAACTCTAGTTTCAAGTGCATTTTAAACTACAACTGCGGTAATCGTGAAAACTTTGACATTTACTTGTACGGGTAAATTGTTTTCATTGTAAATAATACTGGTTTTTAAGTTTGACCTTTTTGTACAAAGCTTGTTGGCTACAAAGTATAAAATTACATTTAAACACGGTAAGAAAAAAAAAATAACTTCGTAATATTTGCCAACATTATAAAGTATATAAATAGCAAAGTGCGAATTAACAAACTTGAACAAACAAAATTAATCGTGTAAATATTGTCTTGCCAAAAATACAATCCAAACGAATTTATCTTTTTTTTTAAGCAAATGGACAGCAAACAGGCAGACGGCCCATCTGATGGTAAATGGTTACCGTTGCCTATAGACAGCCGCAACACCAAAGGTATCACGAACCATGTTGCTGAATATGACGGAAAGGGCAGGTGTTCTAAGATGTGGTTAAAAGATATTTTCATAACAAACAATTATAATTAATGTACAAAATCAAATAATCTTGATTAATATATGTTAGTGATCTATGTGATGTAATGTGATGTGATGAGTGAATATAGGTAAGATATTTGTTTTATTGAAAGGAAGGTTCACACTTATTCTAAAATCTGATGGGTGATGATGCAGTCCAATAATTAAA
Organism: Actias luna; assembly: GCA_039707435.1. NCBI lineage: Eukaryota > Metazoa > Arthropoda > Insecta > Lepidoptera > Saturniidae > Actias > Actias luna. The sequence continues at coordinate 5,255,420 of JAZHAC010000008.1, read as the reverse complement.
TGGCAAATGTCTACCGAACTAGCTAGTAATTTCTAATTACATATTGTTATTGTAAGAATGGTAATGCAAACAATAGAATCACAAATATCTAGTATAATATTTGTAATAAATATGAAAGTATGTTTGAATATTTTATTAATCACGTACAAACTGCTGGGCCGATTCTAATAAAAATTTAGTATTTCTATATCAATTCGACTTTTGCCGATTATATCATAAAATATAACATTTGAATTTATGTTTAAGAAAGCAGGCTGGTAATAAATATTGGATCGTATATTACAAAATCATTATAATTAATTTATCACTAAAATGCAACGTCTGTATATTCGTTAGTATACTCGGAATAAGAGCACCAATGAACCAATTTACATGTTTATTTTTTATACATTGATGCATTATCTGATAAGGTTGTATATATAGTCTATCACATTAGTTAATGTATGTAAATCAAGTTATCGAAAAATACTTAATTCATTCGACAAAACAAATACGCATTTTTTTAAATTTTTAATTAATATATGTATAATGGATTAACGGTTATTGACTCACAACAATGTTAAAAATTAAAAAAATCTACAATCAAATGTAAAGTATTAAAATAAATATTTACTGTTATTATTTTCACCCGATATCCTTAGTGACAAAGTTTAAAAGTTTATTTCGAATATTTCATAAATAACACATGCTGGTATAGTATGGTGTATGAACTATAATTAAGCTGTAGAAACCTCACGGTTATTTGAAAATAGGATGCTATCGACTCCAACTTGCAAAGCGACTGTACTAGAACTGGTTTTCCCTTCATTTGGGTTGTATTACACAGGAACATACTCCGGTACACGTAGTATCGAATTTGTTACCGTACCACGGGAATGTGTATTGTATGTCAAAATGTTTCCTGTTCAACAACATGGAATTATAATTCTGAGTATAATATGAACCGCACTATTACCGATTTAATTGTTGCAGGATGTTGTGTACAGAATTCCAAGGAAATTGACATTTTCGAAAATGTTGGATCAGTAATATTCAAAGTCCACAATTTTTAAATTTAATTAAATTGGAAATACCGTAACAGTATTCAATTGTAATGTAATTTTATATTTTTCACTTACTTTTCTCTTATATAAATATTGGTATAGAAAAAATGGGTCAAGAGCGAGTGCGACTCACATACCGAGATTAACTGTTAAACCATACAATAAAATATTAGTGCCACATTTACTCGAAACAATACGTAAGTTATAAATGAAGTTCACTTTAACGTGAACCGATCCACTCTTTGTCAGTTTTAAAGTCGATTGTACTTTGTATTTACTTTGTTTTTAGCACTATATTATAGTTATGATTATGCTTGTAAATATGATTATGATATTACGATATAGCATATAAGAACACAGAAAATTTAAAAACACAGGTCTTCAATGAAGTACTTTTTATGTGTACGGGACCCTAAAAAACATTTTAGGATAAGATTAAGATTAACAACGATAAGATTTTTACTTAGCAAGCTTATGTAGAAGCAACGAAAATAATATATACTTTATCATGCAGCTTAATCAAAAGTATTAATTATTTTAAATTGAACTAAATATCAAAAAAAACTTAAGTATATCAGTAAATATCGTTACAATAAAAAATCTAAAAAGCAGTTTATAATTCATGCCTCCATTGTGGCTACGTTAATCTTAAACTTTTGCAAATACTTAAATATATTAATCTTTAATAATACTTAAGTATACTATAAGAAACGAATAATACGTGAACAATGTCCGCAAGTAATCAGCTTACTGTAGTCGAGTATTATTTGACCTCCTTCTAATACCACCCTATATGGCAAGGGTTATGCTCAGCCTTATGTTGAACCTTTTAAGGTAAGGTAGCAACGGTTTGCGTACCTGATTTTATTTATGCAGTCAAATACGACATAGATTACAGTTTGTGAATATACAATTTATTATAATTAAATAAAAAGAGAGAAGTGCAAAACTAAAATCTATACTATAATATTACTAGCTTTTACCTGCGGCTTCGATCGCATTCATATTGATTTTGACTAACAAATCGGATAACATAATGAAAAGGTTTTATATAAAGTTTATCCCTCTCTTTACCCCCTTGCTCTAAGTTTTCGCAAGAAATAGTAGACTGTCACCGTCACCAGGATTCCATTTATCTGTATACCACAATTCCTCGTATTCAACTCAGCAACTTTAGGCGTGAAAGCGTAGCAAATAAACACATTTATAATATTAGTATAGATAAAACGGAAAAGTTTGTTTGATTAAACAAGCTAATCTTAGGAGCTACTAAAGTCAAATTTAAAAATTTCTTTTTGTATTTGTTAGAGCAATCATTGAGGAATATTTTAGGCTATTTAATATCACCTTACCACCAATACGAGCAAAGCTGTATTGATAAAAGTTACAAAAACGGACATAAATTATTGTATTATTTTTAATTCCACGCGAACAAAGTCGCAGGCACATCTAGTAAATATCATATATTCGTAATGCCTATTCACTCATAAATTATTATTTCTAAATTTAAAATACACATAAAAAATAATTCTGCATTGTAATTCCCGAGTAATATATAAGTTTTCGTTCATTTCCGCTAGGAGATCTATTGAGTCACGATATCTGAATATAGGAGTAACTTCCAATGTCAGTCACAGATGGCGTTGTAAACAAAATAAATTAAGAGCATTATACGTTCATATATCGTTTATTTATTATATAAATAACAAGGTTTTATGTGTTTATAAACATGCCGTTTTTTCATATCTACAATGAAACAATGATGGTTCAATTACAGTGTATTCAGAGATCATCTCGATAGACGCAGCATTGAATCATTTCGGATAAGAAGGCAAGTAATTATAGGATGGGTGGTAAGGCATTTTTTAAAGCAAGTCTCAGTGTTTGTTACTGTCTAGTTTTAAATGTGTCATGAAGCAATATATATGTTTTACCATCCTGGGTTACAATGTCACTTAGCATCAAATTAAATAGTAGCAATCTTGTGTAACCTATAAATAAAAATAAACGGTATGCACGGTTATATCCGTGGAAAATAACACAAAATAGTTAAGAGTCTAAGATTTAGTCTTATTTCAATATATCTCTGTGTTGCATCACATTATAATATTTCATTGAAATATTTATAACTAGCTTTGTCCGGGACTTCGTTTGCGTGGCACTAAAATTTTATTTAATAATTTTCATTAAAAATAATATAGCCTATGTTACTCAGGGCTGATGTAGCATACTAATGGTGAAAGAGACTTTGAAATCGGTTTCCATAAGTTCTTGCGTTTATTCGTTACAAAATAAACTAAAAAAAAACATCTTAATATTACTATAGATAGTAAATAAGTATAGATAAGCTGACTATTTGTTTAAAAACAATTTTCAAACTTTAAAGTACGATTAAAGGTATCAAGTCTGATAACACACACGTAGAACTAAAACAAAGGCTAACCTAAAGGTCAGGATTGATGGTGTCCATTCTATAAATATAGTCTTGTGATTTGGATGAAAATAGACTGAACTTTATAGATGACCTTACCTATCAACACTCTTGAATCGTATAACACGGAACAAAATGTCATCGAAAGATCAATAACCCGTGAAATTCACTTAAAGATTATTATGTCAATGTGAGTGGTTTATTGAACGTTAAACAAATTCTCCGGATTTGACAGTTCCGGGCGCATAATCTGTAATTACTTTTGAGAGGCTTTTAAAATGTTTTACGGTACCATTAACAGCCGGTTGTCTTAACGTATAAATCACTAAATTTTCAATTAACACTAAGACTGTTACGATGAACTGCAAGACAAATAAATAAGAAGAGTCAGGCGAGAATTTTAAGTTCAAACAGGGTCGAGAATTAAAGTTTTTTCGAAGATTTAATATCAAACGTATTATTAAAAAAAAATTATGATAATTGAAAATCAAATTTGTTTGATTATAATCCTTACATTCGATGCCGTTTAAGAGTTTGTTGAGTATTATTAAAACAGTAAAATATTTTAAATAAACAAGTTAAATCATTATCAATATATTTTCCAACATATTTAGCGTTTTTCATGTAAAACGAAAATTAAATGAATTTGAAGTTTTTGATACTAATAACTTTCTACATAATTGTTAACTATGTTCTATAATGATATTGTTAACACCCAATTAATTGTTAATTAGGGTGATAATTACCCATCGTGGTATATAAAAAATATACGTCTTTTGTTTAAATAAAAACACGACCTAATAAAATCCTCATGATATATAATCAAGAAACTCAAACATTTCAACCTAAACTGCTTAATAGAAATAAAAGTTGGGCTAACGTCCGGTCCGGTCACGCTATAAAAGAAAACTGGACCGTGACATTACGTTTAGGTGACTTAATTAACTCTTATTTAGATAACAGCGTACCCCTACAGGAACGAGGTCGAAGCAAGGCACATTTTGTATATCGTACCGTAAACAAGGGTTTGAAGGGAATGGTACTTTAACTGGTTACCAGACCTGCAAAGTGAATTTATTTAGTTGAATTACACTACTGACTGATGTTTATTAGAAGCATATGAAGTTTATTTAATTTTACTATTTTATGGGCAAAGATAAGAACTCTTCAATTAAGAACTACTTAAATTTAATCTTATAACTTTGCAAATTAATTTGTAACGGTTTTTATCTATAATAAATAACATGAGTACATAAGGGCCTGATTTTATTTTACGGTTATAGTAGATATGATTTCTATTAATTTCAGCGAAAATAGTGTAATGTTCGGCATTTAAACCGAAAGTAAAACGAAGTTCTGCCCATCCCTAAAAATTATACTTATCATAAAATAAGTGCTATAGAGTACATGAACCTAAAACTGCTCGAGTTGATAATAAGAAATGCCAAAGAACTCGCAGGTGTAATTGTAGGAAAATAAATTATATTCGTCTGTGTATATGTATGTATATTATTTGTTTACTCACCGTAACAAAGCAGTACTGGGTTATAATAAATTATACTTAACATAGACACGTATTTTGTTATACTATTTATTTTTATGTAGATATTCAAAGCGGAAAAGCGGAATCAATTAGTTGTATTGCAAAATAAATATAACTTTTGTCATATCAGCTGATACTATTATTGTACTAATGTGTCTAAACTCTAACATTAGTGGGGATCGAATCTTCCTAGCTTTCGTAAAGAACTCCCAGCTCTAAATGTCTCGCGACTAAAAGTCTAGGCCGATAAATTGATCCATGAATACGCATTGCTATATAACGTGACAATGCGGCCAGCCTTCTATGAATATGTGCGTTCCTATTCGGTGATGAACTGTACACTATCCATAATTTGTTTCAGTTTAATATATTAACTATCGAATCATATTCTCAATTTTATAATCATATTTTACATTTCATATTTACATAAGTTACGGCGTAACCAAGTCGCTTTGTTCTTGACTCAATTCTAATAGCTAGCATTGATTATGGGTTCGTTAACTCATTCATTGGTGTTATCGTAAATGGTAACGGGAAGTCATATATTTTATGTTAATGGATTCTGGCCTAATTGTGCAAGGTATCAAATTATTTAGAAGAGATAACTTGATTATATCCTATATATTTTTCATAGGTTTAACCAAAATTATCTACACATGACTTCTTACACTACAAAAATTTCTGATTTTATTTATAGGTTTGAACACAATGTCACCCCTTTTGTAATTGTAATGGGGATTGAAGATGGAAGTGTGCTAAGGGTAATGAAGGAATGGTACCACCTCAAGTGCAAATGTATTATATATGCTTGTCGATAGATTTTCAACTTGCAGATAGTAAACCAATTAACATCATCTTCTTGTCCTATTCCTAAGTTATTTTGGGTAGGCGCAATACGTTTTCTTATTCCACAAATCTCTGTTAGACGCCATCTCATCATCCACTCCCTTTCCTTTCATCTCATTCCTTACACACTCTATCCATCTTTCTTTAGGCTTTCCTATTGCTTTCAATTTTAAAATTTTCATATACATTACTTTTGTCACCACATGCATTTCCTATCTTAATAGAAAGCCTATGAAATATTATAAAATATCGGAACATCACGAAATCATAAAGAAAGATAAAGCTCATTTCATAGCGATAAACTATGGTAAATAACGACACATTTCGTATAATGATAGAACAAAAATCTAATCTGAATTCTTTTCGCGAATACAATAAAGAGCCTATAGCTATTGTTATTTTCTTTAATGTTATGTGAACTCATGTTTGGTTCGTCGTTCATCCTCGCAGTCACGCAATGAAGATAAAAATCGTCCTTAATTCACTTTGTATGTCACGATATATCAGCAGTGGTATATATTATATAATAGTAATATATGAAGTTGTAAAAATATACAACACAATAGTTTTAATTAAAAGAAAAAAACTAAAATCATTGAAAACATATCGAGTAAATTAATAGAGTAGCAAAACACCAAAATTTAGATTTGAGAAGGTGAAATATTTTATTTATTCTAGTAATATATTATAAACGCGAAAGTTGGTAACTATGGAAGTTTGTTACTCTTTCACGCAAAAATAAAATATAGCTTATGCATCAGAATAACAGATAGGTTACAATTTATAAAGATATTGCGTGAATTGTTTACAATATAACGATAGGTGTCAAGTAAGTAGGAAAAAAACTACCATCGGCGAACTAATCTGGCGCGCACTGCAAACAGTTAGAAGTACACGTATATAATGTATAATGGAAACGTTTATCATAAATAGTCCTACAAAAAAGCCCGCGTCAGAATATATCTATCTTTTAGGTGCTACGAGCAAAAATAATGTTCTTATACCAGTCTCCTTTGATATAATTTATGTAAAATAGCGGGTATCGAAATTAGAATTATTTGAAAAAATCAATATTAATGCGAGCAATGCCGCGGGTAAAAGTTAGTGTAAAATAACCAATGCAGTTATAAATATTAATAAAATATGATATCGAATTTGATTAAATATTGTAATAATCAATGAAAACTACAAAACATTTTTAACGCAAAAGAAATTAATTAGCAGCGTGATGAAATCTACTAAAAACGACTTTAGTGATATTATTTTGGTCAAACACTAACAGCATCGATTCGTGTAGGTGGAATTTACTACAGTTAACCTACCTATATATTACTTTTATAGCCAAAAGTAAATACGAGATGTCTCCGTATAGCACGATATCTTGATTGCGGCCTTGAAGTTAACAAGCAAACGTAAATTTTGAATTGACTTCGTTTCTAAAACACATTATTTTTAATTATGGCTTCTACCTATGTATATATTTTTGCCAATGTCAAGTGTGAATAGACTTAACAAATACAAAGTTAACAACCAAACTCGGAACAATTATTTGAGAATCACACAAATAATTACCCTGTACTGGACACGAACCTACAGATTTCGGCTTGGCGGTTGCAGTGAGGCAACTGCTTTAGCCGCTAGGTCCGCTATACTCAACCTGCGGCCCGCGTGCCGCATGTGGTCCGCCGGGCTTTTATGGTTGGCCGAACTGATATTGCTTTATTTTGAATTTCCGAAGGACCTATAAAACTTAAGGAAACTATTACTTAAATATTTTTTAATTTGGGGCCCGCGACATCATGACTAACACATGATTATGGCCTCTATAGAAAGAAGGTTGAGTATGGCTGCGCTAAGTCAAACTTGCAGTAAAAAAAGCACACAAGTTAAATAGAGAATAAGCAAAATTATTTCTTAAATAATCATTAGGCAGTTTTGAATTCTACTGAAATTTGGTATACACCTTTTTATCTATCTAATATTATTAGATAATTAATAGTTAATTAATAATTAGTAAGCAATTCTTGTATATGTATGTATAAAAATTTCAAGAAACGGCTCTAACGATTTCGATAAAATTTTGTAATTTTAAAGTTTTTTGCTGTATACATTCACCTATGCAGCTGCATTTTTAGTAAAATCGCAGGTTTTCTTTATTTTTGAATATTAATTATATTTGTGTCTTTTAATATAAATTATCAGTTCGTACGCATGTAACATCATAAAATGTGCATATGTGATCAATGTGATGCGCATTTAAACATATTTTTAGATATAAACTTAATTTTAAAAAGCCGTGCAAGCTTGGCAGCTCGGGCACTGTATATTATATTTATAAATTAAATGTTACATTGAAATCGTAGTTTCGCCTTCTACACGTGTATATAACAGTTCTATGTTAGTGTGTATGTAAGAGTTAATGGATACTTACTAAATATTTGCGCTAAATTTAAACTGTCATTAACAGGAGAACTTATGCTGCTCTTCCTTTTTATGCTAATTTCAGTAAAATAAACAAGAAAATAATAATAATCTTGTTAAATTTCATATAAAAATTACAAATATATTTTAACAAAAACACATACATTATTTATGTAATTAATTTATTTCGTAACTTTTTAATAAATACTTAAAATTTATTGTAAATTACAAATATGAATACGTAATTTTATTTTATTTTATGTTTATTACTTTAACGTATATAAAAGTGTAGCTACTCTACATCCTGAAATCTGAAACCATTCTACCAAATTTTACAACCGAGACCACGGATAATTTTCATTCCAGACTACTTATCAGTCTGGTCACAGAAAAATCCGTGTGGCAGTCTGGTACATAAAAGTCACTAACCTCGAATTAATAACTACTTAAAGTTTGAGATAAAACCGAACTAAGTTAGACACACGGAGGTACAAACATATTTTAATATTAATCAAAAAAGAGAATGATTTAATAATTTGATACTACGAATTCATTTATGGAACGAAGTTCCTTATCGTACGGTAGGGATGGAGTCTAGACAAACCAAATATAAGACGTTTCCGTCACGACCCTTTCTTTAGTGTGTTCTATATTGCACTATATTTCTTTAGTGTAGACGGTTATCCATAGTGAGTATGCTATTGGGTGCACTCAGAAATAGATAGGCGCTTATTGGTGCAAAACAGTTAGTAAGATCTCAACGGCGTCATACGCGTTAGCTGTTTCGCAGCGTATAAGTTTTATTGAATTAGATGAATTGAATTATGTACAATAAACTGTTTATTTTCACAAGCAGAAAAATATATTAATTACGAATTTTTTTTTTATACCTTCAAATTCTTTTCTTTCCTTCACTATTTATCTCTGCGTATCATTTAATTGCTTTCACATGCTAGACATTCATTTATTTGTATTTTTTAATCAATAAAATAATACGTTTATCACTAATAATATACTAAGTAAAGAAAGTCCTTCCAACTAAGTGTTCCACGACACTCGCGATTTTTTTTTAATTCCATGGTTAAATACTAAGATAAGTAAAATAGACTCACGTTTATTCTGTTCTTGGCCCTTTCTATTGCTTTCGAATCTTCCTTTTCAGGACTCAGACGGCAAACTCTGGCCCGCCAGTCGTTAGCACCCGCCGCTTGAAGAGCCGCCAGCCTATAATAAACATGATAATATTATTTAAAATTGTTTGAACATAATATTATTTAATAGGACGCCAATTTGCTGGTGTGTATTATTCTAGTATTAAGATTACATACTTAAATTATAATAATATGTTGAATCTAGAACGAGGGGCGGCTCATATTAACAACCGCAGGAACACATGAAGAGATGCAATACCGACAGAATGAAGTGAAGTGAAATATTTGTGAAACACAGAAATAACTTTACTGTGTGGAATATCACTGCATGATTCCATAAAAAACTAAGCCATGTTGATATTTACTTAGTTATTATTGATATTAATAATTTACATTAATTCCAGATAGTATATTTGTCTTAATACTTGTATTATATTGAATTTAGTGTCTCAACGTATAATCACATTGATATATGTATACTGTATCAACATACTATAAGTTGTTATAGGAAAAGTTTATGTAAAGATGGCGTGTCGGAGACGAGTTACAGATTATATTCGCTGTATCATGTCGTGAGCGATATATTTTCAGCAGACTTCAATTGTGATTACTAATCGTTTTCCAGACCTACGTAGACTAAACATACACTAGTGTAATAAGATATTCGGAATTAATTTCACTTACAAGACTGTTGATGTTAATTAATTTTGGTAATATGCTTATATCACTCCTTATTTTGCCTAATCCTATTAAATATATTCCACTTACCAATTTTATTAGATAATTTATAATTATCGTCTTTAGTAATATTTGTACGTATTAACTAATGTCGTTTGTATAATACTTTCCGTGATACTAAAAACTATACGGATTATTGTTTACATTGTATGTATGTAGTTGGCATGAAATAATTGAGGTATAGAATGTAGCAATTAGTTTACGAAAGTCTGAACAAAACTGACCGATACCAAGACTTTAGACAAGATTTTTGTATAAAAATCATACAAAATTACAATTAGAATCACATATCTCAAGTACGAACTGTAAACCTATGTATCAATATATTATAAAAATATAACTTTAATCCTTATAATGAATAACACATAACTGAAGTGTATGTTCATTTGTTTTATAAGTTTTTTTCTAATAAAAAAATATTTCTATTTTTATATTTAAGTTTTGTCTAAGTAAGTAATTTGTGTAAATTAGGATTTGTTTATTCTTGTGTATATATCTGCGTATGTTAATTAAATCCAAATGAATGACCCACAGTGTTAATTGTACCGATAGTACAGTCAGTGCCTATGTAGTTATCAGTAATGCTTTAGATAGTAAGGGTTTTGTTATTAAATAATAGATAAGGGCACGTCGAACATGGCTCCGTGCCCTTCATTGTTGATAGTTTAAATATTTATTGCCATCAGAATGCATTGCTACGATTAATTTTGAACTGTGGAAATTTATTATATCGAGCCATTTTACTGTCTCTAATTACAAGTACTAGTTTATATTTAATATTTGGACAACTGCAAGCACTTATCGTATGAGGTAAATAATAATAAAACAACTTTATGAATATTACACGGAAATAATTTATATTATTGTGGTTTCTAAGCAAATGAATGTTGGATAAGATTAAAATAGTGAATATATTTAATTGTGCCCTATTAACGACGTTAATGGTATGAACAAGTATACATTTAATTAGAGTAATTATAGACTGTTAAAAAAATACATTATTCGTGTGTTTGCTTTTTTATAAATTAGACCATTATTTTAGTTTTAATAATTCAATTTCCATATATTTCTACTGATTATTACAAATGTAGTTAAAAGTTTAAACACTACCGTCATTATATGCAGACTGATCGAAAAAAAATTTTTATTTTATTGAAATTTTATTCTTTAAGTGAATGTCTGTGATTATTCTCATAAAATACTATTGAAATAAAAAATGGATAATAATATTCATTCCACAATATTACTAGTAATATTGTTTTTAAATGGATTAAAGTTTCAACGGATTTATCACTTAAAATGGTAATCTTAAAGAAATGGTAATTACGGAATCTTATAGAAAGATTAATATCTTCAAACGCTTAAAAAAAAAAAGTATAGCCTACTACCTAGAATATAACTTAGTTTTATAAAAGTACAATTGAAAAATAATCATAACAAAGCGAATTAAATTAAAATAGACCGATCGTTGGCAGACTATTATTTCAAAATAGTTTATTTGGTACTAAGATACTTAAAAAAATGTTGGCAAGTAAAAAGTTCATGATACAAAACACTAAGCGTTTTAATACAGAGATATTAAGGATTTATTAAAACGGTCTACTTAGGATTACGTTGTTTTTCTTTTCAATAAAGATTTTTTCGTTAAATATATATGTTTATAACATGTCTGCGTAACTAAGTAACTTCAAACAACCTAAATATACAAATAACAACAGAGCCTGGTTTTGATTTCATGGGTTTTACAATTATCATCATGGGTTTTACAGGAATGCGCAGATTAGGTTGGTAAACACCTATGATATGTAAACATGGCTTGACACCAATCGATGGAATAATATTTTCCTTATTATACGTTCGAATGTTTACAGTGATATCGCATACCCATGGTACATAAGTATAACATAATATATTTATTATGAAAAACTGGTAACACAAAACTTAGAAAAACAAAACGAGCGTTTTATGGTACTGTACATATAAATTAATAAAATTTTAAATAAACATGGCAATATTAAGATAAATACAATAAAACTAATATTTTATAATGAGTATTATTATTATTTTCTATAATTTATAGGTTAAGCGTTATGGCCACAATCTAACAGGTAAGATTTGATAAAAGTGGCGAAGTGGCCTATGATGGTGTACACGCTAAGCCTACTAATCCTAGTGGAGAGACTAGCTCTCCAGCGCAATTATCGGAACACGCTTATACGTATTTGGTGACATATGTTCAACTTAATGGAGGTTGCAAGCCCGGTAGGCATCAGAAAAATCCTACCACCATGCAAATGAAAAATACTAATATTATTATATATCTAGTAAATATTTTTAATGTGTTAGACAACCAGTGTCATATGACTTTAGTTTTTAGGAAAATCGGTTAGGTACAAATATAACTTTTATTATAACAAGTAATAGGCCCGCCTTTTTAATTTTATAACAATCGATGTATGTATTGGAAAATTATATAGTAATTGTTATAACTGAGAACTCAAAACACAATTGTACTTAATTATATTATACCCTAACCTATATTGCACCTCTTGTAATAATTGTTGACACAAAATAAATTCTCCATTTTGTGGTTTTTAATAAAACACCCAAATTAAAGTAGTATTTAAAAATATATCATTATTACTATCAATTTACTTATATGGATTCTTGTTGATCGTTCTTCGGATCGGGTCCCATTTAACCGTGCCAAAAATGACTATGATTCTTTGTAGGTAATAAAAAGAAGCAAAATATAAGGAGATTAGCTAACAAAAGATTATGAAGAACGCTGCAAGGAATTTTGTGAAGCGGGGATACAAAGGACCTCACAAAAAAAAAAAAACAAGATTATTCCTTTGTTTAAAGACGATAACATCTTGTTGTAAAGGTTCGATTATCCTTGAATTAGATTATAGGGTTTTAGAACTAATTCAAGTGAAAAGGTTAAGGATTCACGTAGTCACCTTTCGGCAATGGTGCCTCCTCTATGCGGCATATCAGCATGTGTGGCGCTGCGCTGGACTCCGCCGCCCACTCTGTAAACAAAAACAATATTGAAATTAATACATAATATGCGAAAAAAAAATAGGGATAAAAGTTTAGACGTTTCGTAAATTTGGAGTAATTGATACTTATTATTATTTTATTTTTATATTATATTAAATAAGCTATACACTTATAAAAGTCTATTAACCTCAGCTGAATTTGAAAGAACGAATAAACTACATACGTAAGATTCCTTTTAAGTAAGGTCTATAAATTTTCAATACCAAAAGTAATCGAGTTATAATTTTTTGACTACAATGTTTTACCTATAAGATTGGTATTTGGTCGTATTCCATATTTTACACGGTAGAATACATACAATAAGTAGATTCTTAAAATTAATATTATGGCTAACCAAGAATATTGTTTTGTGTGAAATGTATTTAAAAACTTTAGTTATAAAGTAGGTTTTTTTTTAATATTAATCCAAATTACTAACAATTACTGTTAGATAAATAACTCATCTGAATATTAATATTTTTAGAAATAATTCATAAAATAATTATATTACCTCGTCTTTTCGAATTTATCTTTAAGAGACTTGAAGTTATAGAGCCTCTCTTCTAAAGGCCTCACTGATAACATTATTGCAACTATTGTTCACTCTTTAAATTAAAACTTTAATTGTATAACTATAAAATAAAAAAATAAAAATAAATTTGTGTAGTGTATTATTTTAGGGAGATTTATAAAAAATAATTATTTAGTAATCTAATACAGGGCACGTGCCCCCGCGTCAAGTGTGAAGGGTAACTGACATTATGACAGACAATGACTGTACTCGGGATGCGTTCAGTTAATAAGGTCGAGGTTTGCAAGGGCGGACACGACTTTATTGGGAATAGCGAAGCGTTCGGCGCGCAATGCGGCCTATCTCCAACTCTTTCGCACTTACGACATCACCGCTAACAGAGAGAGACAAAAAATACACGTTAGTTTATGTTTCATTTTGCACGCGTTTGTAATTAACTTCATGACAAAATAATAGGCCCTTTTCAGATATAAAAGAAGAATAAGAGATCGTGTTAGTAGCGATACTAGTGATGCGTTCGGTTTACAATAGAAATTCATACTTTCAGATGAATACTAAAATGCACTTTGAATTTATACCAGGATGTAGTACGCACATTGTTATAAGAACAATGATAGCATACCATGCTAAAATAGGCCTGAACTTGTCCCTATGACGTGCGCCTGTGAGTTGCAGGTAAGCACTCTGCACTTGTCTCTTTCTTTAATACCAGTCAATTTTTAGACTTCAATTCCATGTTATACTGTATATGTTATATGTTTTTATTTGTAAGTGTATTGCAATTACAGTTCCATTTTATTCAATAAACTGAGAGTTAATATAAATCTAATTAAAAAAAAATGGATAAATCCAATTAATAAAAAAAAGGCAAAGAAATAGGTATTATTATATTAATTTCTAAATACGAGTATAAGATTTTACATAGTAATTTTAGTTGAAACTAAGCAAAATATATGATTTCCATTATACTATAGACATTTAACATGTCTGGACATGCAACTGTCAATCATATTTATCGTCTTACAAAAATCAGTTATGCGTATGGATCGAAACCGCGACCTCTAGAACTCAATCAATCGAGGCGTTTGCTAACATAATGTTATAGAGGCTTGTAATTTGTTTTGTTTAAAGCACATTATATAATGTTGTCTATTTGATTATTTACTGTTTACTCGTTACCTGGATCTTCAAACAAATTTCCATTAATTAAATTTCTTATACTGCATAATTTAACTTAAATTCATTTAGAATATATAAAACTATAATATTTCAAGAACATAAGAATTTCATCTACAATTGACAAGTTAAATATATTATGTTCTCAATGTAGGCTGTCTCCCCGTGTTTAAAATAAATAAAAAAAATATAAGGTGTAATAATAGTATAATTTGAATGCGATATTTAATACCCAACGGAATTATTAAGAACGTATAATTGATTTATCCTTATATATTTGGAAGGATATATATATATATATATATGCCAGCGTGTGAAATTATTTTGTTATACCATATCATGTACGCTGAAATAAAAATAGAAATATAGATATAGGTATTATTAAATTCGTAATTAGAATTTCTATTCTTTAAAGTTCACTAGGTTATTTTTGTTGTCATGTTTGTCATTTACGTTTGAAACAGGCCATGTGTATGTATCATTTCAATAAACTTGTTTTTAATAAAAATATACCTTAAATTTTTTCTAAATAATAATTTTAAATTCTATTGTCATACAATTCAAGCCAAAACAAAGTAAACAAGTGATAATAAGTTTTGACTTAAAACATTTTTATCTATGTACAATTAAATAAACATAATAAGCAAACCCAAACATCGTTATATATTACAAAGTTTATTATTTTATTTGTTTTCATTAAAATAACGAAATAAATTGAAGAAATAACTGGTTTATATAAATATGAGATACCACTTCACATATAGTCATTTGTGTCAGTCAACATTCGAAACTGAACATAACAAAGTTTGTATTATAATAAGTAAACAGGTGAAATACTATGCGTGTAAGGTCATTTAACAACCCCTCATACAACTTATAACGTTATATAACTTTTATATTTTATGTTTTATACGGTAATGTACAAAAAATCGCGCATTAATTATAATCGTATTAAATTAAATTAATTACGAAAAAATCTAAATTTCAATGTTAACGAGATGATTTATTGACAAGTCGATTAAAATTAAAATATAGAATTAAGGGATAGAAAGTAACATTCAAATCTCTGAAACCGCTAGGTCGACCATTACATTATCTATTAGATTCCTTTTTGAATAGTTTATAGGTTTTTAGGGTTATAGCCACAATCTCACCTGATGTTGAGTTACGATGTAGCTTAAGATGATGGGCACGCTAGGCCTACTGGAGGGAATAGCTCGCAAGTAAAACTGTCGGAACACATCTACAGTATTTGGCGTCAGATTTTCAAGTTGAGGATGGTAGCTAGCCCGGCGTGCATTAGAAAAAACCCTACTACCATGTAACAACGCGATTACTTTCTATTCTACAAAAATTAAGTTAACTTACCTCTTTCTATATTACAAAAACAATATAATAGGGTTACTTTAACAACGGGTGCAGATGTGGACACTATCGAAATTTTAATATTTTTTCCCTGGTGTAATATTAATAACGAAGAAGAAGAAAATAATGTTTTTGACAGCATTTTTGTAGGTAATTTTTCATTTCATTTATCTCACACGTAACTAAATTTAGTGTGTCCCTTTTACGTATAATTATTATGTACATTTTGTTGTATTGATGTTAGGTATGTCGTCAAACTGTAGGCAAACCTAACAAAAATAAAGTCAATATTTATAATAAATCTAATATTTATATCAAACACGTTTAATCTGTAAGGTTATCAAAAACTTTATTTAGTCTGATAATAACTTAACCCACCTTCAATAAAAGTCACAAACAAACTATTTTAATAAATACACCTTCTACGACGTAATAATATTTCATTAATATTTATAATACAAAGAACGAGTCGATAGGCATTTACAAAGGCTAGCGACTTGTCTGAAAGCGTCCGCAGCCCGGACTATAAACGCAACGACTGGAGGGCGGGCGGACGCTTTTGGGCGACACAACGGAAACTACGCGTACCTAACATTCGGAGCGAAAATTAAATCAAAGTAGCACATTTGAAAACGATGTATCTGCAAGTAAAACAGTATCAGAAGGCATTAATGGAAAAGTTTCTTAATTTTTTTTCTTTATTTATACCACACATTTTAAGAGAGATTAATATTTCATCAATATTTTCCAAATTTGTTCTGAACAATTACAAGTATATTTAGGTGTTATATAATACAAGAATATACAAAATTTATATACTTTATAAATAAGTGATCTAGTAGAAGTAGTTTATTGAAATATAAATAGGAACTCGTGGATCTTTGCTTTTGTCGTTTTAATCGTTATAACGAAGAGGATAGAAATGAATACATAGATATTATTTTAAATTTATTCTTTTCTAATATATCTACTAAATAAATTCTCGCTATATCATGTGATTTTTCATTAGAGAATAGTGATACGGTTACTAAGCAAGTCTGTGAATCTCAACGGTATTTTCCCATCTGATTTTAATTTGATATTTAGATCGCACTATTCAAAACAAATTAGAAGTATAAATCAAAACGAGTTCGAGTAGTGAAACCCTGCAATGTTTTGTAGACATTGCGCAGTGTGGGAAGAGCCAACAAAAATTTTCGCCCAGCTTTACTCTGCTTACAATGTTTGCGCCGCAAACCTAATTATCGTCGATTTTTATTGCTTGCTCACAATTCACTTGCTGAGGTCAATATAATTTTATAACTCATTGTACTGTAAATCGTATTCTGTACGAACAGACAGAATAATAAAAACAATTAGCTTTTTTGGTTAATTAAAAAAAAAAAAATAGAACATATTTTTCACTTTACTATTACATCTAAATATGGATGTAAAGTAAATAATCGTGTAATCTTACGATTGATACTGAATTTTTGTAAAAGACATGTACACAAGAAAGCAGCTTAAGTTGTTTAATGCAAGACGTACTTAGACAGGTTTCCTCATAAGTTCGAAATTGATAAAAGGCAATGTTATTTCAAAGTTTAACTAACTATCACAACCAATACAACGCAACTCAGACAGTACAGGCTACAGAGGACGCGGAACTACGACGTGGAACCGTTGAAACTTTGCCTTCACAAGTACCTTGCAGGCTGCGTTACAACCGAACAAAGGTGCAAACCGTGCCTCGTTAACGCCTGGCATTAGTTATACAAAGTGTACAGAATCGATGCACTTTCAGTTTTATCGAAATTTCCCATTTTTTGGATAACTTTTTATACCTTAATTTTAACAACCTAACCGAATAACTAAGATAACAGCTCAATTAGTCTAGATACGGGCATAGTTATTGAAAAAGAGCATTTAATTTTTATTATATGCCTGGAAGAGATACAAAACTTTCTATGATATTTATTATATTGCAAAAAAAAACAAAATCCTGCTTTCTTTTTTACTTCCATATAGAGTATCAAATATACAACTAGTATAAATAACAACAATTGGAATACACAATTAATTTGCCTACCAAAGATAGAGTTCAATGTGATGCTAAAACCCAGGCAATAGCCAGACAATAAAGAGTCAGGGCATTGCCTGTCGCGACGCCTTGTTCGTCCCCTCTTCTAGGGTGGCAAACATTGTATGATCAACAGTAAAAAACACATCAATTTCATGTGTTTATATGTTATTACAATTCGATTCTATGGACTGACCAAAGTCAAAGAAATACGTGCGTGTTTGCGAAATTTGGTAAAAGTATAAATTATAGAATCAAATTTATGTTGCAGCATTATAACGAGTACTATTTTTGCATATTGTTAAAAAACCACATCGCTTTGTATCTTAATATATATTTTACTACCTTATATGGTATTTAGTAAATTAAAACTACAAATGTATTAAAAGAAACCATTAAATGTAAATTTTTGAATGCAGAATCTTTTAAAGCAATTTCGAGAAAGAGTTAAAAGAAAAATCAATATTTCATTACGTGCAAATTATTTTTTAGAGATTATACCTGATAAAAAATGGTATAATAGGTTACATTTATAAACGTAACTTCTCTCATAAATCATTGAACTTGAATAAAGGTGCCTATGAGCGTCCAGTCTACTCCCTGTGTCCGGTTTGAAATAGTGCCGCTGCAAAACGTCCGAGCGACGGATTTTCCATGACCGCGGGAATTGCGATGTTTAAACTCGACGCGACGGAATTTCCCCGGGAGAATTTTCATTGCGAATTAATGCAAAGACCTATGGTATTCATTCAATATAGTTTGCTATCATTTTTAACAAAGTTACAATACTCATTTTTATGAACGGACCGTAGGATTTAGTTGAATTTTGTACTGATACAATTACGTTATGAAAACATATGTAGTTATTATAATCCTTGAAAATTTTTAAAGACGCTAAGAAGGACTATTTAAAGATGGTGTCGTACCTACATAAAATATTTCATTCATATATATATTTACAATAAACCATTTCTTTTAAAGCCAGTTATTTATTGTTCCATAATTTTTTTGATAATTCAAAATGTTTGTTTCTGAAATTTATTTTCAACAACATAGAAAATTTCTAGGCAATGTATATCTAATGTACGCGAAAATGAGCATAATAAATATTACACGTAAGTTTTAAGTGATTGATTGATGAGTGAAGTGATTATTAAGAACTAGGAATGATAATAATCTAAGATAGTTACTGATAGTTAATTTCATATTGATCTTGACGATAACAAAACTAAATATCAAAGCTATATAATAGATATATCTGACGTATCTAAATTCACAATTGTAAACAATTTCAGTTATATTTATAAAATTTCGGTTAAAGTGTTTGTGATTGTTGAATGATAATGTGGCCTAAGATGGTGGATACGATAAGCATAGTGAAGGAACTGGCTCTTAATTGCAACTGCCGGAACAGACGTATAGGTATTTGGCGACAGACTTTCAACTTGAGAGTGGAGTCTAACCAGGCGGGCATTAGAAAAAGTCCTACGACCGTGCTATAATTTCATCACGATATATTCCATCACCGAAAGCTCGAGCTCATTGCAGTTGGATTCGAACTCATGTCTATTAACGCGACGTGACTACTACACTACACTACTACCTGAGCTACCCTCGCTTCGAATTTTTGTAATTCTATTCCAATTCCATCTTTTTTTTCTTTATTTAAACTTTCCACGTTTTAATAATTCTTACTTACCAATATTATAAATGCTAAAGTAAGTTTGTTTGTTTGTTACGCTTTCACGCCTAAACCGCTAAATCGATTTAGAGGAATTTAGGTATACAGATAAATTGGACTTTGCGAGACAGTGATAGGTTACTTTTCTTGCGATACACTAATTGGATAAAGAAAGGGATAAACTTTGTATGAAACTTTTTATTGCGTCACCCGCATTGTTTGACAAAATCAATATTAACGGGAATGAAGTCGCGGGTAAAAGCTAGTACAAAATAAATTACATTGGTTTTGTTTAGTATCAAATAAAACTAGGTATGTGATTCATAACAATGTAGATTTTGCAAAACTAAAAACCAAACAGCAAATACCAATATAATACAGTATTTTTAACGCTAATTATTTCTTACTTTTAATTCTAGTAATTAAAAGTTAAATCGTATGAAACATAATTTCTTAAATACTCATCGTTTAATCTAATGAGACACATCGCTATAATTAATTGAAACGCAACTCGTAGATGTCATTGCCGCTACGCATTAATTAAATGCAGATTATAGTTAGCCAGTGAATTTAGATCTTAAAGTATAAGAAGCCGTTTTAATGTCGGAGTTCTATGTTGAATAGTCTTTGAGAAGCTGCAGCCATTAGACTTTCAAAGCGCAATAAATGTCACTATGCACCTATACGTATGCGATACATGTGATACAGATATTGCAGTTGAGTTATGTCAGTTAACCCTATGATTCTTTGGATTGCACTAAATTACTCGCCAATTAATTCTTAACACACTGAAACATGAATACGAATCCGTGGTTCTTTAGCTGCATCATTATTTACAACTTTATTAACACTTTCCTTTTGTCAAGATTATCTGTAATACTTTAAAAAAGCATCATTATATAAAATATTATAAAATCTGCGATTTTAGAACTTGGTAAATGTTTAAAAGTGTAATTGGATGTGTTAATATGACATAAGAGATCCAAATATTTTGTACATAAAGAGATTCATTGAAAACTTTGTTATTACACAAAATTAGTAAGTATGTTTGTAATTTTAATTTATACAATATTCACACATATAAATATGCACACATTAAAAAAAACACTAATTAATACTCCGCGAAACACTTTATCTAAACAACAAAAGGATAATACTGTGAAATCCAAAGTGTGCTAGTACATATAAATTCAGCGATAAGAATTTTATCGATTTAATTGTAGACTCATATATAAGTACATTCAATGCGATATATTTGTTGTTATTACGTAAAATCATCCGATATGTTCAAATAATTCGGCGTCCGAAGACTGTTAAATATCAACCAATGAAAGACCCATACACATCATACTAGGAAGTAAAAACGTCGCCGACGTTTTGTATGTACTGTCCCATTGAACTTATACTGATCGTAGCATAAATATTAATTTTTAAATTTGTAGCTATTTATTTTCACCGAGAAATAAGGTTGGACATCAGTATAAAGAAATATGAATAGGTAATTTACCTCTTATGATACAAGTAGTTGAACAAACCGAGCGTTTATCGACAACCTCGATTTAAATGATAAAGTATAGATTCGAAACAATGTTATCTATCGCATGTTTAAATAATAAATTAACTATGCACTAGATTGATACATTTATCAAGAACATAACAAATAAAGTTAATGAAATTTTATTCAGTTTAAGAAAGCTTTGTTAATGGTTAAAAGAATACTTCTCAAGGGTTTTAATTATCTCTATGCCAATATTCATCATAATTGATTTAGTGGTTTAGGCGTGAAAGGGTAACAAACAAATAAACAAACTCACAAATTTATAACATAAGTAGGGATTGTTCAGTTCCCTAAAATATTTCATTACTAAAAAAAAAATTAATTTCTTATTACATTGCGCTATCCTTTGAAAAAGCACAGTATTATTAAATGCATATAATAAGACTATACATAATATTATACACGTATATAATAAACGTGTATAGCTTTGAAATAAAATTAAAACGAAAATAAAGACAGGAATTTCAAACTAATAACTAGGTAGATATACAAATTTAATTGTAGCTCAGGCAATAAAGGTGGTTTATCGTTCGGAAACCGCCGATATGTTACCCCCTCTGTGATTAACGACAATAGAAATGACGCCCGCAGTGGCACCTGCTGTATATAGTCGTATCGGAAAATTAATGTTAGTTATAGGCCTAAGATTAAAAATATATAGTTTCTTCGATAAATTCTTGCATGGTGGTAGGGCTTTTTCTAATGCCCGCCTGGCTAGCTACCAGCTGGTCTAATTCTGCCGCCAAATACCAAAAGGTGTGTTCCGGCAGCTGCACTTGTGAGCCAGTTCCTCCACAGATTGAGCGTGTCTACCAACTTGGGCCGTATCGTCACTTACGACCAGGTGAGATTATGGCCATAACGCTAAACCTTGACTATATAAAAAATATATATACACAAAACGAAATCATTCGGTTTTTAGTATTATCTACAGTGACAATTATGGTACCGTATTATTGTATTATATACTATAGTACGTATAATTTACAGTCAGATAAAATAATTAATTTAATGTAAGTTTATCTCGATGTTCCTTGGATTTTCTAATAAAGTTATAAAATTTTATCAATATTATATTTATTTTTTCTATAAATTAATAATAGAGATAATACCTTCGTTCGTTGTCAGCAATAATACACTTGTAGAGTTGAATGTACAGTGTCATGTTAGCATTGATATTTCCCGGTACCAAACAAAATGAAAATGTTCGGTATCAATGAAGTCGTGTGTAGGCTCTGACGGGTTTTGTTATCTCTCGCTGTGCGGAATAGGGGTCCTATCTCTATTACCCTTTGTGCTAATGATGGAAACGAGGGGATGTTTAGACGGCTTTGAAATCATTGAGAAACGCACGAACGTTAGAGGTTACTGTTTGTTCTTGTATTAAACTTTACGGAGCTGTTAACAAAGTCCGCGAAACCAATTTTTTTACAATTCAAATTAAGTTATATTTCTGTTTCTACTTTAAAGCAATCACAGCGATACAGTTTTAAAAGTTTGTTTGGTTGGTTGTTGGAACGCGGTAATCTAAGGAACTACCAATCGGATTAAAAAAAATATGGATTTCATGTAGCAATCAATTAAGTAAGGCTTTAGGCTATTTAACATTAAGCTATCGCTAACAGGAGTAAAGCTGTATTAAGAAAATTTACAAAAACGGGGAAAAATTATTAAATTAATTTTTTGTTTCACGCGAACGAAGTCACGGGCACGGCTAATGAATGAATAAAAGCGATTGAGTCGTAATTGTAACTTATATAAATAGTTGCAATACAGTAACCAATTTGAGTTTCCTGTAGATACAGATAGTCCTTTAGTTTCTTTTATTTTCATTAGCTTATGGAATAGTATCCTGAAATGTATATTGTCGGGGAACATTTACCATTATTTGATTAGGGCTTCCTATCTCGGATACAGTGACTGGGAAAGCTTATTTGTACCTGTGTTGCGAGTACATGTTACGGCCCTTTTCGGTTGCTCCCTTTCTAATTAACAAGACAGCCTTGTTTTCAGTGGTAGATAATTTGTTTCAGGAATATACTATCATATAA
This sequence comes from Actias luna, assembly GCA_039707435.1. Classification (NCBI taxonomy): domain Eukaryota; kingdom Metazoa; phylum Arthropoda; class Insecta; order Lepidoptera; family Saturniidae; genus Actias; species Actias luna. The sequence continues at coordinate 5,231,780 of JAZHAC010000008.1, read as the reverse complement.
CATTTCATCGACATTTTGAGTTACTCATACCAAGTGTTGATATAAAATAGTTAAATGAAAACAGACAGAAGAGAGAAGTAATCAGCTAATTTATACTTTAAATAATCTATACCAATCTTTACATATAAACTTCGTAATTCTTTTCCTTAAATGTCTTGACCGGTTTTTTCTGTACTTATGGGCTATAGACTTTCCCTGTAAGTAGCGTTGCTCTCGACATCCACTTCTTTTTTAATTCTGTGGCAAGAGCTGCCTGCAAGATCCATTAGTTTATATGTAATATAATTAACCTTTATATATGAATAATGATTTAAATATCTCTACCGTTTTAAAAATAATTTACATTGAATACAAATACCCTGACAGAATAAATAATATGCATTGGACTAAAAACTAAACGTAGTACAATGTATACATATATATGTATGAAATGAAATACAATGAGCGATACGCGACGATGAAATGGTAAATTGCGGAGCTAAACATACAAAAATAATAGTAAAAATGGGAAACAACAAATTTGTTGCTTTCTGTGTTCTTACTATAAGGCTGTTGTTAGGTATTCGTATAATGAAACCGTGAATTCAGCTGAAAGTACACTCACCCCCGCGTCGTCTAGACTCGACGCAGCCTTGAAAGCGCCCTACGACTCAAGCGCTTTGTACGCACTGAATAAAGAAGAAAATGTGTTCTTTATGAAACGACCAACAACGAGTAATATCACGGTGTAGTAAATTACTTTCAATCAATGAAGTTGAAAATAAATTGACCTTTATATTGTTAATTAGATTTTACCGATCAACTTTTAATACCATAGATATAGTCAACAGGCTTTATGTTTTTTATTCCCATTTCTTTGAACTCATAACAAAATCCGTTGAAACATATATGAAATATATAATATTCATTTTAAAATAAAGTAAATAAATATTTACAGAATAGTAAATATTTCCTTTAATTTTTGTATCTTTCTCATTATAAATTTACATGTATAAAAGTCAATGGTAAACTTGGGTTTTGCATTATGGGGTATCTTACGTTAATTCAGATCTTTAATTTCAGTAAAGAAATACAACTATTGGTATTCGTATAAACATAGAATTATTATTCAAATCTTAAAATACCGCTCCGTGTAGATAGTGAATAATATTATTATAATTTGTATCAAGTCAAAATTACATAATTATTATAAATAAGTAGAAAGATAGGTACTTTCATTGGCGCCTGCAAGCTGATAACATTGAAATGGTGCGAAGATCAAATTTTAATCTTTGCTATTTGTTACGGGCAGGCATTGAAGTAAAAACTATTTTGAATAGCATTTCACATTATGATCGATGGATATATTTTGAATATTTATTTACTAAAAATCCCTGCACCCCTCTCTTAAAAAAAATAGTTATACATTTAAATTACACTATAAATAATTCTTACAGGGATATTTCGTATTATTTTACATAATTATATGATTTATTATTTTCGGTTTATAAGTATTCTGTTAAATCTTCGTTTATTTAATATGTTTTATATTATTATAATATATTTTTATGATTTTATATTACTATCTCCAACTAACTATTCTTCGAAAAAATATTCTCGATTGTCATCAAAAGTGCGTATATTACAAGCAACTGAATTAAAAGGTGGCTGCCTTATTTCAATACATCACTACTGTTCTAGTTCTTATATAAATCGTTATATTATATATTTTGTTATATTGAAGGTTTTAAAATTAATAAATTACTTTGTTTATTCCTAAAATATTGTTTTGTTTTGTATGTCTATAATCATAAAACATTACTATTTCTTTTTATTCCATAACACTTATTACAAATTTCGTACGACATTATACAGTCTATTTAAAACTTATGTGGTGTTACTTAACCACTAAAATAGTATAATCATTTTTACTATATTTTTCCAACTTATTTCGAATTATTCGCATTAAAACACCAGCTAAGCAATAAATATCATCAGTTTCATAGGATTATTACAAATCGTAATATATAATGTTCATACGTATATAATACTTGTAAATATGAAAATAATAAAGTATTCATAATGCACTTTCCGACGTGACGTTCATAGAAAGCGGGATTTCGCTCGAGGCTGTTTGATTAGCACGGTCGTGACAGCGTTGAAAAGGGAAGAAAAATCCAAGATTAAAAAAACATTTCTACTAATTGTAAGTGATGTCTACGGTATACGGAGCGTAGTACTGTCATGTACATTTGTGAGTCAGAATTATTTCAGAAAATGTTGATGTTATACTTACTTTGGCGCGTTATTTTTTATTATGTTATTAACTTAAAATTGTTAATAATCGTGTTTTCACAGACATCGTACTTAAGAATAACTATTAAATATAACATTATTAATTCTTTTTTTTTTACAGATATAAGGTTGATAATTTTAAAAATTTCTTACTCAATTCATTTACTCGTATATACTCAATTATATTAGGTTATTTTTATATTGAATTCTCATATATTTATTCTTATTTAAGCAATGATAGCTCAGTTGGTAGTGTGCATGGACGTCGCGTCAAGAGACGTGAGTTCTAATTCACATGCAATGAGCTTTGTTCAAGTTCATGCTTTCGCTGAAGGAACATATCGAGGTAAAGCCATAACATGGTGGTAGGGCTTTATCTAATGCCCGACTGGCTAGCTACCACCCCCAAGTTAAAAATTTGTCGCTAAATACCTATAATTATGTTCCGGCAGGTGCACTTAAGAGTCAGTCTTTTCAATAGGTTTAGAGTGTTCACCATCTTGGGTCAGAGCGTTACCTAACATCAGGTGTGGTTGTGGCCATAACGCTTAACCTATTAACGATAACAAAATAGTAATATTAATATTTACGTTAATATAATATAATTTGTCATGTATGTAAATAAATACGTATATATCCCCCTTTTATATAACAGTAGTCCTGCGGGTTGGGGTTTTGTAATTTAATGTTCTTGAGGGTAAAGCCTCTTTAAATGCTCGTTTATTTAGATACGATCTAATCCAAGAATCTATTGTCAAACTCGTGACCGCTTAATGTCTCTTTAACTTCTTCATTATTTAACATACTAACAGGTGAGGATCTAATGCAAGCCCAACTAAAAATCTAGTTAAATAGCTATATGTATTCATATGTGCGTGGAATATACATATATGTATGTATATACACTTTGTTATAAGACTATGATCCTCAAGTAATTTACTGCTACCCATCGCATCGGAAATTTACGGCCGGTAGCGCTCTCCACTCAAATGAGCAAGCTGGAATATTCGGTAAAGCGATGTTCGTGTTTATTATTTGTTAGTTTAGTAAATAAAGTAAATAAACATGACTGACCACAGAGTGAAAGGACCCTTGCGTAATTATCTAGATTTAGTTTTTTATTACAGTATAATGTTTTTGCTGCAATTCACCAACGAATATAACCTAAATCTTAATTTATAAAAACTGTAAAATAAAAATAATTTATACATTAATTAAGACATAAATATACTATACATATTTGACCAACAACAACACCAACAATATTATTCTTTGAAGTACAAATCACAATCGGAATGCTTCGGCACATATTCGTAATCTAAATTTGACAACCGGCTAAATCTATATCGAAATTTTAACTATACATTTGATTTAAGATTGCGAGATCTCATAGTAAAATAGAAGACTTGGTTAATATTACCAATGGGCAGGTAAACACAAAAAAATTGCTGTATAACCTTAATTTAATACTTTGTTACAACTTTCAAATTTAATGCGATGGATTGATCTCTTTTTTCTTTTGCTTGCAAAATAAATTCATTTAATAATCGGACGCAACGTGGACGTCACTGCATATCGATCACAATGTTAAATTCGGGGAAAAATGAAAAACGAAACGAGAATAATTCTTATCTTACTAGTATTATGAGTGCGAATGTGAGTTTGTTTGTTAGGTTTGTACGCCTAAATTGCGGAATCGATTATGATGAATTTTGCTATAGACATAGCTGGTATCCCGGAGACGGTTATAGGCTACTTTTTCTCGCAATAATATTACAGGGGGTGGGGTAAAGAGAAGGATACATTCGTATGAAGCTTTTTATTGCGACTTCCGATTTGTCTCAAGGTACATAATAATAGTCTATAATTAATTTCATATGAATGCATATTTGTTATCAAACTATTCCTAAAGGGGGTGGAATGGGATTGTAAAGGTAATATAGAACAAAATTGTGAAGCTAAAAGTTGGTAGGCAGGTTAGTTAATAGATACTTGAAATGAGCAAAAAAAGGATGTTAAAATGTAATATACGTATATTGACCAACACCTGAAATAAATAATTTAATTGCATTTGATAGAAAAGTCATTTCTGTAACGATCGATAACAGGAATTGGTTGACAAAATCAATATTAACGCGAGAGGAGACGCGGGTAAAGCACGTGAATTATATTGTGTTGCGTATGTTAGCCCTACAGCACCACTGATAACGCCATAAGTAGCACAAGCCTTACCTTTGCCGAGGAATGACGAGTGTCGTAAAACGTTGTATTTACTGTTACGTTGCCCAGTCGACATGTCGGGAGGCGCGCGATAGAATTAACATACATAGGCGTGTATGGTAATAGATGTTAATACGTACTTTGTCGAGTTTGTTGTGACATAACCGCCCAAGGGTCTACGAACTTAGTTGTAAACATAACTGACTGGTATCAAATATTTTTGAATGAGACATTCCAGATTTTAAATCAAAAAATTACTAGGAGATACATATGCATTTTAAAAAATCTATATCAACATTATATAGCGGAAAAGTTTGTTTGATTTAACACGCTAATCCTATTAACTGCCAGACGTATTTTAAAAGTTGAGTAAATATTTAGGCTATTTAACATCATTTTTACCACCAATAGGAATATACCAAAGCTGTATTGAAAAAGTAACAAAAACGGGGTAAACATATTAAATAATTTTTTGTTCTACACGAACGAAGTCGCATACACAGCTGGTTAAAAATAAAACTATCAACATTGATATATACCTTAAACTCTTAATAATGAATACCCATGAATATATGTATATTAACTTCAATTCGATATTAAAAATAATATTCAAAAATTAAATCACAAGTGATTTGTTCACAATAGTTAAACTTGACAGAATAAAGTCTGTATAAACATTACAACTAATAAACATGCGCTAAATAAAACTAGTATCTTAGTATTAGTATACAATAATTAAGTTAAAATCAATATTTGAAGTGCTGATAAGGTACGATAATAATCGAGTCCATTGGCAAATCTTAGAGTAGGTTTAATTATGTGAAATCGGGCAAATTATTACTATAAATATTAGAGTATTATTAATTTTAAATCTGTTGTTAACATTACCTTTGATCTATAGCGGATATCGACAGCGCCATATCAAGCGGTACATACCTGTAACAAAGAAATATAATAAAATTAATGAATGCAGTAAGTTGCAAGGGCAAAGGAAACCTGCAATACGAAAAATAAATTATTACCGAGTACTAATGGACGTATGTCCGACGTGGATAGACAGCGTCATGTATTATCGCCTACTACTGCGCAATTTTGCAAATTTTACTTACTTCACTCTAGTAATATACAAACTAAACAATTTACCCTTTTATTGCTAAGAAATAAACTCAAACCACAAGAAGGTTGCGGATCAGAAATTCAAAGCTCTTACATACATACATAAAACAGTTTCATTTCAAAACTGTCATAGCATCCATAATTAGCTTGATATTTTCAATCGGCTGTTTAATTCAAATTCTACAACATTCGGAAACATAGAAAACGTATTATTAAACAATTAGTAGATACACATTAAGATAACCTATTTTTGTAATAGATATGAAAACGTTTATAACGAGCACCAAGATAATATTACATAATTGATTTTAATATTTCACTTAACGATAGAGATTACGTATATTAAAATTATGTTTGGGTCGTTCACTATAAACGTAACAATGATTAACAAAAACTTGAATGACATCTAACATGAAGTTTATATATAGAAGTTTCACAAACACAAATAAAGTATATATAAGCGTGACATCAAATAATGGTAAACTGCAATATTTAATTGCACAAAGAAGGCTTCGTATGTAAGAAGCCAAACATAACCATTTGCGCTTTGCACTCGAGTGCGCAAGGTGAAAATAATACTCACGAGACCCCTACTACAGGTCATAAAACCTAACATATTCAATTACATACGTAAATAAACAGGAGTAATATTTAAATATCTACAGAGCCGTATAACTATAAGTATGATAAAAACAAATTAATGAACAATTGAGAGAATAACGTGCTTTTAGTATTAATAAAAAATGAATTTAGTTTTATATGTGATTTCTAGAAAATGTCTGTTGCAAAAACTAGTTTTAGACGAGCGACTAGGTTAATATTTATTTATATAATTCGACAGATTATTACCTAGAAATGCGTATCAAACGTATTCTATATTTTACCTTCCACAATCTAAATACACTAGCTGTGTCCGTGACTTCCTTTGAGTTTAGGAACTCCATAAGCGTCCATAATCATAGGCGATTAACGCGATTAAATAACAAACAAACAAACTTTTCCGCTTTATAATATTAGATAATATAGATAGATTTACGGCTATAGTTTGCAGGTGCCAACTGAAAAAAGCTGTACCATTTACTTTTCTAAATATAAATACATAGTAATAATTAAGATTCATTATTAACTATACATTCAATTTTACTGTATTTATAAGTACATAGAACAAAGATAACAAATACCGTCAAGTCACAGGAAGATGAGATCACATTTTAGTAATCATTCGTATGTACATCAGATAGTTGACAATGACAATATGTTGTAATTTGAATAAAAATGTAAGTTTTCATATTATGTATTTTGTAATGTAGTAATTTTCGATTGCTGACTACAAAAAAAATACATAAAAAGCGGTATGTGGATCACACTATAGAAGTAAAAACTTCATCAAAGTTCCTCCACAGATTTAGTATGTCTACCAACTTGAGCCGTATCGACAGTTAAGATCAGGTGAGACTATGGCCATAACGCTAAACCTTAACTATAAAAAAGGTGAAGTTAACAATAAGAAAAGCCGCTCTTAAGCATTAAACAAAACGTATTGCCGCGGCATAGACGGTGTTTATGTCGATAGTGAATGCGACTAATGCACCATGCTCTCTCATGTAACGCTCGCCAAACTAGAGCCTTCTTTACCCGAACGAGTGTCACATATCCGAGCGTTTCAGCTCTGTCTCAGTCAATACACACAAATTAAAGTGCTCAGCGGGGTTAAAGTAGTTTCTTCATCAAAAATGTAGGTTCAATAATTATTCGTTTGACAATGTTTTATTAACAAACATGTCATTACACGAGATTTTGTAGATTCAAATTATTTCACCGGTGCTTTTAAATATGTTAATGTTATTTTATCATGGTATAATCGTAAACAACTGAGACTTCAATTGACAATTTTAAAAATACATAATTAACTAATTATCTATTCCAATGGAATATTTTGATTAATAACAGATAAACTAGTTTTGTTATTGAAGCAAATATATCCGAATTATCCTTATAATGCAATTGCAAAAGAGCCAAATAATAGAGACTAGAATCTCGCAAAGTAACTGACCGACAAACATCCTAACGAATAATGAAAGACATTCGTCAAGGTTCTTAGAAACATTATTCATTGTTACATTTTTTTTAAATAAATATTTAGTTGACGTGATGCGAACAGACTATTTAAATATAAATGTTTTTTTTGTTCGTCTGCAAATTTAATATTTACATGTTCCATGTATAAAATATAGCAAAAAAAATGTACTAAACAAAAATGATTTGGGTATCAAAGAAAATTACATGTAGTAAAGTAACCATTACTAATTATCAGTAAAAAAAAAAAAACTGATTCAATGCTAAGAGTATACAAATTTACCAATAAAGGTACAGCTTATGCCCAATGTCTGCGTAATGAAGCCTATATTACTTGACCGCAACCATTTAAGCCCTGAATGCGCCATTCCGATGATTTTCCGGCTATTTTCCCATAGCCACCATCGGCAAACCGTTGTTCGCGCTACCGCAAAATACATTAGCATGGCCCCCGATTGGATGTTAACGTGGGCACAGATCGCGTTCCAAATTCAAGTTTACGTTTCGGTTAATTGGCACCGGCCCATTATTTAGGATTAGAAAGTTATTATTGTGACTTTTGTTGTGTTCTAAAGAGAAACCGCTATTTAAATTACTTTACTATGTTAATTAAACAATAAGTACAATATTGAAAGATTTGGAAAGAAGACATAAACCTATTGAAGTCATATTGGAAAACACACACTTATATTTGTGATTAAAAGTTTAAACTGTCTGTAATCTACTGTTGTTTGTATTAATCAAATTATATCTACGTCAAGTATAAATGATTATAAAAACGTATTATATTAGAACAGTTGTACTAAGCACTGTTATTGAGCTGGGAAGTTGCGGGTATGATCTCCGCCCACGACTGCCTTTTGTGTGGTGCGCATATTTGTCAGAGGTGTGCATGCATGAGTTTTGAATATTTAGAAATGTTTATATATTCATGTATATTAAGTAACATATTACAAGGTTTACTGAGTTTGGTATTCAATAACCGTGTGTAGTGTTCTCACATTAATTTATAACATAAAATTGCGAAATAGCTTGATTGTATCCCCTGAGGTAAAAGAAATACTAATAAACCTACGAATTATCAAATGCACTTTCCACAGCAAGTGGCTGTATAACATTGTAAAGAAGAAACATAAAAATTAAACATCTTACATGACTTGTGCAACATCGAAGCTATAAATTACGTCTGCAGCGTAATCATTTACCTTACGAAACGACTAGAGTGCTATAATAGACATGGCGGCAAGTCTTCAAGAAAAAGCAAAAATGTTTCACCATGACCAGCATAACATCAGGATTTTAATTGATATAATAGTTCTAGCTTTTTGTAGGGATTGTAAGTCACATCCATTGATGCGGCTATGAGCTATCATCACTTTGTAATATACGACTACCAATTTTTCCTAAACTACTGCTTCTATACACACAGTGGTCATTATTTAAGATATAATGAAAATCCTGCACCAGTAACGTCACAGCATCAAAAATAGTTTAAAGAAATCTAAATATGATTTAAGAAAGTTGCTATGACACCTGTGTAATTTGCGCGACTCGCGGGTTTCCCTCCGATATAATTTGAGATTTGCGTGTTTCCAGAAATGATTGTTACGGATAATTATATCCTTTAAGCTTTTGACATGAGTAGAGTCCTTGGATAATCATATATCGTGGACAGCCTTCAAGAAAAAATTGAAAAATTATATTGTACAACAATATAAAATATGGTTTGAAAGAATAGTAATCCAATTGAAAAAAATAGCAATGGTATTATCGTATTTTATATGCGACTCGCGGGTTAACCTGCGAAATAATTTGGCCCTTGAGTTTACCGACTTAATTGGGATGATTAATTATAGTTTACCTCCTGAAGTGACTGGCATCCTTCTGTTTACATAGAAATTATTGCTTGGCTAGCTACCATCCTCAAGCTGAAAATCTGCCGCCAAATACCATTAGGTGTGTTCCGGCAGTGATACTTGAGAGCTAGTCCGTCCCATAAAGGCCGGCAACGCACCTGCGATTCTTCTGGTGTTTTGGATTGTTCAAGGGTCGGCGGTGATCACTTACCACCATGTGACACACTTACGCCGTTGCCCCATTTACTATACGAACTGATACGTTTGAATACGAACATGATTAAAAAATAATATTAGGAAAGAAACATATTTGTAATCTGCGACTCGCGAATTCCATTAAATATTCAGAAGTCTCATATACATATACATATGTCTCATATATTACCTTCTAGATCACCTATCTCGTTTTCATAGGTATCGAAGTAATGTTGAATCGAAATCAAAAACCTTACTGTCATCAACGCCAGTGTACAATCGTCTTGGTTTTGAAAATAAACAAAAAAGAAGAGTTGAAACATGTTTCTCCTTTGAAATACCCGAATTTCTTCCCAAATATATATATATATACATATATATATATATTGTAATGTTTGAATTCTTTAGATACGCTTACAAATATGACTAAACTTTTCGTTCAGTATACTATTTCAGTTTTCGATGTTCCGATCCTGATAACGACTTACCAATGAATTAAAATATAACAGTTTTATCCATTTAGAAAATTATCAAAATATATTCCTCGATCTATTTTAAAAGATTAAGTAGAATTATTTACCAAATATACTGAAAGTCTCGATATTATATAAAAAGTTGTTACCCTTATGTATTAATGAACGTAAAAGAAGCGAAGAGATTTGTAAGGATTAACGTAAGTAACACTCAATTACTTCAGTTTGTATGAAATACATTATAATAGAAATTAATGTAAGAAAAAACACACCACTTTAATATTAATATAATCTTTTGTTAGGCAATAGCATACATAGTATGTGTGACAATTATTTTAATAATTCATATCTCTGTAAGTCTCTTTGCATTTATTACCTACATTAATATTAGAAAGCGAAAAGGTTTGTTTGTTTGTCTGAACGCGTTAATCTTAAAAACTATCGGTCGCAATTCAAAAATATTGTATTTGATAGAGCATTTATCTAGGCTCTAGATTATTTAATATAACGTTACCATCAGTAGGATCAAAGCTGTATTGAAAAAAGGATCAATACGGCCAAAAAATAAAAATCATGTCGGTACACGCGAACCAAGTTGCAGTATGTATTTTATTTTATTTACAATGTACCTGATGGTAAGTGACGATGTAGTCTATGATGGAACGCGCTTACTCAACAAGTATACTATATTATAAAAAAACCATAAGAAACACATATCTCAACCAAGATTAACTGTCAATATCATATAATTAGATGTTTGCAAATAAAAACCATTTATATTTTTAATTATTATTTTTCTGCCAGCAACCAAAAATATGTATTCAAATATTTGTTTTCCTATTAATTACAAGCCATTTACTAGTATATATGTATATATCCTTGTTATTTTGTTAACATTATGAAGCAAGTGAAGGGCTAGCTCACGACGTCTGGCATTAGTCTCTCTAGACACGTATAATTTATACCCTATATATTTTATAAGTATAAATATATGCCAAACGTTTTTTATTTCTGTAATTCAATAGTAGAGAGTTAATGTATCTTAATTATTTCGTACACAGATATGATTATAAAAACACTCGAAACTGCAGCCTTATAAAGCGAATGCAAGTAATGATAAATAAAACGAATCGAGGCTAAAAACATTTCAAACAATACGCCTTATTGGAACATATCTTAAAAGTCCGTTGAAGCTGTCAAAGACCTTAAGACTAACAGCATATGTCAGTTTGAAAAAAAAGGAACATATATATCCTACGCAAGTTTCATAACGGACAGGTGTAGTAACTACTTTTCAATATTAGCAATTCTATAAGGTAGAACTTATGTCTTAATACCCGATGAACTAAAGGTCTCTAATGATGAAATCGAGGTATTAAAGCTCATTGCATGGTGCGCTAAATTCCACAGTTACTATTAAAGAATACTTGCTTCTATCGGCGGCGCGGCTTGAAGTTTTTATTTAATTTGAAATCTAGTTAGTAATACGTTTCTATAAGGAAATATTTCTAGAATATTTCATAGTAAAATTAAAGAGTAACAATACATTATTCACTATTCGTAATTTTATTTTCCTTCATGATATTAATATGACTTTTTTTAACAAAAACTTACTAACTGCATGTACATATTAATATGTTATAAATAGTATATTTATGTGTGCAGTTGAATTAGCAACTGCAAATGCTAATAATCCGTAACTTCCTCCTCCTGTCCAGTGTACATACAGCCAGTCTATACTTTAACGCGGCAGGTGATTTGTGAACGACCGCATCAGTACAAACCAATTGATTATTTGTTATGTCACATCACAATCGCGTTTTTTACATATTTTTTATGACTATAATGATCTATTAATGATTAAAGAAGCAACTATTAACATGATTTATCTCTTGTAAATGTATGTCTATACAAAATTATTTTAAAAATACTGCCTGCATACCTATGTATTCAAAAGTATTTTAATTACATTGTTTTTTTTTCAACACATATCATCCTAATATACCACAAAATATAATAAAATTATAAACATATAATTTAAAAATCTTATAAGGGACTCTTGCCATTTCATACATAATATTTAGATATTCTATGATATATAGAGCATAAACCGAGGACGTATAAAAAATTACCAGACTAGTTCAAGTTATTTAAAAAAATATACCACAATATTCATAAATAATATATTCCATTAAAATAATACACCTTGCCAACTACAGAATCAGTTAGCGTGCAATTAGGTAATGAGATTTTTCTCATTAAGGATAAAAAAGATATGGAACGTGTTCGTGTGTGTGCAGCAATGTTGCATAGATTCGGAAAATCAAAGGGCGTTTATAGTAGAAAATAATTTTACTAGGTGCCTTTTTCCCGCATTAATAAATTAAGTTAAACTTTCACATACATGCGGCAATACAATGTTTTTATTTACGTTTGTATTGTTCTTAATAACAAAATATATCGCCTTCGTCCAACCAAAATCTTACATTTGACTGAGACATTGAACAAAATAGCCCTTTTTATTTGGCAATGTTCTGGCTAATACACATAGTGTATTTTTTGTGATCCCTGTTCACAGTATAATGCTTAGAATATTTTATACGAATATTTGTTTATTAAACTAGTCAAAATACTCAAATATCCCAAAAGTACACATAGCAGATTAGTTAGGCAACAAAACATCATTAACATGCTAAATTTAATGAGGGGATTGGCTGTTACATGTTGTTGCCTGAACATATTTACATGCGTGACAAATATTTTTAACGTGATAGTCAAAATGATTTTATTGCTATAAAATTTATAACTAAGATTTTACTTAAAATGTATTGTGAATTATGAAGAATTTGTTTTTGTTAAGTAATGATTACTTAATATTTAATAATACTTCACCAGGTATACGTTAGACAGTATAATTTGGGATTTTTTCTCCGTAACACGACAAAATAAAGTCATTGTGCGCGATGGTAATCACAGTACAATCGAAAAATAAACAATGTCATCCATCGAGAGATCAGTTTCGGAAGAGTGAAACTATTCAAACCAACAACATCGTTTAGTTAAAAAAAAAGTATAATAATATATGGTTGATTATTGTGATGTGATTATGTTGTGTTTTTGATATACATTCGATTTTAGAACGTGTGCTCATAACTGTCCCAGTTACCATATGAGTATGAAACAGTAACAAGTGGAACGTGCAGCTTGGACCTGTATCGACGCAAGAGACCCTCGAGTGTGGGCGGCGACCGGCCTCCGAATTTAACAGTAGTTTCATAGGAAAGTTTAACGTTTTAGGATTACGTATTTCTACAGCATACAGATATATGTTGGGATTGTCCGCTGGAATAATAAACACCATATATGAAATTACACGATAATTTTCACTCGGCCTAAAATTTCTACCAATTCTTTGGCTAAGACTAACAATAACATATATATTAATATTATAAAGCGGAAAAGTTTGTTCGGATTCCAAATTTTTTTTTACTTTTAACAGCACAGTTATGGTATAACAAGCGATGATAGCTCAGATGACAGTGTGTACGGATGCCGCGTCAATGGACGTAAGTTCAAAGGCACTTACAATGACCTTGAGCTTTCACTGAAGGAAAACATAATGAAACCATAGCATGGTGGTGGTCTCACTTAACATCAGGTGAGATTGTGGCCACAACCGAAATCTAAACCTATTAACCATACAAAGGTTTTTGGCTCTTTAACATCAAGCTACCCCCATTAGGAGCTAGGCTGTATCGAAAAAAGTTACAAGAAGGAGCAAAAATTGTTAAATAAGTTTTAGTTATACGCGAACGAAGACGCGAGTACAGCTAGTTATTGTATACAGAACAAAACTACAAACTAGGATTTTGATCATTTGTAAAAATGTGTTTATACGGAAAACCCGTAGTAAATAGTAACAAATATAAAAATATATATCCTATTTATTCATATGGACTACGTAAATATATTATTCTAACTAAAGTATATTTGTTTTAACCACTTAGCGTTATCTGATAGAGAAAAAGAAGCCGCTGAGACATAAAATGTAAACTCGATAATCCAAAACTTGATGTCCCTTAATATATAGTACGTATATCGTAGTGTCGTGAAAGGCCTTTTAGTTTCTGATAACTTACATAGCAACAAAACCGATTAAAAGGTGTTGTCTTTCGCGGTGAATGGATTGAAAATTATTATCCATCTTTAATAATAAAGTATTGCATTAAGTATGCCACACATGTAACTTCAAAATACAATTACAAAAACAGTAAAATAAGGTCCAAATGAGGTATCACCAGTGCTTATTCGCCTGTGAACCTAATTCTTTAAGAAACTCTAGAACACAATACAAAGTTACTTCGCTACGATACCCTTCAGAATGGGCGTACATCACCAGTGGACGGACCAAGTAAAAAACGTTACCAATGTCTTCTTGGTTAAGAGATTTATAGCATTGGGGTTTGGTTAGAATCTGAATACATGTTAAATAAAGAATCGGCATAAAATAATAGAATACATACGTTAGGCCTAGCGAAAGAATCGTGCTCAATTAAAAGACCACATGTATCTACTCGTATTAATATTATAAAATGGAAGTTTGTTTGTTTCTTTGAAAGCGCTTATCATAGGAACAACAAAAAATATTTTTGTATTTAAAAGAGTAATCATTGAGAAAGGATTTAGGCTATTTAACATCACGTTACCACCAATAAGAACAAAGCTTTATTGAAAAAAGTTACAAAAACGGGCAACAATTAATAATATTTTTAGTTACATCCGAACGAAGTCGCAGGCACAACTAGTATTATATAAGACTGTTCATATAACACAGAAAAACTCAAACTGACAGGAAAACACATCTGTTTCATGTGAATCCAAATTCCTATAGTCGTGCGGTAGGTACAGGTAATTCATCCTCAGCATATTGTAAATTACACAATAATCTTAACAAAGCTTTCATTACTCTTAGCAAAGCCTATAAACATACTGAATAAAGGAGATGACTCGCAAAGTACCACGATTTCTATAAAGGAATAGACAGTAAATAGCAAAAATCTATGCAAGTTAACTGCTATAAAAAGAGTCATGGAGAGATCAAGTATTCTTCATCCTCCATCCTTCTTAATGTTATAAAATTAGAATTTACAATGAATGTATCATTTTCAAATATGTAGCTGTCATACTCACAAAATTACAAACGAATATAAATAATAAAAAATATATATATTTGTGTGAATATCATATCCTGCACCCCACTTTATTTCTGTACTAGCTGTGTCCGCGACTCTGGTCGCGTGGAACTAACTTTTTATTTATATTTATGTATGTATGTATACGTAGGATATCAAACTACAAACAAAAAATGAAACACAGCAAGAAAAACGACTTCTTAAATTGGTACCAGTTATGTAAAACAAAAAATATACTAAGAGGCGGCTTCATACGTACCGACAACGGAATTTTCTTCACTCATTTTATCGCAGGTATCAAGGCTAAAACTATAAAAAAATGACTCGACAGAAGTAAGAGTTTGTTAATGCAATAATAAAACAATATTTTCTAATGTAGAAACACCAAATTTGTTGTCGTAACGAATTCATTTTTAATGACATCGATAAAGTTATTAAAAAATAATAAATCAAGAATTAATTGCCGTAAGATATGAGTTAATATAACAAACGTTTATTATCAAACACCACAATATACTAATTGCCTTGATCATTATAAAGTCCCAACACGCTGGGTCACCGTAAATTTGTGTCAAATGTTAAACAAGCGTTCTTTACCTAATGTGTATGATTTATATATGAATTCTATTCGTTTGGATATACACATACATTTAGGGTATGTTCAAGTATTTATTCAGCATAGTCCTGAATAAGTTACAAATATTTTTAAAAAAAATCGTGCTAAATTGCAGCTATTAATTATAATATTAACCCATCGACCACGAGGCCACGACAGCTGAAGTTTTAAATGCGAATATTTATTGACCTTTTTTGTAACTTTATTCAATACAGCTTAGTTCCTATTTGTAGCAGCGTGATGTTAAGTACCCTAACGCTTTCCTCAATTATTACACTATCAAAACAACAAGATTTTTCTAAACCGACTGGTTGTTCCTAAGATTAACGTTCAAACAAACTTTTCCGCTTTGTAATATTAATAATATAAATTACCATACGTATTTTACCTTCAGTTTATAGTGTAATATGGATACAATTCGGAGATTAAATACACAGCCCTTTGACCTGCTAACGTTAACCGGACTATATTGAGTGAAAGCAGCTTTCACGAGACGCCACGGAAGTGGACAACTACTGACGTATCTATAATTGTGCACAAACATATACACAAAAGGTAGAGGACACTGTATACACGTACGAATAATATATTTATATTGCATATCAATATGAAGTTGTAATGTGTCATACAGTTGCTTCAATTCACTCCTTCCTATTTAAATTAGTTAAACTATAGATTAATTTAATAGTTAAACTTGCAGACCAAAGAAATAAATCGGATTGGATTACAAATATTATTTTTGTATTTGATAGAGCAATCTTCGCAGAAAGCTTTAGGCTATTTAAAATCACGCCACCACCGATAGGATCAAATTTGCATTGGCAAAAAGTAACAAAAACGTTGAAAATTATTAAATATTTTCTAGTTCCACGCAAACGAAGTCGTAGGTACAGCTCGTTATATATACATCTTGAATATTAAAACTCATTTACATGTAATGAATATAATCAATATGTTATTTAAACAAATAAAATTTTGCTACTCGTAATTATCTGACGAGCACACGATCACGATGTTAAGTCTTCATCATATTATACTAATATTATAAATGTGAAAGTGAGTTTGTTTGTTTGTTACGCTTTCACGTCTCAACCGCTGAATCGAGTGTGATGAATTTTGGTGCAGAGATAGATGGGATCCAGAAAACGGAGATAGGTTACTTTTTCTCGCGAAATCTTTATTAGAAGTGGGGTAAATTGAGGTATAAACTTTGTAAGAAACTTTTAATTGCATCATCCGATTTGTTTGACAAAATCCATATTAACGCAAGGGAAGCCGTACGTAAAATCTAGTATAAAATTATATTATTAATATTTATGAAATTCACCGAGCCTGGATTAAAACACACATGGTGATAAAGACGGAAAAATAACGTGTTATTATTATGTATCAAGAAATCAACTCATTTATCACGTGACAGCAAATCTATAAACCGGTATGACTCATACACGTTTGTGTTATATTTGTGGAGATAGTAAAACGAAAAAAAAAGAACCATCGCCAACAATGAGGATGACGACATTACTAGTTTGTTAGATAACGGTGCAGTTATTCTCTTAGGTTACAATGTGAAAACTAATTATGATATTTAAGAAAATACCTCAATGATTAATAAGTTAGGTATTTACAACAACAAGGTAAAATTTCTTATTCGAGAAGATATTTCTAAAAATCCTACAGTTTAGGCCTCGTTCACCAAGAGACCTTTCAAAGCGCTCAGTAATAAAAAAGGTAACAAAATCGAATTAATAGACCTTCGTTTAAAGTAGTAGTAACTATAAAACAAAATAAAAAACGCTTTGTCAAACTAAAAATAAATTGCATCAAAACATTTAACATATTCAATCACTTTCCGTGTATAAACGATACATAAGCTATTGCGTACAAACGAACCAACGAACCCCCCTAGTTCAGGTGAAGCTGTAAAATCCCCTCAGGCTAACAGTGTATGTCCCATCAAAAAAAAAAAAAAAACGATCAACGAACAACTTACTATTTTTCTCTTCATACAATTTTAATACGTGCTGGAAAAGGATGCTTAAAAGCAATAGAAATCATTTCGAACTTAAAATTGTCGTGCATTATATATAATTATATAGAATGAATTATGTCGAGTCTATTTATAAACACATTGTTTGCGAATGAAGCACGTTCGCTCAACAACTGATGAAATTCAAGCGAAAGTATTAACAGTACGATATAGCATGTTCAGTACAATCAACCGATAGCAATACATAACATTAAAATCGAGACCCTAACTGGTCCAGTTCACTCTACGGTTCACACGTTCTGGAAACCGTTACGTTTGAAGACGAATAGGCTTTATAGCTTGTTCTGTTTAGGAATTATACTATTAATTATGTTGCATTATAAACAAATTATAATAATTATCCATATGGTAAATAAAAATACTTCTCTATTGAAGAATGTAGAGACAAATTTTATGTACATTCGAGTTGAACACTTTTTAAAAACTGTAACTTTATTTCAGTTTAGTTAGTTTTAATTGACACCCTTGCAGTTGTCAATAACTCAACTATAGCGTCATTCAACTCATATGAATGAGTACTTACATTGACGTGCTAATTCTCATAATAATCAGTTTAACAGAGGTGGTGTTTAGTGGTTTATCTTCTGTCACAGAGAATCCTTTATATTTTATGAGACAAATAGCTATTAGTAATCCGTAATATAAGTCATCACGTTCATGTTTATCAAAATCACTTTGGAAAGAGCAGAGTGGTGCGCGTCTAAGAAGAAATGTATATGTACTAACAAAATACAACTAGATGATATTTTTCAAAAATATTTATACAAATTTGGATCTCTTATAGATGTACTAATGTAAAGATTTTAGAAACTCTCTAGATAAAATTTCTATTTATTTAATGTTGTATTTAAATTTCATAAAAGTTGCTGTTAACAACATTGACAAACAAAAAACGTCACTATATTAAACATTTGATGAAAAAATCATTTCACTACGAATTATTTGTACAGATGCTTAACAAAGTTCCAAAACTTTATACATACTACAGTAATCACATTTGTTCAAATAACTTAAATGCTCAATTTGTGTTAAAATCTGGTGTAAACTATAATTTGTGGATTTGATATTGGGCATTATAATTTCTGATGATATAATTTGCTGGGGCCACGAACACCATTACACCATATTCATATCGTAGTAAATTAGTGTCGTAAAAAGCGACTGGCATCATTTGCCTGTTGCAATCAATCGGTTCAGCGAACTACGTTTGTAATGATCTAATATAATACTTCCATCCAATATAATTTTAATTAAAGACATAAATTGGATATTAAAATTAGGAATTGTAGTTATGAATTCCCATAGTGATCAACTTTATTATATTTATACAAACTGGTACGTGTGGAATTCTAAATTTTTTTTTTTTGTGTGAGCCGAGTGGTTACATCGGAACGGACGACGACCTAGGGGTAGACCACCAGCCCGATAGTAACACGACATTGTTAGGTTGGTCAGAAGACAATAGATGAAGCTAGCACAGGATCGAAAAAGATGGTGTGAGCAAGAGGAGGATATAACCAATAGTGGGTGGAATCGGGCTGGTATAAAATGTAGATAGACGATCCCATTACTGGTGTATACAAATGAGTCATTTGGGAACACTTATTAAAATTTAAATATCGGTTTTAATTGATAGCCGCCTAATCAATTTACACAAAAGTAAGTAAGCAGTGTTTTTTGAAATTAATTTACTAAATTATTCCACTTTTATATGTCAATAACAACTTACGTTAGTTAGAAGAAAGCACTATATAGCATACAGTACAACTTAGTATAATAAACATTTAAAACAAAGGATTTATGACAAAAAAAAAGATTGGCTTTATAAAAAGTAAACCTATCATTAATCAAATATTTACATTGGCGAAATTGCCTAGGCAGATATATACTACATAGGCAGATGGCATGATAGAAAAAAAAAGGATAAAATTTATAAAAACAGTACATCGCATAAAACCGTTTTAAATATAAAGGTATATATGTAAATGTAAAGCGTTTCGCAAACATACACGTCACAGAGGTTTTTAAATCTGATAACTTAAGATCCACGCAGGAGGTTATAAGATCAAACGTGTCTAAGGAATGTTTTTGCAACTCTGGCAAAGTATTTTATATATAATTCGTTACACAGTAGTAGTACATTACAAAGTAAATATTTCCATATTAAAGTAATATAAACAAACTAAAAATAAAGTTGATGGCTCTATGAATAGCGATAATGAGAACGTACTGGAATAAAGATAAACCAAAGGTTGAGTATAACTTTAAATTGTTTCTATAAATACAATCAGATGTATAATTATTATACTGATAATTTTATTTCTTCTAGGTTTACAATTTATATTCAAGTATATATAGAATATCGGTTTATTCAGATAGTAGAGCTATTGTAACAGCTAAGTGCTAGTAAATGTATGAGAAATCAAAAAACATTCAACTAAGACTATTAACAAGAGTGAAGCTTGTATACTAAAAAAATATAAAATGTAGTTGAAATAACCCTTATAACACAAAAAAAAATATGTCAAAAAAATCTCAGTAACATTAAAACTTAAACAAATAATAAACTGCAGTCGAATTCGACATTTAGTATAAATTAATTAGTCACTACCACTACAAAGTTCCGCTCAAATTATAGTCAAATTACAAATTTGTCGCTATAACGTAACTAATTTCTCTTCACGACAAATCGCAATTTATTATTAGCAATAAATGCAACAAAAAAAAATTATTGCGTTAATGTAACGATTTCATTATCATTATGTAAATTAATGCATTAACTAATGAACAGGATCTATTTAAGACACGCAATAAATATGACACAATCGTTAATCAAGGTCAGCGAGCTCGAGTGTTAGTACAGTATACAAGTTAATTCTAAAGATACATATTCCACGCACATTGCAAATAAGCTTTAATCGTACCACGTAACTAATGGACCTAGTAAATTTATTTCTAACTAGATTTTACGTGCGGCTTCACTCGCGTTAATATTGATTTTGTCAGACAAATTGGATGACGCAATAAATGGTTTCAAAGAAAGTTTATCCCTCTCTTTACCCGTCTTCCTAGAAGCTTTTCGAGAAAAAAAGTAACCTGTCATCTCCTCAAGGTTCTCATCTATTTCTAAATCAAAATTCACCATAATATATTTAGAGGTCTAAGCATGAAAGCGTAACAAACAAACAAACTTATTTTCGCGTTTATCATATCAGTAGGATACTATGAAGTAAAGCAATTCTGAAGTGTCTCAAATTATTTGTATCAAATGTTGTATTTAGACAGTTTTTTTTTTATTTTCCTGTTTGAGTTCGTCTAAATTGTTGTATTTATAGTAAAAACGAAGTTTTCAAGCAAATTATAAACAATTAAATGATTAACTAAATGCGTAGTTTTTATTTAACTAATTAGTACATACATATGTAAAATAGTAAAATGTATGTATGTATCAATATGTATATCAATATGTACCAATATCTGATTTGTATCTAAATATATTTTTGAAATAAACACAATTCTGAAAGAAAAACATACCAGCTATGCTAGCTATGTATATATACAACTTCAGTACTACTATGTATGTATGTATATGTATGTAACAACAACTATGTATATATACTATATATATACAACTTCAGGTATCTCCGAAACGGTTTTAACGATTAGTATGCAATTTTATATTTAGACAGTTATGCTTTATTAAGTATTTTTCGTAAAATCAAACTAGTATTAGTATATAAATACTTTTTTACTAAATAAACATAATTTAAAATCCACCCAGCTAAGCTACTTCGTCCAGGTACAATAAAATAAAATGTTAATAATTGTACAAGAGATAATAGAGATAGGTAAAAGTTTGAAACACAAAAGGACGGCGAGTGCCATAGAAAGTTATACCAAAAATAGAACACCCTCGTACAAGTCGAAGCACATATCAATCAATAATACCGAAATAGTTCGCCGGAAATGTACCACGGTTCACCGTTAATTACCATGACAATTCAAGCTCTTATTATATTATACGTGTACCACGTCTCTTCGCTAATGAGGTTAAATTACTTGAGATCACCGCATATAAATATACTAAGATCAACGCTGATATTAACTTCATGAAATGGGGAAGAAGTAAAAAATAGATATGAAAATATTTCAACTGTTTGAAATAAAGAATTTAAAATAGATATAGAAAAGTATTTTTGCATGAATATTAAGTATATTTGAACACAGACAACGTACTTCATCGACAATAGAAGAACATGAGCAGACTTAAATTATCTGTAATAACATTAATTTAACCTTTTTACTTTTAAGTAAATCTCAAATATCTGATATATACCTACAGTGTAGGTAATAGAATTATTTACCTTTCAAATATTTGGAATACTTTACAAAATCTGTATAAAATAACAATATACTTAAAATGCTCGTGTCACAATGTTAGTTGCCAAGTTCCTCTGAAACGGCTCGACCGAGTTTTATGAAATTTTATATGTACATTCCGTAGGTCTGAGAATAGGTCGTAAATCTATTTTTCATACCCCTTAATTATAAGGGTGGTTCACCCGAAACATTTTTTTTATGTGGCATTGAAAAACACATACAACCCTAAATTATCACCCTCCTACCCTCATCCTCTCGATTTCTAATACAACCAAAGTATTCACTAGAAATAATTTATAAGACAGATCATCGCTTGTCAGGTCAGCTAGTTAGTATATATATAGCATATTATTGGATCTATCAAATTCACAGACCGTAGCATTCGTCATTGCTTTACGTAAATGATTTTCGGTGCATTATCGACGACATAAAATCATAATTTCCTAAAGCACAAAGCAACTATCAAATATACCGAATTTATTTTATTCTATCTATTTGACACGTTAGTAAATACTTTGTTATATGTAAAATAATCATTAAATTTATAATTAAAATTGCTTAGACTTTTTCCAATAAAAAGTTGTGTCAGATTCAGTGTTAGAATGACACGATGTGATTAAGATAAAAGGTAAGCACGAGATAGCGACAGAGTAAGCGAAGGTTAATAAGAACACAATCACTGGGCAAATCACAATCTCAGTCCGTAGAGACGTGACTGACCTTGCTACGTGGATTATTACAGTTCGACTTCTTAGATCGGACGACAAAAATTTTACGTTATAACCCGCAGAAAGACAATATGAAAATGGACTGTAAAAAAAATTGGAAAATATAACTTTGATATGTTTGTATTAAACGTTCAATGCTCAACGGTGGTTTTGCCTATGGGCCAAGGACAATACTCTTGCTCTCGACCGCGGTTTTCCCGTTTTTATTTGCTTGCGAGTGTTACTGTAATTAACTCAAGGGTAGTAGAACATAGGACAACCCTTTTTTAATATATAATAAATTTTACGTGAGGCTTCGCTTGCGTTAATATTGTTTTTGTCAAATAAATCGGATGACGCAATAAAAGATTCATACAAAGTTTATCTCTCTCTTTACTTCACTTCCAATAAGGTTTTCGCGAAAAAAAGTAGCCTATCACTGTCTCCAGGTTCCCATCTATCTATACCAAAATTCATCATAATAAATTAAGCTTTTTAGGCGTGAAAGCGTAACAAACAAACAAACTCACTTTCGCCTTTATAATATTAGTAAGGATAAATTAGGCGTTATAAGATGGTGGATACGCTAAGCCCAGTAGATTGACTGGCTCTTAAGTGCAACTCTACCTAACACACCTATAGCTATTAGACAGCCGAATTTTTAACTTGAAGATGGTAGCTAACGTAAGCCGCCGTAACTAGCCGGTATCGTGATTGTGTATCTAAAACGCGTGCTACATGCACACAATATAAATAAACTTTTACATAAATGTTACACTCTCTTTTTCTATTTAAAATCAAGGCTACAAACAAAAAACAGGGAGATATTATAAATTACATTATCGTACATATTTAAAATTGTTGGTATACAATAGTACCAGCTGAGTCTGCGACTTCGTTCGCTTAGTACTAAAAAACATTTTTTCCCGTTTTGTAACTTTTTTTAATACTGCTTTGTTCCTGTTGGTGGTAGCCTGATGTTAATTAATCCAACGTCTTTCTCAATGATTGCTCTATCAAATACGAAAAGATTTTTTTGTAACTCAACAAGCAGTTCCTAAGATTAGCGCGTTGAAACAAAAAACGCTTTATAATCTTTATATATATAAAATTGTATCACGTTGTTTGTCGGCGATGAACTCCAAAATTACTGAACCGATTTTAATCAAACTTTGCACACTGTGTGCAGTTTTATCCAATTTGAGAGATAGGATACTTTTTACCTCGATAAGTGATCATAACGCGATAAATTACGCTGTAGTCGATGTAATTGACTACCCGAAAAGGCAGAACAAGGTTTGCCAGGTCATTTAGTACTAATAGAGATTTTAACTCAAAAAATGTCTAAATATTTTAACTAAAATTTAGAAAATGAAATTAAAATAAATAAAGACAAAAAAAAATAACTTACAAGTATCTAAATGTCTTTGAATGAACTAAGAGATATAAGAAATTATTCAATAAAATATAGCTACATAATTTATGGTATATTTTTCCGATTAGTATAAAAAAATAGATAGGATGACGTAACACCTGTTAACTTTGACTTTTATAATGGTAATGATAAAATTTGTAATGGTACTAATCGTATCTTATCGAATAGTATATGAACTCCATAATTTTATTACCTATTTATTTTAAATAAAATAAACGATTCCATTAATCTTAAATTGTTGCTATTCATTTTACTAGATTATTATAATAATTAAAATTCATTAAATATGAATCACAAACTATATACAAGAATAAAGCTTGTTGATTATTATGGAATTCATAATTACCTAGTAAATAATAAACCACTACAGAATATAATAATTACTACCTGTAGAGAATCCAATAATCTTCCTTGTTTCGACGAATAACTGTATTCAAACCACTAATAGGCAAAAACAACAAAAAATTAAGAGAATGAATCCCTAGTATTGTAAAAATAACGAACAAAATCCATTGGTACTTATAATAGTGTTGTTGAAGTAAAAAAGCGGAGTCACGCTCAGGTGCACGTAACCATAGAAAAGTTCATCACACCGGACACCATAAATGTCATGTGCGACCTATTAAGTAACCGTGATTAAAAAAAACCTCTCTAACAAAGTAGTAACTAAATCGTTTTTTTTTTTTCTTAGCACGGCAAAGAAACTTTACTGTAACTGATGGTAATTACAGTACTATCTACAAACAATGACGACTTTCGAGGGATATGTAACCCCTGGAGATCAATTCTCTTGCCGCAAACTTCTTCGTAACTAAATATATAGTGGCTGATCCCAAACCGTGACAAACCTAAACAAAGTCAGTGTAATAGGTTTATCACTATATTAGCGACTCAGACGTCCCTAACAACTTACTTATTTGCTGGAACACCGTCTGATATCGGAACGCAACACGCCGTAGCGTACAATAAAGCGGGTAACACACTTAATGCATGTTGGTTGCGATTTACTCCGACACGAATTGCCAAACCCTATCGATCCGTAAGTCTTTGAATCTCAATGAACAGGTAATAGAGTTCAACATAAAAAATAAGTAGAACTAAGTTAACATTGAAAGAGACTACTTGACCGATTCGAAAACACTTTCTTATAAACACGTGGTGTAGAATACACAAAAACGAAATCCTCATAGTATCATTTAATTCTGACTGCTTTCCTTCAAATATTCTTTAAACAGTACTCATACAAAATAACAATTCCTATGTATATAGAATATTAATTGTCAATGATAAAATCAACAAGGTTTTACGCGTTTCTTTTGCATTCACTTTTCCATTACAAAGTTTGCTAATACTACACGCAAACGGCACAATTTCTTAAGTTATTATCCACGAAAGCTATTAATTATAAATGTTTGAAATTTATAATAAATCCCTACCAATGAATAGGTAATTGGTAGTAAAATTAAAATCAAAAATATACTCTATATTAATAACTTCATGTACCATGTACACTTATCATATATACATACGTTTGCAGATAGGTCTTAATGGAAGTGTTTACTGGTTGAGCCTAACTTATCAAATCTATTCGATAATTTCCCTTTATGCGTAAATCGTTAAATACGATGGCGAAATAATCTTAATTTTATATAATTTAAAAATGACTCATTTTGTTGATATAAATGATCCAATCATTTCGAAATGCAAAAGTAAAGGTCAATTGGATATGCATTTCTAGATGCGGAACAACTATCAAAGTATCTCATACTTGCACAACATCATTTAAATTCACAATATCAGTTCCTGAAGCATAATTTAAAAAGAGTGAAAGTTTATTTTATTGGGTTACCAAACAAATATAGATAAATTATTAGCGAATGATAAGCGTTAAAAAAGTATAAATTGTACGATAATAAAAAGGCAATAGAAATTTTAATCCTAGAGTAATGTTGCGGTAAATACCATTTTATTTCTAAATTCATTTAACTACTTGAAAAAATACAACCATACTTAAATATCAGAAGTCTCAAATCAAAAATTATGTCGTAAACGTTCATGGTACGAAACATTGTATCTCGCGAATAAATAAAAAAAAATATTGCATAATTCAGTTTTAACAAGTGTTCTGTTTTGCTTGTTTGAAAAAGTATAATTTTAAATTAGTTGTACTAAATGTTAAAAAATGTAAATTGAAAAAAGAAATAAAATTTAGTTACGGAAAAAATCAAACAACGCACACTGATAGTGAAAGCCTTACCAAGAAAGTAGCGCGTGGATGTAATTGTTCGCATCGATAACTTAGATACGATTCAGTAACAGACAATTTAAAGATTGATCATTGAGAAGTATAAATCATCAATTACAAAGAAAACCGATTCGATCGCATCAATAAAAAAATTAACAACAAATTAAATTGTTTAATTTAACTTTAAATAAAGTTGGAAAAACTTTACAGCAGTTTTAAACAAATTACACGGGAATTGTATGGAAATTATTGTTAAACAAAATTATTTTTGATGGCATTACTCTCCACATAACAGTAAGCTGTATAAATTTAAGTAATTCGGAATAATCCGCACCCTATTTTTACTTGAAAGTATTTTAAAATTATATACATAAATAGGGAGCAAGTCAAAAAATCAATATAGAAATTAGAAAATATTTAGCGTTAGAGTTTATTGACCGCACTGCGTCGCTTGTGTTGGAACCGGCGATAGGGTAACGATCCCTGCAAATTTGTAAGCAACCCCAAAGTTTGGCGCAACGCGTTTCTCACGATCTCAACGTCTACAATTGCAAGATATTATAGAATATTTTCTCATCAAATAATAATTGTTGTTTAGAATACGGAACAAATATGTGTAATGTGCATATCTTATTCGCAAATTGAAACGATCTAAACACATATTATGATTAAAATAAAAACTAACGATGCGATTTATCAATTTCGATAATCAATTACAGCGTATATATTCAATAATGGTACGTAGCTAAAATTGTAAACACAACACTTGCAGCCCCAATAATACTAGCAATTAATCATTCTGAGAATAATAAAAAATAGGTGTCAAATACTCAGAAATTGATAAGAGCATTCACCGTACAAACCGTTTAACATATAACATAATTATTATATAATTTAGCAAACGATAGCAATAAACTGATAATTGAAGAGCAAATATAAAGAATACTCACGCAAAACAATCACAAACTTGAAGAGGAACAACTTGATATCAGTCAATCAAGGAAATCCATTGCGTACACTTCACTTGTAATACGAACTCTTGTGGTTAGTCTCAGTAATCACTAAACACAATTAGTTTAGTTTTATATTGCAACTGTTATTGCACAGGATTGTGTAGCATTACGGCCGTAGGTAAGGACGCGCCGTTTTCGGTATATCGATTTGTATACCTATGCGTTGCAACATCAATACGGCACCGTGCTTTATTATCTACTCCATTGTATAATTTAGCTGTTTGCAATTACAATTTTTTATTAAAATTGATTGTTTGTTTTAAGCGAATACGATCAGATGATTTATGAAATACGTGGGTTCTCGTTGTACGAGTGTGCAGCCGAGAACGCCGCGCGCGACTGACTGCCATAGTCAGAGTCACACCGATGGAGGTGATCCGCTGCCTGCGGCGTCTTAACGGCCCGTTGCTTACACATGGACGTACTACGATGATACGTAAACAAACAACACGCTCTTATAATTTCCTCTTATATTGTTGTTGTTGATACCGGTATAAGTTTCAGAATAAAATTCCCAATTCTTTTGTCCTGCAATAGCAAATTAACATAGAACACACTATATTATGATGTTATGTAAGCTTTGAGAAATATATTTTGAAACAGGTTCCAAAGTCAACCGAAGGAATTCAAAACACAGACGAATGAATAGAAAAACTATATTAATTATGCATTCATACAAAACAATACCGCTAAATATAATTCAATATTCTAAAACCGCCGTATATATTCTGTTAGGTACAAAAAATATCATTACATCTTGTCAATTTTACTGAACTATACTGACAAACTAAATGTTGGAATTACAATAAAACCAGATTCATTTCATGAAATTAGATACGGCAAACAATTTTGATTGTATAATCCAGAACAAAATACAAATTGTGACAGAGTTCTCATTTGACGATAACAAATACAAGAGAATGACATCAGATTAGTTTTGCAACTTTACCGAATCAAATTTCAAATTGTATCATTTGACCCACAAATTACAACGAAATATTTATGTAATGTCGCAAATTATACATCAACCCTATCCCTTTAAACAATATTTCTCTATTTTCAAGCATTGAATAAACAAAGATCTACGAGCCGAGGTTCTAATAAAATAATCCGAATCTTTGTATCTTAATACAAAGGACAAGAAATATCTAAAACTTGGTATAATTTAATGGTAAACGGAAGCTGTCTCTAGAATGTTATCACACAACAATACCATTGTTATCGTACCATCTGCCAGCGTCCCCATTCACCAAGTGACCTTTGAGGTTCGTCGCGTCCTAACACGTGCAATTGGAAAATAACCAACTAGAATATATGAGCTTTAATTACTAAGTTGATCTTACAAAGCATTAGGAAATATCTAAATAAATATAAATAAAACATTAATGTAAGACTAGAGTTACTTTAACATATTTACTGAAGCCAGATACCAAAATGCGATAATATAATTCGCATTTTCGATTAATAATATAGGAACTTTTTCAGCGTAATATTTAGAGGAAAAATTATATTTCATGTTTTAAAAACCATTTGTTAAATACGAAGGACTATCTAAAGACATTAGATAAAACAAGAACACATTATCATGTCCAGAACTTATAACTCACAGAATTATAAAATACAAACTATATTAATCAATACAATGAATGTTCCCACGGATGTTTATAATGAAACATGTTGTTAGTATGATGTTGTATAAATAACAATTGATCTCACAAGATATTATGCAGATGACTCTTCAATTGAAAATACATTACCTGAAACAAGAGCAACACGATACAGAACAGACATATCGATAAAATGCTAAATCAAGATCGAGAACGCATTTGACTATTAAGAGCTGGAACACTAACTTCTGAATGATACATTAACCTACACACAAATAGTAACTAATAAAGATTACGTATGATGTAAGCGACCAGTGCACAGCGAGCGTGACTCGAAATTACCGATTCAGACAGTTGTGTTGAAATCGAAACTTGTTAAATTCGTAACGACCACTCTCATATCTTGTCGAAAATAAAGATGTACTTATGGCTCGTATGGCAGAACATAAAAGCGTAGAGAAAACAGAATATATGTAAACTATCAGTTTGTTTACTTAAAGTTTTATTGACAGTGATATTTCATTGAAAAGACTTCATTTCTTTTTTTAAATTAGATATATTCTTTTTAACAGTTGCAATTTTGTTTTTAATAACAATTAACACAATTTTAGCTAATAACCATTAAGTACATATAGAGCCCCAATTTTTTGATTCTAAAAAAAAATATAGATCTAATTGTCTGCAGAATCTCTCAGATAATTGTTGCTAAAGCTGGTTAATAATAAGATTTGTAAAATATCATTATCACGGAGATTAAGTCACAGCAGAATTAATTTGAGAAACAGTTATTATTAATAAACACATGGAACCATCAACAATAGAATAATAGATAAAGTAAAATCAGTTTAGATATTTGTCAGAAGCCCTCTTCTTGTCTCAAGCACTAAGGGGTGTGTACGTTGTAGTTTCAACAAAATTAGTCTAGACTTAGTCTAGACAATGGAGTTAAATAACACGATTCCGCGGATTCAATCCATAATATAATCTTGTCAAGGTGATGTAATTAATTAACAATACGAATGTGACCTAAAAGTAATATTGTATTAATATGTTTATGTCTGTTTTTATAATTTTAAAGAAGTATCGGACTTTTCACTTAATATTTACTTTTATATTAGTGTGGTTTATTGAATACTAGCACAGCGATAATGTATTTTTTTTCAAATAAGGAAGCATCCATATATTACTCTATTACACAATGTTTAGTATTTATTTATTCATTTACTTAATTAATAATACACTTCAAAACGGTCACTATGTCACGCTCTTTAGTCGGTATTACCATATTTATATGCAACTAGCGTCTGTGACTTCAAATATAAATGTGTCAAATATTATAAATGCGAAAATGTTTTTTTTGTGTGTTTGTTACGATTTCATGTCTAAACCGCTGAATCAATTATGATGAATTTTGACAATGGAAACCTGAAGACGGAAATAGGCTATTTTTTCTCGCAATAAACTTATTGGAAGTGGAGGGAGAAAGAAAGAGAGGGATAGACTATGCATGAAACTTTTTATTGTGTCATCCGCTTTTCATTTGAAAAAAAAAACAATATTAACGCGAGCGAAGCCGCAGGTAAAAGCTAGTGTAATAATAAAAAAATATAAACGAGAGCATTCAATAATGCTTCCTATAAGAACAATAACTTCCAGAATTGGATTAATAATTATAACACCTTCTAACAAACGTACAAACTTTATCAATTTATAAAAAAGAGTGACAGATTATACAAACAAGTCAACCTTATAAGCAATTAATGACAACAAGCAGCAAGGTACCATAACTACTATACAATAAATACTAACGCAGAAACTATAAGTATCGTCTCATGGTAGTGCAGAATAAATTATGCATTAAGTTCGGCTGTCTAGTGACCCGAATGTTTAACATACATGACTAATCCCTTTTTTAAAACACCATTTTTTAAATTTTTATAGGTTTTCCGTTTGGTAATAATCTTATCGGATGAGATGATAAATGATGATGGGACGTAAAATAGTATACATTGAGTACAAATATTCAGACTGGCCTGCGACTTGCGTAACACACCTATAGACACTTTTAATGACAGATTTTCAATTTTAGATGACGTTAAAGTTCATTTTATTTTACAATAACTTATTTTAGGATTCGATCGAAGCAGTATCTGAATACACTACAACTTAACAACTTATTGCTCCATTTTGTTCATTTAATATTATTATCATTAAGCGTTCGCGAGTAGGCAAAAATTAGCATTTGACGTTTATTATTTTATTTATTTGCTGTTTTTACATAATAATATTTTTTATTATTTACAAAACACCAATTAGGTACTGATGGTGTTTGTAGTAATATGAATTTAGATAGGAATCGGATATGGAATATAGCTCAATTTCCAGCAACAATTGATTTTAATTAATCGGTAGTACTTGTGTATATGTGGTATATAGTATATTGTTAGAAAACGGAAAAGTTGGTTGTTGTTTGAACGCGCTAATCTTAGGAACTACCAGTTGGAATTCAATTTTTTTTTTTGTATTTGATAAAACAATCATTGAGAAAGGCTCAATTCAACATCACGCTACCACCAATAGGAGAATGGTGAAATTATGAAAATATGTTTAGTTCCACCAGAACGAAGACGATGATACAGCTAGTCTTATATTAAATAACGAAAGAATGCTAATAAAATAATCTATTTTACAGTAAGTAACTTTTATTTTATTAAGTTTTATGTGTAGACTACAGTCTCATGTGATATTTAGATACAATGGTTGCCCATAATGAGAATAGACTAAGCCTAAGGGACTAGTTCTAAAATATAGCTGCCGAATCACATATATAGGGATTTGGTAGCCGATTTTCAACTTAACAGTTATAGCTAGCTAGAAGAGCATTTGTAAACACTCTACCACGGTAGTATACATAGAATTAAGAAAATTTCTAAATTCCAATGTTGAATGATACAAAAATAAACTTGTTTAGTACACACAGTATAGTAAATATATTTAATCCTTTTATGTCATTGTTCAAGTTAATCAACTAAGAACGACCGAGTTATAGTTTCCTGTAGATTATTATGGTCACATCGGAAGAAATCTTAGTCTCACGCCAGTTATTGAAAACCTGTATAAGGCTAAAAATAACGATAAGATCTAAAGTTTTAATAATACAACTACATTAATCAAAATGACTTAGGTTGTCATATTTAACAATAAAATCGTAAAATATATTATCATAAATATTTCAGACAGTTCTACGTTTTGATCGACTGGCAACATATTAATTACATCGATAATAATTTATTTTGAAAACAAATTGCTAATCAAAAATCCGGTTTCAGCTGTTGTTGAATTAACATTTCTTAAATATATATTCATACAAATCTATCGTCTGTATTGCCATAATATAAATGAAAAATGTGAAAAATCGAATGGGTTTATACTGCTATAATTAATCTGGAATATCCTTAATTTCAATAAAATATGGCATTTTCAAACAGAGCCTTAAAAATTACTTTACATAGATGTCGATCATATTTAAAAAGTAGTTAAATAACTAATATTTATAAAATATCTCCTGACCATAGAATTAAAATTGTATAGTCCTTAATTTAGTAACGTTTATAATGCAGCCATGAAAAGGTGATTATATTATTGTTAATGCCTATCTTCGTTTAGTGGTAGCATGAACGAATATAATTGCATAAAAAACTTGATTATTACTTTGAATTTATGTTTTTATTTGAACACTGAATTATTAAGTCACGTCACTATTTATGGGTCATATCACTATTTGGGGCTACTCTATGGTAATTGTAATGGTGTCCCGAGTTTCATCTTAAAACTAGTAAAACGTTAATATTATAAAAATAAAATACAGTGTTTAATTTTTAAAACCGTACAATGAATAATCTACATACATAAGTAATAAATACTACAGCACATTGTAATTCACATTAAGTTACGTTTACGCCTACAATAGATTACGTAAAAAAAAAAAAAAAACATATAATTATATCAAAGTATAACAAGTGACTCATATTGTGTTAATTTCAGCGCCGTTATCTGACGAAAGGCGTGTTGGTGTTATAATAGCAATAACCATCCGACTTGCACTTGTTAAGTGAAGCTTCCGGTGTTCGACTTCGCATGCACACGGTAAACGAGTTTATTTCGAGTTCATATAGTATCGATATGACAAGAATACTAGGTTTTTAACAGGTTTTTTTTTAAATTGCGACTTGTAAAATTAAAATGTAATGGATATTAAGCTGATATCTATCGCTCTGTAACTAAACAATAATGTTTATAAAAAACCATTATTTTACGTATTGGTCGTGATTAGTGGTGGAACTATTCACGAATATATTGAAGCGATGATAGCTGAGTTGGTAGTGTCTACGGACGCCGAGTGAATGGACGTGAGTTTGAATTCCTATAATAAGCTTGAGCTTTCGGTGAAGGATAATATAGTAATGAAATTGTAGCATGGTGGTAGAGATTTTTGTAATACCCGCCTGGTTAGCTATCATCCTCAAATTGAAAATCTGCCACCGAATACTATAGGTGTGTTCCGGTCGTTGCTCTTGAGAGCCAGTCCCTTCACTAAGCTTAGCGTGTCCACCATCTCGGGCCTCATCGTCACTCTTAACTCATAGATGAGTTATTAAAAATACCGGCTCGGGAAGAGTAGCGGCTGTAACTTTTACTACCATGATTTACACTGATCGCGTGCGATTCGCCTATTTGCACGATTTCGAAATATAAAGATTAGGAAAATAACTTTTGAGAAAGCATCTACAGATTGAATTATAATTATTATCGGACAAGCTTTCAAACCGGTTATCAAATACAAGCAGTATGAGTTAACAAGTTGTTTGGTTAAAGTAACTACATAACTGTCTGTATACCGTTTATCCTTTTTTATAGACAACACCAGCTACGGATGAGAAACTCTGTTTCACGGGGGTGTTTACTTTCAAACAATTAACGGGCTCAAAGCAACCCTTAAAGACTCAGAACAATTGTGAATTACACAAATAATTGTCCTGTGTAGGATTGAAAACTACACCATTTAGCGAGATTGCAGTGATAAGACGATTGCTTGCACTGTTAGATCTTGTAGTCAAAGTATGCATTATTACATTTTTCACTCAATACACAGATATCAAATAAGCTTAATATTTATGCGTAAGTTATATTATAATAATGTTTATTATAATTTAGATATTTTTACAAACATGTGAACAATATTCTACATATAATTTAGTCAAGAAAACGTGATCTAGCTAATTAACCGGTCCACATACAAACCTCATTTACTTCTTAATATTGATTCCTAACGCGGCATTATCTTGATAATTCTAATGTATAAGATAGACGAGGTAAAGATCAGCTAGACGGAACTTATACGCGCGCAAAGTTCACTTTAAACATCAACCCTAGGTCATATTGTAGTTATAAATTAAAGAAAATGTCTTCAATGTTAACCGCTTTAGTATACAAAAAAGGTGGTAATACCAAGATTAATAAATAATTGTTGGCATGTAATTGATATTAAAAAACAACGGTAAACATTCTCAGAAAATAAATTTTGCTGTGAACCGTTAACTTTATCAGGTGGGAATTAAAAAGAAACAGAGACGAAAATCGGCAATATATAAATGAGGACGTAAAATACGGTAGTGGCACGTCATAAGTCATTTTAATTACGGAATTGGTCGCGGTCGACACACGGGCCGGGTTTGTGGGGCACTCGTGTTACTCGTTAGTGAATAACGTGCCCATTGTGTTGTGTGTGTTGTGCGCTATTGTGTAATGAATAATTACATCGGTGATAATCTAGATGCGCGAGTCTACAAAAGGCCTACCGCTAATACATTCGTGTCGTAAGCCCGATTATGTGACATTGTAATTCCATTATAAAAAAACAAACGCAGATTATGCGAGATTTGACAATGTTTTTTGGTCATAAATCAATAATCTACTACAGGGTTTCTTTATTTTATTGAAAGCTTAGACGCTCTATCGCCTATGTAACATACAGATACAGAATTAACAATAGTTCAAATTCATTTTCTATAATTACCTAGTAGATTTGAAAATAGGGTCAGACAATAAGAATTATACAAGTCTATGTGGAACGAACCAGAAACATTGAGTCCAGTTGCTACATTGGATTCGAATATATTCTGCCAAGACGTGGTATAATACATCATCGATGAGTCCGCAATTCAGTCAAAATGGGAATGGCGCCGTTCGCATAATAAAGGCGAACTTTTTGAATGGAATAATGTCTTAAGAGTAATAATATTCCCGTGATTGCTTCTACCACGAAGGTTAATGTAACAGGTAGCTGACTATGGTGGCCCCGTTCTTAGACAATTGTGAAACAACATATAATATATGTTATTTTTATTGTTTCTAATACGATCCAACAATATATTTTCTTTTTTTTTTAAATAATGTTACAGAACAATCATAATTAAATGCAGTACAACTAGACTTTAAATGAATGACGAAATGAAGTTTTAAATATTTAATTAAACTGTATTTCTGAGTAATTTGCATCTTCATGAAATAACCACGCACGGTACTAAGTGAAAGCTTTAGATATATTTGATTACGCGAAATTTATGAGAAAGCTTTATTATACAGTGGATTCTTTACTGTATTGATATATTTTAATATTGAATGATTCAGCTTAAATGAAAAACATTAAGTTTAGCGAGAACATTTTATTCTTCAGAGAAATATCGTCATCTGTGCGTGTCCACGCCTACTTCGTGGTAAAGTAATTTCAAGTCTCTCAACAAAATTGCGTAAATATTTTAAGTAAAGATACTTAAGTTTCACAATTAAATTGTGGAATATCATTTAATTTCCCTTTGCATCGCAGCGTTTCCAAACGTCGAAAAAAAATTATCGCAAAAAATCTTTAGACAATTAAAACGTAACAAAAGCAACTACGCTTTCGTAACACTTTATAAATGGGGATTGAGCACAGCGTTCTAGATAAAACCAAAAATACAACAATGCACGAGATTATGACAGATAGCGAGAATGAATCATGTTTTTAACATAAAGTTTAACACCATACCTAAAGTACGTACTAAATCTACATAGTAAAAAGCTCGAAACCATCGCTTCGGAGAACGTATTAAGGCGAAACGTAAGACACACGAGCCTTTCTGGTTTCAATAAAATAAAGTGCTTACGGTGCGTGAGTCATGTTTTCCCTAAGGTGGGGATAACGACTAATAGAATCACCATTAGTTAAAGATTTCAAGGATAATAATTCATTTAACGGGTTGATGTAATTAAGAAGCGGTTTAATGACGCCATGCCTGTTAACAGTTTCTTTTCATAGAAAAAACAATTACAAGTAAACGGTACTGATTAAAGTTGTTACCTAGAATGAAGTCTTTGATAATTATGTAGACACAATAAAAAACTAACAATGTTTTTGAATATATTGTGTGCATACATATTATTGCATCTCTTTTGGTTGTTATTTATGTGTACACCCTAGATTAGCATTTACTTTATGCCGGATTGTATAATACTATATCCCACAGTTTTTTACCGCATAGCGGATTACGCTTATGAGAGAAACATCTTATAAATGCGAGACCGAACATAAATGGCAGCTTTCGTCATGGCCATGTTCTTTTTGTATACAATGGCATCAGACCATATAATACCTTGAAGAAAACATTTTATGTTATAATAATTAGTTTCCTCGTATATCGTAAAATTATACATATTATTTCATTAAAAATAATATCCCAAATCGTATTAAAAATGATTGATAACTGAGTGATTTTTATTTTATTTTTAAGGGATTTTAACAAAAGATATCAGTCCTACCATAACCTAAGAATACTAAAATTTAACCCTTTCGTTCATCCTCTTTCTTAAAATCATTTTCACTCATTTCACGTGACATTTTAGCAACCCTATTCAAAGGTTTTACTAAAATACTATGAAACATGCTGATAACTATTTAAAAGCATCTACTTTAATATTAAAAGTACAGAGATATAATAGAAAGGAAATATCGACTAAAAGTCAAATAACACACTGTCCAGAATAACTTATTTTGATTGACAACCTCTAAAACTTGTCGTCTTACTCGTATTTTTTTAACCTTTAATAAGTTATCTTATTGACCACTATCACCCGATGTTATATGATGCTCTGACCCTTACTTAAAGCTGCCGGAACACAGTTTTAGATGCTTGACGACAGATTATTTTATATAAATACGATAGTTACTTACAAAGGGAATTACAGTAATGCCCATACAATAACTACGCCATGATTTCATCACAATATTGTCGTACATCAACCATGACAGACTCATAAAATTTAAACCCACGTAGATCAAGAAGCTGTCTAATTAATAAGCTTCCATTGAGTTAACATCGCTTAAATTTTTAAATTACGATTTTATTTATCCTACCAGATAAGATCTTGTTCGTAAAGTTATAACGCCTATAAAACGCAAACATAATCGTTACCTAGACCTAGTAGATTTAGATGTCACGGTCGTGCTACCTTCGTTCTACGTTATAATATTGGTTCATAGAAAAGATATATCAACCATACTGTTGAATGCTTATCCATATAAAATTTATTATATGGTATATCTAGTCATGTAGAAAACCATGTTTACGTTGTCAATGAAAGCTTAACCGATTTGACTACACAATAAACTTTTGGTTAACCAAGCATCATACAATAATACTTGAGTAAATGTAGTTTGGAGATAGTCTAGAATTAAAATAGCATGCTTCCATTTTATACAAGTATAACAACATAGGTACCTATAGTTAGTTGTGTTAAGGAAGTACACGTTATTGGCAAATGAATGCTTATGCTAGGTTTTAGCTGACATAAATGGCGCTGAATACTAGTATTGATTACAACGTGAGATAATACATTTTTTGTCATGGCAGCTCCATGTTCGGTAGCACTAATTGTTCTCTGACATGAAGGCATATACGTGCATGTACAGCTCCAATAAAATACTGTGGTTATAGATATTTTACGTGATTACTTTCGTCACTTTATTTAATAGTAACATAATTTTCAATATCACTAAATATTATAAAACAAAGTCCTCAACCGCCTTTGTCTGTCTGTTCGCAATAAACTCAAGAACTGCAGAACGGATTTGCATGCGGTTTTTACCAAAATACAGAGTGGTTCACGAGGAATGTTAAAGGATTTCTGTAGATTGGTCGAACTATCACCATAATTGTTAAAAATTTCGGAAATAAGTTAAGCCATCTGTGAGCTATGAGGGCTAGCGTAGCGGACGTGTTATAGCTAG
Source organism: Actias luna (assembly GCA_039707435.1). Classification (NCBI taxonomy): domain Eukaryota; kingdom Metazoa; phylum Arthropoda; class Insecta; order Lepidoptera; family Saturniidae; genus Actias; species Actias luna. The sequence continues at coordinate 5,193,000 of JAZHAC010000008.1, read as the reverse complement.
CATATTAATAATAACGGCTTTTAATAAAGATTCTTCTATATAGTATAACATGGGCAATCAGTAAAAACTGAGAATTTTTTAAAGTTCCTGGTGGAAACTTCTTGACGTTAGAATTTCCAGAAAATCTCTCTTTTTTCGAGACAAAGCACCACCAGACTAATTGCAGGTGCGTTGCCGGTGAACGACAGTTTAGGCATGACATACAGCAGCATAAGCAAAAGTATTTATTAAGTTACATTTAACGTGACCAATATTTATTACCATAAAACCGTAAACGACAATGCAAGGTGACAAAACCAAAGTGTGTCATGAAAACACAGGCACAATTTCCAACGCTTCAGTGAACCAAGTGTGTCGATGTTATATGTACAACATAATTGCATCGTAAATCTCGGGTTGTCGGTTTATATCATAACTAGGTCAAGTACAAGCCGAGAACATCACATATCCAACATTGAACAGACGCAACGTTGTATAACGTTCGCTAGTTATTAAATTACAAATAATTACTTCTCAATTGTTGTACCGCGATCTGATCGGTAGAGACGTTGCCTATATTTCGGATCACTATACATATCGGTTTCTGAATCACCATTTATATTACCTTCTGTCTTCAATCTATTAACATTTATAATAAATGTAGCATTCTAATGATGAAAGAATTTTTGAAATTGGTCCAGTAGTTTTTGAGATTATTTGTTACATACAAAAATACAAATCTTTCCTTTTTATAATATTAGTATAGATAACTGCAATTATAATAAACTAATTTCATTAATGTCTTTCCCTACAATTGTTCGTCATTATACCTGTATATTGTAAAAAGAATATCCATATGATACATTAATTCCATCGGGCACATAGTTTTGAAAATCTGATCATAAATGAATGGAAGTTTCTTATATACTATAGATATATTTATATGTAAAAATATCGCACCTCCACTCAAAAACTATCACTAATTAAAAATATATTAAAATCATTCGTATTACATTTTCAGGATATTAAAATGCCATTTTGTAGCTTCAAATAAGCTTTTAGGTTGCTGAAAATCGTTTTGTTAAAGTAAGACCCCAAAAATAAAAACAAAACAGAAGCACAAATTTGAAACATCTTTTGCTTGACAATTGTTGTTTTTTTTAAGATGTAACACTATTTGAACGGAAGTGAGATATAATCGAGTTAACGAGAATTATATATAACCCAACCAATTTACATATGTATTGTATCAGTATCATTAGCCATTTGGCTGTTAATACGATAGGTTTTCAAATTACTCTATTTCGCGGAAGAACAAAAAGTAAAAATATAAAAATGCAAAAAAAAGAAGTATACCTGGCACAAATATGGACGTTAATGGTTTGTCAGTTTTAATATTAGCCGGTTCAAATCATTTGATTATAGTATCCGCTTGATCTTGACTCAATAACACCATATATGGTTGACCAACTTCCTTGTACAGCATCGGGCAAAGACATATGCTTAATTTACCTTACATCTGCTAATTGCCGTTAAAAATTTTATAACCAATAAACATATATTAATATTACAAAGCGGATATTTGTCTTTGATAGAGCTATCATAGAGGAAGGTTATAGGCTAGTTACATTGAGAAAAGTTACAAAAACAGACAACATTTATGAAATAATTTTGAGTGCTACGTTAACGAAGTCGGGGGCACAACTAATAAAGGGTATGTATATATTGATCACGAATATGTCATTAAAAAGTTTTAGTGAGTGAGCTACTTGATTTATGTAATGTAGTAATTATACTTCATAATAATAACTCAAAAACTGCATGCATGGGATATAGCCTAGATAAATTAAAAAAGCGTAAAAACACCTTAATTGTTTATTTCCGTTTCTACCAAATTTAAAGTATAGTTAAATTCAACAATACCTATCATAAATGTCGATAATATTTTGTGAAACTATAAAGGATAAGTAAAAATAGAAAGACGATACAAAAATAATAATATGTAACAAATGCATGCAGAGATGCAGGATTCCCCTAGTGCAGTAATAAAAACCAGTGCCTATATGTTGAAAGTAGGAAGAGAAATACTCTTACGATGATCTGATTATGTGTTAATTGGAGTTACAATTAACAGTGTGGGCTTCGTTGCGAACACAGACGATTCTTGTAATTATAAAAGAGTCAATATAAAAATAAAATAAACATTAATACATCCAAATGAATCGTGAATTTAAGATAACTTTGTCAACAATCACCGGTTATAAATATAACAAATAACAAGTATTAATATAAAACCAAAAAATATTATTGTTTCGTCTTTGAATATTAATGAAAATGCATAGTATGCATTGGTTTATTTACACTCCGTGCATGCAATAGGGGACTTAATACCATAAACATTCTCTAGCAGTCAACCTTAAGGTGATGCAGAGATAAAAGACGGTAAGTGTAAAAAACAAACAACTACCACAATACCGACTAACTATAATAAACATATACTATGTATATATAAGGAAATAAAGTAACACTATTCAATTATACATATACTATTGATTTAATTACACTACTTATTGAGGATAGTTAGTAGGAATTAGGATATAGTACATATATTGAGCATTTTCTAAAACTCACTTGCATAGTTATTAGCACTGCCAGTAGTAATACCAGTACCAGTAGTAGTAGTAGTTGTTGAAAACTAATTCTGTCGTTAGCATGTCTTAGTATGTAACAAATTTATACCACATCATCACATAACCTCTCAGCTAAGATTGTGGGTATAAACTTAATGTACAAAAACGAAATAGTTTAAAAGGAGAGAAATATATACATCTTAAAATGCGCGTTGAAAAAGTTTCTCACAATTCCCAGTACGTAAATAGAAATTTTATTTTTAGCATACACAACTTCATACAGTCTAATTTTAGAACAATTTACTGACAGACTGCGCCTTGTTCGATGTAACAAAGACAAGAAAGAATATATAAATTACAGATGCAGTAATTACATACAATACAGTATTACATACACAAGAACCATCAGTTCAAAGGCAATGAGGTAGTTAACACAACCTGATATCTAAAACCAAGCGAGCGTAAATCACTTTCGATGTTAGAAAGTGTATATTGGCAATTATGGGTACCAATTTGAATGTAAAATCAAGGTATCAAAGACAAACACGTAAAGCAAAACGATGTTACGCCAAATTTAGGTCAAAGACGAAGATATTGGTAAAAACGTAACTAATTTTTGGAACATAAAAGTGTTAATTATACGAGCGGTGTAGTCTACATAAACACATCGAGCTACATATACTAAATTAACTATATTTGTCACAATCCACTAATTATGATTTCGTAGTAATGTTACATATATGATGTGCTAACTGTTAAAGCAGTGGCCTCGCTACAACCGTCGTGACGAATTATTGTGGGTTCGAGTCTATAGGACAATCATTTGTGGCATACAGACATAATTTATTAATAAGTTGGTAAATTAATAAGTTTGTTTGTTATCTTGTATCCGTTATTTCTAGTTATAAAGTCTTTCACACTTGACTTGCCATCTCATAATAATAATAATGATATTATTTAAAAAATGCGTAAGTGTCGTGGAACACTCGGTTGGAACGAAATTCCTGACGTAGTATATTATTAGTGATAAACTTATTATATCATTGATTACCAAAAACAAATAAATGAATTATAATTCATCTGAGAGCAATTAAATAAAAGGCAGAGATCTAATGAATTGAAGGAACGGTAGGGAATTTCATAATTAATATTTTTTGTATATTTGTGAAAATTAACATTACATTGTGCATCATTTAATTCATTATAATACATATAATTCGCTACGAAACAGTGGACGCGTATGACGTGTACAAACTATATCTGCGCAGCCGTTGAGAACTTACTGTTAGCTAACGTACTACTTAATGGCTGTCTTAAACCATTTAACGCGCAACTGTCTGGGCGCATCCAATATCATACAGAATATGGATAACCGCTACACTACAGAAATATAATACAATAACACTAAAGAAAGAGTTGTGACATAAAAATCTTACATTTTGTTTTGGCTAGCTTTCAAAGCATTCGATCGTGTAAATCATACCATATTATTGTCAAAATTCTACCATCTAGTCGATCACGGTAATCTCTATAGGTGGATATCGTCATACTTAATTAACCGGTCACTACTGGTATGAATTCGACCGTGTATTGATTCATACTAAACCGTTCTTAGTAACTTTAGGTGTACCGCAAGGATCCAATCTAGGATCTCTCTTATTTATAATATATATTAACGACCTTCTTGAAATTATCTGTAGTAAATGTAAAGCATATGCCGATGACATAAAAATATAATGTAAAATTCAAAATATAGATCACTGCACTACACTACAACCTGCCCTTAACACAATAAATAACTGATGTACAGAAAACCAGATATATTGGAACATTAAAATGTGTCAGGTTATATCTTTAAAAAAAATAGGTTCCAGTTTACACACGACTATCGCCGTGTGGTATTTCTCTAGAAAGAGTTTTAACTGTATGTGATCTCGGAGTATTTTTTTCGACACTAAGTTATCATTCAGAGGGCATTATGATTACATTACCAGCACATACAACATTACATTTAAAAATCCAGGATCATATATATACCATTTATTAGCCTTACACGGAGAATTTTAGTATACTGCTCGTCAATCTGGTCACCAGTATATCATGTACACATAAACAGACTCGAATCCATAGAAATAAGGTTTCGCAGGACACTGTCTAGTAGGCTTGACTACGACGTAAGTTGCCAAGTTATGAAGATCGGCAAAATTCAACCTTCAAAGACTTGAACATAAGAGAAGTGTTATAGCCCTTTGCACACTGCACAAGATTGCAGGCGGTTTATTGGGTGATGAGTTACATGGTAGACTCTACATTAAGGTGCCCACACGCTCAATGAGGTGTCAAATACTATTCTATACACCGACTTGTAATATTAATGTATCACAAAATAATCCTATCTATAGATTGTATGGACATTATAATGATATACATTCTGATCATGATATATGCCTTGGCAGAATATTTAAAAGATGAGTTTCATAATAACGAAGCTTTCATCAAAGTATCTTATTAAATTAATTTACTTATTATTACTCAGTTTTATTTATTACTGTTGGTTACTTTTCGAGTGTTTAGTGAAGATGTATTATTGTTTTGTAATAATTATAGATATTAACATTGTGTTCCTTCCCTCGTTTCTACCCACAATTTAAAACAATATTGAGTTATGTATAAGTAATGTAACACCAGTTAATTGGATATTAGATTCACTGTTTCATTGTTTATATGTATGTTTTAGTATATTATCTGAATAAATAAATATATAAAAGGTCACGATCTAGTCAGAAAAAAATGTTGTTAATTGTCATTAAGGTAACACGGAATGATAAATAATGAGTTTTTGTGAAGTTTTTGTTGGAACCAAAAGTTTTTGGTGAAAAAAGAAACTATATAATTCGAGTACGACTTACAGAAACAAAAATAATAATTAAGTACTCGTATAAGCAGAACTTAAATTACGAGAACCTAAATATATAAAAAAACTGAGATATCATATATATATATATATATATATATATATATATATTATACTAACAAACGATTAAATTATGTAATCATATTTAATGTACTTAACAAGGCCAAGTAACAAGCAACGCTTCATGAAAGTGAAAATAAAGTGATTTCAATGGAAAACGTAAGTGGCGTCAAATTGAATGCACCGGTAAGTAGACCGTTGCGGCCACATTATATGTTCCACACTGGTACGTTTCATATCAACTTTCTTAACAAGTTAACTTCCCTTCTTGACAATAATCGATAAACACGGGAACTAACAAGAAAATTGTTACAAATTCAAATATTGTTATAGTAACGATTATTGAAAAGAATTTACAATATGAATATGGGTTAATTTATTCTTTATGAGTTTTATATTTTATTTTCACATAATTGAAATAACTTATTGGCATTCTGATAATTGTTAAAATAAAATATATTGTATGAACACAATTCATAAAAATTAAAAATCTCTATACAAGATAATGGGTCAGAAGAAGAGATAAAAGATGGACTTAATATGGAATTCATAGTTTTTAGTAACGCTTTTTTATGCACGTTTAGTATAAAGAACATCACTAAATGATCTATCTCTGTTGCACTAATTTATAAAATACGTCATGCAAAATTTTACATTTTAAACCTCCACCTCCTATATCACATTTTCAGCGGCCCAACTATCAATTTTACGTCACAAATGATAGAACATGAAGTATAGCTATTAATAGCAGTGCATGAATTTCAGTATTGGTAAATATTTATTGCATAAAAGAACAAAAATAATAAATTAATAAATATCCGTAATAGCAGGTAAAATTTACAAAATTGGTTTATGAGTTGCGAACGTCACGTTTTCTTATACCCCCCATTACACATTTTGTCACAGTAAGCGACGTCTCATCTCCCATTATCAAAAGGTGCGAACGTATTTTATGAACGATCCCTTACTGATTCTCGCTTTCTCTCTATACGTCACCTATTTTGTCGACCATACAGAGTGCACAAGATTATGGCGGATGTAGGGACAGGCATGTTGCCTATCTATAAAGTGCACGTTATAATGGGAAGTCAAGTGTCGCTCATCGTTTTCCTTTACACATTAAAACAGTCCGGTTGTAAACGTCCTATGAAATGCATGTGTACATTATACTAAGATAATTGTCAAATATTAATATATACAAATTTATTACACATAAAAACTTTTATATAACCAACCGGGCTCCACCTAAAACGGAATTAGTTTCGAACAGAACAGACGACATAACTACTCTATAAGGTTATGTACTCTATGTTAACTGACCTGTGTCTGACTCTGGTGTTGATTTGTCGAACCTCGCGGCCCCCACTGCTCTCGCCGTCGCTCCCGGACCCGGGGATTTCGATGGCGCAGCTCGACATCGACTTGCTCATCTAGAGATTAAACATAAAAAAAATGTTTTTAAGAAATAGGACACAAACAAACAAGCGTGTCACCTGATGGTAAGTGATCACCGCCGCGCATGGACACCCACAACAGCGGAGGAGTCGCACGTGCGTTGGCGAGCTTTATAAAGATAATTTACTTTCTCGCTTACTGACATCAAAGTCATTACCTTTTAATACATAGTTACTTAATAATTTTTTTTAATAACAGTATAACATATAAAAGATAATTTGGATAAGGGTAATAACAGTGTAGTTCAAGAAAATCGATTTGATAACCGAGATAGAAAAACTATCCAAAATCTTATGGTATCATGATTCGAATAATTTTAAATAGCGACAAAATCAAAAGAGATACAATTACGACTTCAATTTTTAACTAATATTCAATCAAAACTAACTTTTTTTCTAAATACTTTGTGAGGTGTATAATATTCTTAACGAAAACTATCAGTTACTTGAAATTAATTTAAACCTAGCCGTTAGAAACTTAACATAAAACTATACATTTGTCATGTCATCGTGAGCCATGGCGCCTTCCCTGTTCTCTTTTCACCTCAGTAACTGTGCACACGGCTGTTTAAAAAACGACCAAAACGAGTTTCCGGAACCGATCCCACTACCCTACACCTACTTAAATTAGGTCCAAAACACTACGTTCGTAAGCCGAACCAATTAATCAATATCCGTATGCAAGATGAATCATGTGCACATGCAAGACGAAATAATTGTAATAACCCTGTTATGTATGTGGAAAATCAAAGGTTACACTTACTGGTGGAATGTACTTTCTGACTGCGGCTGCTAATTCATCCATGGTCTTCTCTTTCTTGGGCTCCAGGCCGAAGAACTTGTTCTTTGCTGCCTGGTTGAAGGCTGAGATCTTGAGCACCGGAGGCGGAAGCTGCGGATCTGGAGCAGTTCTCTCCGGAGCTCGCCGCAACTTGCCCAGCTGTATCGGCACCGGCTCATCGAGTTTCTTCACGAACCTTCGATACCTCGTCTGATCGTCTTCCACCTTCGTATCCATCGAGGGTTTCCTGCCCAGTTTGCCCAGCAACGGCGTCTTCACATCGACATTCTTCGCTTGTACTATCCGTTCCTTCAGCTCGTCAGCGCCCGGCAGTTGGATCATCCTCGGGTCATGGTTCCTGGTGATATCGGATTCGGTTCTGGAGGTCTTCAGCTTGTTGTTCTTGCGTTGTTGGTACCGACGCGGTTTCGGGTCAGGCATTTCATCGGAACTCTGAGACGATGAGCAGCTTTTCTCCGAAGAGGAAACGCTCGACGCTGACGTATCATCGTCGTCCGAGGAACTGTCGATACCTTCGTCTTTTAGACCCTTAAATGAAAAGCGTCTTAGTTAAAATAACATGCAGCAAAGTCACAAAAAATAAAGCAAAAACGTAACATTAATGATTTTAATTAAATTAAACTTGAAAATGGTGTTCTTCTTATACATTATTGAAGAAAAATTGTTTAAACTTTTTAGTTCTGAATAATTCTGAATATCCTGCAAGTTACTATGGTAGTACAAATTATGCCTATTATTTGGATTATTTAGTTTTTTATAGCACACTAGCTTATTCTGCCTTTTCGAGGAGTCAATCACATCGACTACAGTGTCATCTATTGCGTTATGATGACTTGTCGAGATAAAAGTATTATATATCTCAAGTTGAATAAAACTGCTTACAGTATGCAAAATTTGATTAAAATTGGTTTAGGAGTCATCGCGGACCAACAACGTAACACGAAATTTTTATATATTGAGATTACGACGGTCAACACATATAGGAGCAAATAAAACCAAAACAAGATATTGATGGCCTTTATAAAGAATGTGTATTAAAAGTATGTGTAAATGTATGTGTATTAAAAGTGTACTGACGAACGGAGTAAGAGAGGAAAATAAAAAACATGTTATGTCTTATCTAATTAGATGGGATTAGAGTAAAAAGAGAAGATTTTAGAGGTATTTAATATAGTAAAAGTTACTTTTCCTATTTAAATAATATCACAGCAACTATAACAGTGTTACAGTTACAGTAGCTCGGGTTTTTTTTTTGCTTATTTAAATATAACTAAATACGTTAATTAAACTATTTGTACGAAATATTTTGAATAAGAAAAAATACGAATGTAAATACTCATTTTAGTATTTTTTAAATCGGGTTATTATGAATAAATAATACAAGTATATAGGTGCATTCAAAAAGCAAGGAATTGTCTGAATGCAAAAAATCATCAAATCGTCAGAGCCGTTTCCGTGATACGTGAAATTACAGCCTTGCTAATATTATAAATACGAAAAGTTTGTTTGTTTGTTTGTTCGTTGCGCTTTCACGGCTAAACCGCTGAATCGATTAAGATAAATTTTGATATAGATATAGATGGTAACCTGGAGACAGTGATAAGCTACCTTTTCTTGCGAAAACCTTATTGGAAGTGGGGTAAAGAGAGAGACATAAATTTTGTATGAAACTTTTTTGCGTTATCCGATTTGTTTGGCAACAGCGATATTAACGCGAACGAAGACGCACGTAAGAACTAGTATATATATACATGAATTGCTCACTTAATAGTATTACATAAGATATTGAGGAGGGATCTGAACTGTATTAACCATTCGACCTAAAAATCAATAAAAAAAAAAGTTAGCTCACCATACCAACCTCAGAACTCTCGCCTTTCGCTAACACCTTCAGTTTCGATGGCACCACAATGGACCCCGATTTCAATATACCACGCACCTCTGGAGTTATCATTCTCTGTGCCCGCTCTGACGGTGAATCGTCATCGAGGTCTGTAATTATACACATTCGTGTTATTAATTATCAACCATGTTAATAATTCACACCGACACAAGCGACCGTACGAAAAGAAAAACCAGTATTTTAGTGAAGCAATCAAAGGCTTTACGGTAACGGGACTTGCTAAGACATTATTATAAAAGCATTTCATATTTCACACTAATATTACTTGTTATTCTATATATAATATTATATTACGATAACATTAATTGAATAACATTTAACAATATTTACTAATAGAGAGTATTTTAGAAACATTTTATATATCACTATAAACCATATATAATAAAAATCGGCAATTAAACTATTTGGCACTTTTGAGTTGTATATCTTCTGTATTAATAAAACTATAAACCGAAAATTTCGTCTGTTTGTTTAAACGCGCTAGACTTAGGGAGCACAAGTCGGATTTAAAAAAAATATTTATAAATTTGATAGTTTGATTTTAAAGTACATGGTTTACTAGGTAAATCAATCATAAAATAGAAGAAATAAACGTCTATACCATTAATTAAAAGTGTTAGATATATGTCAGTCATAACAAGGAAAAACTTCAATAAATTCAATTTTATTCAAATAAACTTTTTTTTTATAATTTTTTATCTATTTCACAATTATGAATTTAACTTATAAGCTACAATTTTTTTTATTTTATTAATATAACTTTCGTCTCGATTAAAAAAACTGGTTAAAATTCATAAGCCGGTTCATATAAAATTAACGTGTGCTTCTAATCAGATATTCAGTGTGAACATTAAAATAGCTGACACTAAACATAATTTCGTTTTACAGTAGGTAAGTGATCCCGTTGAAAATTATAGTCCCGTTCCCACCCACGTATTCAACGAAACTAACCGCTTTGAACACTACAAAACACCAAAAACTTAATATATATATACATGTAAAATTATTTTTGTATAATAATATAAAACACGTGCATACAATATGAGTAACACCGAGTTAAAGATTATTATTGAGCTGAAAATAAATTATTACTCAATCAGTTAAAAGATTTACGATGTTCCTCGAACGTGATATGACCCGTTTTAAAAATATACACAAAGGTCGTTTTGTGCAATCGTTAAATCACTCGAACACATATAACCGGTACATAAAAAAAAATTACTTCATAGTAAATCATCATAAAAACTGCAAGGGTTGTGCTGTTAGCGTATAAACAAGAATGCACTATTTGACATTTTACTATTACAATGTATGGAAGATATAACGTATTTACTGTTATTCCAATTCTTTAAATATTATTGTACACCTTTAGTTTTGTTTTGTTCCCGCTTAGTTTTTAATATACAAAGTTATGAGGTTTTATCACTGATATATAATTTGAGATATTGTCTTATAGCAATATCTCAAAAGAACAAATCATAGTATTTAATAAAGTACAATAAATACAAAGCCAGAAAAATCCTTCATATCGACTTAATTTACTGTCATAGTGTTTCAGTAATAGCACAAGTGAATACTCCATTACATAGTAATTAATGTCTTTTATATTTCGAAAGTATTGTATCTCAAATATTATTGTAAGCCACTAGAAAAATATCTTGTATAATTATTGCCAAATCCTACAATTTTGCATATAATCCGCTAAGGAATATTAGTATAATCAGAGTTAATACTTTCATTAAACTTATACACGAAATGTCAATAAATGCATTTTGTTAAGAGTGGTTTCTTACATGGGTACCTATTACTACAAACCTGTGAATAAATGGTTATATCTATATACACCAGTCTTGCATTACGACCCCGTGCAAAGTTATACAGCATGCGAAACCAAATACTTACCTCTGCAACTATATAAATTATGCAAACGATTATTAGTTTAACACCGATCAATCCCAAAAGCGTAACTTCCCAAGCGAGAAACGACATAAAAAAAAACCAAACTGAGAAAAAAAATCAGACCTAAGCTTCTAAACTTTGCGTTCTGCCGCATAAGGTACTCTAATGAAGTGTTCTTTGCGCTTGCAGAACGGAAAAGCTCCATTTTGAGTTGGAAGTCGGTATCACGCGGCACATCTTCGTGAGTCAGCGATTTAGTTAGCCGTTCGTTCTGTTCCATGGCCTCTTGGACTTGGCTGGCTAATACCGGCATTGTCCGTCTCGATGTTCTCGAGACGCGATCATCTCTAGGCCTCGGTACTCCGGCCACTGGTGGCTTGTGCGTCAACTTCGCATTGAACATCTTCATTTTCTCCGACAGCGACATCTTCGCCGGATCGTCTTCGTCTAACTTAGCTGCCACCCACCGGTGAGTTATGTGCGTATATACATTTACATTGTGCGGTTGTGTTTTAAGAGCCCGGGATATACACATAGTAGAGTAGTCGATGACATGCAAAAAAGAAAAGCCGACGATCATAAGAGAGGAAGCGGACATTTCTCCTATTAAAAAAAATGCATACGAATTGCATTTTGTATGAAAGAAAAAAAAACAACGAACTTAAGAATTTGAAAGAATAAAGCGTGTTAAATTAGAAAATTCGTTAACTAACCATCTTCGTCTCTGTCCAGCACGTTGGCGGTGCTCTTAGACTGAGAGAGAGAGAACGGTTCGTTGGCTGGTTCCTCGCTGGCGGTTTCCGGAGAAGTGAAAGAAATCGGTTGGGTCTTGAATCTATCCACCACTGAAGGACCCTCCTTGATCTTGGAGCGACTGTGGCGGATCAGAGGTTTCGGTGTACCTGAAATACACGATAAAAAATTTGGATAAGCGCAAAAACATTATTATGCACATTTTTTATAGCGGTATATATATATATATATATATACGTTGGTCAATACAATATTAATATCTCTGAATCATAACATGAAGATCCAGATTGTAGTTATATGACTCATTGTGACAGAGTTCGACGATGACCAGAAAACACAGTAATAAATGGGACTCGTGAATACATTCCTTTCAATAGTGTATCGAGTTACCTCATTACTACTAAGTAAATCACTACGATCAGCAACAAATTTGTAATAACTGTTTTAGTGAAAAAAACATGAATTATTAAAAAAATGTTTAATTAATGTATTTCATGATATATTTTAGATTTTTAACATCTAATTCGATTACTTTAAGTTTCTAAAGTTTAACGTTTTATTTTCTTAAAATTGTATAATGTGTTAATCTAGAATAATAAAAAATATCGTATACACATTACCTACTCTCTATTGAATAAAAAAAACACACTGGAATTACTAATAACAGTTTAAAATCACTACATTTCTCTTGCTCCCTCAGTCGCAGAGACTTGACCTGAACGAATGTCACACAAAGTTTGCGTATTAGAATTTCAAAGCTCTCCCGTAAGCAGTTATACTTATAAAAACTTTTTTCATGAATCGCTGTGGTGAAAAGCAAAAAATTCTTACGTAGTATTTTGCTATACACATACGAACAGTGAACAAACTGACTAATAAACGTTAGACAATATTTATCAATTACCATTTACACGGTCAATAACTTAAAAAAAACTACAACGTGCATTTTACAGTGACTTGAATGACCTTTTTGGATGACTCTTAATGTAAATCTTTTTTAGCTTAGTTAGATAAGTCAAATCTCTCGTCATATTTATTTTAGAAGATAGTTGTCTAAGAAGTATAGGAATTACGTTTCCAAAAACTGACCAATCTAAACCAAAAAGAGGCTAAACTTACCTTGATTACATTTTGGTACGAAGCCTGATGTAAATCTTACTTATGTAGCTAACTAGTTACTTTGTTTAAATATATTTTTATTATCATAGCATCTTTCGCTTGCTGCTACAGTTTTTTTAATACTAACAAGAGATCAAAAAACTGAATTTACTGTATTATTACATTATGGACGGATTTTGGTGTAAAACTTATGTAGCGAACTAGTTACTTAGTTTAGTTATATTTCTATTATCATGTTACTACGTATAACAAGGACAAAAAAGTACCTTTCGCTTGCTGTTGCAATTGTTGCCACATGCTGGCCCTCGCGACAACACTGTTGCTTTTGACTAGGCCGAGAGCGAACCCACTATGGTCGGGCTTCTCATCGTCGCTGCCCTGCGTGTCTGGGCTCATGGGAGCATCGTTCTCGGTAGACTTCCTCTCACGTTCCATTGTAACTAGACCTTCGATAGACGGTGAAGACCACTCGTTGCTGCTACTATTCGTAGCGTGGTTCTCTTGTATCTCCTGACTTTCCACCAGGCCTAATTCTTCGCCTGTAAATTAGAAAACAGCGCATGTCATTGTTCAAGTTTCATGTAAAAACACATATTACATGCGTAATATATAACCTATTATTGAAGTGAAAACTTCTATAGGAAGGTTTGCATAGGGAGTAAATTCATATAAGTCATCCTCGACATAGTCACGTGACGTATTAACGACAACACTATATCAGTTACCATTAGTATAACTTCTTGCGCTGTAAACAGTTTTATTTTACAAGTTAAATAATGCAGAATAATTTAGTTTTTACAGTTATACAAAGCCTGTGTTCAATGTAACAAAAAACTTAAGTTCATATGTCATTAAAATTATATACCGACATAAAACGTTATTTACCCCTTCTTTGTGTTACGCTAATTTCTTAAAACGGTACAACCATGTGTTAAACAAAATTCAATAACATGCCCAATGACACTTTGACAAAGAACACGTGCATTACATTGACCCAAATAATTGTTGCGAGAGACGTCCACAAGGTTATTCTGTGTTTATTTTCAAAACCGACCTAATACGAATAGTGGCGCTTTCTGTATATCTATATATAACAAACACAACATAAACAAACCGCAATTTAATGCAACTCTAGCAGGAACTGATGGCTTTGACGTGTTTTTGTTCTTAGACGGCAACATTTGTAGCTTTGAATCGCTACTAAATAAGCTTTAATGTTGTTTTCACATTTAGCCATCGATAAAAATAATTTTACGAGTTGAATACCCTGATGACGGTTTCTTGGAAAAAGCTTACCGGAATGCGGTCCAGAGTCTCGTGACGATGCGCGATTGTAAACTCCGCTATCACAGGAGACATTTAGACTCCAATTATCAGCATCAGCTTGATGTCTTTCGTCTTCATCTAAGGCGCGACTGTCCTCGTCGAGTGCAACTCGAACTTTGTTCACCTCTTGCTCTATTTCATCTAGAGTCGAATGTTTCTTCTCTGTGTTCTCAAAATCTAGAAAAGTGGCCTCGCCGTAACTATCGTCCTTGGCACTACCGCTATCAGAGAAACAATTTGCGGTCGTTGGTGATTTGGCACAAAACGAACTAACACCGAAAGGAGGCGAGTCTAAGATTTTGGCGAAATCCGCGAATGGGTCTTTTTCGGGTTCCCCCGAGAGGGGAAGGGAGCCCCTGGCGGCGGGAACAACACCGGACTCGACGGGACGGCTCGGAAAACTACAGGCCGCTTGGCCGAACGCTTCAAAACTTGCTTGGCCCGGCTCCAAACTGCGAAATGAGAAAAGAAACACGTCAAATGGAACACAGCCGCATATTAGAAAGAGACGGTAAGTGAATCAGCTCAGCTTCGTAAATTTCGATGAATTATGGCTCGAATGATTAGATTGGCGTCTTGGATCTACAGTATTAGGGAAGTTTGACACCATCAACATAATCTAAATATAAATGTCGGTACTCGATTTTACTTCAATCGATCTTGTTCACTCATCAAAAAATGTATCGCTTCCAAAAAAGAATTTCCTTATATTTACGGTGAAATAAAAATTCTGAACACTGGAACAGTGGTCAATCGGTGTAAAATAACGACAAGTATTTATAATAGACAATCTACAGTTACCAAATAAGAGTGTTAAATTGATTTAGTGATAAATATAATATAGAACGAAAAAGATAGCTGGTTTTAAATTGCAACCATTAAGGGTACGGGTAGTTAAGTGCACAAGATCCGTCGCTCATAAAACTCTCATACGTGCTTTGAAGCACAACAGATCCAGAAATAGTATTTGACCTAGTAACGGCTGGAACGCTTATTTCCGTCATCAAGATAGAGAACTATCCGACGACTTCGAAGACCGATAATACTTCGAAGACTACCACTGACTTTATGCTATAGAAGAAAGGATAACTGTAGAATGTATGTCCTCGACATACAAAAATCTATACGTTTCCTTTTTTTAGACTGAAGTCTAAATGGGTAGCAGTTTAGTAAAATAAAACATAATGTTAAATATATACTAATATTATAAAGATTTGTATTTTCTTTTGTAACGAATAAGCTCAAGCACTACTGGGCCGGTTTCAAAAATTCTTTCACCATTAGAATGCTACAGTAGCTCTGAGTAACATAGGCTATATAATTTTATAAAGAATATTAAATAAAATTTTAGTTTCACGGTGACGGAGTCGCGGACACAGCTAATAAGCTTTAAAGATAACATTTCCGTAATTTCTCATTTATAATGATATGTCATCCTCGATGGTATCGATCGAAACAAAAATAATAGAAACGCAATATCGAATCTAGCTAGAGCCAAAGTATTGTATATAGATTTGGCTCAACGACTGAATAGGGAGAACATTAAGTCGATTGTCATTAAGAGTACCGTGAAGATATTTAAAACAATGTATATAATGATAGTTTTTAAAGTTTACTGAAGAGGCATGAAATGAAATTTATATGATTCTAAAGTATCTGTACTCTAAATATTCAAAAAAATAATTCATTTCTGTATGTGGTTGTTGAGTACTGTTGAAATAAAGTAATAATAAATATAAATATGTTTTAGAAAATCATTTCGATAACATGCATGGCCTTTAAATCCCTTTAACTTCCATGTACGAGGAGATATTACAAAATTAAATTATAGTACTCGTACTTACTTTCCCCAGCATTATCCAGCACAATTATCATAAAATATTATAATTTTTGTAACAAATTATTTGGGTTAAATGCGAATTGTTTTTTGTTAGGCTAAGCAAACCAAATAAAATATTCCATATTCAATTTATTCATTTTGAATTTTAGTCATGATTTCGCTCATTAAAGGAAAAACGGAAAATATATTCATATTATTTATGCTTTTTATAAGAATGCTAATGGGTCGGATTGAAAAGTAAGGGAAAAGGAATATTTTTGGAGACAAATTAAAATTGTTAGACTCCGTAATATCTATCTAATCTATCAAATCTAGTCAAAGTTATTATTATAAATACTGCCGCCAGCATTAATGCTTCATATTAAACTATTCATATTATTCATGAAAGAAAAACTAATTTAAAAAATTTGGAGGAAATTTTCACGAAATGAATTGCTAATTAAACTAAACTTATAAAAACAAAATCAGGATGATACCACAGGATTACAGAATATTATTACGCTAAATACGATTTTATTTGAATATGATCTGATAATAATTTAACACATACAGAGCTCTCTCTAACCTTTACAAAATTATTTAATATACCATAAATGATTATCAATTCAAAAGTAGGCATAAATATTTTACTCTAAATCTTATAATATGTTAACAGTATGTAGATTTACTAAAACAAAGTACCAAATGATACGTTATTTTATAGCTAAGAATTTTATCACTTACAGTTCCGCTAACATATGATCTAAAAGAATAAAATCGTTCATGGTTAAGCAAATATAAAACGAAACACAAAAAATTAAACTACACAATTCACAATCGATATACACTGAATTCACTTTCCAGACGATGTCTACATTCAAAATGATTCAAAGTGTAAACTGAACCAACAAAAATGATGTCAGACCACTGAAAACCGTTTATATGCACATTAACGCAACACACAGTACAATATTGGAACTTGCTAATTATCTTTACCGCGGTGAATTGTAATATAGGATAGAAGAATTGACCTTTAACAATTAATTGTTTTATGCAGTAATTAAACACAAAATAGTTACACGAGTATTTGCCATAAACATAATGAAGTTTAAAGTTAAATAATTCAAAGCAAAGGTAAAACGTATAGGCGTTTATATTACGTTAAGAAGACATACTACAACTGTTTTTACAATAAACGATATGAATATGAAACTGCAGGCAACATGACGTTGGACCAGCTGATTAAATATTCATTGTTTCAAAGCAAAGAGCTTGTGACCTGTAGATCAAAATATAAATTACTACTTGATAAATATTGCTTTTAAGATAACACTGCACGATTTAACATAAATTGTATATACCTAGTAGAAATATATATACGAATATACGAAGCGATAATAGCTCAGTTGGTAGTGTATGGACGCCGTGTCAAGGGACCTGGTTTCAAATCCACAGACAATGAGCTAGAAAACATTGTGATGAAACCATAGTATGGTGGTAGGGTTATTTCATATGCCTATACGCCACCCTCAAGCTGAAAATCTGTTGCCAAATACCTATAAGTGTATTCCGGGAGTTGCACTTGCAAGCTAATCTCTCCATTAGGCTTAGCATGACCATTATCTTGAGTCACATCACCACTTAATACCAAGTGAGATTGTTGCCATAAGGCTAAACTAAACCTATAAACTATGTAAAAAATATATTAACAAAACATGTAAAGAAAAG
Organism: Actias luna; assembly: GCA_039707435.1. Lineage (NCBI taxonomy): Eukaryota > Metazoa > Arthropoda > Insecta > Lepidoptera > Saturniidae > Actias > Actias luna. The sequence continues at coordinate 5,174,614 of JAZHAC010000008.1, read as the reverse complement.
AGATTACTACGACAAGCCAATGAGTAAGAAAGATGGCACAAATTTTGAAACACAACACTCGGTGTCAGCCCACTCTATATGCACGCTCATCAAAATAATGGCTATGAGCCAAAATTCGACTTTTAGGAAGCAGAGAGCAACTACACTGAGCACAATAACCTTTGCACAGGAATTAGCCCTATCTATGGATTCCGGTCGAGTAGAAAAGGGTGATAACCCTCATTTTGAAAAGTGATATATGTAAACAACGTCCACCGATCTTAAAAAAATTTAAAATTATATCATATTATTCCAAAAATCATCCGGACGGAAGGAATAATGTAGGTGCACATTCTAAAGTAAAAAATAAACCTAAGAAGAAAACCTAAGAATGCAATCAAATTTAAACTTTAGGTGTGTAACGAAACATTATAATATACATTAGCCAGAAATAAAATTAATACTATCTTAAATTTACCTGGAAGTAATCGACCGCATTTCGTCTATGGTAATTGGCTGCGTTTTGTAGCGTTCCTTGTCTCGTGTTTTCGACTTGGATGTTGACGGTTGATCTTTTTGTATAAAGCTATTAGTAAGAGCTTGTTCCATGCTCTTTATTCTTGATGCAATAGATGGGAAAGATTTACGAGTATTATCAACAGTATCATCTTGTTTCTCATGTGACCACAATTCGTGACGTGCATTGTTACTATTTTCATCTACTTGTAGTCGTCGGTTATTTAGTATTGAAAGTAATTCATTATTAACATCACCAACTAAACTTTTTGATCTAGGATTTGTTTTTGGCCGGAGGTTTCTGCGGCGGACCACAGCACTGGGATAACTTTCCCCCAGATCTGATTCCGGTGCGAGATTTAGTACACGTCGCGGAGCGGTCGCTATCACGTCGTTCGCGTCGCAACTGAAGTTCGTCACACAAACGTTTACATCGTTGTCCGCGCAAAACGAAAGCCGTGGGCGCGGTGATTGGCTGCGTTCCCTGGTCAAACTCGAACCTCTTTGCTTTAAAATAGGTCTGACTGTCGCTTCACACTCCGATCCTGAATGATCGGACGTCCGCGACCTGAGAAGCGACGGTCTACGGGAGCCTCTGTCATCTTCGCTTAAATCAAAACTAGATGTGTGTCCTTCGTCACTGGACAACTTTTTTGATGACTTTAAAATCGGTTTCTTGGGAAGATCTAATTCAAAATCGTCATGTTCCATCGATTTCTTCTTGAGTATGGGTTTTGGAGTTTCAGTATGTATTACAACAGGGCATGGGCGCTCTTCGGAAAAACTTTTTTTTTTAAGTATGGGTCTCACGGCCTCTTTTTCATCTTCGACTATCTCAGCACCGCCTGCAGCTGCTAACAAGACAGCTTGTGTGATCGATACATGAGAAGACGCGGTGCTACTACTAGAGCTAGAATTAGATTTTCGTTTTAATATCCCATGAGGTTCTGGTGAGCCGTGAGATAATTCATCATTATGTAGATCATCTTCTCTACTGATTTTTCTTTTTAGTATGCCATGTATATGTCCATCCGGCGACCGGTTTCTTACAACATCTTCTAAAGATGATCTTCTATTTTTTAAGATGGGTTTATTTGTTTCAGACGTACCATCATCGGCAAATGATACCTCAGGACTACAAGATCTTCTTCTAGCTACCTGTGATTCGTCTAAACTACGGCGTTTCTTAAGTATACCTTGTCTTTGTCGAGTGTCTGTACGACAATTCTGAGACTCCATAACGCTAGGAGAAAACGTTACTGGAGGAGATGCAATAGTATGATTCGACGAATTAGCTATAACAAGATCTTCATTAATTGATTTTCTTTTTAAAATAGACACAGGAACATGGCCACCGGATGTTGAGGTATTATCAAGACGGCGATTTTGACTAGAAGTATCAATATTGAGATCAGAAAACATTGCACTTTGCTTCTCAAAATCTATCAATCTCTGCGCCGCTGTATCAATATCTCTCAATCTTTCTGTTACACCTCTGTTAATTATCGGTTTATCATTTGTAAGACCATAATTATAAGAATGACTATTATTTTTTGGTTCTGATTTAGATGCAAATAAAGAGTCAAAACGTGATTGTGATGCGTCCATATTTAACTTATTATTAGTTAAGTTGTTCGATAATTTGTTTACTCTATCTAATGTATGTTTAGTCAGCGCAGCTAAGCTATCCATCTCCTGCGAAAGTCTAGAGTTACTTGTGTGTGGTCTAACAGTCTCATGGAGCGTAGACATCTTAGTAGTAGTAACCTTAGAATCTACTAGGCCACAAGCATTAGCATGTGATTTGTTATTTTCTTTTAGTGGTTTGCTACTTAATACATTTTTATGCGAAACAGTTTTATTATCGTTCGTTTTTTTCGAAGAATTATTTTCTAAACTAGTCAGTCTTTTCTTTGAATAATGATATTTTTCGCTAAGACTTTCACTATCTTTTTGAGCTCGATGTCTTCTATCGTTATGATTATTTTCTGTACCAATCTTCACTTTTTCGGGGCTCCTTAGAACAGTTCTACCTCTTGATGTCTCTATTTTTGATTTAATTTCGGTTCTCGAAGGTGAATCTTTCGTTAAGTCCGGCTTAACGGGTGAAGTCCGGTTATTTTTATCTAAAGGTTTCTTGGATAGCGGTATGCAACTAGGTTTTGTGGCAGTTTCAATACTCTTACGTCTATCTTGAGGTTTTTGAGCGGAAGAATTTGAAGATGAAGTTTTTAGTGAAGTTGATTTAATTCCAATAGCTAAATTAAAAGAAGATTTAGGAGATACTCTGGAAGACGGCAGAGAACTTTCAGTCTTGGGATGTACAGCTTCTGGGGTTCGGCGACATTTCGTTTTAGCGACGCTACCTAAAACAAAGAAAAAAAACATCTTTAGTAAAATACTCATAATTAAAATAATAATGTCAAAATTACAACAGGAGGTATATGAATATTACCATAGGTTTAAACAGAAACTGTTTACCAAACCTTTCAATTGTATGTTTAGGTTTTGTAAATCTGGCATGGGCACTAATGCGTTTGACTATATTCAAAATACTACTACATACTTTCATGTTTTTGGTACAGAAACCAAATAGCGTGTGTGGTCTTACATTATAATATACCGTATAGGTATAATAGTTTCAAAGTTATAAAAATATTAAGATTTATAAGCATTTAATCATAATCATAACAATATATGGGTATAATGAAATATTTACTTTAGTTTGTTATAGGTAATATAAAGCAAATGGTACAACAATTGTTAGGAAAGTTTTCACGTCATAGTTGTATTGCTTCATCTAAGCGACCTATACGCATACTACTGCGTATAGTATCGACATCGTTAAAATTTATGATATGTATAGTGTATAATACTAAATTCACTACTTATCTCATAATGTATATGATTATACCCAGTCCAATAATGAGAATAACGGGGGTATACGTTTTATTATCATCTCATCTAATTCCTATTTTCATAGTTACGTAATGACCACTCTCAGATCACATTTATGAACTAATCACGCCACAGTATAATTACCTGTATATACTGTAGTGAACGCCTTATTAATATTATAATATATACGTAAAATATAGTTACATAATTAAAATATAACTTTAGTCGCTAAAATATGTTATTATTATAAAAGTACAATTAGGTCTATGTAAAACATTGTCAAATTGGTTTTAAGACCATCGCCGTTATATCAATTAATGGTAAAGCAAAATAAATTGGATTCAAGACCTAGTAACCGAATATTAGAAACATGATAAATATTCAGAAAACGAACGCAATCCGGGCAAGTTAATCTGATATCAAATAGCCAGTATATAGTTACAAAACCCTATTTTAGATGTTCTAAAGAAGAGCTATGTAAACGCGAGCCTTTCAATTAGATTTACCCAAAAGTTAGACAATGCTCTACCAAGAACGAAATACCTTAATTGATCTCTATCTCCACCGAAAGTATGGTGAAAATTCGTGTTTTTTTTTGCGAAATTAAATTTTGGTTTATTCGATTTATCGTAAAAATGCGTTAATAAAATAGTCTGATAGATAATATATTGTTGTCAGCGGATTATTTACCATAATTTTAATTAACAATTAGAAAGACAATATTGAATTGACTTGAAGTGAAGGCGAAATGAAGTTGAATTGAACATGAGTTAAAATAAAATACAATGATATAAGACATTTTTTATAAAGTCGTCCATGAGACAGATGAGTTTATCTATTTATTTTTAATAAGACGTTCGACACTGATATATGAGACATTATCTTCTGTTTAAAATTTTAAAATAGTTAAGACTATTGTACCAAAAGTACATTTACATAGTATCTCAAACCAGGAATAGCAGAATGTCTGAAATTGAACCACCGCTGTTAAGAAAATGATCGAGATTTTTTTGTCTCTTTATGTTTATTAACATGACAATACACTTACGGGAATACATGATTAAAAAAATTATACAGATAATGTCATATTAATATACACTTTATTAAACATTTTTCAAATAAATACTTCCTGTAGTGAACTAGGTCACGTGAACGATGCCCTACAATTCCGCCCTAATTTACAGCAACTAACCGGTGATGTCACATCGCGTTACATTTTCCTAGTAATCCATTACTGAATAAATAAATAGTAATAAATTGCAGTTTGAATGAATGGAATAACACTAATGTATAGCGTAATGTTTTTACACAAATATATGAATAGTTACTTTCATACAACATTATTATACTAATTGCCTACCGTTGTTCGAGGCGTCTTCATTCGCTAAATTCATCGCGTTTCATATACTTTTACTGTCGCGTTATACTGTAAATTACATCAATGTTCATGGTGAAGCGGTATACTAAAAATATTATTAAAAACTACAATATATTTTATAAACACTACATAAATTTCATGAAATTATATCACCATACATAAGATATTTTATAAATAATACTGTCATTTGATAAAATATCTTCACTGGAGAATAAGATACATAATATTATAATGCTAAATCTAAAACCACGAAACTAGACATTTTCTCGGGTAGCGTTTCAAATCGTAAATCTAATTATCTTTCTAAGGAAAAATATATTCATAATATATTCAATTTGCTATGGTTTGTTTGTTTTCAATCTAATCCTCCTTTAACATTATTTATTTTGTTTTGTGTTAGTGCTTTTATTTTATTATCATTTCAGTTTCAAGTCTTGTGTTGTAGAATATTTTATAAAAATACAATTAACCGAATCAAATGACACGCAGTCTTATAACAACAAATTGTCTATCATACCAATAACAGTCCGGTGTTGGATTTGAACCCACAGTGCTGAGTGTGGTGGCAACGACACCAATCATTTTGTAACCCCGTATAACTAAGAATGCATTTTTCTAGAGTCGTGTTTGTCTAAATTCTGATGATTTTTATAATTGTTTAGAATCCTTTTTGATAGTGTTTCATTTTAAATGGTATAGCCTCAATAAATACGACCATAATCACTAATAAAAAAAACTTATTTACAAAAAAATATATAACTACTAAATAAAAAAACTAAATAGGTTCATAAACACAGGCAGAATTATACTGACTAATTTATTGTTCCTAATTTCTAAAATGAATAATTTAATTGTTCCTGTCACATACAATATGAACATTCTAATCACTGAGAAACTTAAACAACTTATGCTAATTTCAAAGGCGAATTCAAATGGACCTCAGTCATCAAGATAATGTGTAGCCAACACTTATTAAATACGAATAGTTAACATGCCGTTCCATTTCAAGATATTTCCAATTACTTATACAAAGTATAAATTGTTAACAATAACTATAATTAAATAATAGTTCACTTCGCATATTGTGCTTTTTTTAATTATGAATAAAACTTTTTTACCCTAACTAATTGTTTTAACTAGAACAACGTTTGCAATTTTCATTTAACAGCCTAATGAATAGGGAAACTCCTTGTTTGTATAGTTAATTAAATCAAATGTACTGCTGCTCTGTATACTATGTATATAATTAATATATTTTTATCTAACACCATTTAACGTTGTATTAATGTGATGAATTTATTATCAAATATCAATTCCTATCTAATATAAGCATTAAATAATTTGTAAAAAAAAAATATTTTTCTTAGAAAACATGATGTTTATATTAATTTCAAGTTTGAGTAAATTAACAATTCGAAAGATAGAAAAGTATTTTATTTTTTATGCGAAACCCAAGCCGAGTGTAATTAGACACCCCTTACAATTGAACTGAGTTGTTGATAGAAAACAAGATGCTTTAGAAGTTCTTTTAACGTTTTCTCAGTAACAACATATTGGTTATTTGAACATCTTAATTTAAATATTTTTTATACAAAAACATGAGGTTAGAAAAAAAGCAACATAAGTCTAAAGGATACAACTATTCACGCCGCTTGCACAGATAAAAGAAATTACAAAATGTAGATCACATTTTGAGCACACAGTATTTACCTACTTCTTATACGTATCTATTTTGTACACAAGTCTTAGTTATTTTCGGATCTATTTAACCAGTTTATATAAATAATTAATGTAATATACAAACAAGTTTGCCTGAGAGAAATTGGATTATCTTTTATTACTGTTTGGTATAGCTCATTAAATAGGGACTACTTAAAAAAAAATAGACCTAGTAACTGTAACATAAAATTTTGTTTGTTATTAGTGTTTGGAGTCGTACTTCATTTTTCATTTTTGTAGAACCAAGGCTAAGCTTTTGATTTAATGATAAAAAAATTAATATACGTTTTTAAGTTACTTTTCTATTTAAAAGACGATTTAAGAAGATTATCCGTATATTAACAAACGAGTGAATAATCATATACGACTACTAAGACATAAATTATGTCAAAAATAAGCCAATATATTATTCAGAAAACTATGAAATATTTAGAAATGATATAAAGTTATATCTGGAGTAAAACTGTCCGTTATGTTACGATATAAAATAACAAATAAATCAATGTTTATGCAATTTCCTTTTCTTTTGTAGGGAACTGATCTCGAATTAGCAAGAGGTATGGCAAAAGAATGAAGACAAATGGTCAATTTTACCGCCATGTCAGTGGCCTAGACAAAACAAAGAACAGCCGCTACGAGTCAATAAGGGCGAGGTATAAAGACTGCGAGGTCACCCCTCTTGCATATTAGAGAGAAGTGATGGGACTTAGCCACGAATTTAATAGCATACACGGTAAATATATACATCTTTGACCCTTGATGACCTATACTAATACACACAAAATAGAATAACAATATTGGTTGAAATATATTAAATCGTTAAAAACAAGTCATAATCAAGTAATAATATACTATACGCAATAATAGCAAATTACTTTTAGTCTCATTTGTATACTAACAAACTTGGTGATTCACTGATAGAAGATTAACCATAATTTATTAGTTCATAATGTTTTAATATTATTCATGTTATTTCTCAAACAGTATAATGTTACCTCTAAAAGTAATGTAATTGTTTAATATATGGCAACATTTTTTGAATATTTAAGGACAATCTCTTAACCTTGGAAAACTGTTTAACAACAGACTATATGACATCGTGAATGTAGAAAGTGAAGGTTTTATTTAATTTAATTAAAATATTAGTAACACGTATTAAGTATAAATTTTAGATTATTGCACTTTTCTTCATATAAACTTTATGCCAAATCTCAGACACCTCCGAGCACGTAATATTCTTAATATGAGATCCAAAGTTTTCGTTTGACGTATTTTATGTATATATTGATAAATACAATAAATGCATGCTATATTTTTGCATAAAAATACCAGTAATAATAAATACATAAATATTTTAAATAAAAAATAATAAGATACACGCCTATAATAATGAATAAATGGAATTGCATTGCTTATAACATGTAAATAATTTTATTACTCTTTCTTATGGTAGCAAGATTGTACAATTTCCAGGTTATAAAACAATTTCGGATTTCCTATAGCTTATAACTATAAACATATTCGTATGTTGTTTACAAGCATATAATAATAGGTGTGCGTGAAATTGGCATCTTTCCAAATGTTTAAATTACCCAATTACTCTATAGATATTACAGTTATAAATTATTATTCTATTAGGAGTGAATATTTATAACTGAACTATTATAAACTACAATTTATAAATAATTATACTAAAGTGAAAAGCAAGAAAGAAACTAAAATATCAAGGGATAAAAATGTACAAGATTTCGTATATTAAAATCACATTTGTAGATAAGAAATCCTGAAACGGTCGGCATTGTATTGGTTTTATAAAATCTAAAAATAGTTTGCAATTACAAGACTCTTTCTTTTCATCTTGGATTATAATTTGATGAAGAACTGTAAACAAAAGCATTTGTATGTATAACTTTTTATTTTAAAACCTGAGGACGAATAGATATGAATGTGCTATTGAAAAGGCGTTATTTACGTGAGGTAATTTCTGAAATTAATAATCTGTTTTTAAAAAGTTCTTCATGACAATAGCACCTTGCGAGTCTAATTATAGCTAAGAACCATCCAGGTGAATCTACAAGTACAATCCACAGACAAAACTTCATAAAAAAACTGAATTTTTGCATGTCTTCTTCATCGTATTGGCACAAATTGTATTGAAGAAATACATTGGTGCAGTGGTAAAAATAGTGACCACTCAGTGAAGTTGCAATCAGGACAGTCTGCCCAGGATGTACTGAACGTACTGCCTCTTGAGGCACTTTCATGAATCCAGTTTTACACATAAAAATATAAATTCAATTTAATGTCACTGCATTTAACGACAAACTCCCTAAAACGTTGAAATTATTTGAAATTAATTCACCTTGTTGTTTATACATTGATATGTTGCCTTCAGTTAACGACACTTCTGAATATCCCCATAAAATGCGTAGTCCCGTAAGCATCCGTATATTGAGTTACACTGTATATTCAAAGAGAAAAGACGAAACTACAATGTTTCGTTGGTAACCCACCAAGGCAATATTTATATAAAATATTGTTTTGAGAGGCAACCTAACCAGGGACCTGTTTCTAGATACGAAATAATTTATGTACAAGTTTTATCAGCGTCTCTTAAATTATTAGCAGCGTAGAGTCTAAGACCTGATAACAATTTATATTACAGAAAGGGCATTAAAACGAGAAATTCTAATTACCCGCGACCGGTTTCATTATAATATACCTAGTTAGCTCAATAAAATGTACATACAGTACTTGCGAACAGCGACATACGTGTGCAGTCTCATAAATGGTGTCCGTATGGGGAAAGCCACATACATAGGCGCACATAAAACGAACAGACTATAAAAAGGTTATAAAACGGAATGGATATAAACCCGCCGCGAGTCGTACTCTTCGCACCGGGTATAGCAGAAATGAACGAAACAATGATAAAAATTATTATTATTCAGGAATACTATTTCCAGTAGAAACAGAAATTTTAGTCGTCACAAACTGGGAACTCATTTAACCAAACAATAAAACTTCATCATTTTATTATGTATTTATGATAAAGCAATCATAACAATACTCTACCTCAGCGAGCGGTTTGCCGGTAAAAGTTCAAAAACTAAAACCATTATGCCTACTTTTCAAAAAACAAATCTAATTAAAAAAAAATTGAAAAACTTCTTATATGACATACTGCTTAACGAAAAATTTTAAAATGCAGCAATATTTACAAAATAACCGGAATATTGATACGCTCTATAATAGCCACTCCCAAAGGTAGAACAATGTCCCTATTATTTATCTAACTATAATATTATAATTGCGAAAGTGAGTTTGTTTGTTGTTACGCGTACACGCCTGACCCCCTGAATCGGTTATGATGAATTTTGTTACCTATAGATAGATAGATGGGACCTTCGAGACGGTGATAGGCCACTTTTTCTCACATAAAACTTATTGGAAGTAGGGTAAAGAGATGGATAAACTTTGTATGAAACCGTTTATTGCGTCATCCGATATGTTTGACACAATCACTATTAATGCGAGCGAACCCAGGAGTAAAAGCTAGTACTGTATTAAATATTCTGAGATAGTATTTATTTTATTTTATTATAATTGTCTGGTTCGTATCTATCTCAAGTGTCATCTCCAGTTTTGTCTTACCGTTATTATTCATATTCTTAGATGATTCTTTCAAAGTGTAAACATGTTGAATAAGAGAGTTTATGAGTATGATAAAAAGTTTAATTACTGCACGTGAAAAAAGCTGATGAAAGGGATTTTTTCAACTTCTATTTCACCATTTCAAAAATACCTTTATACATAAGGAATAATTTGCTATTGTCACTGGGTAACATTTAACATAGTTGTTAAAAAATATATTTTTTAATTAGACTGTAATATTTTAAAGTTCCATGTAACAAAAAATCAGTCGATAACTTTCGATGTAAAAAGCTGAGGGCGTAGTTCGAGTTTACTATATTTATAAGTACCATTTAGCCACTACACGGTAAACTGAAGTGATATATTATTTAAAACCATTGACTGGTATGAACACATTTACAGATAAACTCGATAAAAGCTAGTTTAGTAGTCAATAATACAAAAAATATATTAGGTGCATATATAACGCAAACAAAAATTCGTATCACATAAATAATAATAAAAAGGAAATTCTACATGAGTCTAGTTTCGTAATTCAATTAACACTAACAATTAATATATAACAAATAAAACGATTTAAAAACGTATTGTTATTTTTATAGGTAAACTAGGTTTCTAGTGCAACAATATATACAACAAGAGACCTGTCTATTTGACAGACAAATCAGAGTAAACAAAACAATACTTACGTGTGTATATTATATAAACATACTGTGATGATTTATTCAGATAAAAAGACCCAATTACGTAACCATGCCTCCAACTCTCCGATTGACTCATTGTTATTCCTATAAAAATAGAACCGGTATACAAAATAAACAATTTCCTTGAATAATAATGCTCTATTTACTTTACTGCTTTATGGAAAATGACCCTTGTATTTTGTTTCAAAGTGAATAATGAATTCCACAAATAAAATTAGAAAATGTTGCGATTGAAAATTAAGTAATCTCTCTCATAGTACTGTGTTCCTATAAGACACATAAAGAGTTAGTTATTACAGGAAAGTAGAATAGTTTCTATTATAAACAAGTTAAGAGAACAAAGTCACATAATGAAGCTTTGTATTATAAGTGTTTAATATGCTTATATAAAGTGCTACATTTATAAAAATACATAATTACATGAAACAGACAAAATACGTAATTTTCTACATTCATGCTACTTAACAAGGAATATTAACAAGAAGAAAAAGAATATTAACAAGGAATTTAATTTCAAGACACTTGAAACGATGATAGTTCAACTGGTAGTGTGCACGGACTACACGTTAATGGACGTGCATGACCAAATCATAGCATAGTGATAGGTCTCTTTCTAATGCCAGCCTGGGAAGCTACCAGCCTCAAATTCAAAGTTTCCCCCAAATACCTATAGCTGTGTTCCGGCATTTGTACTTTAGAGCCAGACTCTCCACTAGGCTTAGCGTGTGCACCCTTTGGGGCAACATCGTCACGTCACATCGGGTGAGATTTTGATCATAATGGTACCAAACCTATGAAGTATAAATAAACCATACTTTTCTTTAAGTGTCTATCAATAACTATAAATTCAGAGAACATTAAGTTTTGATATCTTGTACTCTGAATCATATTATAAATCGAACTTTTCTTGTTCTAGCTATTCGCGATAGGCAAGAAGCCGTCAGACCAGACCCTTGAACTTTAATCAAATTTCATGTCTGTCTGGTCACGTACACGACAAATGTCTGCAAAATCTAATGGACTATGTACGACAAAATAGAAATCTAATTTAAGAAACAAGCTTTTTAATATTGTCTTTCGGTTTACTAGAAAACAGATCTAAAAAGTAAAAATTGTAGAACAAGTTTTATTACCTGCACGTAATACATATACACAATTTGTGTATTAAAGATTAAAAAATTAAAGAGATTATAAAAGATTTATTAAATAGAGAAGTACTTAAATAAAAACGAAAGTATTATTCTTTTTAAGCAAAGAAAAATCATATATTTAATCTTATAAACGTTTATTACTTTGCATTGGACATTTTTTACAACGGTTTCTTTTTTATTATTAATTATTCATCCTTTACTTTCCACTACTTGTGTCCGCGACTTCGTTAACTTGAACTAAAAATTATTACATAATTTAATTTCTGAATATTATTTACTAGATTGTACCTACAGCTTCACTCACATTAATATTGCTTTTGTCAAACAAATCGGATGAGGGAATAAAAAGTTTCATACAAAGATTATCCCTCTCATTACCCAACTTCCAAGAAATTTTTCGCGAGAAAAAGTAGCCTGTCACCGTCTTGAGGTTTACATCTTTCTCTATACTCAAATTCAACATAATCGATTCAGCGGTTTAGGCGTGAATGCGTAAGTAACAAACAAACTCACTTTCGCATATATAATATTAATAAAGATGTCTAAATAAATAAATCAAGCAACAAACTAAAAAGTCATCACTCTACAAAACGGCACAAAAGAATAACATAGTTAAAAAATTACAATAACAGAGATCACACAGTATCCGGACAACTAATATATCATTATTTATTCCTTAAGAGGTGACAGCGTGATACTATTTCTTAATGTTTATACTCAGGGCACAGGGTAGACAATCTAGCATCGGCTTAACGACCCCAATGGCTCGAGGTCGCGGAATAGTTGCTCGTCCCAGCGAACATCAACCTCTCGATATGATAATACAAGAATTCACTACAAAGACATACAAATCACTTGAAAGATTTAAGAGCATCTTTTATCAAGCTACTAATTAGCTAGTAGAAAATACCAAAATTGCGAACACAAAATTATATTGTACCAAATACATTTTGCTAACGTACGTAGTTAAATATGTAATATCTCGAAATAGTTTTTTTTTCCATTAATGTTAATAATATTTTTATATCACTATGCCAGCGACTTCGTTCGCGTGGAACTAAAGATTATTTAATCGTTTTTGCCAGTTTTTGTAACTTTTTTTACAACAGCTTTTCTCCTATTGTAGCCTGTAGCTGTGGCAGTGTAATATTAAATAATAGCCTAAAGCCTTCCTCAATTGTTGATTGAGTTATCAAATACAAAACAGTTTTTTGAAATATGCCTTGTAGTTCCTAAACTTAGCGCGTTCAAACAAGCAAAGTTTTCCGCTTTGTAATATTAATATAGATATAAAATACCTTTTACGGTAAAATAACATAGCTTAATATTGTTTTAAATTTATATTAACATTTATTTAAGCATAATATTCTATTAAATGATACCTAGACAAAATTATTGTATAGCACCTGCTGGTAGGTACGGTAAAGTCGACAAAAAACTGTAACCATTGCATTGGTGACAGATTTCATCGGCAGCCATAGCGACCTACTTAAATACCTCTCCACGCTTCATTTGAAGGACTCAAAATCATAATACACGAAAACACGATGAATATTTTATTAAACATAAAAATAAAAATCATATTATATATATGTACGAGTATAAACCAGTCAAAAAGTTAATACATACTTATTAGACATCCAATTAATAGACGTTTTTATTATTACTATTATACATTATCCATATTACAAAGCCCTAAAATATGTGCTCACTGAAAATAGCATGGTGATGATATCTTTCAATGTAAAATCAAATCAAAACGAACAATGGAAACAGAATAGCACAGAAATGAGCAGTACTGCTATAAATTAATTGAAATATTCCTCAGTATATAAAGCAAATTTGACCAGTAAAAGACAAATGCAATAATAAATATCAATATAAAATTACCGTTCAACCTCACAGTTACGCTCGGATCCTCAACCCATTATGATTCCAGTCAATTCTAATAAGCACCAGACAATAACGTAGTGCTTTGACCTTGAATACGTATAATGTTAACTTTATCTGAGAAAAATATTTTATAATATTTAGCAAGTCGACGACCGAGACATTATTATACAAATTTTAAGCTATCATCAAATTTAGAACTTTTGATGGAGGCATATTTTACTTAAAATATTTTAAAATTTCGCCTTTAAGTTATGGTTCAACCATTTTTTATTGTATTGAATATTAGCTGTGCAATGATACGAGAATGGTAAAGAGAATCGCATCACGGCGCACTTATTTACTCTCTACAGCGCACCAGGGCACACTTTGGGAACCCCTGAACTAGCTAATGGAATCTAAGCAGCTTTAATTCTCGAGTCCTGGTATTTGTTATAGTAATGTACCTTGTGTTTACATCAAATATTTATCAACCGTTGTACCGCCTACAAGAAAGAGAAAATAATGAATGAGAAGTTAGACCCGACCGCACTCCGTTTACTTCTGGATAGCATGTATTTTTCGTATTTCATATGTGCAGAACCTAAATGTATATAACTGTTAGAGGTTACCTAGACTTAGTTATTTATACTTATACATACAAACTAATTTTTTGATAGTTTATAGGTTTAGCGTTACGGTCGCAAGCTCACCTGGTGTTAAGTGATGTTGTGGCTCAAGATGGTGGACATGCTAAGCCTAGTGGAGGGACTGGCTGTCAAGTGCAACTGCCGGAACAAAACTATAGGTATTTGGCGACAGATTTTCAACTGGAGGATGTTAGATAAATCCCTAGCACCATGCTATGGTGTACGTATCACGATGTTTTCCTTCACCGTAAGCTCAAGCTCATTGCAGGTGTATTTGAACGCATGTCCCTTGGCGCGGCGTCCGTATATTGTTATCAGTGCATCGACAGAGCAAAATGGTAATAGTGCAAAAAAGGGAAAAAGCTTCTATTGAGAGGTAGACGTGTACAAATTTTAACAAAATTAAGTGTAGGATTGCTGTTGATTTTATTTTCATAGCGTAATGTTAGAGCAAACAGTGCAACGTCCCTATTGCGGTACCTACTCTTAATGTTCGGATATTACGGACCGGTTTGCTAAGCCGAGTATAATACACAAGTAGTGCGGTATCAAATGTACTAATATCATATGGGTATACAGCAACGAAGCATTCCAAGTTAAGAAGTATGTTCTTAGATTATATTAATTTTTATCTTCATAGATTTAGCGTTTGAATCAATTTTATAGACAGTAAACGGAATCTTTATCTATATTAATATTATAAAGCGGAAAAGTTCGATGTTTCAACGCGCTAATCTTAGGAACTACCAGTCAAATTACAAAAAAATATTTTGTTTTATTTTATAGAGCAATAATTTAGGAAGGCTTTAGGTTATTTAACATCACGCTACCACCAATATGAGCAAGGCTGTATTGTAAAAAGATACAAAAACGGGCAAAAATATTAAATATTTTTTAGTTACACGCGATCGAAGTCACAGGTACAGTAACCTATAAAGGGACGGGGTATCAAGTGCAGCTGCCAAAATACATCTATAAATGTGCTTGGCAACAGATTTTCAAATTAATGATGATAGTTAAGTAAGTATTAAGCTGCCCTACAACCAGGCTATAATTATATAATGTTTTCTATCACCGAAAGATAGGTTCATATTTATATACAAAGCCACATTGGACAACGCGGTGTCCGAAATCTAAGCCGTTATTGCGTCATAAAGTGTAATACAAATAAGTATAGTAAAATCGTTATTATTATTGAGAAATAGCAAAGTAATTTACTGCTACTGCACCTTGACATTTCACTTCATTTGTCATTAAATTTAAGAAAGGTATACCAAGCATTTGATATACGCTAAAAATATAACGACTCTGAGAGTATCATCCACAGCAGCACATAATAAAACACAATAATTAGAATACGCATATTCCGTTTAACACAAAGTTTTTAGACAAACAGATAAAAGGAATTAAGAAGATCCGAAATTTATATTTAAGTTGAACATTTTAATATCTGTTTTGTTGTAATTTAATCACCGACATTATTAATATAAACTGCTTAATGAGCTTAAACACACTAATAAGTATCCCGATAGAGAAACTTTTTAAGCGGATTAACATGACTAAGAGATTTTTATATTATGATTAAAGAAAGTAAAATGGAACTTTAAATGCAAGATATAATGGTAAATTTAGCCTTCATTAAAACTAATGGAATCCCATCAATTATTTTATAGTATGAGGATATAATCTTTCATATGGCTTATTGGTCAAAATCTCACATAAACTCTAGTGATAATATGACCTAAACAGTAACGTGCTGAAAAATAGTAGAAGAATAGGCTTTCAAGTCCAGTTGCCGCAACAGATCCGTCAGTATGCTTGGCGACATATTTTAAACTTGAATATGATAGCTAATCGGGCCGATACTTTAAAATATCCTATCAGCATGCTACGGGTTTCATCATGATATTTTGCTTCATAAAAAGCTCAGGCTTATCGCAGAAGTTTGATCTGACGTCCACTGGCAAGATGTTAGTAAAGATTTTTATGAGTTAAAAAGACAAAGTGAAAGAAGTAAAAACTACAGATAGAATCCTAAGAAACCCCTTTAGTTAAATCGATCACAAGTTTTTAATTTCATGACGCAGTGCGAATACAATTGAAACATGCGCGAGTTCTAATATCAGGGAATGGAGTACTTGTAACAATAGGTTATTACATAAAACTTTTCTCCCTTCGAACGAAAACAAAATAAATACAACACATATGAATCGGACAGTCCATAAAAGTGTATTGTTCGAAATCCGACTAACAAAATATTTACACGTTCGTCATGTACCATGTTTTTTATTTACGTCATTCTACTAACCGGTCCTCGTTGACTATACATTTATTATAATAGGATTTACTCACACAATCCACGATAGTATTGACAAAAGAAAGCGACAAATTCATTTCAAATTGCTTATAACTGTAACGTGACCTTATTATATTTATAAAATTTATCGTTATGAAGTTGCTTCCTTGCAAATTCTACATTTATAACACAAACATATTCCCGTGACGTTAAAAATGGTTTATTAAGGAGTTGTTGGATTAAATTATGATTGTCGCTCTCATAAACATCATTTACCTGAATTCTTTGTTATCCAAAATATACGCAATAATTACTAATCAACAAATTATAAACTTTTTATGAATAATAAAGTTATTATTACACATTATTGTTCAACCGTATTCGTAAATAATACCTTGATACCTCTTCCTTGCTAGCGTATGACTTATACTTTAATAATAAGTTTTTGCATAGGTCAGGTATTGTCCTTGGATGGACAAGACGCACCAATTTTACATTTATATTTCTTACTATTGAATAATACCAATGCATAAAAAATATATTAGAATTAAACGTCAATACATTATTTTTAAAACAAAAGATTTTAAGTATAGAGGCTACTCTTTATTAGGACTTCAATAAGTGCGTAAAAAATTCAGTTAAGTTTAGCTACGATAATAGCTTAATTTATAGTCATATTTTAGTCCTAACCGAATTCATTTTATTTTAAGAGAGCTCTTCAGTAAAGTTTGTATTAATTAGTAAGTAACTTGATATTTACTTTCAACCTTATAATTTAACACAAGCATCGAACTTACTAATAGATGTACTTTAAATATCAATTTAAAATTAAAATAGGCAATTAATTCAGCGTAATAAAAGGTTTACAAAATTGTATCGTTAAATTACATTTCTGTATCATTATTTACAAATAAAATTAGTGTTTTATTTAATAAAATGATCTATACAAAATTAAAAACACTGTTACACTTCAATAAAATTTTATATTTGAACCACACCAACGAGTACTATTACGTTCTCGAAATGAAATTACTGGTTACACAAATATTTGTAACCCGTAAAAAGTGGATTGAACAAAGTCTGGAAGACGAGAAGTTTGTCTTTTTACGTCAAAGTATATTTACTCAAAAGTGGAAAATTTGAGATAAAGAAAAAACTATTCTGTTTTAATTACAAAGTAGCCAGATCTTTTTACTCTACTGATGACCTCCATTACAGTACTTTCACTTCTCTCTTAATATTGATTCAACATAGCTATAAACATGTATCCAAACCCTCGTCAATAAAACAATTAATTCACTGTATATGGGTCAGTGAATTTATGAATGTGTCTGCGAGCATTAAATACACAAAGCAGTTTTGAAACTAACACTCGGAACCGACCACCCATTACTTAATTCCTGAAACTTGTAGTTCTAGCCTTTATACAAAGTAAAGCAGTGCATCTTCTACGAATCTAGAACAGATCATTCCATATAAGCAGTGAATAGACGGATGCCGTTAAATCAAGTTCCACTTTACAACGTGAAGATGAAACTAGGCAGGTAAACCAACAATTAGCAGTCAAAGAATTTCTTTGTCGAACCATAAGTAGCTGTTGATAAGGCAATGGTACAAGGCTGAGTAAGTTTTTCCAAGTTGAGCGCTTTTACATTGTTGCAAATCACTTGTACCTAATCCATTTTTTTTTTAATCCCAAATACAGTACAGTCTAAAGACAACAACCAGCACCGAGATATTAAGAGACCATCGAATGTCATCACCACCATAAATGTCCTCATACCTTTCAATAACTGGATGTACATTGGCTCATCCCAAAACATAATAATAAAAACAAATAAAAACAAAGAAATATGATGAATTTACTACCACATGAAATATCACCCTACGTACCTACGTACCTATGTACAAAAACATGTACCGATATTTTTACTAATATTTTAAGTGTCAAAGTGAGTTTGTTTGTTTGTAAACATAAATGGGGCTACAGAGATGGTGATTGTCTACTTTTTCTGGCGAAAACCTTATTGGAAATAGGGTGAAGAGAGGGATAAACTTTGTATGACACTTTTTATTGCGTTATTTGATTTGTTTGTTATAATTAATATTAACACAAGCGAAGTCGCACGTAAAATCTAGTAATAAAATAAATTGAATATTATAGGAATAATAAACGTTATATTACTATATAATTAAAAACCTATAACTTAGGTTTTTTTGTCACACAAAGTATAATACAATCACAGGTACTTCTTACCACAAAAAATTACCTTATCCAGCATTTAAATAATTGATATTTATAATTTATTCGTGAATATTTTTATTACTAGATGGAAAAGCAATTTTATTTCTTAGTAACAGTGTAAAATATTGTATGAATATAAAATCACATTAACACGCCAGTATAACAATAACATTGGAATAAATTTAAGTAATCGTATTGTTACAATACATAAAGACCCGGTTTTCTCCTTGAAAATAATAATTATTGTTGCCAACATAGAAAACTTATTCCTTTCAAAGTTCCCTGACAAAGCATCAACAGGTCTTCAGTCGAAGTCGAACAACGTCGGTTACAATATCACGACTCTTAATTATAAGTTTTTACTTAGTACTAAATGTTAATAAATAAAGAATTACATTATGAGAAACCTCTTTCATTAGCTCTTTAATTTACTTGTTTAAAATATAAGAAAACATTTTCGACTCAATAATGTAGATATAATCATTAAGAGTTTTTTCATACTTCATCATACTGATATTATAAATGCGAAAGTGAGTTTGTTTGCTTATTACGCTTTCACGTCTAAACCGTTGAGTCGATTATGATGAATTTTGGATAGAGATAGATGGGAACCTGGAGACGGTGATAGGCTATTTTTTCTCGCGAAAACTTATTGAAAGTTGGGTAAACAGATGGGTAAACTTTGTATGAAACTTTTTATTGCGTCATCCGATTTGTTTAGTTAATAATAATAATAATTATCGAGATATTTTTCACTAAGAAAATAATAAACGCGATGAAGTTTTGTTAAAATTTCGTAGAAAATGTGATGTTTTTGAGTAGTGGTAGTATTTAATCTAACTTTTCCTGATAATATATAAGTAACTAAATATTATCGAAAGATGAATGCGTTCTTTGTAAACGATTTACAGAGGTACATTAATTAAGATTATAACAAACTTGCAAGCTCCATAAAAGATTGTGGTACAGAATATCTCGCAATAAATTAAGAATCTAAATATACGTGAGCAATACATTGTATTCAACTTGTCAGTCAAGATAATAATGAACGTTTATTCTAAAAGCAGTTCTGTTATTACTTTGTTTACATTTGTCTTATCGAGAAAATAATCTTAGGTATCATCGCCACAACCAATATTTTCCAAAGCATGATATGATGATAC
Organism: Actias luna; assembly: GCA_039707435.1. Lineage (NCBI taxonomy): Eukaryota > Metazoa > Arthropoda > Insecta > Lepidoptera > Saturniidae > Actias > Actias luna. The sequence goes on along the minus strand of JAZHAC010000008.1, from coordinate 5,154,392 downwards.
ACTTTGGGCATCAATTTTCTCCCAAATGTTGCCATTTTTTTATATTATTTTGTATTTATTAAACGACATATATATTCGCCTCGCCTATGAAAGCTTCTTACTTCCCTGGACGGTCACATTTATTTCTATTCGATCCACATATGTCAGTGTCACGCATTCAGTTTCATTACTCATACATTCCACGTATCCAAATCTAATGAGCATGTATTCCTTTAAACATATTATATAGATGATTAGTAACAGCTACAGCAACAGCCCTCGGCTTCGCTCGCTTTATTATAGATTTTGTAAAATTAAATATTCAATCTAATTATAAAGAACAGTACTTTTCTCTGGATGAAAGATGGTTGTACAATACGTTGGCATTACATCATTAACAACGTGTAATCAAAATTTTAAGATGTTCGATTGAGTAACTAAAGTGTGAAAATCTATAAAAATATACTCACATTAACATTAATAATATTAATAAGGACTATTTTTTGCAAAGCAATCATTTTATTTGCGTTTTTATTCCTAACACGATCTGAATACATTTTACTTTCAAATTTCTTTTGATGACAGCTTCAAATGTGTATGAACTCAGGATTACAAATACCTTATGTGGCGCTAGCTACCCAATGCAATATTTACCTGTCTTAAATATTATTCCAGTGTATACACTTTTACGTAAATAAGTCAATTACCCATACTGTTGTAAATAATACGTGGTATAACGATATATACTTAAAACTGGCATGTCTTTGTTCGCACCTCATTCTGTTATGTAACATTTATTGCAGAAGTTCGTATTATTATTATATATTTTTTCATTACCTCATGTTCAAACATGTGAGAATAATCTCCAACGTAAGAGTAAAATTTCCAATGGAATTGTAGAATGTTCCGAAATCTCATCTAAAGTTAGTTTTTTATACTTTATAGTTTAGCGTTTCACCACTTTCTCACCTGATATTAAGATCATAGTCACTCTGAGTCTAGGGGCTCGCTCTCAATTGCAACTGCCGGAACACATCCATAGGTATATGGCAACAGATTTTCAATTTGAGAGTGGAAGTTAGCTAAACAGGCTTAGAAAAGACCATGCTAAATTCAATAAGAATATTTTCCTTAACCCAAAGTTCAAGTTTGCTGCAGGGATTCGACCTTAAGCCTTTCGTCGCGATATGTCCGTACAATGTTACCACTGAGCTATCATTGCTTCATGCCTTTATTTTTACTTAACAAGCGCACTAATGAAGAAAAACTGTTAAATATACTACCGATTCCAAAGTTCTGTATGGATTGCATAACAACAAAATGCAATTATGATCCGAACCGGCAGGTAGGTCACCTATGATGATGCATTTATTTATTTAGCACAGATGTCTCTAAGCTAAGACCTATTTTAAATACAAATTCTTTAATGTAATTATTTTCTGATTTATAATTCTTCTTTTTCTTCTTTATTTTTCTTTAACCGTTTGTTTTTATTTCTATTTGATTAAACTTTTGTAATTAACCACAACCACTTCGTAACGCAAGAGTATTTGAAATGTATCCTAATAAAAAATACAAATAAGCATTTGATGTAGAGCCGTCACTTAGTCGGTGGAAAAACATATCTATTTAAGAACTATTAAACAATTATACTATCTGCATAACCTTTTATAAATCTCGACATTAAAATTGTTTTAATGAGGTCATACCTCTTTACGAAGTAACGTATAAAACCACGTCTCCGCTAAAGAAGGTTGTAAAATATCGTTACAAAGAAACAGTCGCAGTGTCCACTGAGTGCGTTGGCTTCAGGAATTAAGTATGTTCGAATTTAAAGTGCAGCTGGTCTTGCAAAATACTTCAAATGAAAGTAAAAGCATTTCCTTAGCTAGCAAATCATTCTTAAAATTTACCGTTCAGTATATCTAGCCTTTTCAGGAAAACGTCGTCAGCGACAATTTGCATTATTTAGGTGCCGAGAGTTTTTCATTCCTAATTAAAAACGAATTATGATATTTTTATAAAATAATATGACTTGTCCTTAATTAATTACTAATCTATTGAAATATTGGCTACTGTACTACTAATTTCTATTTAATAAGATAATTTTTAGGAGGTTTCAATAAAAAAAAAACATTATTATGATTTATGTCGACTCGATGTATTAATTTATAAAACTAGTAAATATATTTTATACGCTTGTATATCATATTTTATCAATATAATGAAATAAGAGCTTATGATTAACCGATCTGATAACAACGAACATTTATATAATGCTCATTTCGGTCCAGTTTTAAAGTTATCTAACATAAAATATAGTCAAATGAATATGTATACTCGTAGCCGGATGAGGTTTATCTAAAAATAAAAGCGAGTTGAGATCAGTTTCCTTCACTTCGTATTAATTGCACGCCATTGCGTCTGATACGTTCCTATACCTTTTTTTAATCTGGAATTAAATTAACATACATTGTATAGACAATTAAGTTCAAGAAATCATAAGCAATGGTTTTCATAACATTTAAAAATCATTGGAGGCAGCATATTAAATAATAATTGCGATACTAGATTCACATCAAATAGCATACTATAAGACCTAGCGATAGCCAAAGATCATCTGAAACTGGTAAGTCTAGAACAGCCATACTCAACCTTTTCTATATGGGTCACAAACATGTGTTAATCAGTGTCGCGGCCGAAAACAAATAATATTTAGGTAATGATTTTATTATCACGGACCCGCGTCGCCCCAGGAAGGCGACAGGTGGCCGTGGGATTTTAGTGGGTATTCCTGGCGCTTAGCGCTGGGTGAGTCCCACATACCCTTCTCAGTCCCCCCGGGCTTGGGAGGGGATGCATAAATACATTTCCCCACGATAAAAAAAAGGTTGTATAGGTCCCTAGTGTAATTAAATAAACTAATTAAATTAAAAACAGGTGGGCCAACTACAAAAGCCTGGCGGGCCGCAGGCTGACTTACTCAAGCGGGTCAAGAAGGACAATATTTTGCACAGGAGTTCCATGTATATTCTATTTGAGCAGGATTTTAAAAAATTCATGCTTAAGGAAATTAAGATGATGAGATCATAATACTGTGTATATTAAACGTAAAGATTTACGTCAGCATAGATTTATAAAACATTATTACAAATACAATATATTGTAGCAGACCATATACTTACAAAAATGATGTTTCAATGTTAACATACACGTATACATTTGAAACGAAACAATTAATTCTCATGAGCCGAAAAATTAATATAAATAAACATTAATAATTAAAATATTTTCATTGTATTTTATATATTAGCGTTATGGCCACAATGTCATCTGGTTTCAAGTGACGTTCTGGCCCAAGATGTTGGACACGCTAAGCCTAATGGAGAGACTAGCTCTAAAGTGCAACCGCCAGAACACACATAATAACACACATAAGAATATAGGTAATTTTCAACTTGCATTCGCATCCATCCAATGCGAATTAGCCAGATAAGCATTAGAAAAACCTAAAATTTATATTATTAATGATTGAAGTGGATAATAATCAAGGTTGATTTTTTTAATAAACAATTCTTATTTTAGTATATATAGGCAAAATATGTTCTTTTAAAATAATGAAATAATTTATTGTATTAACTCGAGCGACTTTAATACCCCATTAGCGGGAGAATTTCAAGCTGCACTTGATTTACTAACATGCAAATTTACCACAGCAATAATCCGATCTAGAATATCCAAGTTTGTATGTGCATTTACGTTAAGCATTTACTATGTTTATAACCTAATTATTATTAATATATATAAGAGAGCTTGAACAATGGATTTAATAAACTTAATATTTTTATGGGTATAGAGACAAATATGAAAACTGGAATGTAATTGGTGCTTATATCACCATTCAAATCGTACAAGTACACCTTACATAATAGACGTACTTGTTCTCAAGTGATGCTACCTTTTCTCATAGTAATTTACTTAAGCCATGACTATACTAAAAGTCAATCATTAATTAGAAATTACCTGATGAATATGATTGTTAAATCAAATTCTGCATAAATCGTTCACGCCAAACAAAACACATCTACAACAGAACCAATATATTTAAACATCCATTTTGGTATGAAAAAAGGGCGACATATCAAATATAGGTGACGCTTCACAATATAACGTTATAAATTATTTGTCGAGTAAAATACTGCGCGCTATATTACCATACATTTTTAATCCCCGATTCGACCTTATACACGAAGGTTTTATCAATTTTAAATGTAATTTACTGGAATCGTAATAAGTATATCAATCACCGGAGAAAGTGCTTATTTAGTAAAAGTCGGAAAGTCTTACGGTAAATCTGTCTTATTTATGCGGTATAGGTTTAACGTTAGATATAACTACAATTTCACCGAATGTTAAATGACGGTGTTGCCCAAGATGGAGTACATGCTAAACCAAGTAGAGGGATTTGCTCTCAAATGTAGGAACACAATTATAAGTATTTTACGATGATTTTCAAAAACCGAGGATGGTAACAAGCCTGGCGGGCATTAGAAAAAGCACTAACACTGTGGTTTCCTCAAGATGTGTTCCTTCACCAGAAACTCAGGCTGATTACAGGTGGATTCAAACTCACCTCTTTCGATGCCGCCTTCGCAAACACTACCAACTGATCTATCATCGCTTCAAAATCACTTTCACGAAACAATTTTCCCTGGTTATTTATTGTGGCTTACTTGGTATTTCTTGCTTTACTTTTACTAGTGAAATTTTTATACTTGTTTCGCAATATGACTTGTGCATGCAATAGATTCTTTCCATGGTTTCCATCATCATTAGATAGATTATTTTCCATCTTTCTTAGCAGAAACAAAATTTGCCACCTATTTTGTAGTCATGTAATATTCATTAATTAATATTCGATGTGATCTACCACTAAAGTTTAGGCGCGATTCCACAAGTCCTGCTGTTCATTCGTTATCAAACATATGAACTAAACATATATTCAATATTCACTTGGATATTGAAACCTCAAAACACTTAAATCTATAATCCTATCCAAAGTTAGACAAACGAATTCCATAATATATCACAGTCCGTTCTTAGTTTATGATAATGTTTCCTAAGACGGTTGAATCCTTTGATCTAATTTGTAAAATAATTATCAACCCTTTTCCAATAAAGTTCAGTTCGATGTTCCACAGACACTTTTTTATTGGTTCAGTTAATAAATGCGCAAATAAATATACTGTAGATAAGGACGATTTTTATAATATTAACTATAAGTCAACATAAATATATTCACCTTTATTGTCTTACTAAAATTGTTAGTGTTCTCGGAAAAATTTAGTTTAGCAGTACTAAGTCCCGTGTATTCGTGATTTTGAGAATTGAGAATGTCTAATCATAAAGTATATACAGTCTTAGAGTGATTACGTCACCAGACTATCCATTTTTAATATGTTTGGTGCAATCAACATTAGAATGCACGAACGTTGTTGAATAGACGATCATAAAACAAAAACTTGGCTTTGCAATTGGCAGCTAAATGCATGTGCTATTATTAACCTGCTCTCATTACCATTGTAAAATAAATAATACCTTCCTCAATTCATTAATTTCTATTAGTTGTATCAAAACCAAAATAGTTTAATATAGATACTAATTAATACATTATAAGATAAGCATGGGTAATAAGATGTTTTGAACTATACTTCTAAACTTGCCAAAAGTCTAAATTTATTTTAATCCTAAATAATCCTCCAGGCCGGCGATTCTCTATACCCTAATACTATTTGACTGATAATCTCATTGTTTATACATACAATAACAATACAAAAAAGAAAATGACGGAAATATACAATAAAATATTTTATATAAATCTAAATCAATAACAATATATTTATATAAAAAAAGTTTTTAAGACAGAGTCTTCCATTATTAAACAAACAACATATAAAAACGCTCTAATATTTTTATTATGGAACAGGGGGCAAAGGAGCAATCGTGTCACCTGATGATAAGTGATCACCACCGCTCATGGATACCTACAATACCAGACGAATCGCAGGTGCGTTGCCGGCCTTTATAGGAACACACCTATTAGTATTTGGTGGCAGATCTTCAACTTGAGGGTGGTGGCTAGCAAGGTGAGCATTAGAAAAATCCCTATCACCATGCAGTGCATGCAGACAATGCATGTATCAAGAAGCAATCGTTTTTTATTTTCTGTTACAATAATATAAACATTTGAATTCTCGTTATTTGCTTTGTACTTGTCTACGTTTCGTACATGTTTAAAACACTCGTATATAAAACGGGGATTAATACATAAAAGGATCGTCAAATGACAGCAAGTTTTACAATAAACGCCAGTTCAAGGTTCACTCACGATGCATTTGCGAGAGCGACTCGATACGGTAATCTATTCGTTATTGGTACAGTTTTATTCTTCAATATAATATTTCACTATGGCAATAAACATACGGATTAAATACGCGTATGAAAGCTTTAAATTTTATCGTTTCCAAAATCAACTGCGGTCATGAAAAGATCACTAGTCAATCATAGCCATTCGCATGACAGCGAGCGACCAAATAACATTTCAACAATGGTAACAAGTCGAAAAACGAAGAGTTCCAAACCCCATGTAACGAAATTAGGTACAGAAAAAGAAAAATAAATACCTATGCTTTAAAACGTAACTTCTTTAATATTGCGTTTAAGGTAATTTGTGCCTATAAATATACTTATATTAAGCTATCCTAATTCGAAATATATATAATTTAGATATTCGTATATAAAAAAGATACGATTAATAATAAGCTACGTAAATTATATTCATCAGCGGACAATATAATAAATACAGCATTTACAGTTTCAGGGACATGTAGGTAAGTCGAAATCATGAATACCTAGTCAGAATAAGCCCTCCTTGTGTTTCCTCTATTCTTATAACATTTAAAATGTAACGATGATGTCTCAGTTGGTGTGTACGGGCGCTACGTCAATTGCCGTGAGTTCGAATCCGCGCAATGAACCTGAGCTGTCGGTAAAGAAACATCGTCGTGAAACCGTAGCGAGGTGTCGGACTTTTTCTAGTGCCCAACTGGTTAGCTACCACCCTCAAGTCAAATCTGCCGTAAAATAACTATAGGTGTGTTCTGCCTGTTGCAGTTGAGAGCCAGTTCCATCAGACTTAGCGTGTGCACCAACCTGGGCCACATCGTCACTTGAGATCAGGTGAGATTATGTCCATAACCCTAAACCCATAAAGCATTTTAAAAAAAACTCTAAAGAAATTTGTGTTGTTTTAGAGAAACTGATAATTATTCAATGAGTGAAGGGATTCTCGGTATTATAACTTTGCACTATGGCGTTAGGGACTTAGCATAAATTTAACGCGAGCGAAGAGGCAGACCACACAAATTATCTTGATTACATTACGTTTAATACTCAAATGAAAAGAACCCGGTCTTGGGACGACCTGAGAAACGGTTACTCGTTAACACATTTACCGTTTTAAGTAAGATAAGAACTGGTTATCGTGTTCTATCTTAACTAATTACGTGTCTTTGACGTACAAATACGATCTGAAATTCTTTCCTTTTGGTTTATAAGACAACAATTACCGTTTACCTACTTACGAAGAGTAAAACTTAGTATTTTATTTAACAAATGCCATGTTCATTGTGTCATTATTATTTCGCAATGTTTAATACGTTTTTTCGTAAAAGATTCCGAGAAGCAATCCATGATCATGAATATGTTCGAAACAATTCTATCCTACACCTTTTACAAAGATCACAAATAAAACTAAACGTCTCACCAATTTTTTACTAATTAATATTATGCTAAACATATTCATTATTATTTAGAAAACTAGTTGCGCTTGCAGTTTTATTCGTGTGGAACTAAAAATTATGTAATCATTTTTGCCCGTTTTTGTAACTCTTTTCAATACAACTTTGCTTCTATTGGTAGTAACGTCATGTTAAATAGCCTAAACCCTTTCTCAATGTTTGCTCAATCAAATACATTTTTTTTAATTTCGAATGGTTGTTCCTAAGATTAGCGCGTAGGAATAAACAAACAAACTTTTCCGCTTTATCATATTAATATAGTTAAATATACCTAAAATATCGGGGGGTTACAATCATATATAAATACAGTTAAATGAGCAATTCTTGTATATGTAATTAGTTTCTCGGCAATCTTTATAACCATTTAGATAAAAGGTTGTATTAATAAATAAGGCTTGAAAATGTTTTCCTCTCCGAGAATAAATGTTTTTTTTTTTCGTAAGACCCATCGAAATGCGATTACAAAGATACTGATATTATTGTAAGTGCACTATTATTCTATCGTAACTATGAATATTATGATATAGGGGCGTGTAGCCGATGGAAAAATAAAAACATATCTAAATCTGGATATAATGATACATCGGGAGATTGATTGTGAGCGATCACTTGCCTTGCCGGAACGTTACATTCAATCGGAGGATAACTTAGACACGTCTTTACAGATAAGATAAATTCAGAATATTTTAGAAATATCTGTTTGATCTGTACAAAACAAGATTATCGTTTTGGCATAAAATGCATATCTATCTACACTATTAGTATGAAAAAAATTGCAAATTTTCTTTGCGATATGTATATTTTTGTAGTCTTTACATATGTACATATTGCAAACATCAAAAAATAAAGATTAAGTCATAGAACACCTTAGAACACTTTTGAAATATTTTTCTATTTATTCCTACACGCCACAGGTTTATACAAATTTGAGTTGTATATTTTTTGATCTTATCTTTGGGTTGAACGTATTAGTAATATCATTTCATATCAAATTAATTATTAACTAAATGTTATATTATTATAAGTAAAATATCAGGAAAGTGACAGAAAATAGAAGGATTACTTCGTAACAACGCAACGCTTTGACAGGAATAAAAACAGCTGAACATATATAGGGTTCTTAATAATACATTCAATAAGTTTAATGCCAACATGCAGTTCTTGAAGAAATATTACAGGAAGAAAAAATAAGGTGTTATATAAAAAATTGAGCAGCATTTCTGGGCTGGTCATGAATATTAATTCCCTGTTAGTCGTCCTACTTCGCAGATATATAGTTTCAATGTCCTTGTAGAATCATAAAATGTAAGTCGGGATTGCACCTGCAGAACCCAATAAGCGAATATCATGAAACGGAAATAACTTCAACATAAAACGGACACATTACTTTTTATTTTCCCTCAAAAGTGGCATATTGATAACTCGATATCGTTCGTACATAAACTTACTACTTCCCGTTGATTCACAAACGTCGAAAGTATTCAAAACAAAGCATAAGTCAAACAGCACGCAAATAAAATCATAAACTTATACACACAAGAGTACATGATTGTAAACATTTTGAAGAGCCGTCGAATATTTCACAGCTGATCGACACAAACAAACTCACCTTATGGTATCACTTATACACCCTATCGACGATCAAACGTTCGATACGGTAAAAAAAAATATAAGTATAACAAAAAATCCTTTGTACACTCGCGTCGTTGTATTTTAGCAACACGCGGTTTCCATGAACTGAAATTACTTTTAAAAGATATAAAAGGGTAGCTGTCGTGCCTTGCCGGCCGTGAAACGTAGGGCGTGTGTCTCACTCTGCGGCTAGTCGAGCACTGGCGTCAGTGGCGTCAGTGCGACAGTGCCAGTGGCGTCCGCCGTCGGGCCGTGTCACGAGTGCAAAGCCATCAGGTGGAACGTGGAGGCTCGAGTTAGACAGTCTAATAGATGCACCGAGAGTCACACGGAGTTATTATACAGAGCATGACTTGTTTAACGAACAATGATATCGTTTTACTATAGTATTTTAACCTGTGAATAAAATAAATATAATCATTGTTATTGGATTCGGTATCGATGTTTATCGATATTATGGTGGAATATTATGGTAGGTAGAAACCTTTTGTTTGAAATGATTTGCAATACGGCAGCAGGTGTATTGTGATCAAATATGTGATGCTATGCTAGGTTTGTATAGGATACACAAAACAAAATAGCAAGCGATTCAAAATAATTTACTATAAATTTCAGAAAAAATCTCTTAACGCAAATATTATTTCGCAAAGTAATAAAAAATAACTAAGCAAATAAATGGTTACACTTAGTTTTCTTCACAAATTCTTAAAATTTTAAGAGCAAGGCATGAAATTCAGATGTTTTTACAGTCAAGAAAGGAAAAGGTACACCGCAATTTCATTAAAAAAAATTTTTTTAATGAAATATAGCATATAATCTGAAGCAATCGTAAAAATATTTCTGCAGTTGAATATAATTTGCTTTAAAATACTTTCTTTGTAATAAGCGTCAAGGCCGCAAGCTGTAGTAATTCCGTGCAGGATAGCCCAAGGGCGAAGCAATGCAGAATGCAACCCGCTGTAATGCTTCGTAATAGACCTCGCCTGCACTCGACCGTGGGGCACATTCTAACCAAATCTTATTTATTTACTCGATTACATACTATGTTATTCTAATACAAAACTGACTCGTTTGCCAGTTAACATGTAGATACAAAGTAGACTATAACGTGCGACAAGTAACGTTAATCAAGTTAACAATATTCTAAGTTATATTTAATTAAAAAATATGGACTGCTATTATGCTTTATATTTTACTTATTATAAAAGAAAAATACATAAAAAGAAAATTATAAAATAGAGTATTATAGCTACAGTATTGGAATGACGAGTCCATTTATTACAATTTATGAAATCGAACCTTATAAGACATACATAGGTAACTACAAACAAAATAAAGACTAGGAGACACGAGCCACTCCCTTTAGACTGATTAGATGAACTAGTACTTCAATATCGGTTATATAGATTAAAGAGTCGAAAATTGTTTAAAACTTAAAGATCCTTTATATTTACATCAGGTGTCCTCGCGCTTGAATTTACATAAACTACACAATGTTTATTAAAAAAATAATATTATATTATATTATATTGCCTAATAATTAAATAAACAAGCTTTTATGATTTAGATGCACTATTTCCTGATTACATACCGGTAATGGTTTATTGTCGCCTAATTATAATCACGGAAATCGGTTCACTGTTTATCGAGTTACAGAAATATGTAGTATCGGATAGGCCAAAATGTACGTTGCCTTTTATAACATGAAAGGTTGCAAGGATTATTGATATAAAAACTAAAAATTAAAAATAATACCATTTCAAGTCATGGGAATGCAATGATAGCGTGTATATCCAGAAGATTTTTTTACAAACGAGTACTTATGTAGGTCAGCACGGCGCGGCGCGGCTTGACACGGGCATTCGATAAGATCCTTACTGAACTGATTCTTTCACCAAACATGATTGATCTAAGGGTATGACCGTATATATTAGAAAAGTAGAAAAATAATATAGCATTCAGAGATGTAACGTATGTTGAAATTTTAAAATAAGACGAAGCTTACATTATATTGTCTAAAATTTAATTGACGGAGCTCGTTAAAACAAATCTGTTTACCTTTATTAACTTAATGTGACTGTGTGAGAAACACGAGCGGAAGTTTCGCTTTTATTGAAATTTATCATTAACCTTACAAACGTAATTATGAAAGATTTAGACGATTGATGCGAGTATGAGAAGTGAATCTATTACCGTATACGTACAAGTTGATGGAAAGCATTTGTTTTACAAATTGTTAAGAATAAAAATAAAGATATGCTCAGTAGTATCAAAATCATAGTCGAAGCTATTTAAGTAAATAAAACGGTAGAATAAAACGGTACACCGGTATTGATAATTATTTTACTATAAATATTAAATTATAATTAAAGTATTGTACGATATTGGTGAACGAGTATTGCATCTCTATCCACACATACTAACATCAACAATAGTGGTACACTTAGGCATGGTGCATACTGGAAACGCTCGCTGTATTCCTAGTAATCCTGGTGCATAATATTTGCATGGTGGTAGGGCTTGTTATAATGTCCATCTGACTAGCTAACACTCGCAAGTTAAAAATTTGCCGTGAAACACATATAGGTGTGTTCCGTCAGTTCAAGTGGCTCAAGAGAACTGTCAGTTTACACGATTGAGTCATAACCTCCATGTATACAGAGAAAAAAGCAATGATTCTTTTTTTATTATGTTGTACTTACTATCAGGTATATTACCGTTTACCTTATAACTACAACTAACCAAGTTAAACACTTTCCGTTAAACCGGTTCATATAGATGACCAAAAAATATTTTCTTTGTATTTTATATTTTTTAAATAAAATAGAGATACTACCTATATTTTCATACGGGTAGCATTGATTATCTATGTATAACAGTATACCAATAAATAAATAATAAAATTCTGTTCATCCGATCGCTACCGAAGATCATACCATCACATCCATGGCTAATATAAAGATTGCTTAAAAATTTCATTAAAATCGATCCCGCAGTTTTGGTGTCATACACGCATACATACACTTTTATCTAAACTAATATTATAAAGAAGAAAGATTTGTATTTTTTGTTTGTAACGAATAAACTTAGAACTACTGCACAGATTTCAAAATTCTTTCACCATTACAATACTACATTAGCACTGAATAACATGGGCTATATTACATTTATTTTAATGAAAATTATTAAATAAAATTTAAGTCCCACGCGAACTGAGCCGCGGACACAGCTATACTAGATGAAGATAACTAACAACAATAATCAAATAAAATACATATGTGGGGAATTATAATTACTGAGTATATGTTTGATCAAATATATTCACTATACGATAGATATTTCTGCGTATAGGTAAATGGATTAGAAACCACCGCATATTTGGATACTTTGAACTATTCAATGCGTATTGGATTATTCCTTCATATTAAGACTATATAACATAAGATATACAAACAATACCGCTTACAATTAATCTTGTTAATCCATAATAACAAATGAAACTGTTTACAATTGTAAACCGAATTTAAATAAATTATATATTGGGAACAAGGCATTTCGATGTTTCTCGTTATCACAAATGAAATTTACTATATACGTAATATATACAAACTGACAAATTGACAAGGTATACAAACAAACCCTTCATTCGACTACATTTTTATCAAACGATAATTTCGAAACACCTAAATCTTTTAATATTACTTACGACTACTTACAATATTATTGTATACATGGTAATAGCTCTTACGACGTATACGATAATAACTGAGTATAAAATAGACATTTATATCAACTTTTCAACAGTCACGTCACACGAATCCCTTACACCGAATTAAAATAAAAGCCCATTCTAATTAAAACTAAACTCGACCCATTCTCTCACAGTACAATATTAGCTTTGAGTTTCTAATGAAAATCATTATATCACTCATTATATTAGAAAACAAATTTACCTTAATTTTTTATTCATTACAACAATTCAATAAAGAGTCTTATTCAATTTTTCATGAAATTTATGATGTAGTAAAAAATACACGTAAAACAACGTAATTAAATCAATATTTCTGTAGTAGAAAATATCAGTACTTATTCGATAGTGAACTTGAAAGGTTAATATTAATTTCCAAACTAAGAAAACCTTGTTGACAAAGTAAACAGCTGATAAATTTTACATTAATATTATAAAGCGAAAAAGTTTGTTTGAATGCGCTAATCTTAGGAACTACCAGTTGGAATACAAAAATTCCAGTCTATGTGATACAACAATCACCGAGGAAGACTTTAGGCTATTTAACACATCGCTACAACCAAAAATTACAAAAACGGACAAAAATTTTTAAATACTCTTTAGTTCCCCGCGAATAAAGTCGCGGACACACCTCGTATGTGCATAACGCTTATTACGCAATTACTTGCAGAAGGGTAATTACATTTCGTCAGAAAGAGCAAAACACAATAAATTCTAAAACAAAAATATTTTTTCTCCATACGAGTACAAATTAAGTGAAACATTGCTTTCCTGTCTCTGGCTGTCGTGTTACACACAATATTTCACAAAACACGTTGTTTCGATCTACACCTATACTTAATATCTATACAAAATCCAAGCTGCGTGTTAAAAGTGCACAGCTCTAGGAAATTACTTCGCGAACATAAACCATATTTTAAACTAGACTTTAACAGATTACTTCCTAGAATCAGTCGCGTTTCACCTTTCATGTTAAGTTGGCAAGTTAACCTCAATAGCGACGCTCATGGAGTTGTAAGTATATTTGTGTTCTCGTATCCTATTATTCAGCTTACGTCATAGTCTCATATGAAAACGAGTTCGTTCACCGATTAGTTCCTTATTGAATTTAGTAGGAGGATATTTAATTTTTACACTCACTGCCAGTAAAATTATGGATATATAAAAATTACTTTTAAAAACAAAACAAGACACTTTATTTTATATCTCTTGCTAAATATTATTTTAACTTTTCTACATCACAACTAAACTTTGTATGTTTAGTAGCAAACATAAGAACATAATATATTACTGAGATTTATCTAAAGCGTGCATTCGTTAAGTTTGCTTAACGGTTGCATGGGATTAATATTTTACGAGCTTGGAAAAATTAATATAACGTAGCTCTATTCTTCTTGTAATAAATATGTATTGTCCCTGTTTATACTAGTAATCCAAGAGCTCCGGTTTTTAGTATGTTGATTTAACGCCATGATAGCAAAGAATATACATATTTTAAAGAAAACTTAATAATTTCCTACCTTTGATTATAACTTAAAAAAATAACAGATTTCTTTATTTATCCTTTTATTAACAAAAACATATTAAACTTAATTACATAACCTACTACGCCGGATTTTTAAATGTTGAAAAAAAATTAGGTAATTCAATGTAATCTAAAAAATTAGTGGCCTAGATCGATCTTAATAAGTTCACTAGTTTGACGTGGTTGAGCGTAAAATAACTGTATTTTCCTTGTACAAAAAGAGTACATTTTAAAGAACTACAAAGTGACGGTGCTGTGCCTACAATCCAAGAACGACAGCCACCACCGAGAGATCAACATACTATTGAAGTCAAGCCTTTTAGATGTGTAATATAGACTGGCCAATTCCGAAACAAGAGAAATAAAAAGACAGTCATTGTGACGGGTTTATTACCAGAAGCATGGTCATGTGTGCGATTATCGGCAGCTAGTCAGGTATAGATATATCCCTATCACTCCGCTTGAATGCTGAAACCAGTTCCGGACGCGCCAATTTAAAACGTATCACTATGGGAAAGTTCCCGCTAGTAAATTGCTGATTTCTTGATGTTCGTCGATGCTTATAGATTGTACTATACTTGTCATCAGTTATAATTCTCTCACCTAGTCGTGCCTCTATAGAAAAGTTTACGACATACTTTTTTTTAAAGTAATCACACTCAAGATAATCTTAAACTATCAGTTATATTGAAGTAAAAGAAATTTCGATAGAGTTTACATTCCTACATTAAAATATGTAGGTCGAAATATAACTTACTAACATCTTTGAGAGTTCTTGCGTGTTGAAAGGATTGGTGCTTCAAAAAGTTACAAATTTCAAAATGTTTTATCTATTTTATTTTCACCCAAATGTGTGCTCAATTTAATGCAGGATAAAGTCCTATATAATTGACAAAGAGTTTAATCGAATTAACGAGATTAAGGACAAAGTTGTTAGCGGATATAATTCCTTGAAAAGTCGTTAAGTTGGCGACAAGTTAATTTATGATAGCGCCCTTAATTCAAAATGTAGAAGAAAAAGCTATAATTATTTAAACAAGATGAAGCTTTTGAATTCCTTTTAAAGAACGAACAGGGCGTTGATTTTTTTATGAATTAAAACCAGAAATTTAATATTGCTCTTCATTAAATTCAAGCATAAATAATATGCTCGCATTATACAGGCTTCTTGGAATATTAATTCATTTACATTAATCACGATTACTTACAGGAATTTCGGTGTAAAAAGGCATTAAAAACATTAATATCTAGGAAGCCAACCATTCTTTAGGACCAAATAAAAATATGCAAAGAAACACTGATTTAGCTAAATTTAAAATGTTAAACAATATAGGAATATAAAACTTTTCCGAGAAACCAATTACATACCTGTATAGAGGTTAATTGCACATTCAATAATACGACGTTACATACCTTTTTAATAAGTCAAATTTAAGTAATAGTATTTGTTTTATCTTTATTTCATTCATGGGCTTAGCTCTATAACGAACATGTCAATCTCATCTTAAGAAATTGTATTTAAAAAACTGCAAATGCTTAAGTCATTAACAATTCAACAGTAAAACTAGCAATTATTCCATAGAATTTAAAAAAAAATGTTTAGCAAGACTAAAAAGAATATTGTCGATACCAACAGACATAAAAAAATATAAATTGTTCACAGCAGTTCGTGCATACTTTATGCTGCAGGACGTGGACGTTGTAAAATATCGACGTTAGTGAACACACAATGAAAGTGAGACGAGAATAATCCTTAAATTTAACACCCGCGCTAAGTGGATCATTCGATTCTATGGGTTTTATTTTAAGCACTTAATCCTGGTTATACTGAAAAAAGAAGTAAACGATAGGTACTTCGGAATAAAGAAAGTTATCTAGACACCGTTTAAAATTGCTCGATTTTTGAACCAGATCGGTAATATGGTTGTATTGAAGTAAATTGTTGAAGCTTAATGAAAATTCAAACTGAATAAAAGCTGAAAACATGAAAGCTTAACAAGTTCTACAATAACTGTCTACTTTTTATACTTTTTACACACAAAACCATTTCGCACGTGACATAGCAATACCAAAATTCTGGTTTGATAGTTCTACCTTCCCACTGTAATTAACTTAACTTCATCAGCAGTACAAACTTCGTGAGTTCGTGATACTCTTATCAAATGTTTATATGTAAATATATGAATATGTACATTTTATTAGCTGTGTAATTTGCTAGGTTTTCCTCGGAGCTACAGTGTAACGTCAACGGTGCCACTCGGTTTATAGTCAGACTTCCTAAAACGTCAAAATTACTTAACTTGGTTGGTATACCTTCTTATTGATACAATGATATTCTCTCCAACCACAATTACTGTCAATACTGTCATCAAATATGCTCTCAATATTTTACACTGTATATGTCCACGTATCAAATCGTGTTACCATATCTATTGTTATTATTTAAAAAAATATAACGATTATGAATACTGAGTGCCAGTTGATACAATCATGGCGTTCACTAAGCTTCCAATTTCGAATACGTCAGAAAAACTACCCAGAGCAATCAGGCCCGAAAGTCTGAAAAGAAAATTGTTGTGAAACAATATGAGGCCATAAAACGGGATATATTTCCCAGGCGTTTATAACAATGTTACTCGCGAGATATTACGGTGTAAAGAGACAAGAGTTTTAAATATGACCTAGAACGAAATAACTTATAAATATAAAGATTACGCGATGCATGTTATTAAATTAACGCGAGGAAATAAAAATGAAAATCCGTAGTGCGAATATGTTTAATACTAATATCACATTCATTACGATTGGATACATGTTTACGATATAAGTTATTAGTTTACTAATAATAAATAATTAATACTTCACAAATAACAACACATTTATATTCTTAGAGTTATTCTAAATTTGTATACAAAAAAGCAGCTTTGACACATTAAAAATTCCATCGAAACCTAAGTCTGATATTATCATAGTCAATCACGAATATTAAAATCAAATTTACCTGCGGAAATAATTAACTTTAAAACTGGTCACTTGGCACTATATTTCAATCAAACTATGTCTCGAACAGTAGTAGAGTAGAAGTAGAAGTAAGTTACGAGGTAAGGGTGAAGTTACTTAACCAGTACTACTTCCAACTTTGTCATGAATATCTCAAAGTATGAAGTAGGAAGTTGGTTATGTATTTTCGCTAGAAGTAAATAAATAAGACGCAACAAGTAAACGATTGAAGAAACTAAGAACTAAGAATTAAGGTGAAACATTAAGAAAGTAAATAAATATTAGTTCAAAGTGCACATAAGACATCACATAACAGAACATTACATACATACGTAAGTACTAAAAATAATTAATTTACTGGATTATTCACAAGCCTACATCTCATCTGATGGTAAGTAACGATGTGGCCCAAGATGGCAAACACACCAAGCCTAGTGGAGGGGCTGGCGTACAAATGCAACTGCCGGAACACTAAGTTTTGAAGACAGATTTTAACCTTGAAGGTAGTAGCTAGCCAGGCGGGCATTAGAAAAAGCCCTACTACCATGATATGGTTTCATCACGTTGTTTTCTTTTACCGAAAGCTCAAGCTGATTGTAGGTGGATTAGAACTCACGTCCTTTGACGCGGTGGTCATACTCACTACCAACTGAGCTTCAAAATATAAAATAAAATAAAAGATTAATATAAATAAAATATTATAAAAGTGAACCTATTTTATATAACTAATATTTTTTAAAAAATCGAGGAAAATAAAGAAACATCATGGTATAATAGAATATACCTAAGTATATGAATCCTGCATAAAATTAAATATAAGACACTGCATATTTATTTAATTAAAGTATTTAATGCCTAGGCAAAATAGGAAAAAATGCTCGCTTTCCCAGTGAGAATCACACGACAAACCATCCCAACATCAACCTGTTAACGTATGCAGAGTGTGTATAGCGTATAATTGTTCACAAATGAGGAGTGATTTGCATTGCTAACGGTACGAGTGTCGGGGTCGCCGACCGGCCGTGAAGGCCGCCTTGTTGGGCCCGCAATGTCATTCAGTTGTAACATTTCGTTCAATAAAGAAAATGCACTGACACTAACATTTTAAATCGACAGACATATAAACTGACGTATAAACATTCTTTGTTTATATGACTATTGGTGCCTGTAACTTCGTTCTCGTTGAATTAAAAATCGTTACAAATATTATAAAGGTCAAAGTGAGGTTATTTGTTTGGTTGTAGTGGGCGTTAATTAAATTAGAAATTATTTACTTGATAGGTACTTCACACAGCCTAGGATGCGACATCTCAGCGATTGTAAATAGAGAAAAATAGAGTCTTTTTTGTTTAATGGCCAAATATTGTCAAGACTTCTTATAGTTAGAAAATTTGCAAATTAATATCAAATATTAATAAAAATTACTTACCTATACAGAGAATAAAAGACTATACCCATAACTTCAAAGAAATAATTAATTTGGCATCACAAAACACAAACTATTAGCACCAAATAGATTAAACTTAGAGCTCAAGACACTTAATATAAAGTTTATAATGCATATATATTCAAGAAATTTGTATAAGACATCAAATGGATCAGTATAACTTGCACGTAATTGTAAATTACTTCCGACTCCAGGGCACGAGGCACATATAGTAAAAACGTTTCACAAGACATATGAACATTTTACTAATACACTGGCTCTGGACTTTGGATTAAACAGTGTTTTAGTTTTTAAAATTGGGAGCAAAGTTACACAGTACTTTAAATATTCTTAGATTTTCTTGAAGCCCCATTAATAACTAGTACTTTGTGTTCGCTTAGTATACTTTCTATCTTACAATATATATAATAACTGCTCCGCTCTAAAAGGTCGTAGCGAGATCTTACCTACTTGTTGTTATCTTCCTAATTAATAATAAACTTATTATAATTTTTTTAAACCTACAGCTAATAATTGGAGGGTTTAACGCGTTCTAACAAACCCTTAAGCATTACAATATCAGTACATTATATGACAAAATCCAGTGCCTTGTTCTTATAGTCAAATACTAACTGGTTTATAGATTTACCAGATATAAAAACGTCACCACAGTTTGTGGAAATCATTACAACGCTGCATTATTTATATTCAGCAGTTTAACTTACTTCAATAATAAAAATTAGAGATAATCATAGAAGTTGTTAATAACAACTAGTCCTATTGCTTTAATCGGCTTCACATTCTCTGCCTACTTTAAATTTAATAATTTAACGTACTCAAGTTTAATAATCCATGTCTTATTCTTAATGCGTATGTATATAATATCCAGAGAAATACCAGAATACATTAGAATTACTTTCACGAGCAATATTTTAAGTTATCACAAGTTATTGCTCAGGAATAATATTTGGTACAATTATGTTATTTTCTTTATAAAACTAATGCGTAAATAACCGTACAAACCATCTGATGGTAAAAAGTTATCGAAACCTATGGGTAAATGGAATACCAACACATTGACGTTCTTGAACATTATTTGCATACTCATCCAAACAATATCAAACTATTCTCATCGTCGGAACATTGAATAAAATTATTTGTCTTGAGATATTCTGTATAGTCAAAGTACTTCACCAGTTGTGAAGTTCCAAGTAGAGAAACTCTCTACTAGGTTTAGCGTGTCAATCATATTAGGCCACATCGTCACTTAACATCGTCTAACGCCTACCTACAAACTATTAAAATAATATAACGAAAAGATCTTTAAGTGTGATATGTCTAGTATTTATAAGTTTCATTAAAATTTAGAAATATTACACATACTTAAACTATTTACATAAATTCAAGTATGCTAAAAGCATGAAAGTAATACATACATATAAGATATGAATTAGTAGTGGCACTAATACAATTGCGTACTAAGCCAGCGCTGTAGTTTCTGCATAAAACGCAGAAGAATCATTTGGCTACTTAATACCGGTAGTCAAGCTGCGCTGCATTATTTACTCAGTACGTTTATATATTTATACCCAATATTATAGCGCCCTCGATTCACTTTGACCGTAATTCTGTTACGGACTTGCGAAACTTGGCAAAGCAGCTCCCGTCGTAACTGTTATAAATCCCAGGAATAAATGAATTATTTTATACAAAAATTAAAGATAACTTCAAAATATTCTTTTCGAAGCCTTATTTAAAAACTATGCATCCGATTTTCAACGTATCCGGTGTTATATAAAAATGAATTTAAACAAAAGTAGGTATATTATGAAAGTTTACGGAAATGTGATGTAATTTAGGGCAAACCGCTTAGTGGATTCGTTATACGGCGAGACGGAGTTAATAAATTGATACAGTTGTTAATAGAGTCTACACTAAATAAGTAAATAAAACATTCATTTTAATTTTAGTTTCCTAAAAAAACTGAATTTAAAGCAGCAAAACTTATAACTAATAAATTAATGTTTGTATACATCACCATTTTCTTTTAAACCAATAAATGCATATAATATATTCTTATATGTAACAAGCATTTAAATCATATACAAATATTCTACGTTTTTGAAATCATTTTTGCAGAATATGTTTTAAAGTTAAAACTGTATTCGACATTGAACAGTGGAATTTTGTAACTCACGTTCATTGCTGGGCTACACGAGAACCAGGTCACGCAGTTCCGGCACAATCTGGTCCGTAATGTCCGATATTCAAATGTATAATGGAATATTTTTCTGTAATTTTTTGTCTGTAAAGTCGGCAGAAAAATCGATACGTGCTCCACTTTTATCATACATTATGGTATTGTAATTAACATTAAAACATCAAAAATTAAACTAAAGGATATTATTGATTTCAAATGCCTTTTTATTCCTACGTATCCGATATATTCAGAAATCGTTTTCCGTTGGTAATCAATGTAGTTGCACTTGTATTATTCTCTCATTCATTGCTATTACTTCTATATTATGCTTCGTATTAAGTCTAAGCTACGTTCAACGAGAAGCGCTTGCATTTTGTAATTCGCATCGTTTGCACGAGTCTGCGAGAACCAGGTCACCTAGACGCTGTGCATTGCAGTCGAACGAGACGTCTGGCTCGTCATTTGGGAGTATACACCTCGTTCCTGTAAGAGACTTTTTACAAATATAATATTCACTTTATACGCAACCTATTTTCTAACGTAATCAGTCATGCGGGAACAACTAAGTTCGATTTATATTGAATATCGTATTCAGTCACACTTGCTTGTTTAGTAAAAATTTGAAAGACAAATTTATTGCTATAATATAACTGAATGTAGGTATCAAACAATACCTTTTATTTGCTATCGTTTTCCTGATAGAATATATTTTCATGCCGTAATAATTTGATATCAGAGAACATCCATCAATGGTCGAATAATTTGACATAACAAAAATTTCAAAACGTCTATTCAAAATATATTTAACATATGTCACATAATTTTATTCATTTTACTTAAAACATTTGTCCCTTGTAATCCATTAAATAGCGCGTGTAAGTATACTTAAAATTCCCTAATTTAAATTACAAAATATTCAAAGAACTAGACACTGAATTTTAAGTCTTAAGAATAAATAGGACTTGTTAGAGAATTTGTAATGTATGAATGTATTATTCAGTTTCATAACTTCTAGCTTAGGAAGATAGTACTTATTACATATAACAAAACTTAAACCTCTCTTGTATATTACAACTCCCAGTGTAAATGTCATGCCATTAAATGATTTCGGCACCAGAAGTAAACGACTATAAGCATTACGTGATAGCAAACTGCCGGGAAGTTCGAACAGAGCATGACATAACTTTTCATTGAATCGATTATTAATGCATAGGAATTCGCTGTAATAAATTTTATTTTTGTTCACTTTTACCGCTTCCCGGCAAAACGTAGACAGTAAAAATAATGGTGATCCGCGGTAAAAAGATGTTATTTGAATATTTATAAAGACATGCGTGAGCAGTATGATCTACTCGCATTGCATAATGACGGCTTACATTGGTTAAATGTAAAAAATAAATGATTATGACATTAAGTATATGTCTGTGGTCGACTTGTCATTGCTACAAAGTTTGAATACATTCTAAATATAAAACCACTTGACATTAGAAGAGGTATGTGCTTGACACATGTCGCCATTCATATAACAAAAATATTGAATTAAATTACAGTTCCAATTATCGTTTTCTTTAACAATATTATTCCAAAAGTACTAATTAGTTAGAACATTTTTAGCGTTGATAAGGTCGGTTTACTATTTATATAGTTATTTACTATAAACCAAAGAACATACGAATATTAAACATTTGTTTTCATTAAAATTTAGAGTTTAACATTTAGTCACAATCTTATCTGATGTGAAGATGTGGCCCAAGAAGGTAACAGGCTAAGCCTAATGGAACGATCTGTTTCTTAAATGCTGCTACCGGAACAGATGTTTCCCACAAGAGGATTGCAATTAGCCAATAAGGCACCAGAAAGAGTTGTACTTTCATGTCACAGTGTTATCATAAGATTTTCCTTCAAAAAAATAACAGACTCCCTACAGAGATTCAAACTTACGATTGACGCGATATCCGGTAGCTCTACCACAGATTTTTATTACATAAATCTCTTGCTCGTCTCAATTTGTTCATACAGTGGTCATTCTATTATTTAATATAATAAAACTACTATACTACTATACTATACTATACTATAATAAAACAAGCATGTACAAGTTAGACAGAAGCGAGCTCAATCATTCACAAATCTATTTCACCCACAAATAAATCTGTATTTCATTACTGGAAGTAGTATGTCAAAAAAAATTGCTGTTTTATACTTTATAAGTAATGTTTTTTTATAGTATGTATTATGTAGTATACAATAAACATCATATGAATAATAGAAATGCGATAGAATGGTGAATAATTACCAATATATTTAGACAAACAATTCGTCAATACAGAGCTTCTGTGTATTTTTAAAATATTAACTATGTAGCTAACCCACAAATATCAGCTTAGCTCTGCCAGTAGTCAACAAGACCATAACGCCATCTATTATATTCAGTTATAGAGAAACACCTTCTCCATGAAAATCTACAAATTCTTGCCAATTTTCACTGTAATATATCCAAAAGGAGTTGGGAGTTAAGCGATTACATATATATACAAACACACATTTTTACACGTATAGTTTACTTCACATACAACAAACCCACAGACACGGAACAATGTTTACGTTTAAGGCATTTTCAGATTACGCTATACTATTGTGCTATAGTATATAGTTTAGCAAATAAGGAAATAATGCTATTATAGTGATCCATTTTAAAAGATATTATTATACCACCTAATTATTACACTATTTGAATGTAACTACAACTTTAATAAATACGTAATAATAAAACAACTAGAGGAGGGTAGTTTATTAACACCGATTATTATATAAGCTTGACGCGAGCGCGGCTATGGGTTCAGTCAAGCGAAGTACTCGAAGCCAGATATTCACGTAAGATTTATAATTCGTATTATTTACTAGACTGTTTTGATATATTTGATATTTATGTTGTAAATCATTATCGGGAATCATTTATGCTGGGCAGAGAGAGAACCACTGGTGGTGAAGGTATGTGTTGACAATTATCGATAAAGGAGGCCTGCTTAAACCTACATCCGTAGTCGCAAGTCTCAAAAGCTGCTCGGTATTATCCTCTCTGCCACAGCTACTAGGTTTATGATTTCAAACAATATTAAGAACACGATTATAGTTGTAAATAATGATGTATTATGGTATTTGTATTAACATAACTATAAGTATAAGTAAATGACTATTATTATAAATTAATACATCTAGAGTGAAATACTGATACGGTTTATTACACTATACTATATAGCATTGTGTTCACGGGTCGCATATCTAGTACAGTGAGGTGTGAACGTGTCTATAATTAATGTTTGGTGCGCGATATTGTTGCACTGTGAACAATTTTTTTTTTCAAACTTACGTACGCTCCAGCCCCAAGGGCTTTGACAGCTTCATCGAACTTTTTGGGCGATTGCTGAGGTCACTTAGCCCGAGTACTGTGAACTATATCATATTACATTATAGCGTAGTCTGAATAGAGCTTAAGACAACACAATATAATATCAACAAGACGTAAATAAACATAAAGCAACGGAGGCGTAAACTAATCGCGTAAAGACATCGGCGTAATTTACCATGTGTCAATACACTCGAGTGTATCGAAATGGAACAATCCTACACACGAATTGATATACTGAAAAAAAAAACAAACTACGTGGGTAAACGTGATTCATTTGCTCGTTTATAGGAAAAATAAGTATAAACATTTTCCTACTACGTAATTATAAGATTCAAAGCTTTAAGTGTTGTAGAATAGAAACGCTCCGCCTCAAAAGATATTTCGTACAGAATTTTTGATTTTTTATAAAATAAGAATAGATGGAATTTTCTTATGGTATTATGTAAATAGGAAATCTTTAAGCGACTGCAGACTACAGTCTATTTAAGGCATAGGGATCAACACGGCACAATTTAGTTACAGCAGAAGTATTTTCTTAAGGAGTTGAAAAGAAAAACAAAGGCGCCACTTTTGTCGCAGTCTAAAGTATGTCCAATTACGAAAAAATCTTAATAGCTTCTTATATTTCTCTATATAATTACTTTATACAATTTTAATTATTTCTAAACTAGGGTGTCTATTTACTTAGTAGCAGCGGAATGCTTGAATACCTACCTACTTCTACTTTAAAATAAATGTCAATTCAAATAAAATGATCTATCATATTCGAATACTGTCGAAATTTATACCAAGCTTTCAAGTAGCAAATATACATATATTTTACTTATTTGACATTCTTTGCTGGCCAATATTTGTTTACCTTTAAGGTTTTGTACCTAATCGTATATAAAATTTAATGCTGAAATTGATAAACTGACAGAATCCACACAATAAAACTGCATTTTCAGTTAAATAAAGCAGCATGAGGAAACAAAAACATGGTGGCAAAGCATTTTCTAATGCCCGTATCGTAAGTTACAACCCTCAAGTTGAAAAAATATCACTGATCGCAATAGATCTGTTCTTGCAGGAGTACTTGAGAGCCAATCCACTACTAGACTAAATCTGTTACCGTTTTGCAACATATCGTCATTTACTATTGTTTTTTAATACTTTATAGCTTTAGCGTTATGGCCACAATCTCACTTGATGTTAAGTGACGAAGTGGCCCAAAATGGTAAACACACTAAGCCTAGTGGAGCGAGTGGCTCTCAAATGCAACTGCCGGAACACACCTATAGATCTTTGGCGGCAGATTATCAACTAGAGGGTGATAGCTAGTCAGGTGGGCATTAGAAAAAGCCCTACCGCCATGCATACCCATGTATCAGATGAATACTCCAAAATATTAAAAAAACTACCAGTGAATAAATATTACATTTACATTAATGGAAATATAATCCGCAACATTAATTTACTGTCAAATTGAAATCGAATTCACCAGCGAACTTATCCGCGTACATCGAACGCCGGACAGATATTCGATATCGGAAATGCAGCGCGCTGACAGTTTCCTTGAAACTTATATACAATAATAATGTAAACATATATAAGCGACTCCTAATGCTGTTTTTACTATTCCCAATAAATATATATGATAGAGTAGGTAAGTCTGTTTATAAAGACTAAATTCTCAGTTTTTTTATTACTTTTACATCCGTTTACATTTTTAAATTTAGCCAATGACAATTGATTGTTTTGCAATCTATTCAGATGCTGTGAGTACCATTAAATGCGAGGACGGTTAACAATCTTGACATTTGCCTAATAATTTTAAGATATAAATATAAAAAAATCAATTTAATGATACTATGATTTATTTATAGCTCCCGTATAAACGGTATGACGAAAATAGTGTTATAAACTTGTGTAATTAATATAAATAACATTACTTACAGAGATGTAAAAGGCTCTTACCATACTAATCACACTATATATATTATACTTACTATATATATACATATATATACTATACCTATCGGTATTTGGCGGAAGATTTTCAACATGAGAGTGGTCGCTAGCCAGGTGGGCATTAGAAAAAGCCTTACCACCATGCAATGTTTTCATTGCAATCAATGAAGCTCAATCAAGCTCATTGTAGGTGGTTGAATTCGAACTCACGTCCCATGACGCGGCGTTCCTACACACTACCACTGATCTATCATCGCTTCAAAATGCATATTGAAATGTAACCATAAGATTAAATTATAAATATATTCGCATACCAATAAACGATAAATCCTGCCCGATGTGCTGGTTCACTTAAGATGGCTGCAATGATTCAGACATGTTCCCTTAATCCTAATAGCAGGGACGTGAGTTCGAATCCAACCACCAACAATGAGCTTGAGCTTTCGTGAAGGGAAGCATCGTGCGGAAACCATAGCATGGTGGTAGGGCTTTTTCTGATGCCTGCCTGGCTAGCAACCACCCTCAAGTTGAAAATCTGCCGCTAAATACCAATAGGTGTGTTCCGGCAGCTGCACTTAAGAGCCAGTTAATCCACAGGTTTAGCGTGTCTACCAACTTGGGCCGTAGCGTCACTTAAAATCAGGCGAGATTATGGCCACAACATTAAACATTAACTATTATGAAAAATTTTATGGCCACGATCTCAGTTGATGTTAAATGACTATGTGACCCAAGATAGTGGACTATAGCTAAGCCTAGTGGAGGAACTAGCTCTCAAGTACAACTGCCGGAACATACCTATAGTATTTGGCGGCAGATTTTCAACATGAGGATAGTAGCTGGCCAGAATGGACAAATCTTGTTGGAATTTGGGACGGTAATAACTAACACCACTAAACAACCTATAGGGTAGTATTTATCTCATAAAACTAAAACTACTACTATAAGAGATAGGAGATATAATTATGTATATATTAAATTTTGTACCAAGCCATTTTTTTTTCACATTATCGCAGTGTGATCGATATTAGTCGCAGTTGTATATAGAGTAATAATTCCATACCAACATAGTTCAAAAACAGATAGGTCCCAGAATTATAATTAACCTAATTAAAGTCTACGTGAACGAAGTTACGGGAACAGATACTTTATAAAAAAAAATAACAAAAGAAAGCAACTTCGCAAGTAATACTTTGTGAGAAGTTGCCGTATCAAATAACTTTGTAATGTAATCAGAGATAAAACCGGTGGAAATGTAATGATGGATCATTCTCAGCACTGATAAATTTACTTATTTAATATACTTACATAATACTTAAGTATACGGTTATCTAGATAATGTACTATATCTGTATTAATAGTAGAAAGCGGTTGTTTGAATGCGTTAATCTTAAGAAATACCAGTTGGATTTTTAAAACTGGTTTTTGTATTTGATAGAGCAGAGTAAGGCTTTAGGCTATTTAACATTACGCTATCAAAAATAGAAGCCAAGTTGTGCTGAAAAAAGTTACAAAAACGAGCAAAATCATTTAATAATTTTTAGTTCCATGCGAACGAATTCGTAGACACAGCTAGTGTGCTATATAATTTATAAATCTTAAAATCAGTTATTAATATCTAAGTGTTATTGCCTCAACGTTTGTCCATCGATCATGCGAAGCGGTTGGACGGATTCGGATCATAATTAATTTTGGCATAGATCTACAAGTGAACATTGTCATGTTGTGATAAGTACATGGTATTTTTATATTGTTTTATGGCCAAGCGGCGATAAATTAGATAGATGAAGGGAGGACAAAAGATAGTCTAATATAGCAACCGGCTGCAATTCCTAACTACAATATAAAAAAATATTTTACATTAGAACCTTCTATCAAGAAAAATACTACGTCGCTATACGTCATTGATTGGTGTAGTAATTAAATTCATAATTTTTGTGATGATGCTTTTGCTCTGAAGTAGCGTAATATTTATAGGGTTTTTATTTTATTGTATCACATCAACCCATAAAACTAAGTCGTAAAACTTAATGCAGTTTGTTAAACTCGGTTGTATTAAAAAAAAGGGTGTTAGATACAGAATAGAACGTCTGTTTGTATTATATGTTTATATAATTAACTTTATTTTCATGTTATTATACACTTGAGTAATAAAGGAGGGCGTTGAAATTAACAATAAACTGGAAAATAATACGGGAAAACAATACACAGAGCAAACAGGTCATTGGTATTCCAAACATAATCGACCCATTTTACTACCTATTTTTATTTTTCTGTAAACAAAACATTACTGTTTAATGTTTGTACATTAAAACCATGCTAATAAGCAGCAATGCTATTCTATTCGATGTACTTTGCTCATTTTATATACATATCATATGGTAGGTAGTCGTAAATAATGCTTTTCTGTATTCTTAGTCAAAACTATAGCGTGTGTAAATTAATGCAATAATGCCTTTATCATTTGTAATATATACCTGCTTAGTACTTGTTTTTTTTTACTTTGAATAGCACTAATACTAAACAATTGAAATCGTTTTTTAACAAACATGTTTCCGAATTTTGTAATAATGGAAGTTTGAATTATATTAATTAAATTAAAAAGTTTAGTTTTGATCATGGATAATATAAAATTCAGAGTAATCAACACTCACCATTCACACGAATCGAACTAATTTGATAATAACACCGACATATCAACAGCAGGAAAACAATCCATGATATTACTATAGGGCCGTCTTGAACCAGCAGCGTTTCCATATTGCACACAAACTGTAGTAACATTGATGTTTATTAAACACGCGAACGTATGTGAAACAGATTACAAGAAAAATGGAAAAATACAATAGTGCTCGTCACACGTTAGACTACGAAAGGGACTTTTTAATTTGTACGTGGAAGAAAAAAAACTGTGGGGTAGACGCACGGACCGGTGTCATCGTACGACACTAAAGCTATGCGCCGAACGCTTGGCACATACGCGGGAAGCACGATCTAAATAACCAGCTATATAACACGATTTAATTCGTTGTTTTGGAAACAACGGCATTGATCAGCGATCGTATTGTTTATTTAATTGCAGAACATTCCAATTTTCACCATAAACCCAATCCACTTCCTATATTAAATTTCATAACTTATTAAATTAAATAATAAAAAAAAAACAAATGAAGATTATTAATTGTACATAATTTAAATGTGTTAAAAGAAACGAGCCACGTTCGAACAGCGCTCGCGCACGCGTCCACGTTACATATGGTGAGTTGTCGATGGTACAACAGCCGTGAATGATATCTAAAATAAAATACCTCCCATGTTGAGGTAAAGAAATGAACAAAAATTACACTAAGATATTAATTCTGGTTTTTTAAGTCATGTGTCAATAAACTCGCCGTAACGTCGCCGAATAGATAGTACCTACGCATTATAAAATATCTTTCGAATTGTGTTATAACGTTCCCAAAAAATTTAATAAATTTTATGCAATTGTACATTATAACATTTTGTTGTTTTGTTAGTATGTATCTGTACATTATTATCCTATTAGACGATATTCTAATAGGTCTTGATAATCAAAAATATTGTGTACAAAGAGGTCCTGTAATGGATATTTGATTATAAATAACCGATTATAAAGTTTAAAAGGTCTATTTTATAAACAGTTTTAGTAGTTCACGCGAGCGAAATCGCAGGCACTGCTAATACCGTACAAGATTATAATTAGCGAAAGTCTCTGAATTAGCATTATATAATACATTTTTAAACTTGACCAACCAGTGAGAATGATCTAACTCTATTCATAAATAGCATGTACAAAATTAAAAACCAACTTCAAAGCCCAACCGTCGCGATAGCACTGCCGAAGGGATGACTAAAATTATCAGAAAGTACATGTTACGAATACCGTAATTAGATATGCCCGAAATCTCATGTTATCAATTATACAGAGAAAATGTATGTGGCATTTAACAAGATGGATAATTAGTATTTGACTATATTATTTTATTATTTTAATTTCATACTAAATTTTACGTGCAGCTTCGCACGCGTTTATTTTAATCTTGTCAAACAAGTCGGATGATGCAAAAAAAATGTTTTATACAAAGTTTATTTCTCTCTTTACTCCACTTTCAACAATGTTTTCGGAAGAAAAAGTAACCTATCACCGCCTCCAGTTTTCCATTTATCTCTTTACCAAAATCCATCATAGTCGATTCAGCGGTTAAGGCGTGAAAGGGCGACAAACAAAAAAAAACTCACTTTCGCTTTTATAATATTGGTAAGGACGTTAAGTAAATGAGAATATCTACGGTAAGGTTGAAGATACATATTAAAAATAATTGTTATTTCTATATAATCTTAATTCACTATAGAATTATTTATTGTAATACCATAGCCAAAGGCACTATAAGTTATGGTAAGACCAAAAAACCGACAACAACCACTGAATTAACAGTAACCAATTAGGTCCTAATGATAAGATAATTACCAAGACGTGAGCCGCTATACTCTCAACAGATGGATGTGCTGATCTCAAAAAACCACAAACAAAAAGAGGTCGAAAAGGCTTTATCCGCATTTGCGTTGTTTGTTGCAACCCACGCGGTTTCAGATAACTACCATAATACCTAACCTACCTAATAATATTTTTTTTATGGAATAGGGGCCCACCGAGCAAGCGTGTCACCTGATGGTAAGTGATCACCGCCGCCCATGGACACCCACAACACCAGAGGAATCGCAGGTGCGGTGCCGGCCTTTATAGAAGGGACTGGCTCTCAAGTGCAACTGCCTGAACACACCTAATGGTATTTCGCGGCAAATTATCAACTTGAGGGTTGTAGCTAGCCAGACGGGCATTAGAAAAAGCCCTACTACCATGCTATGGTTTCCTCACGATGTTTTCCTTCACCTAAAACTTAATCTCGATGTAGGTGGTTGCATTCCAATTTACGTCTCATGACGCGGCGTTCCTACACGCTACCACTGAGCTATCATCGCTTCAAAACATAATACATAATAACATGAATACGTACTTCAGTAATTTTAGACGCTTAAATATTTTACAGAAGATACTTTATCCACCACGAAACACTGAATCAGCATCTGCTAAAGGACCCTCCGGCATACGAAATTTAAAGTTAAGCTATAAATGATTTACGCACGGTTCACTTTGTATTTATTCCCAGACGACCTCGTCGGTAAAGTTGTACGACCTGTCTAATATACGCATAATGTATAACCAAACAGAATCGTATAAACTTCAAGATTTAATATAAAGCTAATTGTTGTAAGGCGAAGTTGAAATTTAAACAATATATATACATATAAGATTTTATGTACGGCGTCACGTTAATATTGATTTTGTCAAATAAATCGGATCACACAATGCACAGTTTTTCCCTCTTTTTACGACACTTCTAAGTAATTCGCGAGTAAAGGTAGACTATCAACGTCTCTAGGTTCCCATCTATCTCTATTACCAAAATGTATCTTAATCGATCCAGCTATGTAAGCGTGAAAGTGTAACAAATAAACCCCCTTTGGTATTTATAATTTTAGTAACTACAAGTACAACCTATATAAACATATATTGGCTAGTGGAACGAAAACTTTTTATCAAAATGCCTTGATTGAGCCGTTTATACCCTATAAAGATAAGTTTATAGTATACACTTTACACAAAATTAGAATGAACCAGTCCTGACATGTTATATGGCACCCCGCAAATTCCGAATATTAAAATAGATAAAAATACTACACATATTTATCATCTACTAAGAATTAATAAATATTTTATACAAGTATTTTCTTGATAGGATGATAAATTTGATACAAAATTGTACAACAATAAATTATACATATTACTAGATAGCTCAGTACGTTGTTCCTTTTTCGACCACATTGGGACTTATCAACTTATTATTAACATAAAACACTTGTCCCTGAAAAAACACGTCTGCCAACTTTCAGATCTGCTCCAGATTTAATTCGAAAAGACTTAAACACTTGATTCTTTATGAAACCCATCGGGTTATAAAACAAACACTTGATGCTTCATGAAACCCATCGGGTTTTAACAAGCAGCCAGCCATCAAGTAGTTTGATAATCACGCAAGACATAATGTGTCATATCTACAAGTGTTCAACAGCCCGTAAAGTGACATTAACTTTACATATATTTATTAACACATTCACAACGCTTACGCCCACAGGTCATTGTGAATTTAGCATAAATGAAAATAATAGAATCATTAATGTCGTTTTCAGCGTGACCACGACTACTTTGGTTGTCATGTAGAACGGCTACATGTGTATGTATGTAGCTTTCTGGAAAGTGGGTCATATTTTACGTTGCAACTTTATCTAAGTAGATAGATGATATTTTACAAGGCTCAAAACGAAGCTCTAATTCTCTCAGTTATTATTATACTATTAAGCTACCTTTAAATAAATGCAAAATAAAATAATTGTTAAGTAAACCAAATAATGATTTAAAGTTATTAGTAATGCAGAAGTCATCGATATAAAAAAAAGTCCTTACTATCCTCACAGATATTATAAAAGCGAAAGTAAGTTTGTTTGTTTGTTACGCTTTCACGCCTAAACCGCTGAATTAGTATGATATGTCGGTATATAACGATACGATGAATTTTCGTATAGAGATATATGGGAACCTGGAGACGATGATATGCTACTTTTTCTCGTGAATAACCTATTATAGATATATATAGAGGTAAACTTTGTATGAATCTTTTTATTGCGTCATCTGATTTTTTTGCCAAAATCAATATTAACGCGAGCGAAGCCAGAGGTAAAACATATCAGAATAAAACTCCAACGATGCCCAAGAGCATAATTAATTAATGAGAATACTATGAAAACTAAATACAACAGAATTTTTAGTTTACACATTTAATAATTGTATTATACTATCTTTGATACTAATATTTATTACAGATATAATTTTATTAGAGTAGAACATAAAGAGGTTGCTAAGTATTAATCATGTAGTTTCCATTCATCACAAATACTTTTAAAGTCAAAGTTCTATTGCATCTGTAATTTTACTTGGGAATAGAAATTGCATAGCAATAAATTATCTAGATACTCCGAAGAAATCGTGATAGCTTTGTAACAGATGTTTTCTATGCCACTTTTCTTTTATTAATAAAATGTCTATAAAATTATTAAGATCGCTAATCACTAATCTCATTTAACCTCAATATCAAAACTAAAAAAATGTCTATATCACGCCAGACTTCTAATGTTTGGTATTCATTTCAAAGGAACGTGCAAAGTGCAACCATGTAAATTATTATAGAAAACACATTTTCGATGTTGCATTTTTTTTTGTATAAATAAGGCTTAGTGTTATGGCCGTGATCTCACCTGATCTTAAGTGACGATACGGCCCAAGTTGGTAGACACGCTAAACCTTTGGAGGAACTGACTCTCAAGTGCAACTGCCGGAACACACCTATTGGTATTTGGCGGTAGACTTTCAACTTGAGGGTGGTAGCTAGCCAGGCGGGCATCAGAAAAAGCCCTACCATCATGCTATGGTATCCTCACGGTGTTTTCCTTCACCGAAAGCTCAAGCTCATTGTAGGTGGTTGAATTCGAACTCACGTGCCTTGACGCAAAGTCGTACACACTACCACTCAGCTATAATCACTTCAAAAATTAACAAACCCAATATTCATATAGATAATACCTACATTCAGTTTCACTCAACTTAGCAGGTAATAAATAGGCCACTGCTTTGATGTCAACGCAAAGTTTAGGAATGTTGCAGGTGAAAATTTTATCCCAAGCTTTATCAGTCTCAAAATTTAAAGAGTTTGAATAACGCTTGTCACCTACAATGTTTTACGTGTAAATTTTTTAAATTTTCTATGCTTTCATAAACTACTACGGTTATCTACATCGCATAGACTTATAGTTCTAAAATTAGGTATAACAAAGTTTTGCACAAATGGTAAAATCAAGTTTTTTTTTGCATAAAATTAAGTGAAAAAGTATGAAAGATGTATTTAAAGGCCATATTTTTTTTATAAGTGTACAAGATTACAAAAACTGAAAATAAATAACCCCAATTCAGAAGGACTGGAACATTCTAGGCTATGCAAGAGACGAATAAATTTAAAGACGAGTAATGAAATCCTCAAATAAACTTTGATGATCATTACAAACTTATATTTCTAAATACTTTATAGGTTTAGCACTATGGCCACAATCTCATCTGATGTTAAGTGACGATGTAGCCCAAGACGGTAGACACGTTAAGCCTAGTGGACGGACTAGCTCTCAAGTGTAACTACCGGAACACACCTTCCACAGGTTTAGCGTGTCTACCAACTTGGGCCGTCACTTAAGATCAGGTGAGATTATGGCCATAACGGTAAACCTTAACTATAAAGATAACACTTATAAGTAGGCTTACCATAATTACGAAGAGCCAAACCGGGACGCAGAAGAGAAAGAGGCTCATTTTCATTTTGCTTTTCGCTTAATTTGTGTTTTTCATATTTGAAATGCAATCAAAATTTTGACCGGGACGCCGGGACAGGGATCTCAAACCGGGACTATCCCGGTCAAACCGGGACGTATGGTAAGCCTACTTATAAGTATTTAGCGGCAGATTTTAAACTTGAGGGTAGTAGCTATAGCCAACGAT
Organism: Actias luna; assembly: GCA_039707435.1. NCBI lineage: Eukaryota > Metazoa > Arthropoda > Insecta > Lepidoptera > Saturniidae > Actias > Actias luna. Next base: position 5,118,984 of record JAZHAC010000008.1, on the reverse strand, counting down.
AGTAAAAGCCCTATCATCATGCTATTGTATCATCACGATTTTTCCCTTCTTCAAAAGTTCAAACTTATTGTAAGTGGATTAGAACTCACGTTCATTGACGCGCTATCCGTACACACTATCAACTGAGCTATCATCGCTTCAAAAATTTAATGTTATAACGTTTTTATCTTTAAAAACCATCATATTTTTTGTCATTTATTATTGAACACGTCGGTAGCAAGCAGCCTTTAACCTAATTAAACCATAACCTAAGTTAACTAAAATCCGGATAGCAAATATGGCGGAGTTTCTCGGAGGTCGAATGTATAACAAGTTTAAACAACCATTAGCCTCGGTAAGTTAAAGCTTATTTATTGTTATTAAAACTTGCTCCCGTTGTACCACGCGAGCGGGGTCTCAACCTTGCTCCCTTTACCGGGAGAATGACCACCCACAGCGACCTCTACGTGTCCTTACAATTATTAAAACCAAGTATAAGTTTCTCGAATAAATTACCCTTATTAAAATCTTTAATCAACTCAAATAAAAGTTTTTGAGTATTAAAATTATAGCTTATTGCAAGATAATAGTTAATCGTTGTAGAAATGTTTTTAATTTTTTTACTATACAAAGACAGCACCAACAGTGCGTAGATTATATACTAACTTTGCCCGCGACTTCGCTCGCTTGCAACTAAAAAATATTTATTAACTTTTTTCCTGAGCACCCCTAACTATTAATTTAACATAAACAGAGCCTAAGTTACTCCTTGTAACATCAGCTATCTGCCAGCGAAAGTACGGTGAAAATAAATACATAAAACGTTGAATTTTCCTTTTCACTTAGGTAAGATATTCTTGTGTCTAATAATGCAGCGACCTCGGAGGAACCACGTTCTAAATACTTCAATTCCCTGTGGAGTGTTTCTAAATAATTCAGAACACTAACGCAAGCTTACGTGCATCTCCTTTCAAGTTTTGATCTCCTGGTAAGCGAAGTTATGAAATTAACATAAAAAATACACTATTCTTTCTAATAAAAAACTCTTTTTGCATTCTAATGCAACTTACAATGATAACTGCTTTTAGGTTTGTTATGTAGACACTACACAAGTATATTTATATATATAATATAACGAATCTCTAAGACGTTAATATTCAAACATAGAATATAGGTATATGCAACAAAATACTAGCTCGCCCAATATCGAAAAAAAAAGCCTAATTCATTTTTTAATTTGGTTGAAATCGGTACTGGACTAAGAAATTAAATGTAGCATGTTTTACGAATGAGGATGGTATATTCTATATGAACAAACGCTCCAAAAATAAAGAAAAAAAATATGGTACTTTTGTTAAACTACTCATACATATCAAATAATACAATGATAGGATCGACCATCATCATAACTATACATGTAGATTCTTAGGAAAAAATAGAATGATCTATATTTAAGGCCACATGTACGAAGTAGTCATATAACTAGTTTCGTAGCATTATCCAAAAATGTATTACCATAACTGGCATTATTTATTTAAAACATCATGTAAACAGTAACTACGAGCTTTCACGTATGTATGTACAATAGAAAAAAATCTAAACACATCTAGTATACGGAATCGATAGCGGCAATAATCGATATAATGTAATAAACGAAGCGAAGTTGATAGACACGCATTTATTTGAATTTCTGCTCACGACATAATGCCAAACGTTTAGAGCAATACCGTTACTGTCAAGTTATTATTAATGATCGTACACACATTTTAATTTAATACCACGACTGCCAATCGGACATTCGTAGATCCAATCTTAATGCTACATTGACATACCTTTTTTATTTCGCTCCCTCTCACTCTCTCTCTTTGTGTAAACCAACAAACAGATTGTAGGGTTCCTTATAATTATTTTGTTCAAGCCTAATTTGATTATAATGTATTTCGGTACATTTTACCTAAGGCATCTTCGTGCAGGACTTTATATTGTAATGTTTCAAGTTTATTTTCAGAACTAAAAAGGAAAACGTGTAATTTTATTTTCGGGTTACAATTCATAAGAATTTCGTCAATCATCTCAAAGTTCCATTTTTCTATTGTGAAATTCAACTTCTCGAACTGCGATTCTAAGGAATATTTCACAAAATATATATTTTAATAGCACACAAATATACACAGCGAAATGTTTCCAGTAATCGGAACAAGAGAACAACTTCAATCGAATAACTTCCACGAAAAATAAAACTTTCCTTTCTGTGTAACTGTGTAATTATTTGTAAATGTGCAAAACCTAACCGTCGACTTTTGTCCTTCATATTATGGTATGAGAAATAACTTATTCTGTGCCTTCAAATTTTCGGAAATAAGGCAAACATACCAGTATTTAGAATTACACCGGCAGGTAACACATAAGCCACCAAAGCTGTTAGTTACAATAAAACATTCACGTAAATTAAGAGTATAATAGACACAAGGTGAAATATCCGATTGGCAATAACTGCAATATTGCAAGTGCATATCGGTCAAATTAGTTGCGTAACGCGGACTTCTGTTCTCATTGGTCGAGTATCAACGAGTTATACACAAATAGATCTAATCTTTGATGACCAGATTATCGCTGATTGATCTTGTCACTTCAAGAAATCGTTTGTCCAGAGTAGCTTTGTTTGCAATTAGTAAGATTAATAACCACTAATGAATGGAGAACAATATAGCCAGTTTCAAATGAGGCGAATGGTGTGATTGTAAATGTTAATAGTTATGTTAAGTTGTGCCTGCGGCTTTGATTGTGCGAAGTATATAACCAAAATTTTGGACAACAATAATTTAATGTAATTAATGTACTATGATAGTAATTTTTGGTCAACCTAATTGACTTGTACCACTTTCATTATATTACCTAATGTAACTAAAAATATATTAAAATACACGTACGCCTAAAAGAGAATAATTTAATTATCTCAGTGGTTCTCCGGTGCTAAACATATTAACCGGCAGAGAGATGTTGCCTTTTGTAATATTGTATAAAAATTATAACAAAATGTACGCCTAATTATTGTTACTACCAATGTTTATATTTAATTAAACCTTATTTACGACCCAAATTTGTTCATAATAAATTGTGCATTGTTTTGAAATTTGCTATTTACCAGTTATTCAAAACTTTAGGCCATTTTTTTTCTGTATTGTCCATATTAAATTTCCGTTGTTATATGGAAAAAGTATTTAGCAATAACAATGTTTATTTAATGTATTGTGAAACGACTCAAACTAGGTTATTCTATCAATCAAAACCTTTTTTAAATAAATCTTTATAACTATGTGATAATAATTACAGAGAGCTTTAATTGAGCGAATTCCTTTACTTAGTTACACGGGGTGAATATATGAATATTAATGAAACAAGCGTGCCGACATTTCTAACTGCGTTATAATGATGGCATTTGTTATTCGCAAATTCGTCACGCCGCGCCGCGCCACGTAACACTGCAGGGTATCCTGACGGTTGTTGAAGCGAAACTAAATAACTTGCGTGTTAGTGTCATAGACATGGTTTTTGTGAAACATTTACAAGGACGTGTAACCATAACCTCGCATCAACTTCATACATGTCATACAATCGACTTCCATATATATAAATCATGATCTAGTTTTATAAATAAATAGCTGACAGCCGGCAAACTTCGTATCACAGTACAAATCTTTGAATTTTTCGGGTTTTCTATACTATAATATGTATGTATTATACATATAAACCTTCCTCGTGAATCACTCTATTGCTGAAAACTGAATTAAAATCCGTTAAATAGCTTAAAAATCTATCTTAAAAAAGGTTATTTTAAATGATAATTATTTACTGATACTTTTGCCCATGTATAAAATTCAATATTTCGCCCTAATATATCATTGTGATTATATAACTTCTGTAAGTAGTATGCTGTAAAATAACACTTAACATTCATGATTGAAAAATACAATTTCAATTCTCTTTCAATATAAAAATGACTTGTTTTATATTGTAATTCTTATCTTTGCGTAAGATCAAAAGTTGAATTTACTGTTCAAAAGTTTCACGAATAGAAACGTACATAGAAGTCTGTGTACATTGGTTCATGAACAAATTGGAACGTAAAGCGGAACTGATAGGTTATTGTTAAGCTTTCAATTCATACTGGCAATAGATAAAAAGCCCGTACTTTTTTAACGTATTCAAGGGTTATAAAACATTAACATGAATATAACATGAAACGCCAATGTAAAAACTTCTCAACACAGTATGAGAGACCTTACGTGTAATAAGATGGTGATTGATGTCACTGAATTCATTACAATGTTTACGGAATTATTATTTATTAAATTTCTATTCATTTTTCATTCGGTTTAATTATATTACTATTTAGTAAACATTTATTGCTGATTTTAAATCTGTTCCAAACCGAAATTATAGTTATACCGAAACTAATAATGAGTAATTTGGAAACAGAATTATAATTAACTAGTTTTTACCTACGGCTTCGCTAGCGTTAATATTGAATTTGTCATACAAATCGGATGACGAAATAAAACATTTCATACAAAGTTTATCTTTCTCTTCACCCCACTTCCAAAAAGTCGATTGCGTAAAAAAGCTGATCACCGTTTCCAGGTTTCCATCTAACTCTATACCGAAATTCATCATAATCTTCTTTTTATCCCCCATTCAATAAGTTTTTCGAGAGAAAATGTATCCTATCACCGTCTCAAGGTTCCCATCTGTATCTATATAATATATATCTATATCTATACCAAATATCATCATAATGTATTCAGCGGTTTAGAGGGGACAGCGTAACAAACAAACAAACTTACTTTCGCATATACAATATTGGTAAGGATATAATAAATGGATATATCTATTACATATCTGTACTTAATGATATATTATAACCGAATGACAAAGGCAGTTACTATCTGTAATATATTTTAAATCTAATTACCGCAAACACTGTCTCGAAGAATACAATAGACTGTATTTTATAAAACAGCCCTGAAGAAATAAAACAAAAATGTAATGAAATAGATATTACCAAAATCTTTATTTATCGACTTAATTCAAGCATTCTGTGCCCGGTAACAATATTTACATCTATATTAATATTAATGTAATAAAGGCGACGAGATTGTTTGTTTGAACACGCTAATCACAAGACCAAACCAGTCGGATTTGAAAAATTCTTTTTGCACTTGACAGCCCAATTACAGAGCAAGATTATAAATTATTTAACATAACTCGAAACGAACAAAAAGAAAAATAGTAGGGTACTGTAAAGTACAATGAATACTTCTCATTTAGAAAAAAGTACTGCCCCTGAGGGATCGAGAAATAGCTTTTAGTTTCACGCGAACGAAGTTACAGACACAGCTAGTAATACTAGCCAAAGTATTATATATTGTACCTCCCATCAAAAGTGTAACAACTCAAAAAACAACATTATCCAGATAAAGTCGCTTAAAATTCTCTTCTCTTTAAAGTTCTCACTCTGTTTCATTTTTTGTGTCTCAGTTTACTTTACAACAAAACGGTTGTAAGCAATTGCAGCCTACTTAGAGTTACAAAATGTCATTTTTAATATATTAAAAGTCCAATAGTACGAAAAATGATTTTAATATTTTTCAAGGTGTGACTCTTTGAGCGGATGTGCGATATATATAAAATCGATTTAACACTCACTGACTGACTCATCACAAAATCTCCAAAGTTACACGACCGAGAAACTTGAAATTGATTAATTTTACAATTTCGTACAGTTACGGGAATACCACGAACGGAGTCGGAGATGCCTGTTAGTGTAAATGGGAGTTACTCTTCCTGTCATAATTATTGAAAATTGATATTGATATTCATCAAAATTTAACCTCTATGAATGTAAATCAAGTTAGGCACAATTTGAATGGTAATTAATATTTCTGAATTAAGTCTTAGTATGAAAGACTGCACTTAATTCTGTATTATTACATTTTTACATTACTATTAATGAAACACATTTTACGATTTTAGATACGTTTGAACAGATTATTTAAATAAAAAATGCGAATGTCTGTAATCATTTTAGTACCTATAATTTGCTTTAAAAATTGAGTTTTTATAAAAAATACAACTATTTAGCCGAATACAAAAAACAAAAATCTATCAAGATAAAAATTTCTATCAAAATCGTTAGAACCGTTTCCTAGATACGCGAAAATTATATTAATACTAGCTGACCTGGAAGACCTTGTTCTGCCTTTTCGAGTAGTCAATCACATCGGCTACAGCGACATCTATCGTGGTATGATCACTTATAGAGATAAAAAGTATTCTATCTTTCAAGTGGGATCACACTGCTTTAGGCTATTTAACATCACGCTACCACGCGCTGTATTGAATTAATTATAATAACGGACGAAATTTATCAAATAATTTTTAGTCCCACGAGAACGAAGTCGTGAGCACTGCTTATTTATATATACAAGCATTAATCACTTAACATATAAATTTAGTTAACATAAAATAAAAACATTTTAAATCATATAGGTAGTTTTTTTTTACCTGCCATACGCTGTTAGCCGTAAGGGCAGTTTCACCGAACTTTTTGGGGAAAATGCTGAGAGCACACAGCCCCGAGGCAGCGGGCGCAAAGGTGCCAGCATAGCCAAACCTCGGCTTGGACCATATAGTCAACACAAGCGACGGTGCGTGTGAAAATTTAGTTGATTGTATATGTATGTATTGTTATCTAACAACTTACCCATAGAAACGTTGGGTGATGTTGTTATAGGTTGACCCGGAGATTGCCTCGGTGTACTAGTTCGCGAGGAAGGTTGCACACGGCGACACGGAGCTGTGCACTCTGGTTCAGTTGAGCGCTAAAAAAAACAAACAGTTCACTGCTAATTTATCTGTCTGTTATTGAACGTATTAAGGCGAAGGTAAACGTTTACTCTCAAAATGTGTCTCGTAAATACAAAGTGAACTTGTCCTTTAAATCCACTGTAATTTATTGATAAATTCAAGGCACGAATTCGGCTAATATTTATTATTTTATCTCTGTTTCGATAAATTTAAAATCTTTTTGTAATTTAGAAAAAACTTTAGTAAAATTGACTGCCACATCAAATCAGATTTTAATCGGTCTAAATTGATCGGCTAATTCAATCACGAATTCGGTGAAGTTAGATTTTAGTTCTATAAATTTAAAATTCATTTCTAATCTAGAGAAAAGCTCTTTACTAAAATTGACTAAATGAAATTAATTTAATCAATATAATAAAATAATTCTCAATGAAGTTCAAATCTTAAAAACGTATCGATCTATATTATATACAGACTTCACAGATAAATGAAAATAGGTATATATACTTAGAGATATAGATATAGACAGATAGATAGATATATATTTTTAACTTTAGATTTTTCCCTTTATATTATGAAAATCTTATATATAAAAATTTACTTTATAAATAAGACGTTGAATTTGCAAGTTTCAGAATACTTAACTTTATTCGAGGGTGCAAATGCTCCCATGTGGAAAGTTTGAAACTTCCCTTTAGGCTAATGCCTAACCGTGACTATAAACTTAATTAACAAAGAAAATATAAGAATTTCTTAAAAAAAGAAACACAAAGTTATGTAATAATTTGGAAAAGCAAAGAGAGAATGAAAGAAAATATACGGTATACATTGGAACACATTTTCTGTAGACATAATGAAGAGTTAATCCCTTTATACCTACTTCATTCGGAATTACTTTATATTTGTAGAACGAAAACCGAAATCGTCTTACAAGATAAAGACTCCTCAAGGATTTATTTCTTAAGCTAAGACAAAATACCTACAATTATTTAAAGCGAGAAAATTAATTTTGCTATTTAAATAATTCTAATTTACGTATATACTTATATTGTAGTATAACTTTAACGATAAATGAGAATAAGGTTTCGGAATGATCGTATTGAGATACATAGATCTGCAATTATTCCAAATAATTGGAAAATCCCTGAGGGACTAAACATGCACAGTACACTTTATGCATTATATATTTATATTGGTTAAATACTAAATACCTATTAATAAATTTAAGTTTCAAAATTTAAATAAGTTAAATAAGTTGCAAGTAATAAACAAAACAAAAACTTGATTATTAATTAAACCTGATATGAATGAACAGTAAAATTTTAGATTTAATTACACATGGCCGGGTCTATTACGAGATACCGTAATTAGTGGGTTGCGATAATAGTTGTCCGAAACATAATAGAGATCTAATAAGCTATGAAAAAGCTAAAGTTTCAGCGGAATTTCTCCGCAGTTTGTGTATTGGAATTCTCGTAAATGCCAACAACAATTTAATACATTTTTACACGCTTTTTTACTAACATAAACTATTAGTTTCGTTTTAAGCACTTTAAGACGCGTCATATTATATACATTTATTATAAAAATAATATGAAAACTGTACAAGTTATTGTTATATATACATAAAGCACTCACCACTTTTATCTTATAATCCTTGAAGTACACCCTCATCGTGGACAGTAAACTCGTCAATTTTATGACGTTACATAAAACTTAGAGCAATAATTATCCACTATCTTTTGTGTCAACAAAAGACGACTCGTCTAAAACGTCACACAGAACTATGACGGACTCTTCACACGGAACATGAATGCAGACTCGCAAGCCGTCGAGTGGTTATCGCCTACTTATCACATGATATCGTACAGTTTCGGGAGTCGAGCCGAAGTTTTAGCGACAACTTCGTCTTTCATGGAACGTTGAACATTTATGTGAAGTGACAAGGGATTTTATTACTTCGCACGGTAAGATGTGTCAGTTGTTTTAGACGTTTTATTAAGTTCTAGGACGTAGAAATAATAAATTTGTGGAAATTCATTTCAATTTAATTACATACTGGTGCGTATGTGTATACATACGTTTCCTATAGCTTAACAATCACCACTAACTTATAGTAACTCGTGGTTGGATAGAATTTAATTCGAAACCTTGAATACTGTGGCTGTTGCATTTATACTTCAGCATGACTCGCTGGAAAATATTGGACTCTAAGCGTATCAAAAATAATATTAATCATATGTTGACGTAGAGGATATTTATAAGAGCTTGAGACTTTGAGATAAATTTTTTTAATGTAATAACGCGCAAACGAGCAAGCGAGTCACCTGATGGTAAGTTACAAACACTGATCAACAATTGTTTGTAATCTTCGTCTACATTAGTCAAGGTTTATTTTTACTACACTATCCACATACAAGTAAAATTAACACATACTTTATCTTTACAATCAAAGTATTAAAAGTCATTTCGGATTAGTAAAGCCTGTAATGTTAAATGCAATGATGTGTTCGTATCTATTGAATTACATATTACCATCTATATTATTCGTAGCATTCAGAGCGCAAATGAATATTTGGAACGTACAATAATAAGATTTATATTGAGGTACAAGTGTTTTGTAACCGCTACTCCAATTCTACAGTCAATACCGCAGGTGTCAGGGCAACCTTCAACGTCCAGATAGAATGTCCGAACTAGGTATCGAGGTAAAACACCTAGCCTACCTACGCAAACCACTTGAGCAGTTATGCAGTATGACTGCAGTCTACGAAAACATGTCTATAATAGCTGATAGGGATTTTTCAATAATCGTGATTGTCTAGTAGAAAACCCTTCGAGACTATCTGGCAGATGAGCTTTAGAACTCGTTTTTGAATGACTGCAGTTTTATATGGATTAATTTGTTTTTCAGTTTAAGAAGTATTCTGGTTGAAATAGAACGAAAAAAATTATAGCAGTAAAATATAAATTTCATCTTCTAGTTTTAATACCACAGAAGCACATACAGTAATCTTTTACGATACATGCAAATTTACAAGACTTTTACAATACTTAATTTTATTAATAAACGCCATCAGGCTAACAAAGTCAAAAGATATTGCAAAGGCATTTGAAATCGCTTTCATTATAATATATCTGATATATCTGTGCATATCAGATGGGTATTTTAGTTCGGTATTATAATTTCATAAAAAATACTGCAGTAATATATGTACTTCAATTATGTTATAGACATGTTTTTCATTACGTATTGAAAGAGGTGAGTGATAACTATGTATTACATACAAGTAATTTAAATACTATATATTGTAATACATGATTCTCAAAGATTTATTTATTAACTATTATTCTAAATAAAACGATATTGTATGAATATAGTCCCAAATAAGTAACAAATAACTAGTCTGTGTTCCAAACATGAATCGATTATAATCCGACATAAAATATGAAAGTCAACTTAATGTAGATAACTATTAAGTGCTTTCAAGCCCTTCATAAATTATCTGGAAACTATCAATGATTTATCTAGACAAAGTAGATTTATTGGCCAGGGAGTTGCTTACAATAACCGGAGTTATGTAATTGCATTCTGCAAAACATCATTTTACTGATTTGAGATAACTAGCAAAGGTTTCGTGAAGAAATTGTAGTTAGCTCTATAGATCGAACGAGAGGTCGAAGTTTTAATTTTGGACAGGACCAAACTCTGTTTTATGAGAATGACTCTCAGTACTAAGTGTGAATGTGAAAGTGGATGCGTGCGTGAGTCCACACACCGTTTTCAAATAATACAAATTATGCATACCTGATAATAAAATATCAATGGTCGATTTTGTCCGACATTTAAATATAAAAAAAATATTTACCATTTCTTGGTTATTTTTTACATTTCCACATTCGTACCCATAGATTATTTTACTACGCGAATAAAAACAAAGTCTTACAAATAGACACGTATTAAGCTACAATAATAGTTCTTGCAACTTATATTTATTTATGACCATATAATCTTGCAAGTATACTTTAAACTACCTATAATGCAATCTTTCTTTTCTATGAAAAAATTCTGTCATATGCAATATACCTAAGTGTAACAAACCAAAAATAACCGTATTCTTAACATAGGCCAGTAAATAAAAATCTGATTTACACCCGAAGACTAAGTTGTAATATCTCGTATGATTGAGCAGGTCGTCTAATACATCGTCATGTCTGCAAGACAACAGCGTAAGCATTATTACTTTGTGCCAGAAATTGTTGACGTTGGCGCAAACTTTGAACAGGTTTTTCGACTCCTATACGTCAGTATCAAGTTTACTCGAACCACTTGTACTTCAACTAGCAGTTTATATCACCCTTATGTGTAATCAATTAGTTCTAGCATTGAAACTAATCCAATAAACTGGAACCAAATAATACATTATTATTACCTAATAAAATAATAACTCAGAATTACAATGTTATCTTTTTTTATACTAAGACGAAGCAAAAAGACAGATGGTCCATTGTAATGGTTACCGTCGTCTATGGGCAGCTGTGACGCTAGGGCCTTACAGCTATATTATATTAACTTATAAACAATATTTCGATTCAACCCCCATTTTAATAGGCCTGGAGAAAAGCCGTGGGTAATTCATTGCATAAGTTCGCAAATTCTAACGTAGGCGACAAGAAGGATCTAAAGAATCTTAGTGTTGTCGGGATACGTCTAGATTGTAACTTGAATTCCTGATTCGATAGAAATCAATATAATATTTTAAGTTATAACATACATAGTATAAAAATCTTAGTAAAAATATATATGTAACATAAAATTAGTTATTGATCTGAACAATTCAAGAACGTAAGAAAGCTTACAGATTTCATATACATTTAAAAAAAATAAACAAATTTACAAGAACGGGTCGTCCAATATATGTTCCAGACTGATTGAAATTTATGTAATAAACATTTATCACAGAATGTTGTAGTTTGACTGACCTCAGCCATCGATGCGGGACCAAAGTCTAATGTACCAGTCTCGATCAATAATATATAATTTACTCCTCTCTGCGTTTCAATCATTTAGAGGTTACCGTTTTTACTTTGTAAAGCAATAGTTTCTAGTGGGATCAAATCGCTTATGTAGTGTGACCACCATATCACCGTAAGACGACATAAGTATACCTATATATATTATTACAGGGAGACTTTACAAAAAAATTAATCAAGTTTCCTTAGTGTATTTTATTTTCCAGAAACTTGATGATTGGGTTTTGTAATAATTTCAGCACAGTACAATATAAAAACCAAAAAGAGGTCAGTAGTCCATTGAGGGTCGTCATAGAAAATCAAGCAACTGATATACAATATGTAGCACACTTTGTAATTTGACAAACTAAAAGAGAGTCACTCTGACAGATTTATCGCCGTAATAACGCATCTTACTAAAGTAAAAGTGGCAAATAAAATCAGCAATAAATTGAAAAATTTAGTACTTTAAAGCTAATACGTAATACAATTTTCCCTTTTCGGAGAGATAGTAATTTTGCTTTTGCGATATACGTTATAGGGAGGCTGGTATAGATCCCTACAACTCAACTAGATTTGTCGATATACATAGGCTGGTCCAGCAGCACGACTCGCTTGAGTGTACAATGTAAATCGTAATGTATGATGGTCACGATCTAAGACACAATCGTTGTTTCTTACCAAGCTGCATCCCTACTTATAAGGTTTTATTATTAAAGAATAATCATGTACATTGAGCAAATTCGACTGATTTGTGTGCAAAAGCGTAGTTGATTGAATATAATATAACGGAACGTTAATTTGAAATTGACATAAACTTTCTACAAGAAAATACTATAAAGTAACTTGACCGTGGTATATATAAACACACAACGGAATAGACACTGAAGAAGAAAGAACAATGACGAAATATATCCGTAATATAACAACTAAGGATAGACACTTTTCTACGTGCTTTTAGATGAAATAAAGACAGGATATGGAAATATATACTACTGTTACAGCTTTTTTTGGAGCGGTAGTGTATTGTTATTGAACAGAGATGTGTTATGAGATCTATTTCATTTAAATACCGATGTAAATGTTAATACTGAATCAACAAATACAATTAAGTGCAAATGTTTTAACATTAAAAAATACTGATACAACAAGTAATAGTAATAAACTAACTGTATAATTTGCTCTTCAATTTCACGTTCTACAAATTTAATTACTCATAAAGCGAAGTGTTCTTATAAACATTACTTCAGTAAGGCTGTTACTTAATAAAGTACTTATAACTGTTATGTTTCAGAGATTTACGTAATACCACACACTTTACAATGACTGTCAATAATTTGAGAAAACTGTAGATTTAATACAGCAAGGAAAACACTGGAAATTAAAAACGTACGTAATAATAAAATTTATCTAACCGTTTTTACATAAGTACATGAAATTATGATATTAAATTACAATATTTAAAAGATAACCGAAAAAAAATTTGAGTGTATTAGAATATATTTAATTGACTTTGCTTTATGTAACATAGAGGCATAATTTCATAAAATCTCGATAAACGTTGGCTACAACATCATTATACATTTTCGGGACAATTGATTAACAACTTTATTGATAGCTTAACAATTGGCAGTATTGATTAAATCCTTTGCCTGTCGTATTGTATTGGTATTACTTTTATCAGAACTACAAACGCACCTAGTTCAATATAGGCAGAGTGCAATAAATCTTACACAATCAGACAATTAAATTTAATATAAAAAATAACAACAACGCATAATGACAATATACAAGAGATAATTGGCATCCGAGGTTACTGGTTACTGATTACAGTACTTCCGATATCACCCGTATTTAGTTATCGGATAACTCAATGTTGCGTGCTGTATCCAACAATATACATCTCAGGAAAACACACACGAAAAATCGAGTCATGCTTTCAGTCACGTAATAATTAGATAAGCATTCCAAGAAAATTGAAAAATAATAATTCTATGTACGAATTATAGTTTAGTCATCAAACATATTTACAACCTCTCAAAAATTCCTAACAACTATCTAATACAATTCAGTTAGAATAGACCTATTAAAAACTCTCACAAAACACGAAATCCAATTGTTTAACGCCGCAAACCACAAGATACGTTCAACATTCAAAATGACATCCCATGAAAGACTTTGTCAACTTCGCATATTAATATGGGCTGATTAAATAAATATACCGATGGGACAGAGGAACGGTGCGCGTACGCGGACCCGATGTTTATTCGCAACTGCCGTCCGTGTTAACTTCAAGGCGTGAACGCCAACGCAGCCTTCTTTCACTTATATCGATTTCAAACACATGGTGTAGCGACATGGTCTCTTAAAAATTCAACTTCATTTGTTCCATATATAGTAAGTATGAAGTAACCCGTTCGTTATTTTTATGAACGCTTATTCTTAACTTTACTAATCATGAGTTAAACTTTATTCCCCTTTATACGAAAAAAAACCTATTTAATTAATAATAAGAAAGTACAAAATATCTAATACGTGTATAATATAATCTAATATGTAATAATACGTTTTTATCATCGACTAATAACAATAGTTTTGTTAAACAAGTTATTGGTGTTTCATAGAACCGGTATCATCTCTCTAATCAATATCAAAGCTAATGGCAATAGAAAATATTTTGCTATCTATAATTAACAGCATTTTTTTAACTTTTATAAAACTACAATTCAATAGAAAACAATCTGAAATGCTTCAATATAAACTACAGTTTATGAGTGAATGATGAAACCAATGAGAGAATCATACTATAAAAAGTTCGTTCATATACGTGTACCGCTATTATTTAATTTCGGTTAATATAATACAAGAAAGAAATTAAGAGTTTCATCACAACGACAACTGTACATAGACTTTTACATTGTAAAATGACAATAAATAACAAATGCGGCTCATTGTCGTTAAAAAGTACATAGATAATCACCAAAGTAATTAATTAATCTTATTAAGAGTTTTCAAAACTTCGAAATCACTCGTAAATATATTAAAAGCGGATTATACCGAATAAAGAAGAATATATATGTAATCAAGCTTCTCGAAACAGTAAATATATTTCAGCTAAAGTAAAAACAAGAGCTTTGCCCAAACAGTAACTAATTACTATAATTACTGATCTCTCAATAAAATAAATAAGTATTAAGTTCAATGTATATATATGAGCTGAGAAATAAACCGAAACCTTGAGACAAACAGACACTAATCCGTAGTGCGAATCAATCACGACATAATTAGTCACGAGTCTTCTTCGTAAATACATCTTCTTGCCGGCACGAAACTAAAATAATATTATAAATAACAATGAATCATTTAAAAAGATGAATATGACCTATTATATAATTTAACAAAACGTGTATGGCCTTTGAAACAAGGTTAATAGGTATATCTATGAGCTTACAATGGATAAATGAAATTAATCCATAATTACAATTATAAAATAATATTGCTGAACTGACTGTACGGTAGGCCTAGCGGTTAAAACAGTTACCTCGCTGCAACCGTCGTTCAAATGTTGTGGGTTAGTGTCCCGTATAGGACAATTATTTATATTATACATAAATAATTGTACTGAGTTTGGTTGTTTCTTTGTGTCTGTTAATTGTGCTTATAAAGTCCTTCACACTTTTAAATTTAATTTAATTTAAAATTAAATTACCTACATAGGCAGATGCTACAGTGAAAAATATAAGAAAAAAGATGCATAATTCGAAAACACATTAAATTATTCTTGGACTTTTTAGTAGCAGAGCAAAGTGATCCAGCCGAACAGATTTTTTTGTTTTTATAATTAAGGTTTAGCGTTATGGCAACAATCTCACCTAATTTTAAGTGACAATGTAGCCCAAGATGGTGTAAACGCTAAGCCTGGACGACTGGCATTCAAGTGCAACTGTCGAAAGACACCTATAGGCATTTGGTGGCAGATTTACAATCTTGAGGGTTGTAGCTAGCCAGGCAGGCATTAGAAAAAGCCTTACCAACATGATATGATTTCATCACGTTTTACTTCACCGAAAGCTCAAGCTCATTGTAGGAGGATTCGACGTCCCTGGACGCGGCGTCCATACACGCTACCAACTGAGCTATGATCGCTTCATGCTAACGTTTAACTAAGAAAACCTGTATCTACTTATGTAACTTTTTCCTATAGAAAATACCTTAGAAAGCCTGCCAGCCAATAAACCAGCAGAAAAACTTTAAAGAGCTACATAAACATACTTTACTGAAAATTAATGGTCACGAATTTTATCTCCCTTCAAATAATAGAAAGAGGTGTAGAGAATAAATATTCATGGTACCGCTTCGTAACAATTAAAAAGTAAAAGTAGGCAAGCATTGAATATGCAAATGTATAATATTTAACAGTACGATTAACAGTTATTACAGCATGATGACGATACATAAATTACTATTAAATGTCTAACATTAGATTCCATAACTATACGTCAGAATCTGAAGTGTTATTATTTATTATTTCATTGTTCTGCACATTTTCAACGGTTCTTATACAAGTTATAAAATATGAAAAGAACCGAAAAAAGGTTTTAAATCTTTTCGAGGTACATTAGTAGAAATGAAAATCTTAATTTATTAAAACGTTCACAGGGATTTTGACGGTATTTTGACCTGACTCACATAACGGCAGTTTTATTTTAATTCATAAAATTATGTTAGTTTAGTCCAATATTATGTAAATTTGACTGGATTTTGCATGATTTAGTTTGTTTATTGTGCGCAAGAGAAGTGAATTATATAAGAAAATTAAAATGCATATGCATTTTGAGTGCATAATTGCAGTCATATGATATAAGCATAGTTGAGTTTGAACGTAAAATTTCACAGTTGAATATTACCAAAATGAACGAGAAAATGGAACATATAATTGTTATGTATCAAAATCAATTTAAAATCGCTTAAATAATAACAAATAAGACTGAGTATATGAAGTTAAAATCTTTTTTTAGAAGATAAACACGACTCATGTTCATACCAAGTAAAATATTTACATAGGGCGAACAAAGCCGAATACTGTTAAAATTACCACGATATCGTAATGAATACACAACAGAAAGCTAATTGTTAACGCCGAACCAATAATTATTAAATCAACGTGACACGAAATTACTATAAAATGTCTGTCGAAGCATAATTACGTTGAAAAACCATCACGCAACGTTTTAATACCTAAAAGTTTCCAATAGAAATCTAAGTACTATTTTCATTATAGTCATAAATTGTTATACAATGTATATAGGCAACTGCCGAAAAACACCTATTGGTAGATTTTCAACTTGAGGGCGGTTGCTAGCCAGGCAGACATTAGAAACAGCCTAGTATCATGCTATGATTTCCTTACGGTATTTTCCTTCACCGAAAGCTCAAGCGCATTGTTAGTGGATTCATACTCACGTCCCTTAACACGAAGTCAGTACACACTACCACTGAGCTATCATCGCTTCAATATCTTCAATATTCATAATGATATAATTATGAATATATCACAACTACTATTCTCATTATGATAGTTGTACTAATATCACTGGGTCTATTAGAGAGATATACAGCTAATGTGTAGTGTCTTACGATATGAGAAATTCGTGATATTATATGCACATCGATTTTGACTAGAATTGTCATATTTGCTGATCGACCCCTGTCAACCACATTTTTCGAGTAAGTCAATCTTTTTTTACAAACAAGTTAACATTGGGCCATCATCTTTTCATATATTTATATTCAAATAAAAAGTCACTGGAGTATGATCGCACCAAATAAGAATGCAGACAGTAGAGAGGCGAGGTCGGCTTCATAATATGGTGTCTAAATGAATACACACCTCGACAACAAAACAATCTGTTACCACCGTGGGCGCTACCAAAATTGGCATTGTGTTCGACTATTTTAATAAGACACCTCAGGTTTGTATTAATATCATAAAGTGCTAGGCATATGCAAGATTTACTACGGAACCATTACATTTACCATATACATCTGTTATTGTTCAAAACAGTAATTCATCTGCTTCAGCTGTAGAAGTAAACCATTTTTGTTATCCTTCTAATAAAAATATATTAGTTGCAAAGTTAGTACTAAGTCACCAAAGAAAGCAGTGCCTGTATAACATTAGGAGGACCTACATGATCATTTACCACGCTTGTTAATATTTTTAACTACTTGATAATTTTCATGTGTGTCTATTCATTTCTTAATGTAATGGAATCATTTGATGCCATTTACACCAACTTAAATACCTAGTCTTTCTGAAGCAATTTTATCATAACTTTACTTTTATAAAAAGCTACTAGTGAACAATTTTGTACAATTGATATCAGGTACCCCTCGCTCGCTTTTTAATAATATTTATTACTTCGTTAAAATAACTTATATCTTTAGTCAAACTAATTACTAAATATTATAACTATAGAGAACTACTGATCGCTATAGGGCAAACTATTCATACGTAAGGTTTGTATTATATATACTTTATTGTATTCAGTTTGTTATCAAAGCGTGCGTTAAACTATAACAGTAATTACTGTACTTGATGGTTAGCAAAGCATGATACTATTGTGATAACCACTAAGAAATGTAAATCAATCAATCAAATCCCAAACCAGAAGAGACTGACAGTGTTGAGGTAAGCGCCGAATGCATTGTGGTGGTAATCTAGTCGAGTACAGAGCCTTACCAACTCCTCTGACTATTGGGTACACGCTGGTTAATCTGAAGACACGACATGCTTGAACGTGATAAGTGAACGTGATAAAAGAATAATTGGCTAGGGCACAGTTATTCCGTGGACGCGATTCAGTCCGACAAAACAGAATGAATTAAATTATGTATTAAGCAGCGGAAAAAATACTATGTAAGTTTTATGTAGCAATCGAACTATTTATCCATATATTGATATTAAATTAATAATTTTCATTTCATGGAATTCCTTGTTAATGTCTCCATGATTTTTGGAATCAAGGTGAACAAGTATGCAACACAATGGTATATGCGTAACTTATTAAGTACTCAAGGTAGTTTACAAATGGAAATCGGCTTATTACATTAAACTTTTTCTTATGTGTCAAAGCTATGCTCATAGCTTCATTCGCGAGTACTATAAAACAATATTTATTAAAAGACCATAATCCGCTGCATTATATTGGTTAGAAACGTTTGTTTTAGGTCTTGCTTGAAAACATCGTATTATAATTATTGTCATTCAAAATAGTTAATTGAATGAGATGACAAACAAAGAGATCTTATCTTTTATAATAGACTAGTTGTGTCCGCGCCTCCGTTCGGGTGGAACTAAAATTTTATTTAATCATATTCATAAAATAATGGTATATAGCCTATGATACTTATGGCTAATGTAGCATTTTAATGGTGAAAGATTTTTTTAAATTGGTCCAGTATGTGTTGAGTTTATTTGTTACAAACAAAATTACAAATCTTTCCTCTTTATAATATTAGTATACATAGATTCGTACATTTTATAAACAAAATCAATGAGCAATTAACAGACATGAAACGTTTAGCTAGTTATAAACGATCAGGCGCTCAGAAAACAAAATTGTTTTTTTGCTACAGCGATTACTTCTGATTGTAATCAACTTTAATCGTAATGGAATTTAATTTCAACGTTAAAAGGATTAATATCGTAGTTTGAGTAAAGCTTTAGTTAAATCACCTAAAATAAAAAAATATTTGCCGATAATTGCTCAGTAGAGGTAAATCATGTACGGAGTATATTCATATTTTATAGAATGGATATATTTCTTCTTGTATTATTAGCACATTATAATAAATTAATTAGTTATAGATATAAACAAATAATTACATCGATGAAGTTGTTTTGTTTGTATTATTTTAACATCATAGAACATAGTCTACTAATTTTATCTAATAATCTATACTAATATTATTTCTAAATCACTTCGTTACTAAATCACGCAAAAACGGATGAAAGAATTTGGATGAAATTTTATACAGTTTTAGTAGGTTTAACACAGGATATTCCGTTGGACCTAATTATAATTACAACACGGTCGAAGTCGCTCTTAATAGCTAGTGGTTTTTGTTTAATGTCTAGTAATATTTGCGTGATGAATTTAAAGAGTCGTAAAAATATTATACACTAAGGGTATACATAGACTACTATATTATAAAATTATTGCAATAAACAGAGTACAGCTCATATTTTGTTATAATAAAATATGTGTATATCATTGTTCGAAATTGCTAGGATTGTCCAGTGTCAATGGTAGTGTGTACGGACGCAGCGTCAAGGCATGTGAGTTCGATTCTACCTAAAATTAGGTTGAGCTTTCGGTAAAGGAAAACATCGTGGGGAAACCATAGCATGGTGGCAGGGTTATTTGTAATGGCTAGCTACCACCCTCAAGTCGAAAATCCGCCAAATACCAATATTCCGGCAGTTGCACTTGAGAGTCAGTCCCTCAACAGGTTTAGTGTGTCCACAAATTTGAAGCGTATCGTCTCTTAAGATCAGATGAGATTATGATCATAACGCATAACCTTAACTAAAAAATAAATCGCACGTAAATCTATTTACTACCAAAATTAAACTGACAATCGAACCTTCACAATTTATATTCAGCTTCATAAAGCAGCCATATCTGTGGCACAACGCTATATAATAATAACCTTATTGCCCGCTATAAACTTTAGCAATTTTTAGACTCAATCATGAGACGCAGCGTTCTTAAAGTTTGAAGAAGTTTGTTATATTTAGTCGAGACAAAGTGCAACGACTTTGTCAATATAATATAGAATGATTCTTGAACTCTGTTCTAGACTGCTCTGATGGAAGTTCATCGATCTTTTGTGAAGTTTCGCCTTTTTTGAATGTACCGCACTTATGTCTAAAACGTGTAATCATATGATAAACGAGCTTGTAAATAACATTATCTTTGTATGCAAGTACGTAAGTAGTTTTAGACAAAATTATAAATAGCATATTACAATATAAATAATATTTAAATAGAGAAGTTTCCACATTATTAATTTAATTAAAATTAGACCAAATAAAGGCATTAATTAATTATGATTTTTTAATTTGGCACATAATCCTACCTCATGCTATTTAATGATGTGGCCTAAAACACGTCGTGCGTAATGGAGAAAATGCTGTCAAAGCGTAGCTAAAAGGACTAGCTAGGTGATAGCTAGATTCATGAGCATTGGACATTGGCGTATGAGCACAGTATGATTTCTTTTATTGCGAGATCTCGGTCCTTATAGGATTCAATCTCTTTTTTTTTTTTTTTTTTTTTTTTTTTATACTTAAGGTTTAGCGTTATGGCCATGATCTCACCTGATGTTAAGTGACGATACGGCCCAAGTTGGTAGACACACTAAACCTTTGGAGGAACTGGCTCTCAAGTGCTGCTGCCGGAACACACCTATTGGTATTTGGCGGCAGGTTCACAACTAGAGGGTGGTAGCTACCCAGGCGGGCATTAGAAAAAGCCCTACCACCATGCTATGGTTTCCTCACGATGTTTTCCTTCACCGAAAGCTCAAGCTCATTGTAGGTGCTTGGGTTCGAACCCACGTCTCTTGACGCGAAGTCGTGCACACTACCACTGAGCTATCATCGCTTCAAAAATTCGCTTCAATCTCACATTACTCAAACCTTTGTTTGAACACGTTAGCGCTAAGCCATAATAGCCTTATTACACTTAATGCAATAACACAACACATAATTCCAATGTGGTAAACAAATACAATTTTCCTAATTTATAAAATTACTGTAGCGTCAACGAAACGGGGAATAAAATATCTTATTACACTTTAATGCTGTCTAGACATATTTCATGTTACACAATAATTACGGTAACCCAATTAACGTCAAAGCTCTATGTACGTATTCATCATAGAGTGTTTGTAGCTAACAAGCTTAATAAATAATCTGGTTACCTATAACATTTATAATACGATACTAATTTTCATGATAGCACTACCTTGGTGAGAAAAAATGTCTTTTCTATCAGATACATTTTCGCATTTCGCATAGTGGTAGGGCTTTTTCTGATGCCCGCCTTGCCAGCTATAACCCTCAAGATGAAAATCTGCCGCCAAATACCTATTGGTGTGTTCTAGCAGTTACACTTGAGAGCCAGTCCCTCCACAGGTTTAGTATGTCTACCAACTTGGGCCGTATCATCACTTAAGATCAGGTGAAATTGTGGCCATAACGCCAAATCTAACTATAAAAATAAAGATACAGTTTAATGCAGAGATTTTTTTAGGATTCCTTTTTTGATACCTTTTTTCTACCTTCATTAAATTATATTTCTAAAAACATGTAATTCGCCTTATGTATTTAGTATTTTTGCAATATTTTTTGTTAGCTGTATGTTTTCCGAACAATGTAAAATAGATCAAAATGTATAATATATATTAAACAATATAAAACGTTCTTAAAACATGTTAAAGTACTATTTAATTATATTACAATAAGTCATTCATGTATGTACATATGTATGTAGATTTTTCAAAAACATGTAATGTAAGTAATGTAAACATTGTAAGGTCATGATTGTAATTTGGTATTTAAATAATATTTTACTTTCTTTTTTCTTTAAGCCCTATGGATATCTGTCGCCTTACAAAGGCGACGCGGGTTCGAACCTTACTTGCTGAGTTTAGGTATGAATAAATGTATGTTGTAAGTTGTAAGTTACTTGTAGATCACAGAAATCATTGTCCCGTGTGGGATTCGAACCCGACGCACTTCGGCGCGACAATTGTAGTGTGACAACTACTTTAGCCGGTAGGTCGACCGTAGTCAGCTTTTAGCTGAACGAGGTCTAAACTGTGTTTAAAATGAAAATTACCTTCATAATAGTAATAATAGAAAATTGTACATAAGTTAATTGATTTATAAATATAAACTGGTATTAACGTGTAAACCCAAATTAAATAAATTTATTTTTACTTCGATTTATGATCAAACGATAAATTATAAAAATTTAAACAAAATTAATTACTTTAAATTGATTTGGCAGCTACAAAAAATGTTGTCGAAACAAATAGAAGGACAAATGTGAAGGTTACAATGAGAACTAGACTGATACGGGTGCATCATTGGTCTGAATTTAATTAAACACATTTTCTGAAATATCTCGTGTCTAATTTTTACTTAATGAACAAGTCTAGACTGAGTCTGGTTTGCATTCCAAATTTTTATGAATATTAGTTAAATTTAATATTAACTTTACTAAATATGAAGCAGGTGTTTCATTAGTTAATTACTTTTATGGCTTATTTCATTTTACTTAATGTACTATATTATGATGCAAAAATGAGCTTAAGAAGTATACATTACTAGCTAAACTGTCTGCTTTTATAAGTCGCGTTTTAAAATCTCCGATATTTGCACGTATAGCATTCATTTTGTCAGTCTTACAATTCTTACATATACAAAACTTAATACGTATTTATGTATGTATGTATGTATTGTAAATTATCCTTATATCTTAACCGTCTTGTTTAATAGGCAGCACGTACTACTTGGTTCTTCATATCCCTAATACTTCAGTCCACTGATTCCTTCTGGAGCTCCACTGTCTCTGTCTCAGTATTATAAGACATATTTATATTGCCACAACCGGAAACTAAAAGCGCTAAAAGCGAACTAGTGTGAATATGATTATTAAAACAATTTTTATAAAATCTCGTCATTACAATTTGAATTTATAAAGTTATTTTTAACCAAACATGTAAATATCAATTTGAATCTATAAAGTTATTTTGAACTAACGTGTGAATATTGAAACCCTTGTAATATGAAATTTAAAGTAAAGAGACGATCAATGATAAATCAAAAATAAAGAGGCGACCAATGAAAAAGCCTAACACTTGAAATAGATTATTAAAACAATTTATATAAAACCTCTTCATTACAATTTGAATTTATAAAATTAAATATAACCAAATGTAAATATTAATTTAAATCCAAGAAGTTATTTTGAACTAACGTGTGAATATTGAAACCCATGCAATATGACATTTAATGTATAGAGAAGATCAACGATAAGGCTAAAAACAAAGCGGCGACCAATGATAATGCTAATAGTATGTTGCCTACGGAATCCAAAACGGTCAGACAAATTTTAATGAAATATTGAGGAAATATTCATATTAACCCTACGTGTGATTTCCTGTGAAATTTGGTAACAATCGGCTCAACCGTTGTCATTTTTTTAGCATCTGGATATGGGTAATTAATGCTAGCCGTCGGAAGTCACAGCGGATAAATTCGAATAAATCCAAGCCGAACAATGTTAATTCCGATACTTTCTCAATGCCCCACTTTGACACCTTTAGGTGTTGAATGTCAAGTAATCCATTTTTAAACATCGCCTACGATATAAATCCGATACTTCATTTTCCTATATTTAGTAGTGTGGTCTGGAAACCGATAACTCAATCAATGCAAACCTTATCTAGATTTGATGACCGACCGCTAATGTATAATATAGTATATCTATTTCATTCGTTATGAATGAAACATCAGTAAACGATTAATATCTTTGTATTAATAAACCTTATTTGTTTTTGTTAAATAAAGTAAAATCTTGATGTAACGTTCTCTAAAAACATTTAAGCATTACAGTTGATTTAATAAAATGTGACGACAGAATAATTTCTCGGTTAATGCTTAAAGAAAGTTTCAAAAATGTAATGGAAGAATACTAAAAAGAAAATTATTGGCTCTAATTTAAAAATCACAAGTGTTTTATGGGCCTTAATTGAAACATAATTTTATACTTAGATTACTTTTGTTATATCAACGATTTTGATTTAAAATAATCTGCCGTATAATTTGTAAGTATAACAAATCCTGTAAAGATTAATTTTAAATTACCGAGATATTATAATTATAAGGTGTTCGAGGATTGGGGGAGATTTCAGGATACTCATATCACAGATGTTTTAGTACCAATTTTCATTAATTAATCTTTATTATTCTTTTCTCAAACTGCTATTTAATAGCAGTTGTAAAAAAAGTTATGAATAAGTGATATATGATTATTGAAGTAAAAACTTCTATAGGAAGGTTTAGATAGGGAGTCAATTCATGAAGTTGACATCGACATGGTCACGTGACGGGTTAACTTAACACTATATGTATTCATATTATAGAACTTATTGCTCTATAAATAGTTTTGATTTACAAGTTTTAATTTAAGATCAAATAATTATTTTGAATTAAGTTTTCAGTCCTATCGGCAGTCCTCATGCTGCTATGCTTTTTTTATACAATTATATTGATATAAGTAAATTGTCAAACTAATGACAGAAATACATTTGCTGTAAAAGACCTAAAAATAATTTGGTCCGAAAAAACATTATTTTATCTCAGTATTATACAAAAAAGTGTAATTCTGCTCGATAATGTAAAAAAGCTATTTCACAAAACAGTAAACAATGGAAATAACATTAAGGATTATTAATAATATTCGTTATAAAGAGGTTGCTTTTTTTATGATTGTCGCATTGTTACTGAAGTAACAAAATCAATATAAAAATAATATTCCCAAAATAGAAAGTTGTAATCAGTTCTAAGATTGACACAAAGATTTAGTTTTCACTGTACCGACTAGATTAACTCGTTACGGTTGACTGGAGAAAGTTTATGAAAACTGGATGGTAAATAACCAGAACATAATCAAATTCGCAAAAAATATATGTATATACCTACAATAGTTACATGTCAATAGTGTATTTAATAAAAATCTAACATTAAAGTGTAAAATCTATAGATTATTAATAAAGATAGTTCGATACTTGTAAAGCGTGCAAAAGAATTTGCATAAGCTATTGTAAATTCGGAGCAATATCTAAACGTGATAAGATTGCTTAGTATGTTTATGAAAATTTTCAATCAATACTTTGTTTTTTTACGGTTGCGGACCTCATAAGAAAACATCGAAACCCTTAAAGGTTTACACTGTTGTTCGTCTGTATTGACTGTGTGTAAAGACACTTTTTTAACAAAACGCCGTAAGGAAAAAAATTGAAGCTAATATCACTAAGGTCTGGGTCGCATCCTGTCAAAAAAATCTAGCTTATAGATTAACAGAATAAAAGCATACATCACTTCATCATTATTATATAAATGTAAAACATACATTTCACACCAGAAGATTGAAATTAGTTTAAATTAACTGACAGATTATCAAAAGAAAGTAGGTATTTATCGGAGATTAACAGATTAAATCAAGCTCAAAGAGAGCTCTCTGGGTAAATCCTAAAATAATAACGTAAGATATGCAATGTAAACAGTAGTTCTACTCGTTACTTGTATATTTTTTTATACTAAATCGATTTGAACTTACGATGAACCATCTATACATATACGTATTCTTGTATTCTGTACCATAAATCCAACTAATATAAATTACAATAATCTATATCAACCAGAATATTATATAATCAGAACTAGAAATAAGAATGTTCGTCTGATCAAAATCAGTCACTGATACGTTCCTATACCTGAAGACTGACTTTGCAGTTCTCGTATAAACCTGCGTTTTACACTCATACCAACTAAAGTAATCGAAGCACTGGTTTTTATGATAAAAAGAACCTGCATACTAGTTGCAAGCGTACTTAGAACTTAGATGTAATGATAGTAGCAAAGCAATGACATAATTATAAACCTCTTCCACAATCAGAATATTATTTAAAGGAATCGTTCCAAATTATATAAGATTAACCTAAATTATGGAAATTAGTGATAATATTGTCAAAATTAAATTATTTAAAAACTTACCGATTCACTGTTTCCATTTATCCCATTTTCAGCCAAAATGTCCTCAAACAATATATCAGCTTCGCAAGGAGAACATAAATTACTTAGAAGTTCACTAAATCTTTCCACTTTACGTACACATACGGCTCCTAGTAAGCCTCCTTTGTCTGCTTTCACTTTTGGCACTACACTATCCTCTAATACAACATTATTAACATCTATTGAATTTTTTTCTGTTGGAGACATAGAACTATTGTAACCATCTTTGAGCCCCGATTCGTCTAAAGGAAATATGTCGTTAATTCTGAGTTCAACAATTCCATTCTCGTTTTCGACATCATCAACAATAAGGTTATTAAATAAGTCTTCAATTTCATCATTGTCTAAACTACTAGTCAGGTCTTTTTCGATTTCGTCAAAAATTTCTTCTCCATTCTGGATTAAAGGTATTTTTTCGTCAGAATATTTTTGGCTCCTTTCATAAGTACCCTTTTTCCTTTCGTCTAATTTAACATTTTCGTCGACATTCTTAACTATAGCATTGGTCACTATTAAATTACTTTTGTCTTTTTCTAAAATATTCTTATTATTGGAATGTTTAAGTTTTGATTTAATAGCACCAAAATCTCTGTCAAACGTACTTTTATTTTCTTTTTCGTTACTTTGTTTTCTAATTGAAGAATTTTTTTTATCTCTATCTATAATTTTAGAATTTTTAGGTGACTTGCTATTACTATCTTCGAGCAAAGATTGTACTGACGAGCTTCTATTAGACTTTCTATGTAATGAAGAAGAATCGGAGTTATTTGCAGCAGCAGCTCTCAATCGTGATGTACGCGTTGTTCTAATAGGCACAGAAGTTGAAGCCGTATTAAGGCTAAGTTCTGAGGAAGATTTTAGTTGAGCGGTTGCATTTTCTTTAGCTGATTTATCTGCTATTCTTTTTATTCGCCTGAAATTAAAAAAAAACGCTATTTATAAACAATTTCACAAAATGTATAGAATTGAAAGTACTTATAACATAGTTCATCAACCCACCTTTCGGTCACATTAGCAGAAAATAGAGTAGCTGTTTTCGCTGTTAGTTGCTTTCTTCTTTCTTCTTTATACTTTTGTATCCTGGCCGCTCTGGCCTCATCTTGAGATATGTTCATGGCGTGCTGCTTATGCTCCTGTCGCTGTCACGTGCGCCAGTACCTCTCAAAAATTGTATATCCTTTAGCGTTATTGTTATTTTTAATGTTTATCTTGTCTAGCATGGCGGCATTAAGCGCGCGGACGGGCGGAATAGTTGGCAGTGATGAATACAGACTGGTGATGTGTAAGTCTGAAAACAAACAAATATACGTGAAACTAACATCGTTATATTGCAAAATGTATGAGTAATACGAGAACAGAAAAGTCGGAGTAGCGAAATCACCAGAAGTGTAACAATAATGTTTAATCAAGGTGCTGTGATTTCAGTGAAAAATCGCGAGGCTTTGTTCTATTGTTATGAAGCACGTGAGGGAATATTACCACAGCTTATATCGTAAGCAGGTAATTGTGAAATAAATAGCGATTTATAATAGTACAGTTGGAATAAGTATAAGGTAAAGTGCTTTACCTTACATAATATGTGACTCAAAAACAAACCGGAATTAATTTATTATTCTTATTTTGGTTATTATTATTCTGTTATATTATTCGATATATTATTATTCTGGTTAACCACGATCAAATTGTGTAGATTACATATTTATTGCATTGACCGACCAAAAATAAAATATTGTAAAGGTTAATCATCTTAGATTTTTTACAAGACCATGACCACTCTACATCACATTCTGTTGTACAGTGAAGTTGTGGAACTGTCTTCTTGTCTGCGTGTTTCCTACTTCTTATGATATTGGGTCCTTCAAAAGAGGCGTGAAGAAACACCTAAGCAGGTCAGCATACCAGCAGAGGCTGGCACTGAATTTTGGTTCAATGTCAGACGCCGCTGAATTGAATTATACTGTGCTTAACACCAGGTGCAGTGCAGTCACTTTGTTGGACAATATAAAATTATCTCTGTTTTATTGAACGGAATCCATAATTAACCTTTGTAGTTTAAATTTTAAAAATGGCTTTCCATCCATTGTATATTAATTTTGAGGCACTTATAACCACCCTTAAGCCTTATAATAGTCTTAATTAATTTTAAGTCTTAATGTAATTAGTATTATTGTAAAACTCTTTGGGGTCAGATAATTGAATAAATATATATATTTATACACTAAACCTTGATAATGGATTATTAATTACAAATAATGTGACGTACTGGTAGAACAACAACAGAATCCTAGTCGGCTTCAGAAGGAAATAAATCCAGTACTCAATAACGTGTTTCAAACAGGTAAAACAAATCATTGATTTATTGAATTTATCCAAGCACTTATACTCAAGCGATCTTTAGTAAACAATAATTCAGTAGACATATACTGTCGAATATTGTATTTTAATCGTATGTCTATTTCTTAATTTGTACATTATGTATTCAATTTATACGAAACCAATTTAGTTTTTCATAAACAAGGAAATAAATAAAAACTGGTTCATACATATTACAACACACCCGTGACGCAATGCGTCAGTTGTCTATATACAAAAAATATGCTGTTTTTTTATTATACCATGGCAATATTAAACAATTCATAGAATTCTCTCAAGATCTAGAAATTACTAGAGTTAAGATTAGATATTAATAATTTATTAGATATAATTAATTAGTTAGATATTAAGATTTTATTGTACACACATATGAGTTAATTATATATAATCACTAACTGACCCGACAAACGTTCTGTCATATAAATTATTTCTAGTATGTAATTGGGTTGTATTAAACCGCGATGAAAACATATGAGACGGTGAGGGTACGAAGGTGGAAATTTGGAACGATAGATATTTTTTGATGCCACATAAAAAAAATACAAAAAATGTGAAATAAATAGTTTTTATTTTAGAAAGGGACAACCCTAATCATTTAGCTGCATGAAATGTACTTTACGATCTATTCTCATACCTACCAAATATATATCTATAATATATATAGAAAAAAGTCATTAAAACCGGTCGATCCGTTTTGGAGGAGTGCGTACACAAACACCGTGACGCGAGATTTTTATATATAAGAATAAACGTCATTGGAATTTATTATGAGCTGTTTTTAAAAGAGTGATAATTATGTATAATTATTTAATCATTTTAAACATTCTTGTACGTATTCTCTATGCGGCGAGTAAATAACACGACGAGAATGAGCATCGCAAACTTTAAACTTACTGATGTTCTCTGGCATACCCATTGTGTAATAACCATTATTTACACATTTTAAATATAACTATTATAAGCATATGTAATATAATATGTTATATTGGGCTAATTTTAACAAACGAATAAAAGTTATTATAAGCAATAAAAGCTTATACTTAGTACGTAGTTTTACTACTTAAAAATATTTAATATAAACTTGATAACAAATCTATCTGCTGCTAAATTACTTAATTAATTCTATAGAATATTTATATTTCATTAGATCATTCAATATTTCAATATAACGTGTTTTTAAATTAGATAATCTAACGGTAAGCTGTGGTGCTGTAAACTAATATAGAACATGAACTTACAATTAAAATATCATCTTAAATAATACGCATAACATTGTTATTGTAAATCACTTAACACATTAATTCTATATCGTCGCAATCAGCAAGAAAATGTTTATAGAGTAATCCTATTACATTATTCATCCTTATACAGATGTCAAAGGTGAAATAATGTAACTTAGAGTATATTATTACAATGTGACAAAGCGAACATGCACGTCAATCTATAAAGAAAAAGGTAAATGTATTGTAAAATAACTGAAAAAGTTGAAACTTGTAGTGTCCTTCAGTTATCATAATATCACAGTATGCAAGAAAAAAATATTTGTTAAATGATCTTTAGTTTTAAAAGCTAAGGAACATTTACTTTTCTTATACTATTGTGATTTAATAAAATATTATATAAACTCCTTAACCTATGGTTGATCCCATTCAGGTTCTGTTTCAACATACTGCAGATTCAGAAATACGCATTTCATTAGAAATTCTTAAAAAACTGGTAACTTTGGGTCTACGTCGACAGTTAGTGTTCATTTTAGCACGCGTTGGGCCGAGATAATTCAAGAATAGATAATGACGATTATTTTCCATATACACAAGTAATGGAAAAACTTTCAAAGTAATGCTTTATTACATGTCACTAATCAGAAAAGATCAATTACCTGTTTAGTTAGATTTTTATTAAATGTTTGCAAAAATATTTAACATAACAAACTTATGTACACTCAGTCGACGTCATAGACAACGGATAGAATTTATTAACCAATACATTATCATGATAGAAGATAGCATACCATTGTTATGACTTCACATTCATTGCAATTGCAGTGATAACTTATCACTTGAATGGTATCAAGTTAGTATAATGAAACGGATTATTTTTTATAGTATTATTACAAATATTCTATTTTTAATATAAACAGAAAAATAAGGAAAAGAGTGTTTTATTAGTTTTTGTGAACCAAATATCAACCTTTACGAAACAAAACCCAAACTAGCATATTTTTATAAAACGATTAAGGATCGTAGCCTGATGTTACGCAGCCTCAATAATAGGTGTATTACATGCAAAAATAATTTTTCAAATCTTACTGGCACTTCCTAAATTTAGCAAGTACAAACAAGGAAAATCGTCAGTTTTATTAAAATAAGTAAAACATTATTAGGTAAACATTTTTGCTGAGGTAAGTAGAAAATAACCGTAATATAAGAAACACGTAGATATTTTGAAGTTCATTATATAGCCAAGATAAAGAACAAAAATAAATATAGGTAGCATATAGATAAACAATCAATAATACCTACTCATAACAATAAAATTGCCTTTAACGGTCCATCAATACAATAATAACTTGATGAGTAAACGGCTGCTCTTATCCCCGGCCTCGTCTTGGCTTACAAACGGCCTATGCCTACGCGACACCGTAATTGACATTGACATTGTACTTAATGGTGAGCTATGTCGTAAAGTAAACTGTAAATAAGCACTGCCGATACCAAAGTTATCGCTGTATCGTATACGCTTTAGAGATTTTATGACACGAATAGAAAAATTATGGGTTTACATAACATGGACGTGTTAATAGCACTGAGCCACTAATATGGTGAATTTTATAACGTATTGGTTTAACAGTTAACGTTTACATTTTATTATTTCAGCGTGTATCTGGTTTCCAGCATGTGTGTATAGGAAGACGTTTGTCTGGAAACTCTATAGCAAAACCGATTAGACACCTTTTTTAAATAGTTTATAAGTATAGCGTTATGACCACATTCTTACCTGATGTTATATGACGATGTGGCCCAAGATCTTGGACACGTTAAGCCTAGTGGAGGGTCTAGTTCTCAAGTACAACTGCCGAAACGCAGCTATAGGTATTTGGCGGCAGATTTTCAAATTGAGTGTGGTAGCTAGCCATGCGGGCATTAGAAAAAACCCTACCACCAGTTATAATGCATGCATGCAAAATTGCATAGTTAGCACGGGCTAGATTGGAAAAGTTAACAATTAAAACACTACATTTCTAATTTAGTTTCATTGTATAAGAGCATATTTTCGGCAGGCATCACTAATAATACAAATAATTTGCAATAAATAATGTCACCGGACAAACAACAATGCCCTGCTTATAGTACGATTAAAAGAAATCTACTTTATTGGGACAAAAAAAAAAAAAAAAGGTGGGAACTCTTTTAAAACTATATACCTAACTACAACAAATGCCAAGAAAATAATAAACACATTATATTAATTTTAATAGTGAGAGAAAAAATTACACTTCACAGGTAAACAATAACTTCGTTAGATAAACTGTCCATCAAAAATAAGTTTACTCAGGGAATTCCCGAAAAACTTCAACTCTTATTAAAGTTCTAATTTAAAGCGAATATTAATATATTAAGCTATACTAATATTATAAAGCGGATAAGTTTGTTTGAAAGCGCTAATCTTGGGAACTGTCAGTGGGATAGTAAAAAGTCAGTTTTTGTGTTTTATAGAGTAACCATTGAGCAAGTCCTTAGGATATTTAATATCACGGTACTACCAATAGGAGCAAAGGAGTTTTGAGAAAAGATACAAAAACGGACAAAAAATGTTTAATATTTTATTGTTCCACGCGAACGAAGTCGCGGGCACAGCTAGTTATTTTTAAGCGACATAAGCCGAGGGTCGAATACAATAGCATAAATACATACATAGTCTATACGTCTATGTAAACTATATTAACATAGGCTGAACATATATGCAAACATTTTACGATAATACCACTATTGCTATTAATAAAATATCGATATTTTTGTAATAAAAATTCATTTCGCAATTTAGTTATTGCAGTTCAAATTTTAGACAATTCTGAATTCTTTTAGATAGCAATCCTACACTGAGTTAGTAGTATTTTATAATCCCACAGAAATAGAAGCGTACGTTATGGGATAATAAGTTGAGCAACTTAGAGATTTTATAAGTAAACAACCGCAAAGTAACATCTGTTCCTTACAATATTTATGTAATAAAAAGATTTGGAGAGACGCCAGCCACATGGCTCCAAAAACAAATTACATCCAAGTAAATTAACATAAAATCGTGGCAACCGAGTGCTTTAGACCAATAGAATATCTATGTTATGTCCAGAAATCCGAGCCTCGGTAAGCATCGACTATAGTAATATGAACTGAATAAATAACAAACCAATAGCGATGATGATTTTGTAATGAATTTTCTTATAATATGACAGTGTGAATGTTTTTACATTAGAAGTTTTATATATATATATATATATATATATATATATATATATATATATATATATATATATATATATATATATATAATAATAATAATAATATGTAACTATGATCTTAGTTGAGATTAAGAAAATATGCCCACAAAAGCTCCTTTGACTCGCTAAATTCCGATTTCCAAGAATGGGTTAGGAAACAACACATATATCAGATTTCTAAACTAGAACATGGTATCTACTGAAGCGATTAAGAGAAAATTTAATAATTCAAAGTAACCGAAACAAACCTGAATCTATTCAACGATTTCATCACAATACGAAACTTTATTATAGTTTTTAACTCACAATTATTATTAAAATTGAATTCAGATCATATAACTATTGATTTTCACATAGTAACAAGGCATCATAGTATCTGATATAAATGACTGTTTCCACTAATCCGATTAATCTGTGAAATATCATATTACTTTTTAATTATCAGAAGATTCTTGATAACAAAAATCTAAATAAGTTACTCGTAATTTAGATCATTTCAAATTCTAACGAAGTCCTTTGTTTCGCAATTCCTAAATTTAATCGAAATTAAATTCATTTCCTTTTTTGATGTTGTTTAGGAATTGACTAATTCAACAAAGTGAAGAAAAAAATATATAATAATATTAAATTTCTGCGAATTTACATCCAGTTAAAACTAAACCACTGACAAAATATTTATAAACGAAATAATGTGTAAAATAAATTTATATTCACGTTAATACGTCACTAAACTACAAAAACAATAAGAGAAGATACCGTTAATAAGGGTGAAGAAATAAACTGTTATTTTCCCACTTGCACAATTCAATAGCGTGGTGCTCTCAGTCTAATTCACACGAGGGAAGACACGCCACTATTATATTGACGTTATATGTCAGTAAAACAAGCGCAGATCCGCATTGCGATTCATAAACCGATAATGCATGTTCATCACGCGCACGCGGAAAGACTAGTTAATAGATCAGAAAACGATCAAACCGCAACCATAAAAGCAAAAAGACTAGATCCTTAACTGATGTACCTTGCAAAACAAAAGCTATCGCTAAATATCAACTTCAAAACAGTCAGTTCAAATTTTATTTAGCACATTATGGCTCGTACATAATACGAATGTTATTTTTAGTCCAATACTTAGTCACTTTTGCTTTTGCAAAATGGATAACTAAGAGCGGTAGTTTAGAACTTCTATTAATAGTCGATATTGATAGTTTCTTCTCCCTTATCATAACTAGTGAATCATGTTCGTTTCTTCGTAAACAATGTACCCTTGAAATAAACAAGAGACGCAGATTCATCTGCTACTTCCAAATTGTTTCAATTCACAACACTTCTATTCATTTTAGACGTTTTGTCACGGCATGGCATAACATGGCCTAATCATAATACGTGTACAACGCGACCTATCTGACTAAGAGAAGATTTTTTTTTTTTAGTTTAGATTACGCAAATATGAAATTCACTTAGTTTTCGTAAAAGGGAAAATAAAAGAACCTTGCCTGTACCTATACTCGTAGGCATAGAATTTGAAATCTCCTACGATTTTCTTACACACAAATATCCATTTTTATCGTAACACAGCAAAGTAATAGTGCTATAGCTGACAATGTCCAAACAATAACGCTAAGTGATTAGTGTTCTATATAGAAGTCGTATCATGCAAATTAACCGGCAGCTGCATAACTGAGTAAGCTGAGAAAGCTGAGTAGTTGACTCTAAAGCATGAACTCAAAAGATTCACTGAAATTAATTTAACGTAACGTGCTTAATGCTCAAGACTTAGTCAGGTATAAATCATTAACATCCCACTTCATTGCTGAATAAACGCCGGTCTATCATGGAACGGTTTTTTTTTTATATTTTATAAGGTTTTAGCGTTATAGTCACAATTTCACCTAATACTAAATGACGATGTGACTCATAAAGGTGGATACGCTAAGTCTAGTAGAGGGACTGGCTCACAAGTGTAACTGTCGGAGCACACCAATAGGTATTTGGCGTCATATTTCTAACTTAAGGGTGGTAGCTAACCAGGCGCATATTAGAAATAGCCCAACAACCGCGCTAGTGTATCATCATAATTTTTTTCTTTTACCGAAAGCTCAAGCTCATTACAAGTGGTTACGAAGTCACGTCCCTTGACGCAGCGTCCGAACACACTACCAAATGAGCTATCATCGTTTCAAAAATTAACGTTACAAGACAACTACATTTATGCACACGAATGATAGGAATTTAAAAAAGGCGCTCGATGACATCGAATTTATTGTTTGCGAAATTTATTAATGAAACTATTTTCGTGTTTGGTGGTTACAAAAACCCGCATAAACACATTCAGCTGGTATAAATT
The DNA here is from genome assembly GCA_039707435.1 of Actias luna. Classification (NCBI taxonomy): domain Eukaryota; kingdom Metazoa; phylum Arthropoda; class Insecta; order Lepidoptera; family Saturniidae; genus Actias; species Actias luna. The sequence goes on along the minus strand of JAZHAC010000008.1, from coordinate 5,083,035 downwards.
TAAATCGCGTCAGAGGAAAGCTTTAAATGGAATACAGACTAGCGCAAAAAGAACGAAACCACCAAAAGGGGAACCAGTTATTGGTTGTTACAAATGGAACAACATCCTATATTTATAGAGAAGTGAACTTCTGTGAAATGATTTAACGACGTACGAGGACGATCGAACTTATCAAATTCGGATCGATCATTCCACATGTATCACGTGTTATTTATATTACTTTCGATAATTCAAATTTTGAACATGTGTGTCACCTGTATATAGTTCTCTTATCTGTAATCCATTTGAAAACACGACAGCATACATCGCCGGCGCGGCGTGTCTCTTAACGCGATGATAATGTTCGTTGTCAATATTTGAACGTATAATAAAGGAGATCTTAACAATTTAAGCCATTCTTCAATCTGTCTTCTAGGGAATATCGCATACAGGTAATGTAGCTATATTCGTAGCTGATAAAGTTTCAAAAGCATTATCAACCTGATCCAAATTTATTATAATTTAGTGTCCATATAATATTTAGAAACGTATATATTTGTATTTGTATTCTCGAGACGTTGACGTTTAAAAATGCTGTACAAATCCGTGTACATACAATCAAAATTGGTAATGTTAAGTAACTTGTAAGAAAGACAATAAAAGGTATTTGATTTTGTTTATATCGTCGGAATCGACGGAAACAGGACCATGTTATTTAGGTTACAACAACAATGAATCATGCCTAATTATAAACTACCTTACTTGCCATGACATTTAGATGAATGTTCTTAATATCCCCTAACAACAGATTTTAAGGTGATAAATTTTTTTAAGTGAAGGTGAGGCCGAAGATGAATCAAGCAAACCTATAAGATGACTATTTATTATTTTCTTGAACGGGAAACAAATACACGAAGTAAATTCCATAAGGCTGGAATCGTTAGCAATATCTGGGCATGCTAATGGAAAAAGACACAGCCGGGGGTACTTTAAAAGCTTAAAACGTCCATGCTTTAAAAAGTTCTATAACGTTCCCCTTATAAATATTACATAAAAAATTATTAAACTTACAATAAACTGAATAAAAGGTTTATAACTCTCGAGAATAAAGTAGATTCCTACAGTAGATTACTAAGTGGGTCCGAAATTGAATAAGTAGTTCTGAAAATTTCCTCGCATCGCCCAAACCGACAAACTTTTCCTCTTTATTACATAAGACAACATCATGTATATTGAAAAGCAAAACTTACTTCAACCAATAACGTACGTGTAAATGTATAAAACATAGTAAATTTTAGAAAGCGTAATATATTTTAATAATATTACAATATCGAAGCGGAGAATTCGAATCCCTGCAATGAGACTAAGTCGTAATGAAACCATAGCATCGCAGGGCTTTTTGTGATGTACATATGGCTAGCTACTATCTTCAAGTTGAAAATCTGTCACCAAAATATATAGAATTTTATGTAAAACGTTACCTTTTCGCAAAAAATAATACCGCCAATACGTACATGACGTACGTATGTAACAAGTTACGAAAGAATACAATCCATTCAATGAAATACGAGACACGTATCAAACTACCTGTACCTATACCAACATTCGTGTTTCATCGTAATGAGCGCACAGCACAATCTATCAAGCGGGTACTGTAAATAAAAGTATTGCAAGACCGGATCTTATCGAAAGCCTGTCTCGCCGCAAATAATCTTGCTTAATATATACTACAGTAACTTACAGCTAAACGACTCGATTGTTTTTGTGTCAAACAGCATTGAGAACTTTTGCTGTATTAGGAACTGGTACCAATATCAATTGATTAAAGGTGAACTCGACTCGAATTTAATCGCCCAAAACCCGCATATTGTAGTTCTGTAAACTTATAGTTGCAATTTATTTATTTTTATTACATTGTTTCGCCTTGGAATCTGAATAGTTTTGAAACATATCATTAAGGACAATGAAAACTGTCGTTCAATTATGACCAAATAATATCCACAAAACAGAGAGAACGGGTAATGACATTTCAAAATCTAGTTTATTTTTTACATTTATTTGAACGCGCTAACCTTAAGAACTACCAGTCGCATTTCATAAACTATTTTTATTTTTGATAGAGCAATCATTAGGTGATTTAACATCACGCTACTACCAATAGGAGCAAAGCTGCATTAAAAAAAGTTACAAAAACTGCCAAAAAATATTAAATAGTTCTTTAGTTCCGCGCAAACGAAATCACAGGCACGGTTAGTTAATCTGTATTAATATTATAAAGAGGAAAGATTTGCATTTTTGTTTGTAACGAATAAACTCAAGAACTACTGGAGCGATTTCAACAATTCTTTCACCATTAGAATGCTATATTAGCCCTGAGTAACATAGGCTTTAAAATTTTTTTTAGAAAATAAAATTTTAGTACCACGCGGACGGAGTCGCGGACACAGCTAGTTATATATATTTAGAGATGGAACATATAATTACATTTGATACACTTGAAAGGTATATTGATATTTAAATTATTCGCGGTATTCATTATAATTAATGGTACGTACGAGGACTTTAATTTTGAAGCGAGTTTTGTTATGACATAAATGTAAATTTAATCACGTTAGAGTTGCGCAATTTATTACACTAATTTCAATTAATATAAAAACTCTATAGTTGTGTAAAAATATATTATAATCCCTTTGTTCGTTACCTCAAAATAAACTATGATTCAATTCAACTAAATCATGTTGTATTTTTAGATATGTTCCGATGTCACTTATTTAGTGTCGCTCGTTCATGGTATTTTCTTGAAAATAACTTTTGCTTTAACCTTTTAATATAAACCAATATTGATATAATTTTTATCTATGAATATACTTATAAGTAAAATATATTTTGATTTACTTATCTATTATAAGTTGCATGTTTATATTCGAAGAAATAACAATGTTAATAGTAAAGGATAACTTATACTAACCTCGCCTAACAGACTGTTGGACCTTAATACCTCGTTCGTATATGAGTGATATAGGAGCAGAGAAATAATCCTACTTTAAAACACGTTGAACTAGAGTTACGCAAAACAATTAAAAAAAAAATAGATTTTTCTGTGCTTAAAATCTTTAAAATAAATAGCAAAATTTTATATCAACATAACCAATGTTATAACCTATTTCGACTAAATGTCAAAATGTGAGATGACCGCCTTTGGTATTGTGACTCATATACTCGGCAACTAGAATCGAAATATTATTTTGCGAAAAGATTACTAATTCACCATTATGTTAGATAAATTATGTTTCGCAAAAAAAGAAACTAATCAAAACTTTTAATATTTATGAGGACATAAGCCATAACATAAAACAAGATTACGTTCGATGTCATAAGTGAAAACGTTAAAGTTTTTGTCCGGCTTCGATAAAATTAATGCATTTCACTTAATCGAGAAAGCAAGGACAGCCTAACCGGTGTAAAATAATTATCTAATGACAGCGGTCGTCCTCATGCCAATTAATAAGACTACCATGGCGAAAGCTGCTTAGCCTAATCGCGAATCGCTATACATTATGAATCACTATCACCAATTCTTCACAGTGAACACCGTTCGTGTCTAGTAGGTATTATTTTACCTTTTATTTTTTTTAAGTCTTTCTTTCACCAATTGCGTAGACAGTCGTAAGACAGCGAACATTCAAGTTCATCGACACATCTATTTGAGGGACTAGTGACTACACGACGCGATGTCTCTATCTCATACTGTTTATTTATTCTTAACCCTTAAGGTCGTACTTTGGCATGTTTATTTATTAATTTCAGTTCAAACTGTATAACATAAACAGAGTATAAAAATTGATAATGTACTGAAAATTTGAATGCCTAGTACATTCAAACTCGTAGAAAATACATTAGTGGAGTTCACAGTCTACGTATGAGCACAGTACTAAAATTCCTTATAATCCAGATCCCACGTATGTATATACTACATATCAAATAACCTCTTAGATAAAAATTATTGTCATACTTTTATTGAGAAAACAATGAATACAGCAGTATCTGACCCAAAAAAAATTTTTCAAACGTAAAATAATTCAGTGTCAACATACGACTATATTAAAAATAAAAATATTAATGCATTATTGTATAAAATTTATGAATTACCTTTTACACTAAGAGAAACAGATGATATAGGAACAATAAAATGAAACACACTGCACAGGTAAAAGTTCGAAATTTGCAAAGTACTAGGATAACAGAATCACATAGAGGTACAACAGCGCACCTGTTGGCGCGACGCGAAGAGCATTACTGGCACATCGACGCGGCCCATTAGTCGCACCGCGAACACGTCATCCGGAAGCCGGTTCTGCTCTGGACATCGGTGCCTTCGAAGAAAACCGCGATAAAGATGCAATGTAGAACGGGGTCGGGGGAAAAAAACACTCGCTGATACATAATTGCAACAAGTAATGACGCATTTTCAGTTGACACAAAGATAAATCATGAAAAGTATCGTGTGTGTGCGGATAGCAGTCTCAAGCGGGTGTTAATTACTACCTTATTTTAAAAATATCTTGAAAATGTACATGACGATTGCAAATGACATTTTAGTGCTTAGCGAGTTAGCAATACATACAAAGGTTGGATATGTAACGAGGTTCGGTATCATGAGCTTATGCTATATTTTTCTAACAAATAGATTTTGTTATTTTGATTTTTGATCGTTTTTTTTTAGTTTATAAGTTTATCGTTGTGGCCACAATCTCACCTGATCTTAAGTGACGATGTGGGCCAAAATGGTAGACATGCTAAACCTGTGAAGGAACTGACTCTCAAATGCAATTGCCGAAAACACCTTTTGGTATTTGGCGACAGATTCTCAACATGAGGGTGGTTGCTAGCCAGGCGGGTATTAGAAAAAGCCCTACCACCATGGTTTCCTCACGACCTAGTAGAAGCAATGGCTCTAAAAACGTTATTAACTTATACATAAATACTGTAGAACATATTTTTAGGAGCATGTAACATGTAACAACGCGACTATTTCTGTACAATTCTTATACACTCATTACTTAAACCCTTATGTAAATAAATATGTTTGAGTAAATATTTGAATAACAAATAAAGATAATAAAGAGTAATGATAACTATGAGAAAGTTATTACTCGAGATGGATTCATAAAACATATTGTAATTACACTCTACACACTACTTAAAAACTACTTGTAATTCCATTTGCTTGAGCAACAACTTTTAGCTCTGTTTCTACTAACGAAGACGTAAAGCTAACGTAATGCATATTTAAAAAAAAAACGGCAGTTGTGTAAAAATTTGCCAATGAAATCCATCAGCTAATTAAAAAAATTAAAGAACTTACAAATTCATTTGAAGTTTGTTTAATAAATATCTTTTACATTACTTATGTTAAATATAATTCTTTACATTGCATTTAGTTTTATAATAGAACTGTATATATTACTAAATCTAAAACGTAATAGTAGGTGTAAAATGAAAGCCAATTTCTCGCTTCTTAAACGCGTCTAGACGAACCTGTCGGTGGTCCTGGCAATTTCACTTTTCTATTTATTCTCAATGCACTTTCTTTGTCAAGTAAGCAGAGTATTTTATAGTTCCCTTTCAGTATATTCTTAATTCAATCTGAATAGAGATATAATAAATCCCAAAGAGAAATATCACTGGTCCTTTTGATATATATCAAAATAGCATCAAGAATAATGTTACATCCAGCAACATTAACATTTATATGGAATACCCAGTACAGTATTGATGAAATAAATAACAAGTTTACATATATGTACCTATATGGTCCAAACAAGCCACAGAAAATCTCATTTACCGTTCACTCTTTTACTCCAATTTTGTCAACCCAATTACGTGACCAAAATGCTTTGACTAAGAAAAGCAACACAAATTGATAGGAGGATTTTGTTGATTCGCGATTGCGAAATTCGGAACATGGCACAGATTTCATACCTTCAAATATTTGTCTAGCATTTTAGACATTTTCTGAAACCAGTTAAAATATTTGATATTCTCGATCGCTTTTTATTTCACGCAGGAATCGATTTACAACAACTTATCTGTTCCAGAGGCAATCAGATTTTATCGAGGATAAAACAGAAATTACGAGAAGGAGCAAGCCGCCTACGTAATTATATAATATTTTTTTACGAGTTAAGCGAGCATTAAATTATTTACATAATAAAATAATATTTAATTTATTCACGTCGATAGATTTTTTTTATGTTTAAAAATGGTTTAGTTTTAAAGGCACAGTAATTTAAAGGGTATAAAATTTAGTAAGTAGTAATAATTAGTAAAGTATCATTTTTTATCTATAATCATGTGATAGGTAATTTTATATATGCCAATAAAAAATAATTGATATGTACATTTTTTATATATTTCAACCAGTAACATTTTAATATAATACATGTCAACATCAAAGTTTAGAATCAAGTCAGGACATGGAAAGCCGACCTCTAAATTTCTCATGGAACAAGGTCAACCACTGCAAAGAAATCTTATTAAACAAATAATGAAAGCGGTAAGAAACCATCGCACACTAAACGCAAACTGCGTACACCGTACATAATAATACAATTAAAATAATGTGATTACCCACTATTAGTGAGAACCAACATATTCTGTGGTAAAACCACTTAATTTTGTTGGGCTGAAATATAAATAATTACTAACAGCCATGAAAATAATATGAGGTTTTATTATGCATATTCGAGCAACATTGAAATAAAAAACAGGGCAGCGTGAAATATTTGTGACATCGCCCTCCCTATTTTCATACCAATATATATCATGTTAAAATTATGTATCATGACGTAACATTATCGTTGTGGTTTGTACACAACTGAAGTCCATGATAACAGTTTTTGCAATGATTTAAATTTTAACATTTTTTTTGTACCTAGAAATCTTGTCCCTAAATTCTACGTTATTACATTATCAACATTTTGTAAGTTGTTTTAAACAAGAAGTTTTCTATGGCAATCGACCTCTGACAATCAATAACTTAATAACATCCAAGTTTAAAAACAGCCATTAAATCCTTAATACGTTCATTTTCTAATACCTAACCAAATAATTTAATATTGTTTGTAATTATTTATAGAGGTTTAGGTAAGCAGTTATTACTACGTTTTTTTGCATTTAGAAACTCGAGAAAATGCGATATAAAACGGAAGGAGCCGTTATTGTGCACTACACACACGTATTAAAGTTTACGGTCCGTCGATCATTGCACTAATCGCTGCAGCTAAACACCCAAGATTTCCTTGATATCGACGTACGTCGGATTACGTACGATTTTTTGTTACTTTCGCCAATTTATTTAGTGTTTCAATGTAGTTATGCCCAATAGAAACGATAAGATATAATGGTCACAGAATTCAATAGACAATTTTACTAATAAACTCGTTTTATTCAAGTTAGGACATCGCCAAAACATCGCGATAAGTAAGAATAGAGCCAAATACAGTGGAGTTAAAAAGGAAAATTACTTCAAATTCCGCTTCATACAAACTCAACCTGTTTTGCGAAAGATAGCTTTACATTAGTTCAAATTGACCATATGCGTCATCTTCATACGAATGCGAATATAACGTAATATTTTAGTATATTTTTTTTTAATATTTATTATTGTTCTTATAATGGTCAGGGAACGAGTCGCGTGGGCAGTGACGAAACACGAAGCAAGATAACAAACCGCATAACTTCACGTTTGAGCAATTCAGGCTATGTTGACTGGAGTACGATACAATATTATTAATACTAGTAACATTACGTCAAGAGGTCATTTCTATGGCAAAATGAAAAACTATTTTGAATTTTAATTAGAAACTATAGAACTTTTACGACTAAATCATTGTATTTGTGTTAGGTTTGATTTTAAGTAAAACGCACGATGGAAAATACGAGGTACGGTAGACAATATCATCGGAGTGTCACAAATAAAAATTTATTAGACAACATAGCAATATTTATTACTCAGTTACAAATATTAACAATACTATTTCCCTAAGGATTCGTTTGCGTATGTGTTTAAAATGTGTATACTATTAACATTGTAATTTCATTTATATGCCGTTTATATATTTAGAAATTTAAACAGAAAAATATTACTTCCCATACAAGCTTGGACACAATCTTTCACACCCATATGAATCAAATGGTAAAGAAAACTGTGTAATACGTGTTTCCATTATTAATTTTATAAATAGCAAATATACAAATTTGCAAATAAAATCAATCATAAAAATATTATATAAAGTCTTTACAATCCTCTTTATCTCCTCAGGAAAACTAAAAACAATGCTAATAATATACAGTTGATACCTTCCTGTAATTATGTATACTTAAACTATACAGATAAAATAAACTGTCAATAACCCCGTAAAATGACCACTGTCCCCTAAACTAGGTAATTTTTTACCTCAAGTGGTAATCTGATGTTTGCAAGCAGCTAATTATTCTAGGAAGTCGTTCTTGAACTGGGTTAGACTATAATGTGTAATATAGTACGTTAAGCTGGCAGATTTAATCATTTCAGTAGTTTTGAAACCACTACCCGCATAACTTTTTGGACAACTGAGAGAAAATAAACAAAAACAATAATTTTAATAGCAATCGATACAGTTCCAAAAGGTGACGAGTTTTTCATAATGAACATCTATCTTTATAAACTATCTCTAAGTAATTGCTTACTATGCCTTTCAGTTAACCCGTCATAGTAAGTTTATAGCATTTAAAAATGAGTAATAAAACTAAATAAATAAAATAATATTAATATTTAACCTCTAGTAACAATGCGGCACCTATTATGGAATGTAACTGTAAGTCGTGTATATCTATCTCTTTTATTACCTTTTAATGCAAAGTTCAAAGATAAGGGCAAAAATAGCAAGCAATTGTGTAGAAAATTTGGAAAACCGATTAGCCAACGCACTATGGTTGTGTAAAGAGTCACATCGTAATTTAATGACAGATGAGCTTTTGTCCATAACGTCACATACCTATGAACGCTACATAAAAAATAAAAGTTTTGTTTAGTTAAAACGTGAATTGAGTATGGTATTTTATAAATATTACTTGGCAGCAGGAAAAAATCAGGAACTCGTTATATACGCTTCAATTCTCATACAGTTTACATGGAAAGCAATATCGGGGCAATAACAAACGATTAGATAAGTGAGAAAGGCCTTGTGGTACCCTTATCTTTTATACTGTGGCATATCTGGTACACCACCTAAATCATATGTACGTATAACGTATCAGCAGAGACATGTAAATTAACAGAGTTATTTAACGATTAGATCAGCGCGTGCAAATTTATACAAAAGTATTATTTGACCGATAAAGTAAAAGGGCAAGGCGAAAGTATGTCAATTACTTAACATATAATAATAATTGCTGTTATCCATCATGATTACAAGGGCGACGAGGTTAAAACCAGCTTATTTGCTGAAGTAAAATATTAAAAAACCTTTTTTGTTATGAAATAAAAATATTATGCCGATTACGTTTTTGTAGTACAATGTAAAGTTTATTTAATTCCACTCGATTTAATAAAAGACTATAACGCTGAAATTATTTGACTTCGTTTCAGCGTATAATGATGTCTTCTCTCCATTTATGTCTAAGTCATAAATATATAAGTCTTGAAATATACTGTACTTAAAGGTAGATATGTAGAACTTTATTTAATACCACGTCTACTGCTAATTAATATGAAAACATAATAAAACTACATACTTTAAATGAATGAGATTGCATTCATAAAAACTGTTGTATTGATCTTACACTTCTGATGTAATGACTGTGAAAGAAGTTGTTTATTTGATTAAGTGTTATCCTCGGTGGTAACGTGATTATGTGAGACAAATGAATTAAGAACGTTCGACAGTACGGAACACCGTTCGGTTTTGTGACAATCGTAGTAAACGGAAGCTCTGTTGTAAAATATAACTTTTGTAGAACGAGACTCCGAGTATGATTCAACGCAAACTCCACGGTAGGTAACAACTTCATTGTATATTCAACTGCTATTTCATTCACGTGAAACTAAAAATTCTGTAATAATTTTTGCCTATTCTAGTATCTTTTTTCAATGCAGCTTTGCTCTTATTGGTGGTAGCGTGATGTTTAATAACCTAATGTCTTCCCCTAAGATTGCTTTATCAAATACAAAAAAAGTTTTTTTGATATCTTACTGGTAGCTTTTAAGATTAAAGCAATCAAAGAAAGTTTTTCGCTTTATAATGTTAAATATAGATTAGAAAATGCAAGCTTAAACCATAATATGATAGCAGGCTGACCCCTCGTATTTGGAGGAATTTATGACACTACAAATTCATTACGACATTTGCAAATAAACATGGAAATATATAAAAGCATTTGCACTTTTCGCGCTGTGCCGATTTTAGACACATATTTGATTTGATGCGCAAAATTCTAATCTTCAAGAAATATATACGTATATTCGTACGTTAATTAACACACATCTATACGGAACAACTGCAAATGCGTTCGAAATTACGCGTTATATTTACCCTGACGGCCTCCTTATACATAAAACATATATAAAAATAATATTATAAAATATGTACAGAACTAGATATGTACAGAAAAAATAAATAACACACATTAACTTTTGTGTCTCCAAACAAGAAATGTACATAATATTTCAAACATTTACTGAAGGAATACAACACACGTGATTTACATTATAATTACAAGTGAAAATAATTGGAATATTCTTATAAATATCTACATAACATATTGCAGAAGAACATCGCCCTACATAGTTGCACCGGAAGGCGGAAGTTGTTGCCTCTTTAACCAAAAAATAGGTCGACAACTACATTCGAGTTGAGCGACTAAATAATAAATAGTTTGTACTTGAACTTAGGGACCTTCCTGCTATTTAAGTAGATAATCTAGAAGCGGTCAAGGACAACCTACCTACACGTAGACTTCAAATTTCAATTAAAGACAAAAATTATACTTACGTACCGAGGTATTATTTATCAATTTCGAACATTTTTGCTTGGTTAACCATTACATGTGTAAATGAAGATTTATAATTTGGATCATTACTTCATTAGTTCGTAAACTCGGGCATATATTTGTGAGATAGTTATCGATTTCATTTGTTTTTAAATTCAGTTACCGATGTCCTGGTAAAGATGTATTGTAAATCAAATTTATGAAAAGCAAGTTAAAAAATTACATCAACATAGTTACGTATCGTACCTATAATTATTAGGACAGTCACGTTAGTGTCGACTAAATTTAAGTAAAGAGTAAAACCTACACGGTAGCATTTCTGTAAGTAAATTGAAATACGAATATTTCCTAGTAAATTTTAAGATCAACTAAACAAATAGTAAAAAATACACACAGATTATTGTTGAAAGTGAAGTAAACGTAGAATAAAACTGTAAAAGATTAAATATTCGAAACATTTTAAAATGTAAACAGTACAACGTCGTTTAGGGATATGGGAACGTGTTTATTCACATGAAATGCAATAATATCAGAATGTAAATGTTAAATTTCTGAGCACAACTTTCTTTTCAAAGGAGGTCACGAATTTATTTCTAATATCAGCTCACCGTTTTTACCGGTAATTACAATTACCGAAACACTATACAGTAAAACCAGATATAACAACATTGAAGGGACCATAGGATTTAGGCCGTCAACGCACCTGCGATTCCTGTGGTGTTGTGGCTGACCATGGGCGGCGATAATCACTTATCATCAGGTGATACGCTTGTTCCCCATTCTATAAAAAAGGACGCTTAATCCTATGTCTGCAAAGTCGTTATAAGCGACATCACCTTTATTTTATATAATCGTTTTTAAAATATGTAATCAGTCATTTTTCATGGAATTTCAAAAGTATTCTGCAGTTCCAGTTTTATTTGCCGTAAAAAAAACATCAGAATTAAACTTTTTAGTATAAGGGACAAAGACACTTTGTACTTCATATAGCGTTAATGGTCTCGAATAGTCATGTTGGTTGAAACTGTTTTTCCTGATCTTCTCTGTCAACTATTATTGACGGGATGATAGCTAAGTGGTAGTGTGTACAACTTCGCGTCAAGGGACCTGAGTTTGAATTTACTTACAATGAACTTGAGTTTTCGGTGAAGGAAAACATCGTGAGGAAACCATAACATTGTGGTAGGGCTTTTCTAATGCTTGCCTGGCTAGCAACCACCCTCAAATTGAAAATCTGCCACCAAATACCAATAGGTGTGTTCTGGCAGTTGCACTTGGGACCCAGTCCCTCCACAGATTTAACGAGTCTACCAACTTGAACCGTATCTTCACTTCAGATCAGGTGAGGTTATGGTCATAATAATAAACATTAACAATAAAAAAAACAGATGAAGTAGCCAGACACAGCTAGTAATTTAGTTGGATGCTAATCATCAGACTAGATTGTCTCTTAGTTTTATAATCAACAATAGTTTCTATCATCATATCTAGTTTTTCATTTAATTTAGATAATGCTATAATAAATACTACTTTATTCGATATACATATTTATTATTAGGTGAATATTTTTAGATGTAAGATTTACTTATTTTTATAGTATAGACTATACAATACTTATGACTATTATTATGATTTAGGTTAATAATAAAGTAAAGAATACCAAATATATATATCAAATATTAAGCAATTACCATACACAAATTCAATTTCAAAGAGTAATGACTTTTGAGACTGTGTTTTCACCAATTTTACTGTTAAAACAAATTAAAAACTAATTTCAAAGCCTTAATAAAAACTAATTTAAATTTAAATTGATGCTGAATATAGTACAATTTTTGTGTATATTTAATATCCGAATGGAAATTACAAGGCATTTATGTAATTGTTACTATAATAAAAATTACTATAATATAAAGAGAAAAGGTGGCATTGTGATAGGATTTCTAATTATCAAACAACTGATTCATATTACCTAGCTCTGAGTCAATTCTAAATATAGAACATGGACAAAGATCCCCTGTCCAAGCCAAATTACTGGACAGATTTATCACTTCCCTGATGCAAATATCATGTAATTGACTTTATGGACTTACTTTCAATCAAAACATCTTTTTGATTTAAAATAAAATCAACAATTACCATTTCAAAATGATGTCAGGTCTTAGTATTACTGTTCTTTTTTAAAACAAATTAAGAAGCTATCACAATATAAGGCAACTGCAACTTCATTCATATGAAACTAAATATAATTCAACCATTTCTACCATTTTTTTTTACTTTTTTCAATATAGCTTTGCTTATATTTTTGGTAGTGTAACATTAAATAGCCTAAAGCCTTCCTCAATGATTGCTCTATCAAACACATAAGATTTTTTTAATCCAACAGGTAGTTCCTAAGTTTAGCATGTTCAAACAAACTTTTCCATTTTATAATATTACCATAGATTATACTACACTGCACACTGTTTATAACTATTACTGGTTTTCTTAAACAAATCTTTTAGAATACTTATTGTGCAAAGGTACCTTAAAAACACTGTTTTGAATGTTATTAGTGGGAGACACACATACACAAACTTTAATTTTCTAATGATTGGTGTTCAATTTACTGTCTTTATCTATATACATTAAGTAATCTTCATGATTAAGTCATGATTACGTTTGAAAATATTGTTAAATAACAAACATAAATAAATAATGTTTGTCCATATTAAATATTTATACTCTAAAAATTAGATTTTTAGTGAAACAGTAATTTTTTCAGGCTTTTTCAACACTAACAGTTTTATAAGCTTCTACAATAGTAAAAAATATTAAAGTATATTTACATAATACATATCAACACTTTCCATATGTTTACTTTAAGTGACTAAATCTTTAGAATATTTAATAAGCAAATGAGTTACTACAGTCCTTTATAAATGAAACAGTTTTACAAATACCATATTTTAGCTATTGAAGATGTTTTATAATACTATTGTAATATACACTGCCAGGAGTTTTTAGGTGTATAAAAATATTTTAAGTTAAATATTTCTTCCAAAATACAGAACATTGTCTGGACATATAATAAAAATATAATATAAAAAAGGACGAATAATAATAAAAAGAATAATAATAATTTATTATAGAAACATAAGAACATTGTATTTTTGTTTAACCTGTGTGGTAAATAGTTTCAGTTAAAGCACTAGTTTAAATTGAACTCTTTAAGATCCATAATATTCATAAAACAGTAGTAACCGGTAAATCTTTAACCATGTTGCTTTAGTAACCATTAATTAAAATTATGTAAACAAACGTGCGTTATGCAAGTATATAATAAAAATCTTCCAAACACTTCTGATAACAGTAGTCCGACGATCAATGGAATCTACCACAAAAAAGTAATCAAACTAATTAAGACAAACTACTTATACGAGATATAATGAATTAGGTTAATTTATGTCAAAAAAACCATTACTTTTTATTTCGCATGTAAATTAAAAACATATAAAACCGTTACCTTTTAAACGATCACAGTTCGAGGCAGGTCAACAGGAACAAAGTAGGTTGCAATTCAACACTAAAGTACACGTGCAGCGACACTTTATAACAATGGTAAATATTTAGTATTAAAATTCATCAACAGATCATTATAACTATCAATAACAATTTTAATTTCAAAATATTTTATATATATTTAGAAACAATAATCACAACACACATTCGATACGTTTTTGGCTTCTTGCGAAAAATATGACATTGACATTTGACACTAGAATTTTAACGCGCGTCGTGTTCCATACACTCATTGTATTATTTACGCATAGGTAGCCTTTAGGATAATGCGTAGTACTTTCTAAGGGGAAAAAGACAAAGCTAGTCTGCATTATTGCACTTTTTTTTTAATTTAACTAATTTATTACAACTCTGACTTTGACTACTTACCATATTTGAAGTACGGAACGCTGTTATTAGTATGTTTTATTCAGCACCATCTATTGTGATATAATAGTACTACTGATGTTCATAAGTCTCATAACTATGTTTTAACTACTTGAGTCAAAGTAACAAAATAACACTAGTATAGATGGCATAAGCTCAGCAGAATATAATATTTTTCCTTAAAATGTCTTTACAGCCAAAAACCTACATACCTACCAAAACATTGCCGCACCGGTGACTTACATGTATTTTTAACCTTTTATGGATTAATGTAATGCTTGGAAATAATTTCTGGAACCACCAATATGGTGAAGAATACTGTGTATTTTGAATTTGCGACGAACTCTAGAATGGCCTTCCAACGTGATTTGCTTTGGTATCAATGTATTAACTCTGAAAAACTCTAATAGCTATTTCATAATTATTTCATATTCTTCCACAAAAAAAGACAGGGATAAAAAATATCTGATTTAAATATATGTATTATTACATAGTCCGTGTATCTTGTTAAGCAATGATAATAAACTTTTAAGAAAACCATTTTATTGTAAATATTTTACGCCAATATATTCCAATTCCGTACTCATGGAATGGAATGAAACACTTTTCTGGGTATGAGTTTGTTTTACTTTACTATATGTATGTATTATGTATTCAAATGTGCTGTTTTCTTTCTATAATAGCTGTGCTCGCTACTTCGTTTGGGTGGAATTAAAATTTATTTAATAATTTTTGCCCCTCTTTTGTAACATTTTTGAATATAGCTTTGCTCCTATTGGCAGTAGCATGATAAATAAGCCTAAAGCCTTCCTCAATGGATTGCTCTATCAAAGACAAAAATAATTTTTGAAATCGAACTGGTAGATATTAAAATTAGCGCGTTCAAAAAACTTTTTCTTTTTATATAAATAATCAATAATATATATACGTATGTACTGAGGTAATTGTGAATTTATTTTTGTAAATCACAAGACTGAATTAGATGAAACCTTGGCTATATGTATTTGTATGTTGCATACATTTTTTGACGTGAAAAAGCTATTCACGCGCTTTGGTAGTAATATCGACCCACTTGCCGTGACGGCAAACAGCATGACACTTGCTTATGCCGTCAAGCCCCCACTACGCCACCTCTCTCGACTCCTTTGTATTAGTGCACGCGTGTACTATATATTGCATTGCCTTTTTGTTTGAATTACATACTATTATTATTTTACTCCATATCTTCTGTATTGATTTTATTAATTATAAATTCTAATATCAACGTAAATGTCTTACATCTACCGAGCGTCCCGTGACAGCCAATATTTTTTTATTCTATAATCGAGCCGTTAACTCACGTACCACAATGCACTTAAATCAAGAGAGATTTTATAAGAATAATACTTCACTATTGTTACGAGTTTATTGATTTTACCGTTCAAGTAAATCGAAACTGAAAACGTCAATCTCGTTATTTGGATAATAAATGATACAAGATTTGAAACCGAAACATTTTATTTCTTTTTTATTAGGTATAAATCTATCTCACATAAATAATGATCTCTTTAATAATCATAACTGGAAGCCTCTACATAAACAAATATTCAACATTACGTACATTTTATAAGGTGAAATACAGACAATAGCTTATATTAAATTATAAATAGCTTATAAATATAATTTCGTTGTCGACACGGAGTCATTTGATCACTTCAGGCAATTATTTTCACCTAGAAACAAATTTAAACAGTTAACTCTAAATAAACAACAATATAGTATGAAAAAGTTAATTGTATAACATATATAATTTTATTTTTTATTTAATTAATATCCCTTAAATAGTTCATTTATAATATTATACATATACACACTAAATACATGCATGCGTTAAATTTACCCAATAATCAAGACATTTGAATATTATATGCATTTTAATTTTGTCATTTTGTTCGCACTATTTGTTTATATAATATTGTGGTTAGTTTTTATTACATTCGTGTATATATTTATATTAAAAATATTTAAATCTGAATTCAAAAGTACTATCTATTACTAATTATAAATCGTATACATGATGGTTTTACTAGAAATAACTTAAAAAATATAAAACATAATATATATAGAATCATTAACAAAATCATGCAAAAACAACCATAGCACACAAATGTTAAATGTTACTGTTAGTTTTCACATTGCACCGTTTTTTCCAATACATTTGGCACAATTACTCTTTCTATACGTTAAGTGAAGCTAATAAAAATTACAATAATATTTTTTATAGTATTGTAAGCAACGTAAGCCAATAATAATCCATGTATATACCAAATATAAGTATAATTCAATCAATAATAATAAACTAAACTATAGTAGTAAATAAACATCACAGTAAAATAATTTATGATTAAGATGAAAATTTCAATGTTTTTATTTCCTTATAAAAACAATGAAAAACAGTGGCGTTAAACTAATAGTATTGAATTTATAGTATGCATAAAATAAATGTCATTAAAAACAGCCAATTAATGTCAATAAACAATACAAAATATTAAATTAATATAAAATGTTAAAACGTTATATTATTAGCATAGCAATAATTGTGATCATTGCCAGTAGTAAGCCGAGCAGCGTCAGCCAATCGAGGTCTGCCAGGTGCTGGGAGAACATCAGAGTGTACGTACAAGCTAACATCAACGTGCCTGAGTCGTGCCAACTGCACTTTTGCTGCGGATTATCGCCTGTTGAAATAACAAAAACAATGCAAAAAATAAAAAATACGACTAGATGCAATGTTAGTATTACATAACTAAAACCAATATACGTAAAATAAAACACAGGGATTATGTGAATGTTGAAATGAACACAAACAAAGCAAAATGTCAAATGGTTAAAATGAAAATAAAACATCGTGCAGTAGATAGAAGCACTTACCTCTATTATCGTTTTGTGAACTATTTTGCCTATTAGCTCTCCACGGTACTACGTTATTTGGTAGAGAGTTACTTTGACTAGGTGTATCGTTAGTGTGATCTACTGAAAATCTTCTCAAATGCTGATTCACATCATGTACTATTTTTGGTGAGCTAAGGTCCTCTCGAATTTTACTATCGGAATCAGTATTTTCAGTATTGTGGTTTTCTCTGATTTGTGTGTTCATATTGTCATTTAGATTAAATATAGTCGCTAGCTCCTCAGAAGAATTATATTCCGTTGAATCGGTTTCTTTTTTTACTACTAAGTCATCTTCGTAAATAGATAGATTGACAGAAGCCCTGTTAGGTGGTTCTTTTTTATTTATATTTTGCGAAACTTGATTCAATTTCTCACTGGCTTCTGTTATGCCAGTAATTTTTCCTAATTCAATGTGGCTTCTATTAACATTTTCTTGTTTTTGTGCAAATATCTTTTCGTTTACCTGTGTTATACCAGCAATTAAGTCAGAAATGCCATCTTTTAATTCTTTGAATGCATTAATTTCATTAATTTCCTTAATTTTGTCGTCAGTATTTATGAACGGATTTAAACAATTCATTATTGGTAATTTGACGGTATTCTCATGTTTAGTGTCATAATTATTTTCATTGTTTGTCTGTATGGAATCATTTTGTACTGCCAAAGGATTGATATCAGACTCCAGCTTGGGTTCCGTGATAGCAACAATTTTTTCTTGAGCTTTCAATGGTTCTTCAGTCTTGGATATATAATTTGATAAACTCAAACTCTCACCAACAAAGTTAAGTTCTTTTTCAAAGCTATGTTTAAGTTGGTCTTCAACTTTGTGTAATTGATCTGATATTAGTAAGAGACTATCTTCAGTGCTTTTGGTCTTAGCTGGATCGCCAAAACTATTGGACTTTATTTTATCGTTACTGTCTTTAAAGTTATCTTTACAGTTTTTATCTTCTATAGTTTTATTCTCATCATCATGTGCTATACTAGTAAGACCGTTTAAAAAACTTAACCTGCTGTCAGTCATTCGTGATTGAATATCTGATTTTTTATCATTATTGTTTCTATTTTTATCAATTTCAGCTAAAGCTACTCCTAATTTATTACTAGTATCCATAGCTTCCTGTGCTAGCATGCTGAGGACCTGCTGAAATTCATCTTTAGAGGAACGTTTGAAAGACTGTGGTGATCTATTTGATGGTGATGAACTTTTAGACTTATCACAAGAAGGTGGCTTAGCAAGATGCTTTTCATCAGAGTGAATGAATGAATCATCTTTTGCAAAATGATATGCAGGTGTATTGATGTTACTAACAAATAGACTAACAGTATTGTGTCTTTGTTTTACCTTATTCCGAGGATGTCTTTCTTGTTCGTTGTCGTTCTTGTCCAAAGTCTCACGCAGCCGCTTCATTACATCGTTGTTACTAGACGTTTTTTGTAGGGTAGCTCTTTTGCTCATAATTAATGCTTCGTCAATTTCTTTCTGAATCATTGAGAATATATTAGCAGATAATGATCTGACCGCTCTCTTTTTCTTTATATTAGCCATAGATTCTTTCGTAGGCGGATATTCACTGTTGCCATGGTTGTTATTAATTAAACCACTGAAGTCATCCCCGTTGTGAAGTAATGAATGTCTACTATCTTTTCTCAAACTTCTGTAGGCCAAGTCATCGGATACAAGATCAGGTGACCTTCTAGGAACAAATCGAGATCGTCCTTTATTTTCTGGAGTAGCGTGTAGATAATCACTCTGTGGAGCTGGTGATACTGGTCCAAGAGGTATACCAAAGGGTGGCTGAGGATCTAGTGTTTTAAGGCGGTTATTAGTCTGTGTTATATTTCTATATACAACATCGTCGTGAACAATATCGGGTTCATCGCGTTGAGCACTTCGGTCATCGTCTGACGCGTATGGCACATAAATAGGTGAAGCTAACATGTAGCTTATTTGCGCTTGAGCTTCCTTATAATTTGCCTTGTCTTTTGTCAAAGAGTTCATTCTTCGAAATGCCATATCATCTTGTAATTTATCCGGTAAAGTTGATCTTCGATGCACACGTCTCAAAGGTGTTGCGGGTTGACTACGCAATTGCACCTCGTTGTCATTTCCGTTCCAATCGTTGAAATGGTCGTTGAATTTCGGTGTCATTAGCTCTCGACGTTCAGCTCTATCTAACAAGTCTTCATCACCTAAACCTAAACTGTTGTAAATGGCTTCAAGTTCATTAAGGGCATCATCGAGATTTGTAGATTTACGTCTTTCTGAACTTTTTTCATCATCAGAAGGAATGTGATTGACCGATGAAATATAAGTATCTGATTTGTGGCGAATATGTGTTTTGGTTGTTGGCGACGTATCAGTTTTAGGCGGGTCAATCGTAATGGATCTTTTGTATTCTGTTGTTGCTTTCCATATTTTGGCATCATCCGTTTTATCTATAGATGAAGATCGAAAGCTTGATCGATTTTTATTTTGGATATCCCTATTTTGATCAGACGGGATAGTTTTTTGATACTGCATATACTTCGAAAAGTCACTACTACTTCTGGAAACTGCGTGATTATTTTGTTGTCTTTTCTGTTTTTCAGCGTCGTCCATTTTTTTCCAAAATTCTGCAGAAGCATTCCGTGGTCTTCTATACATGTTTTCATCAATATTTTGAGGCGCTTGAGAATCACTTAAATATTGATTTTCATAACCGAGTTTCCCTGTCTTTACACTTATTGGTCTTCGCGATCTTGGACTTTGATCAGCATAATACAAATAATCATGTTTTAACTGTACAGGTTCTGGTTTAAGAATATTAGATTGACCATTAGCTTTTCTCCACGGAGAATTTATATAAAGTCCATAGTGGTTAGGTTCTGCAGATACAGACGCGGGTCTTCTAGGTTGGTCATTTTTATAATGCAAATTTTGTTTACATTCATTGTTTTGCATTGCAATATGATCTTCGGAGTTAGATAATGGGCGTCGTAAACCATTAAAACTTTGACTTAATGTCCTTTCTTGACTTCTTCTCATAATTCTTTCAAAATCATTGTTTGGTACGCCACGTCTTATAGTTTGTGGATTTCCACTTCTATCAGGTATGGAGGGGTTATTCTCATAGTACATAGATAATGGTGTGATGACTTTCCTCTGCATATCTCGAGGAGGTGGAACTGGTGGAGCCTTATCATCCCTTTTTATGTTAGTAACATTACCTAGGGGAAATTTAACACACATCACGTTGTCGGGATTCTCGTACTGATTGCTTACACTTCTTTCTCGATTATTATTAACATAAAGGGGTTCTCTACTTATTTTATTAGAAGGACATTGTATGGAATAGTTAATATGTTCGTTGTTAACTTTTGCATTAAAATTAATAGATGAAGGGTAACTTTTAGTTGATGGAAATGATGAAACTGATTCAGATTTCATTGGTCTCCTAATTACATCATTAGTATAGGTCTGTTCTTGTATGACTTTATTCGTTGGGTCCTTTTTGTACGTTCCGTAACCGCTGCTTTGACTAGTTGGTGTTCTTGTAAACATTTCAACCTCAGCTTTAGTGTAACCTTGTTGTAGTAATTCAGCTTCTTTAATTAATTGATTTTCTTCATCACGTGATAGTCTTTTAATATATCTCTCATTTCTTGCACTTCTCGATCTTTTGTTTAAAGAACTGTCACGTGAACGCATTAGAGAGTCTTCGCTCCTGAACCGTACCATCGAAGATGAATTCGATGACTTGAGCGATTCTTCGTCACTACTAGATTCACCTCTCATACTGTTCCTTAATGCTTCAACTCGAGCTTTTAAGCGGCCTTTTCTAGTCTTCTTTGTAGGAGTTTCCAATGCGAATTTACTTGACTTATTGGAATTGTCATCTTTTATACCCAGAGACTCTTTTGAAGTTCCGTACACTTCATGTACTCTAGCGCGATAGCTAATAAAACCAGCTGATGGATCTGAGAGTATACCATCGTCAGTAACTTCGCACGCATTAGCCTTGGCTAAGCTTTGAGCCCGCCTAGAGTCTCTTATAACTATATGATCGAAATTATTAACAGCAGATATCTTCTTTTTCTTCTTACATTTCTTTTTTGAAGGTGAGCGTGTGTTAACTCCTTCATCGGTTTCTGATGAAGAGCCGCTATCATCTTCTTTTTTCTTCCTTCTAAAAAGTTTGCCTAAAGACCACTTTTTATCTTTCTTGGTACGTTCGATTTCAACTTCTGGTTGTGTTGGCCTGTCGATACGTCGTGATGCAGAAGCATATTCTTCATTGTAGGAACGGTAGGTCGGGGTGTTCGAGTTTGATACATCTCGGTGTGTCACGGACGGTGAGTTAACGGCCTGAAATTGAGAATAAAAATTATGTCGTTATTAAAACACAACAGGACTTGTTAATAGAACATACGAACTGTATACTTTGTTAACGTTTTAAAAAATAATAACTAAGATTCATGTTGGTAAAAATAGATAGGTTCACAAGGCTGAGTTCATAAGCCCAAGTTTATTCATATACAAGTTATATATATATATATATATATATATATATATTTATACATATAATAATATATACTACTTGTAGAATACTCAGATAGGTTATTGCTCTAAGTAAAAATACGGTATTAACTATTATAGAAAAGTAAAACGATTTAGAATTTAAATAACATTTACCAATAAAACCGCCTTGCTATCTGTAGGCTCAAGGACAAACATTTGGCATAATGTCACTACTTTAAATTATTTCAAGTCATTTTATTCATTCGTTATTATATTATATATGAACTAATAATTTGTTTATTTACATTATAGATTCAGTTATCTATAAGTTACGCAGTTCACGGTTTGACACGAATACGATTTATACTGTATAACAGAACTAGCTCTGTCTGCGACTTCGATCGTGTGAAACTAAAAAACTAATTAATATTTTTTGTCTATTTCTGTAACTTTTATAAATATAGCTTTGGACCTATTGATGGTAGCGTGATGTTAAATAGCCCAAAGCCTTACTCAATCATTATTACATCAAATAGAAAAATAATTGTTGAAATCCAACTGGTAATTCCTAAGATTAACGCGTTCAAAAAAACAAACTCTTCTGCTTTATAATGTTAATATAGATTGTCAATGAATAAAATATGTATAATATATGTGATATCTAAAATATAGCATAAACATAATTATATATTGGGCCAGGGTACATCATGATAAATCAGTTCTACGTCAATAAAAATTATAAACATTAACATTTTTTGATATCGTGATATGTAATTGACAGTGTCTACACTTTTGTTCCTGGATACTGACTGAATCTCACCTCATGAGGGTAATACTAACAAACGATTTTCTGTATAACGTGTTTTTCGTTTATATTCTGCGCATATAAGATAAAATTTGAAGAGTCATTCAAGATTCATTTACTTTGACTGCTGACACAAAAAAGCTCTATTTTTAATTGCGTTTATAGGTTTTAGCGCTATTGCCACAATCTCACCTGATATTAAGCGACAATGTGGCCCAAGATGGTAGACACGCTAATATATATATATTCAGTGGTTTTCATAATATAAGCAAGTCAATGAAGAATCACAAAGCGAAGAGTAGGCTTTTTTAAAATATTTTAAGATGTTTTGGTACAAGATGTGAGCTTAAGCATTGTAAGAACCAAATAATATAGCGACTTACGGGTAGAAATGATAGAAAATATTCATTATTGGTCCTTTCAGCATTTTTAAATATCGCCACCATTCTAATATATTTTATTTCAAAATAAACACCGTCATAAAACACTTAAATTTATAGTAATATTCACACACCCACGACCTTGTAATTTTGGCACGACGGCACTACACTACATAATAAATAGCAAAAAAAATGTGTTTTTAAATAATCCGTTTATATACAGTAGTGTAAATCGGTTTTTCGTCACAATTCACACATTATATTTATATAATTAGTTTTTTAAGAAGGAATTGAAACTCTCCACATAGCTCTAAGACATTTTTTTTGGTTCATTGAAATAATATTAAAGAACACACGTGTCCTATATTAAATAGCGCATAGTTTCTAGACTGCGTGGCTATTTAATAAAATAATTCGAAGCTACAGAGAATAGTTTTAATTCATTATAGCTTTGTTACCGTCAATTATACAGCAAATAAAACACTTTCAATACATGAAGACAAGAGTCTTTAACAAATAAACCATTTTGTTTAGATTAAAATTACAATTCAATATTATTGATTATACACATATCACAATGATAAATACACACATACTATTGCATAACAAAAAAGAATATAATAGCAATTAAGTGTTTTTAATTTTGCGCGTGCGCAACAAGCTATAGATAACCGGCTAGAAAAGCGACTGCTCACAGCCGCGTCGCGTCACGTCGACTCGTGATAATTTTGGCTAAAACTCTCGATATGCCGTGGTCGCGCAAAACATATTAAATATTTTATAAAATACTTTATCTATTTTAAGACCTCGGCTGCAGAATATTGTTAAATCACATGAATTATTTACATATAATCTACGCATATCTACCAAGGCCAGTTTAAAAAAAAGTTTTCTAAAAATTGCAGGTCGCAGTTATTAAATTATAGAAACAATAGTTTTCAAAATATTCAAAACTCATCTAACGAACGAGTTTTATTTTCATAGATATGTATAATTTTAGACAGGATTTAATGTTTATTATATTCAATTTAGTAACATAGGCAAGAGTAAATATGACGTATTTTAAGCGATGATAGCTTAGTTGGTAGTGTGTACGGACGCAGTGTCAAAGGACGTGATTTCGATTCCACCTTCAATGAGCTTGAGCTTTAGATAAAGGAAAACATCGTAATGAAACCATAGCATGGTGGTAGGGATTTTTAATGCCCATCTGGCTAGCAACAAACCTTAAGTTGAAAGTCCGCCGCCAAAAACCTACAGGTGTGTTCCGGAAGTTGCACTTGAGAGCCAGACCCTCCACTAGGCTTAGCGTTTCCATCATCTTTGGCCCATCGTCACTTAATATTAAGTGAGATGATGGCCATAACGCTTGAACCTTAATTATAAAAGATAATCGCAAAAAGAAAGCGATAACAAATTTGACTAAATATTAGCTCCGAAATGATAATTTCGTATTATGTAACAACTTTAGTGTACTTGTCAATTTATTACCGATTATTTGCTATCGATATATTTGCGAAATACCTAACAAGAATGCGAGTTAATCAAAAATTATGTTGAATGCATTTGGAATCAATATCCTAATCATTTCACAAATATTTGATCAAAAACGTAGACGTTAGCTAAAACGAATAGGTATGCTCTTTTTGATTTATAAAAAAGTTCACAACAGTAAATTGTTTGTAAATAGGTCATCTAATAGTAAAGATACAGAACCACAACGGTGTTCGTCGAAAACATTAAAGAGACGTCGCGTCGCGTCATATAAATTAAAACAGTTCGTAGCGGATATACGTAGTTATATGTGACAGTTTTTGAGGAGGGCGTCTAGTTGTAGTTTCTTGTTCATCAGTCAGACCAAAACACATTGGAATTTTTTTTTGTTAGGGAAGATTTATCTGTAACTAATATTATAAAAAGATAATATTGTGTATACATTTTAATACATAACCTGTGACATTACCGATCTTATATTGAAAATGATTTGCAAATAAGAAGTAATTACACTTTTTAACCTTTCGCGTATTGTATGCATTATAATATAGAAAATTAAAAACGGGTCTAAAACGATTAACCAGGCCGAAACGTCGAGCAATTATTAAAAGTTAGTCGCGTATTAGACCCGTTTTTAATTTTCTATATCATAGGAAGTAATGATCGCTCGGTTGGTAGTGTGTTCGGATGCCGTGTCAATGAACGTGAGTTCGAGCCCTGCAAATAACCTAAGCTTTCGGTGAAAGAAAACATCGTAATGATACTATAGAATGGTGTTTTAGGACTATTTATAATGCCAACCAAGCTAGCTACCACCTTCAAGTTGAAAAGCTGTCGCCTGTCGCCGCAGTTGTACTTGAAAGCCAATCTCTCTACTAGGCTTCGAGTGTCCACCATCTTGCGATACACTGTCACTTACCATTAGGTGAGATTGTAGCCAGAGCGCTAAACATGTAAAGCCTAAAAAAGTTCTATATTATCTGTGAATACTATATAGGGTAATTGTCAGTAAGTTTTATATTTTAATAAAAGAAAACCAATTTGTGCGTGGTTATTAGTATCTTAAAGTAATGTAAAGAAGTAACATAATTTTCATGCTATATTTAGTCTTTAGGATGGGTGATATTAGATTAGTTTACTGAAACTTATATCTACGTGTTGTATTAAATTTAAATACAAGACGAAGTGAATAATTCGACCGCAATTATTTTAAAGAAAAGATAAAAACCCTATAATTTTTTTATGATAACTATTTCTGCTTGTTATCGATCGATAACGAGCAGCAAATAGACACGATCCATCTGATGGTAAATGGTTACCGTCACCTATCGACAGCTGCAACACTATGGGTGTTACAGCCATGTTGCTGACCTTGGCGGAAATGGCTGGTTCTCGTTCACTGTGCTAGAACATAAAGGCTCGTAGTGAACCTTTATTTTGCGGCATCCTAAAACCGAGGGTGGTCGTTAATCAGTCCGGCAATAACCCTACCACCAAGCTGTGACGGATTAAGAATAACTTGGTTAAATGTCCTAACCAAAACCAAATGTGAAACCAACAATCGCCAGAGTCTCGTTGATTATTCGGTAGGGTGAATCGCGTGTAGGTGAAGTTGGCTTGGGTAACTCTGATGGTATTAGAAACTTTTCCAGAATTGAAAGAA
Organism: Actias luna; assembly: GCA_039707435.1. Taxonomy (NCBI): domain Eukaryota; kingdom Metazoa; phylum Arthropoda; class Insecta; order Lepidoptera; family Saturniidae; genus Actias; species Actias luna. The sequence continues at coordinate 5,056,324 of JAZHAC010000008.1, read as the reverse complement.
TGCATCAAACTCCACATATATCTGAAAAAGTTTCGTTTCATGCTGCGGTATCACCTCATTCAAAATTCCACTCAACCATATATGTGTTATGTCTTTTCGCGTAGCAATGTGAATTATGTAAAATCAAATGACATCAAAACATTTCTATGTGACAAGATACAAAAATGTACTATTTATGAATGCCATAAAATAACTCAAACGATTGAGTTTTATTTTAATATTATAGTTTTTTTTTTCACCAAAGATACGAATTGGATGTAGGGTTTGATCTAGAAACGCGGTGTCAGAGAACGCTCCCAGTGAGCCAGTCCTTTCAATATATAATAATAATTATCCTAAATGAATAAAAATGTGAATATTTCAATAATTAACGGATTGGAACCGTAGTATCGTGGTAGGACATTCTCTGTCGTCTAGACAGCTAGTTCAAAATCTACTGCCAAGGACTTTTTGCTGTGTTCCGGCACATACACTTGAAAGCAAGTTCACTTCACTAGACTTAGCATGTTACTAATTTCGGCCACATCCTCACATCTAATAAGATTGTAAAAATCCTATATAGAGCGTTTTATCCTGGATAAAAACGCGGTGAGCGATTTAGGCAGCCTGTCACTTTACTACAAAGCCACATACATACCCTTCTCCTAGCCAGCCCAGATAGATGCGAAAGGGAAATAAGCGATTTTTACCTATATTAAAAAAACTTTAACGTGTTCCTTGTTGAACCACATTTTAACGTAACATCATACAGCCAATCACGCTGAAATGAAATGAAGTGAATGAATGAAATCGCTGCCGCTGTCTGTTCGCTTAGATCTTTTAAACTATTCAACGGATTTTATTGCAATTTTTAGCAACAGATAGAGTGATTCATGAAGAAGGCTTTTATGTATAATACATAGAAATTTTAGTACAGAATAGCGGAAAAAACCGAAGATTTGTAATGTGATGTGGTAATAAACTTATTTTTTTGCGCTTAAATTGCAAACGCTGGCTAGACCTTACGAAGTAGATCAAATTAGTGTACAACAGAATTGGATATCTTCAAAAGTTCGATAAAAAAAGTTCCTGATGGTATATATTTATCTCTAAAGGATAATCCACAGTTACCATTTTTATCTATTACATATTACAAAATAAATATGTGTTATTTACCAAGCTATTTTATACAATGCATTGTTATTCCCTATCCAACTAAATACATTACACGTATATTGTACATTTCATGTAGATCAAAACTGCCCTTAACAGTATTTCATTAAAATGGATTTCTTAGAAGATATCAAAGATTTAAAAAGCTGAGGCACAGCGGCTGGCGGGTCGTACGTTTCGTCCTAGGTGATACGAAGTGTACTGAGTCGGCTTGTTTACATATATATATACAAGTTTATTGTTAGAAAATAAAATATATTGAAAAACAGTGTCTAACTAATTGAAACTAGCTACGGATGCAGTGGAATCGACGTCATTACGTGCTGAAATAAACCAAATGTTTTTGCAACTAGCTCCTGTGATGTAACACATTGTAACATTGGATCGTGAGGTACGAAGGTCGACGTTATTAGAGGATGTTTCACAATGTTCGCCGCCGCGTCAGCTAGTTTCAACGTGGGAAGTAATACACTTACGAATATTGTAATTACCTATTACTTTGAAATGATTGTATAATTTTGCATAATAGTGGTACTATCCTCAATTAGATCGTTGTTTAAATACAATGAGAATTTGTGTCATTCTAAGATAAAAGTTTTTAATAGAATAGAGTATAATTTAAAGATTTTTTTTATAGTTCAGGTTTAGCGTTCTGACCACAATCTCTCCTGACATTAAATGACGATGTGGCTCAAGATGGTGGACACGCTAAGCCTAATATAGGGGCTGGCTCTCAAGTGCAATTTTCGGAAAACATCTATAGGTATTTGGCTGCAGATTTTCAACTTGAGGGTGGTTGCTAGCCAAGCGAGCATTAGAAGAAGCCCTACCACCATGCTATGATTTCATCACGAAGTTTTTCGTTCACCGAAAGCTCAAGCTCATTGTAGGTGGATTCGAACTTACGTCCCTTGACGCGGCGCTCATACACACAACCAACTGAGCTATCATCGCTTAAAAATTTCGCACCACTCCTAAGCATGTTTCAAAAATCATCTGTATATATAAAATTGTTTTTGTAATTGGAACAAACATATATTTTTTCATGGGGAAAGTGTTTTGCGGAGGTTTAAGCCCGCAACAGACGGAGCTATAATATATATTAATATAAATTATAACAATGTATAATACGGTATAATTTTTATAGTAATCGATGAGTGGCCCTAGACGCAGCTATAACATATCTTTTTGTTACGTCACCAAAATATGTCGACAGATATAGGACGACATATTTTGGTATATTTCAAGAACAACAGGTGTATTTATTTGTGTGCGGTGAATAATTATTAATATTATAAATGCGAAAGAGAGATTATTTGTTTGTAACGCTTTCACACCTAAACCGCTGAATCGATTACGATGAATTTTGGAATAAAGATATAGGGGAACCTGGAGACGGTGATAGGCTTCATTTTCTCGCGAAAAACTTATTGGAAGTGGGGTAATGAGAGGGATAAATTTAGTATGAAAGTTTTTATTGCGTCATCCCATTTGTTTTACAAAATCAGGATTAACGCGAGCAAGCACGCACATAACATTTAGTACAATAATAAAGCCCATCGATACGTTATACAATATCTAAAATTAGCACATCGTTTATTAAGAACGTAGGACAAATACGTGCTCATGTAACGACAGCCTGTTGCGTTAGCAGATTTTAATAACAGTGAATATTTTTACTCTGAATTTAAGTTAAAATATACATCAATGAAAAAATTTTCAGTCGCGTAAAAACTATCAGCGTTATTTTTTAATATTTTTATTTTATAAATATGTGTTGTGTATTATTAAAAAGTTATATTATTATGTTTTCCATAAAAATGAAGCGAATAATTATTTATATTATTTTTCTTGCCACTGAGCAGTTTCGTGGGATTTATTAAAAAAAAGGCACTTTGTCACATAGAACTGGGAGAAAATTTTACGGGCAATTGTTTGCCGTATAGATAATTATTCAATTTTAGGTTGTTCATCAGCTTTAGAAAATATAAATTAAACCACAACAGGTTTCCGGGATACAGACTCGCTTTCTACAAAAAATATTTTACAGTCTGCTGGCGACGAACAATGCGAAATTTATATTGATGTCTTATGAGATATTTTAGACAAAAAAAGACATTAGTCAAATTTGGAAACAAGTTGTAGGGTATATTTCAAGATAGGTAGTTAAAAAAAGGAAAAAAAAATAATTGTTTAATATGTTGTGGCGCATTGATATCTGAACAAAAATTAAGCTTAATAAGTTAATTAATTTATAGAATCTTTACGGATTAGTTTTACCAACACAAGTTGTTTATGACATATGAATTAAAACAGAAGCATCCTAAAACTACAAAAGAGGGTACAAGGTAATCACTACATATACACTGAAAACCAATTTAAACAGTTTTATGTAAAATATTGGCTTTGTTTAAGCAAACCAATGTTTTCGCCATATTAAATGACGCAACCAGCAACCACCAACGTGAAATCACAAAAAATATTAAAAAAACAAATATACAAAAGTTAAATTACCTTTGTTTCAGAAGCATTAGGTATTATAGATATATAATAAATATTTAAATAAGTATTGTTAAAAATCATAATCATAAATGTTTATTATATATTTTTACAATGTTTTATTTTAACATTTGAAACTTGGCTCCCCGTATTCTAATTGCAAGTTCATTAGTGTACGTGCGGAAACGCGTAATCACGCACACAGTTAAATTTTTTACGAAGGTTTGAGTGTCAAGGACGCATCTAATGAGTGCAGAAATATAGATTATAACATAGCCACCGCCTGTGGCAGCTTGCTATACCGTAATATATATTTGACTATATTTATATATATTATAGCTTCGTCTGTTGTGGGCTTTATAGTATCCCTAAATGCGATAGACGATTCTATGGTCTACATACAAGACAATTTTCACTGGGCAGGCCTATTAATGTATGAATTTACATCGATTCGTCTGCCGTATTATGATTTAGTATTATTAAAATTTCATCATCGTTCAAAATGGCCATTAGGTAATAAGAAAACATTTTAAACCTAACAAAATACCTACGAACACAATTTACGTATTATTTAAAATGACATCTAAACTAAGATGCGCTTTAATTACAGTTTTAAGTTCCTTTAACATCGTTCATATCCTCATTATCTGTAGGAAGATTGTAATTATCCATATAGCATTAGATGATCTACATGTTTCCTTGCAAATACATGTCATAAAATAATATGCGTGCATGACTCGTGTTTCTTGAATTCATTTAAAATACAGTTTTATCTACATACATATCTATGAGGAACACAAATTATATAAATAAACACGTAGAGATATGTGCCGAATGGTATTAGATCTGGCAGCATCACAGTTCCACGTCTCACCTATAAATTACCCTGACAAGGTATAAATGGCTGCAGAACTTCGTCCTATTTTTAATGGCCCGCAACGCATGGAGTCGTCCGCGGAAAGCTTTCATTTTTCAAAACTAATTAAATAAGTCCGCCTCTATATTCATGTTTGATTAATTTGTTTATATTTGAATGATATAAATTTAAATTAAGAAATATATGTTATAAACGTGTTTGATTAAAAGTCCAGCGAAAAGGAAGATTAATTAAATTTAAAACAATTATATTAAGTATTCAATCTTATTTTTTATACTTCATAGGTTTTAAGATGGTAGACACGCTAAGCCTAGTGGAGAGACTGGCTCTTAAGTGCAATTGCCAGAACACACCTATAGGTATTTGGCGGCAGATTTAAATGATATAAATCTATATGTATGTACGTTAATAATATAGTAACTTGAATAATTTTTCTGGGTGTTCTTCTGGGTCTCGCGAACAAAACAGTATCAAAAATATAGTACTGCTCTGAAGTAAATTATATGATTTCATTTACAAGAATAGTTTGTTGTGGTCCGGACACAAAAACCTTGGTTTCTATTGTCCCTACTGCTCTGTCCACAAAGCCCAATGAAGCACGAAAAGTCATAGGGGAAAAACATCATAGCTTTCGTAACATGTCTTAGTGGCATATCAAAAACGTAGAAACAATAATCCACAGTACATAAATCGGAGTGTGTAAAGATATTTGAGCCAACTAAACGCAATTTCGCCCACCTCAGCATACCACCAATAGTTTGTTCAGAATTAAACGAGCGTCCTATCCCTGCACTTGACTCATCAACGTTTGTATTTATATCGCTTTATACTTATTTGTTTTTAAATTTCCCTGCGAAGTTATAAAAAGAACGCGTGAAAACGTCTCTCTTTTTTTAAATTTACAATGAGATACACGGTTTCATCATTTCAGATATCAGTTACTGAACACTAAACATAAATTTGCATCATTAAGTTATTTCTAAAAAGATATCTTGAACATTTCCACTTACCTCGGGCGTAAACGTATCCATAATAGTGGTACCTTAATATTGACTTAGTCAATATTGAAATTAATATATGCTATAATATGCTAATTATTTTATATTTACACTTTTCCATAAATGTATATAACACCCGTAAAAGATCATAAAATATTAGTCGTACAGTAAAAAAACAAATCGTATACTAGGGAAAATAGATCTTGTTTTTTTTAATGTTTATTGAACATCATCGTTATTAAATAAACTGAATATAAAATTAGATAGTTTAGATAATCTAAATATACACGCCTCATAAGTAAATTCATATTTTAATTAAATTACATTGAATTAGACGGTAATTTTCAATAGGCCATTCTTCAGAATGAAACTGAAGTGAGTGAAAAAAATGGACTCCAAAAGTGAAGTTTTTTGGGCGTTATCATAACCACATACACCATCCGCACATACAGACAACTCGACATCCACAGACATATTTTTCACAATGGTTTTTCTATACTATCTAGATAAAAATGTGTTTTTTAAAGTATCTACTGTCATAAAAAAGTGTTCTTATTGATATTTGTCAACTCATTTAATACTTAAACTGCAAAAAGATCGGATAAAAGCAATTTAAGCCGAGATAATTGCTTGACCTTGAGAGAGTGAGAGTAAAGCACTACTCAAACGCTTCGCGTTGAGACGTGCAAAATTAGTTCACCCTTTAACGTATATCAATAAATTTTCGATATTATTATAAACTTACTAATTTCAATTGAAACAGAAACATTTTAGTCATGGTTCTTGTACAACATTATCCCGTGACAAAAATGTATAACTATAAATCTAAAGGAGTTTGTAAATCGTTAATACAATGTAGACTACGATAGCTAAATTAGTTGAACATATTTCCCCTCAGAGTCTCTCACTTTTAGATTATATACTATATATATTTTATAATTTTAATTAATATGTATATTAATAAATAACAATAAATAATAAAAAAATAAATATTAATACAATTATATTAAAATTTTATTATTTTCTTTTACAAAAGTTGCTCTGAATCGTTGAGCGATGTCGGATTACATATTAAACAATTCAATTTGTTTTGTTCCGCTATGTTATTTCAAAATCGATGGAAGTTTTGATTTACATTATGCTAGTTTGTTTTACAATACAGTTTAGAACACCATCTTAAACTATAAAGAAATAACCGAATGAATATATCAGCGCTTCCTTTCAGGGCACCCGAGAGTAAGTATATAAAACATCCCAGCGATGAGGCTGGCCGATTGCCAAACTGTTAAAGTGAACAGTTGGAAAGAAAACAACACAAAAAAGGAAGAAAAAATAATTTATATAAATAGAGTCCAACGCATTCTGTATTCGAATGTCCACTAGATGTAAAAGCATTCGGGTGTATTCGTAAAATTTGTCTTACAAAATTTTCAGCAAATGTATTAACCCGAAACATACACTTCACTACTTTCAATCTTTTAGACATTCAGTAATAGAATTAGATTTACTCAAAAGAAAAATCCAGTCTGAAGAATTTAGCACAAAGTTGAAATGCGACATATAAGTTTAGAATTTCCAATTTTCAAGAACTATCTTAACATTTACAATACTGATTCAGCTTCGAACAAAATGATTGTACTTTATCTTCTAGTAAATACTTATTAAAGACAGACAAATGTATTAATAAAAAATATACAAATCCCACATTACAAATATACAAATCCGTTTTGAAATTAATAAAATTATTTATCCCAAGATAAAGGTCGGAAGATATGTACTTTAATATTCAAACCGCGTAACTTTACAATCGTCATAAATACCAGTTTCAAAAATTATGTTCGCTTTTAAACAACGTAATCTCTATTGAAAACGAAATTAAAGGGAAGTTGTACTGTAGATAACTGATAACCCAGATACGCCGCTCCGAGGCTATATTTAACGAGTTGTGATGGATAAATGAAATGTTTTTACAAATTGGCTTATTGTAATCATCCAAACGTGTAACGTTCACTTGTTGCACGATTATTGTGTAAGATCTTTGCCATTTTTATAATGTTTTTATACAGAAAACCGGCTTTATACTATTTATCGAATAATGTCGACTTGAGACAGAACTAATATAATTTTTGATAAGTATACACTACCACCACACACAAATTACCTCATATTTATTTTCCTAACACAGCTTCTTTGTCCTCTTGTTTTTTTTTTTTCGAACTGACGTAAGCTGTTAGCCCCGAGGGCTTTGACAGCTTTGCCGAACTTTTAGTGTCTTCTTGATTTTATTTTATATCCTTGTATGTAAGATCGGCACGATTTTCCATATCTCCTACTCTCTGTCAAATGTTATCGTAGTATTCGCATCTTTTAACATTGATTTATAGTTAAGGTTTTAGCGTTATGGCCATAATCTCACCTGATCTTAAGTGACGATACGGCCTAAGTTAGCAGACACGCTAAACCTATGGAGGAACTGGCTCTCAAATGCAACTGCCGGAACACACCTATTGGTATTTGGCGGCAGATTTTCTTGCCAGTAATAGTAGTAACTAGCCAGGCGGGTATTAGAAAAAGCCCTACCACTATGTTATAGTTTCCTCACGATGTTTTACTTCACCGAAAGCTCAAGTTCATTGTAAGTGGATTCGAACTCACGTCTCTTGACACACATACTTGACTTGGATAGATATCATCATTACTCGCATAATCTATCCGTACATTCTTTATTCTGTATCTATCTCTCTATCAATTCCCTTTTCTTCTTATTACATGACTCTCATATCTCCATTAATAATTACTCAATTTTGATATCGTGGGTGCTATTACCATACTTCCTCTGAAATACATTCTAGAGAAGTCATACATTTATCTTAACATTTACATCTCTGTCAGTTGATATAGATTTAATTTAAGGACAACGTTAAAACATAATCTCCACCACCACACCTTAATATTAATCAGTGAAGATTGTAATGAGTTAAACTTTAGAAAAAACTAATGGATAGCGTCAACGGCCATAACTATAATGAACTTAATAACAAATTTTAAACTGTAAATGGAATTAAACGAGCATTAAAAATTATCCGCAAACTTGAGTTTTAATAAATGTTTACGTTAATTTGTAATATTCCAAAAGAAAACTGAAGAGTTATATATATGTATTACCACAAATGTATTACAATCCATTCTTGCTTCCATATATTATACATATATACAATATACATTGTTAAGGGTATATTTATTTAACATCAAAATACACAAAAGAAAAAAATATATTTCAAAAGATGATATATACATGATAATCCTAAAATAATGAGTTCATTATACTTTATACTTTAATAAAACTGAAAAGAATCGTAAATGAAACGCAATATAATATTACTCCATATGCTTTGGTATTCTTGGTATTTTATAATTAAAGTATTATTCAATCGTCTCAACTTCGACACGTGCGAACTGTTGAATATTGTGTGAATGATGTCACAGGAAGTATGACGTACTTTCCCATACTGTGTATAAGCCGTTTCCTTATAATATCTACTGAGACATCATCATAGAACATCATCAAATAAAATAGACTTAGTGGGAATGAACGAAAATACTTCTGTTATATAAGCTTATTGTAATAATATAATCAGTATCGATCACCTAGAGATAATCCTGAGTGAACAACATATTAGACTATTTTTAAACCTAATTTCTTTGCAAGTATAGGATTATTAATCTATATTAATAAATATGTAGTTTAGCTGGTATATGTATAAATAAATTTCGAAATTTCCTAATTACATCTACAGACAGAAAAATCTTTAAAATGGATACCGATCATAAATATTCCTAAAATTTGTCTATATTGGATCTAATTTAAAAGCGTCTTGGACAATTATTATGAAGTTTTATACACAGGAAATTTATTATTATCGAGTTGTTGTCATATAAGAACTACCAATACATTTCTGATGTCAAATAAAGATAGGTAATTGCACTTGAGAGCCAGGCCCTCCACTAGACTTAACGTGTCCAACATCTTGAGCCACGTCGTCACACATCAGGTGTGATTGTGGGCATAACGGTAGACCAATAAATTATTAACAAAATATTATGCATATATACTTCCACTGTTCTCTCACAGTCCATATATACCCTCTTCACCTCCATACTTGACATCCTTCTAATTACAATATTGTCATCTCTTCCTGTGACCTACCTGTATTGCGCTAATCTATTTCTCCCTAACTTCTCTCTCAATGTTACGATTTTCATACTTTCTCTAAAATCATTAGAAATACTTAAACTATTTAGAAATGATAAACTAAAATAAACAATAAAACTACTAGACGAAAATTTAAAAAGCGTAATAAATATATGCGGAGCCGCGGGCTCGGTTGTATAATATTTTTATATACGTCATTACCAGTAAAATGTCTCAAGTTTCAAAATATAGTCAAACAAAAAAATACTATATTCAATTTTATAGTTGTATATACGAAGCGTGACTAGAAAAAAACAAACACCAAAAGAAAGTATAAGCATGAGAAAGTATATCGTGTATAAATCAGTTATGGTTTTTAGTTTTGTTTTGAAGATTATGTCCACTCTCTGTCTTAAATATCCATAGCTCGTATTTTAATTCATTATAATTCTAACACGCTGTAAAAATTAAACCAAACAAATCTGTAGGACAAAGTAAACTCTTTTTTACTTCATCTGTATTCTACATATAGGTACGCTATATATAGGCAGGTATAGAGAAATAAATCTAACCTAATCACAGTCAATTGCCTTACTTGATATCATTATTAGATAATTATAAATAGAATTCAGATAAACTATTCTTTTATAATTTTTTAATATCGTATTATCCAATCACACGTATAGGTAGAACAAAAAATAAATTAATCATAGCATTTAGCCAATGAGAATTAATTTGGAATGGAGGAAGTCGATTCTAGATTAACATTTATCCGTGTTAAGCCATAACAAACCCAGATATCGTCAGTTTATCATCTAAAATGTTAGGTGGGCGTAGTCGTACCTTATTATATACATTGAACGGTTAAATATCTTATTTATTTATTTATAACGTAGTCGTAGCATATAAAGGTTTTATAAATTTATACAAAAACCATATTATTATTATTCGTATATTTTAATTGTGATACCGTGCTTAAATGCCTTATTTATTGTAACACGACAATTTCACATAAATACCAACGGGCAAAAAGAAATCTTAAATATTCAATTATTTCATGTCAAATATACATTTTATATTTTGTTAATGTATACAAACTTATTTCAAAGTATTTTCTACCAACAAACCCCGTATTTTGTTAACTTCGAGCATTCTTGTTAAGTTTGTAGCCCCGTGGTTATTTAACAGTACCGCTGAGTGAACTAAAAATTCATTTTATTACAGGAGAACTTACCACAAACGGTAATAAGATTACAAAGTTATTACACTACAGTGGCCCATTTCAGTCTCATTTTATCTGGACATCTCCGATATACCCCAAACTGGTCAGCAGGAATGTCCTAATCTACTAACGGAATGGACTATTAGAGACGTGCCAAGGCCGATCCCGGAATGTACCAACCCCTAGGGTGATCCCGGTGCCCAATGCTAGGAATTGCGGGAATAGTGAGAATTTTTGTTTACGCATTCCCCCGACACGACAGAAATAAAAAAGAGATTATATTTTCGACTGCACGGTGAAGCGTCCAACAGAAACAATAGTGTTGGGATATGATGAATAAAATCCAATATGATCGATATATTTTGAAAGTTAAAAAATCGTTATAATAATTCACTTCTTGATCCATACATTATTATAAATTTACTCAAAGATTGTTTCTAAGTACATAAACACTATTTTTGATCGCCAATTCTAAATTCATACATTTTATATTACAATTATATCCACATTAAACCACTTATAATGACATTAAACACGTTTAAACGGACAGTTCAGACAAAAACAAAACCTAACGTGTACACAAGAATTAATTAAAGCTTATCATACCTGTGACACGCATAAATTTCTGACCAACGTCCTCAAAGTTATTTTAGTTTGCAAAGTGGGGCAGAACTCGCGCGTGACCCAGTATGCACCAGTAGGTGCTTCAACTACTTGACTTCCTAACGAATAAAAACATTCCATTAGTGTGACTGTAAATCAGGTGAGGCATTTAAATCCATTATTTTTTACTCCACATTACGAGACATCGATTGCATTCAAAACAATAAATACTATACACTGTAGTAACTTTGAAATATTGCTGTATTTTTTTTTTGATAAACCCACCCTAGAATCAGGTTACGGGGTTAGCGAATATCAAAAAATAATAAGGACGACGCAACCACTAAACCCATATTTTATTACTTAATAAATAAATTCAAAGTTTAATGATTGTATAAAAGTTAAAGTTTATTAATACTTTAATAACTTTAAATATTAATAATGTCCACTATTAGTTCTTACACATATTCTGTATCATATTTTTATGATTATAAATTATTAAAAAATATATATTATAAAATTGTTAAATTTGTAATTCATGAACGTTATAATTATTTAAAAACCACCGTTCACAAGATAGAAATGAAACTATTTAAAAAGGGTGACGCGGGTGGACTTATTTGTATATCACATTTACGACGTGCATCTCTCCTTCTCTAATTTTTATCTTCTTTTTGTCACTTTTGTAACGTAACGTGACAAAACATGACCTGTTCCTCAAATTTCACTCTCAGTTTTAATCCAATTATTTCGAAGTTCCAGGTAAGAAATTCTCACATACAAATCGATAATAATGAAATAGTAAAAAAAAGCACATCCTTACTCGCAACACATATAGCCACTAGCCACTAATGAATAGATATTACTCACATAACTTCTCACCTTGCAGCTTCGAATGTGATTATCGTTTATTAAATAGAGCATATGTTGAAACATTATGTTTATAAAGAATTCACTATACTTCATAGTATAGAGGAGTTGTAATGAAGTGTAACTTGTTATTCAATGTATGTCCTTTTTTAATAACTTCTAATCCTTACCGTGTTTAAGAAGTACCGTGCAAAGTCACTATTCGAAAAGAATTTTTTTTTTATAGTTTTATTTTTCAAAATAACAGCATTAGTATATCAGTAATGTATGTTTTATTTTGTACATAAAATAACGTATGTTAGGATAAATATATGTTGACACAACTGTCCGCTATCCCTATAATTTCTGTTACGGAAATATACCTCCTGTTTTTCCATTTATTCTAGGTCAATAACAGAATTACCTACGTTTCAACACGTTCACAATAAAACGGACAATGTCCCAGAAACGATCCCGATTCATAAACGTCTATTAAACTATTCGAAACTCACGCTAATAATATAGTTGTATGATATATGTATTTTTTTTTCATACATACATATTATTATTGTATTAATTTGTTTTCATGCTAATGTACGACCCAAAAAGATATACACATCTGTATGTCTATATTATATCAATTACTTCAAAACTACAGAACTTATTGGGATGGGAATAAGTATAAAAAATGTTTGTAGATGGTTCTAAGCTACTTAATTTTTGAATTCAATTTATTCTTATATGCGCAGCGCGGTGGAAATTTGATATATTAAGGTAATGTATACATATATTACAATCGTAAAATTCGAACACCGTATTTATCGATCACAATTAAAACTGGTATTTATATTTATTTTTGAAGTGACCATTTCTTTAACATCGTTGTGATTTGAAACTCTGTGAAACGAAAAAGCGACAGTACAAAAGAAATAACTACATAGATATATAAGATATGATCTGCGAAATATGTATAGTATTTAACATGTGAGAGAATGAGATAGGAGGCATTATACAGTGTTTCTTACAGGGTCCGAGCGTTACACGTATGTTTCACTTATATCACGTGTGAACTGCACACACTTTTTTTTTTCAATGAGGTTTTCACGCCTTAGCCCAACGGCGTAGGTTGTGTTGTGGTCTAGAAGTATGGGTGCAGTCTCTGGTATCTGGCAATACAGGAATTTGAAGTATCGCCATGGTGCGTTTTAGTGGGTAGTGTTGGGTAAACACCTTGTTATAAAAAAGGTTGCACTGTGACTGTGTTATTGACTACTGACCCAAACAAATTCTGCTGAACCAGCAACCTGATACGTATTAAGAATTATCCACTTACTAACCAGTTTATTTATAAACTATCTTTCAAGTGAGTGTTTATATCCTCCGTTGTAGATAACGTGTTCATTCGCAATAAGAAAGTGCACTTAACGTGTAAGTGAACTTGACTTAACTTGTTATGCTACAAATAAGAAATGATATGCTATTAATAAACTTCCTGGCGCCGTGGACTTCGATCGATGCCTTCCAACCAACAGCTAAGTAATTTAAGAAAGTAAGACATTGAAAAAATATGAAATCGCAGCTAAAGCGTTAAAAGTATTTTCAAGAAATATCAACTTGTAATTAATAAAAAACATAAAATCATGACAGAAGAAAACATTATATACAATTATCACGTAACAGTATTAGGATTTTAGAGAACTTGTACAATTTGATAGAACTTGAGAAATAGATTTATATTAAAATTCAATAATAAATATTAATGTACAATATTTTAGTTGTTATACCGAACATACTTTGTTTTTTTTTTAAACTTCAGAGCATTTTAATTTCCATCCAAAAATAACTTTTATGTTTTTTTTTTATTATTGATTTCAATTCTTTTATAACAAGAAAAATACAAATAAGCTATGTATTTATAATAATTGCTTTTCTAATATGAAACTACGAAAAAGGTATACATAATTCGTTTGCATTAACATTATTGACGTAACTGACGATTTAACTATGCCATTTACAGCTCTCAGCGATGACTTGTACTTTTCACTTCGCGTGTTTGCTGCCCCCTGCCCACTCACCACGACCACAGCTTCTGGCCCTAATGAAGTGCAATCACGAGATATAAAGAAAATACTAAAAACCAGCTGTTAACCTCGTTTTGTTTATTATTTGTACTCGTTTATTTATTTATTTTTTTATAATAATTTGTTTTGGTTTAATTACAATATGGTAATAGATGAATATTGCGTTAACGTAATTAAATCACATTAAGTATACTTTTAGGACCTGTTTTTCGTAAATTGAATATGGTATTACTATGCTAAATATAACTTATTTACATTAATAAATATTATAAGGCGAAAAAGTTTGTTTGTTTGTACCCGCTAATCCGAGGAACGACCAGTCGGATTTCAATTTTTTTTATTGGAATGATAGAGCAAAAATTGAGGTAGGTTTTAGGTTATTTCACTTCACACTACCATCAATAAATGTGTATTGAAAAAAGTTAGAATAAAAGTTATTAAATAATTTTAAATTCCACGCGAACGAAGTTGCGGACACAGCTACCTATACGTATAATAAAAATGTAAATTTAACGTGTCTGTACTTTTTAGATTTATGTGAAAATAATTATTGTAAGTGACTAAGAATAAGTAATTACATACAAGGACATCATTTTTAGAAATGTCTGTCTGTCTGTTTGTGCATGTATCATTACTCAAGAACAACGTTTATTATAAAATTTCATCAAGAGAATCATAAAGCTTATCCTCGAGTAACATTTAGTTTTTGTTTCATTAAAATCGGTTAAGTCTACCAAAATTTATTGAAATTTGAATGACGGCGCAAGATTAAATAATTTTAGTTCGACGAGAACGAAGTCGCAGGCACAGCTATACTATTATATTTTATATATATAAATATGTGTAGTTATTGTAGTTCAATCACGTTGTCATAATTACAATCCTTTCTCGTAATAAGTGACTAACGGTTTGCGTAGTACGCGCCTAGGCTATCGACTAATGCATGCCAAGTTTCTTACGAATAATATAACATTACAACTTATTATTTATCATAAACAAAGTTTTACAAACGAGTATATAGCTTATAAGGAGACAGACGACACAAGATGATGAAACGTGAAAGAATACTTATAAAAACACTATGTTACGTATATATTAGGTAATTAAAAACAAAACATTTAGTAGTTTAGCAAATTCAATTGGCTGTTATTTTTTCTCTTATGCAAGCAAAAATAAGACCAATGATGGTTTACGATAACCTCAATAACAGCGAAAGACCCGTTACGTTGACAATGCACTCTTGTACTTTTTGGAGAAAGTCTATTGTCAATAAGTTAACAATAGGCAGAACTATTGTCAGTTTGTATCATATAAAACGTTCCTCAGTATTTGCTACCTATTTAATTTTTGCAAATTATCATATTTGCAAGTAACTCACAATTTTGAACGTTTTACAGATACGTATGTAATATGTACTTAGTCCTGTTCACGTTAAACTGAAACTATAACTCAGTATGATCCATATGTGACTTCAAAAAGGGCCGCAATCCTATCTTAGGTCAGTCACCGACCTATTCTGCTTCAGGACCTTATCAACCTCTGTTGATAAGTGAGAGACTTTGATGTACTAGCGTGTGATCGGTGATGCCAAGACCACCGAGTACACAAAAGAATGAGCGATTTTGTTTTGCAATGGAAAAATGTAGTGATTTTACTTCATACGACTAACAAACCTAGGACTAAATAGGATAATAGTTTTTTTTTTTAATTGTTAACATAAATCATTTTTAATTCAATTACAAAAATGTAAGTTTAGTCTTAAAAACATTGAATTTTCGCATAACTTGCGCGATGTCATATCTGGATAGTATATGAAGCCATACTAAGTATAGCATCATTAATTTATTTTATATATTGGCATCTAAATATGGTATTACTAATTTTGCCCTGGCTTCACTCTAATAAACTGTAAAAATAAGTTATTTAGGAACAGTATTATAAGAAAAAGTACGGGTAGTAATTTTTCAGCATCTTTATTTAGTAGTATCATCAAAATATTTTCTATAGAGTAGCTTATGATATAAACCATACAATAAACCTAACCTAATACGATACCAATAATTTAACAAAAGAATCATGTAATTCGTTTTAATAGTTCTAAGTATATTTATTAGATTAAGAGTTACAGTGAGTAAGTACAGTGACGAAAATACAGAGATATTGGCTTTTAAAATAAAAAACAGTTGATTTGGATGGTACTGTGAAAAGTGATATCATGTTACATACGTACTTATTTCTAAAGAAATATAAGAAGTCAAAATAGTATTTATTTTTAATTGCCTTTGCGTATGGAAGTTTTATTTCTAGTAAAATTGAGAAATGAAATCTAGAATAAGGTACTGTCTTTTATAGTCATGACAACATACAAATATCACCATGGAAAGTCGACACATGGATTGATCCCATTTGTGCCGCGTGACTCGTAGTGAGTTTACAAATTACGCCATTCACGAATGAATATAGTATCTACTTTGAGTCTATAACGTCGATTTGTATAAGTAGCACTATAGAAACTAAGTCCTTAACTATTATAAAGTATGAATCATATAGAATCAAAGACGGAAATGATATATTATTATAGTATTCCGATCGGAAAACTATCAATAACAAAAATGAAATTGGAGGTAGACAGATAACATGAACTTTTCTGAACCATCTACACTTGAGTCCGCCCCGTGACCACGAAGGCTGAAAAGCTTTCGAAACATCGGGATCAAAATTAATATATAACTAGCGATAAAATCCGTTTAATTTAGTTTTAATTCGATGAATAATATTGGCGTAAATATAAGAAATCATTATATTTGGTGACACTTTTGATTATCATTATTTAATATAATAAAGTGTTGCCAAAACACTTGAAGCTAAGCACAATAAAATCCATACACAATTGGGACCACCGAAAAATTGTAACCAATAGCTGTCACTATTATACCAGTTTGCAACCGTATTGGCAGCTAGTTATGCACTGGTAGATCTTGAAATAAGTCAAAGCAAAATAGTGTCACTCTGAAGGATTTATAACCATTGTGACCATGACCATGACAAGCATAGCCCAATCGGTACAGATCCGTAGAACTCTGTTTGATTACTGGATAGAAGTCAGCTGATTTGCAAATATGACTCGTCTAAGCGTATATTTTATAGTTTATAATTTAACATTACGACCACAACCTTACCTGATGTTAAGTGACGATGTGGCCCAAGATAGTGGACACGCTAAGCATAGTTGACGGACTGGCTCTGAAGTACAACTTCTGCAATACACAATGCAATGCACACAATAATGTGTTGTATTACGTTGTGTGATTCACATAATATCTGGAAATAGGGGGGGGGGGGGCAGTTGGGCATTATTGTGATATCCTACCATCCCGTAAAAATCGAGAATAGCTAATAGAGAAATATGCTATAAAGTGATATTACCGACTTCCATTCGGTATCAATACCAAAAACAGGTTACTACATTTATTTAAAAACAACTAAAAAGTATAGTGCAGTCCTAACTAAATCCAGTCAGTAGTAGCTAAGTTTGAACGCTTGAGTCGTGAGTACGTATTCCTATTCACATTCTTCAAATTGAAATACATCAAAACAATCACTGCTGCTTTGAGGATGAAATAGGTATAAAGCAGTTTCCGCAATCGTACCTTACATACAAACTACGTCTATAACATAACGTCATTATCGTGCTTCTCTCACATTCTTGACTATACTATTTTCTTAGACAAAAACAAGTTGGCATTCAAATTAAATACCGAACACTTGTCTACAATTATATTAATGAAGCAAGATATCGTTTAGCAAATAAGCAAGTTTGTATTACTAACAAAAATTAATTAATATTCTTGACTATTAATGTATTTAAATTTAAAGAATACATAAATGTAAACGTGCTGATAACTAATATTAAAGTAATAAAAATGTCAGTTTCGGTAAATAGTGGTAGGTTTTCTGTTACATTTTAAGGCTATGCAAGCGGATTTTGGACTTCTTAACTTTATATTTAGATGAAAGATGTTGTATTTTTACATCCACTAGAAGTCATTTTGATTACGATTCACCAGTTTGGTCACCAGATTACGTTACTCATAAGACTGGTATAAAAAAAATTAAAAAGAAAATCTACGATATCTAAATTTTAAATCCCTAAAAGAGAATGCATCATATATCAACGACTTAATTTTTCATAATTTAACTTCTTTATCTGAGCGCCGAAATACATTTGACATGCGATTCTTATATGATATATTAAACTATTGGGTTGATTGTCCTAAACTATTGGGTAAGATTCCCTTGAAAACATATAACAGATCGACTCGAAACCCACATTTATTTGCTCCTTAGCCGGTTAAACACAATTATGCAAAAAATATGTTTTACAGTTTAGTCACATAGATTTATTCGACTCAAATAGACAATCATTCATGAAACAATTAATTTCTAAAATCATATTGACATAGGAAATAGGAGCATAAGACACATAATTCTTTTTTTTTGTTTACACACCATATACATAAAACATAAATTTTGACACAAAACTAATCAAAGAAATACACACATCTTCATTTACACACACACACTCAAAAACATGCCTTTGTTTGCGCACAAATAGTATACGCCTTAATTGGCACCTCTTAACTGTTAAAAGTAAATGGTTTGTGTTAAATGTGCTGTGAAGAAATATAGAATAAATAAATATTTAAAAAAAAATGAATCGTGATTTAAAAACATCTCAATAAAACCTTAACACAGAACAAGTAGAAAGAACATGTCTTTAATTGTAGTATGATATACAAAGTCTTTATTTATAGAACAGGGAAAATATGTTTCAGGAAAAACATGTCTACTCTCATTCTACTGCAGGTTTCGCTGAAAACTCTGGCATATCTGATAGCAAGATATAGCTCACTTTCTGAAAAATTACGTTAGATGATAATTGGTTGTCCCGAAGTAAAACACATTATATATATTGTTTACTTTGTTTAATCAATACAGCTAAAACACGACATATTTTTTTACATTTGATTACGATAAATTGAAGTACCTATGCTATTACTAGATTAAAATATTTTAATAGAAATGTCACCTTAAACGTATAAAAAACCATGCGTCAGGGTCAAAGTATTATCGTTTTAAGTAATTAAGTTTGTCTTTGAAATAAATATAGTATTTTCAGAGACATTAATATAATTACGACTGTAGCGTGTAAGGATAAACATGTACGATAAAGAAACCCCACGATGCAGGCGTGGCATACACCACGACCCGGTCACTTAGGTCAAGCCCGACCACGATATACTTGGTAACAGTATTTATAGTTATTTAGATTAAAAAAGATTAGAACTGTTATACGTAACATAAAAAGCTTTTTTAAGGAACATTATTGTAAGATGAATAAAACATTAAGTATAGGATTTTTTTGGCTGAATTCGTTCATTCAACTCTTTCATAATGCTTCACGATTTTTGAAAAAAATATTTATTTGCATTTATTATATTGTACTGTATTTATTATATTTATATATTGGTATTTATGATCAAAATGAAATAGGATATTATTTTTTGTATTTCCTTTTATATACGTAGTACATACGCTTATGTATATATCATAGTTAGTCTTAGTATTCTAGTAGATAGTTTTGTCTTTCATTTGTTGTTTGCTTTACACCTACCGTATTTTTTCTCTGCACCACCTTGAGGTTGACTGTTAGAGAACGCCTATGGTATTCAGTCCGCCATTGTACCATACATAAAGTGTACAATAAATAAATAAAATAAGATCCAAATCTGATTCAATATATGTACTATAAAGAAAAACATAGCGATTTTCACTAGTGTTCTTCGTAGCATTGCGTTCATACGCTTCACGGGCTTGGACAAGTTTTTGACTTCTTTTTAAAACTTGAGAGAGAAAGGAGGAAAAAATAAATAAATATAAGTTTAGCGTTATAGCCATGATCTCACCTGATGTTAAGTGAGGATGTGGCCCTAGATGGTGGACACGCTAAGCCTGGTACAGGGACTGGGTCTCAAGTGCAACTTCCCGCTGTCGGAACATACCTATAGGTAATTGGTGGCAGATTTTCAAGTTTAGGGTGGTTGCTAGCCAGGCGGGTATTAGGAAAAGCGCAACGACCATGTTATAGTTTCATCAAGATGTTTTTCATCATCGAAAGCTCAATTTCATTGTAAGTGGATGCGAACTCACGTCCCTTGACGCGGCGTATGTATATAGTACCAACTGAACTATCATAGCGTCGAATTGAAAAGTTTTTTTTAGTTTTTTGTATCGGTGTGTCAGCGTCCTATCCATTAGACTATTATATAAATGGCTAGTTTTATCAGAAACTGTTAGCATACTGTTCCTTTACTTATATGTGTATGTTAACAGACCGTGTAAAGGGAAAATTTATTTCACCTTACGACAATACTACGGATTTAGGAGCCTTAATTTGAAATTATGTCTTCTGTATATGAAGTGTCTAGACAATTATGGCATATATTTCTATACATTGTACTTGTTAAAAAAAGGCAGCCCTGAGTCGCGGGGAATAAACAGACATGCAACTTAAAATCAATTGTGGATCATACAAACATTTGTCCTTCATTGGATTTGAACCCACGGTAATATGCACAGCATTATGGGGAAGCCACCGCTTAAACCGCTAGCCCAAAAATACTTCATAGAGATCCTAGAGTAAACAATTGTAAATTTCACTGACCTGAGTTACTTATACATAATTCATAATTGAGATTAGTTACCTGCAACAAATAACTAAGATTAGAATTAGTATTTACATTAAAATAAGGAATGATTAAAAATTTGATTTTTATAACTTGGAGAAACATTAGATACTAACTAGTGTTATAGTATGTTAACGTTTCCTTTTTACATCATGGATGATTTTTCTATACGTGATGGTAAGTAGACTACGATCTAAAATACAACCGATACTACAGTCGCCAACAAACGAGCAATGAATTAGTTCCTTCACAGTCGCACCGACCTGCAAACATCTCGGCGGCTAAATATTAATTGTGTATAAGTGGAACTTAAATATAGTTTATTTATTTGTTTCATGAGACGTAACAGCATCCAATCAATTTCAGACGGAAGTGCAAAGTAACGTCCGCTCTAATATTTAATGACGGATTTCTGCAAAGTAACGCCTTCGTCAATCAAATATTCATATAGATTCTCGAAACGTGACAAATGAAAAGAGAATTATTGTGATGGATTTATTTAATAATTTAAGAGCCGTCTACAGCCGCACAATATCTAATTTCTTAATATAGACGTCCGAGATGTGTAATATTCTGCAGCAAATTAAAGACGGTCACAGCATGCACAATTGTATAGTGGTGAGGGGATTTAACACAGTGTGTATAGTGGTCGTAAGCCAGTAGAGTATAGATTCCTACCACTTTGATCAAATACTAGATATACCATGGTTTTATAACGACTAATCTCGGAACCAGACTCATCTAAACGTTCCTTTTTGGCACATAATACTCCTGCCGATACAACTATCATTTCTACTACCCCACATTATGATCTCATCTAATAAGTATATTTTCATAAAGTACCACGTATTCTTTTAAATAGTAGATAACTATTCAAAAAGTATCATGAAGATTACCATACATTTATTTATTTAGAAAAGTTGCTAAGTTTTAATAGACCAAAATACGACGACCAACATGCTTTGCCAAATATTACGAAATGATGAAAAAATAATATTATAGAGAAGCGTGATTTATTAATCATTAACATAATTTAGAGCAAGCTCCAGTAATCTAATAAGAATATTCTGAATAGTAATTTGAATACCGCTTTATAATACTTTGTTATCGAAACTTTGAAGCGGTGCAATCAACCTCCATATATTATGAAACATCGATTAAATTGTATATTAAATAAGATATAAATACTAACTTTGCTTTGCTACTTCTACAAAGAACAAAGCGAGCACTAATATATTCAGTAAACAACGTGTTACTAACTAATCAGTTTTAAGTTGTTACTCAGCGGCATTAGAAAATATATGCGTATGATAACGAATATTTGTAGACATAATTTATATATTAATACTAGCTGGTGCCCCGCGATTTCGTTCGCGTTATTCTCGTCCAATACGCGTGATCGTAATATCTCTTCTTACTCGGTGTTTCCGTTAAACAGGCCACATACAAACTTTACCACCTTCGGTTATTCCTTTAGGAGTTAAATTTCAAAAAATCGCTTCTATGCGTCTATGTTACTAAAGGAAATATCATAAGTGTATATAGAAATCGCATGTTTTTAGCTTCAATAGTAACGGCTCAGCGTTAACCAACGTCTTTATATAAATGGATTGGTTGTTAGTTTTATCCTATTAAAGTTTGTTATGATTATAGTTATTTAAATAGTCGCATTTAATATAATGGATATCTTTTTATTGTTATAATTAGCAAATAAATTATATTATTGATAAATAATCATAATCCAGTGTCAGAACGAAGTGAAAATATTGAAGTTCAAATGTTTGCCAAGACAAATTTGTGATGTAACATGTATGAATCCTAATTAGTGCACTAAAATTATATATACGCGTCGTAAGTAGTAATTATTTTCAATTATCTACCCCTTGCGTAGCAAATGCCACAAATACGGTTATGTACAAATGCAACGTGTTAGATAATAATTAATACATATATAATTTTAGGTTTTCTTCAATTTAATATGTTCCATCTTTCATAAAACTTTACAACAAAATTGTCATAATGAGTGCTACCACAATTTTTTTTATATTTTTCTTAACATAATCATATTTAGTCTGACTTTAAAATCAATGATAATAATTCTAAACAAAAAGAAGGGATATATTTTGAATATTAATCTAAAGACTTCAATATTTAAATCACTACTGTTAACATTAACCACTAAAGAAAAACAATTCACGATTAAACATTTCTCAAACGCACGAGTAAGATTTATTTTAGTCGTACCGTAGCTTATTAATGTGTACATTATTAATATATTGAACAGGCTATTTCTATAAACTGTCAAGAACGTCGGAGACTATACAGACCCGTGAATAACGCAAAAAATAAGTTGTTAGAATTACCAAAATCCAATTAATACAATTCTAGCAAAGTAACATCACTGCCTTTTATATAAAGCAAGTTTTGTAAAGAACGCTCAACTGCGAGTGGCTCATAAACTAGTTGCATCAAGAACTTAAATCTAGTTTGAGGTTAAGTTCAGTTTAGTTGATCAAAATGTATGGGAACTGGCATTTTTTTACTTGGTTTAAAATGTTAATTCTAAGGTTTGATGCAAGTCACCCTTAAAGTTTTGCAAATCATGTAGGCTATTGGACTTGATATCTGCCACCAAAGCGACGTAGTCCTGTGTCTATGACCGGTTAATATATGGTATATACTTTTGCATATTTCAATACGTTCTTCTTAATAAGTTTCTATTATGAATATAGTTGTTTAAAAAACTTTGATCTGGTAAATAGATTTATTAATGAAACTTTTTTTATATAAACCTTTTGGAATTATTCGTAAAAATTGTATTGTTGAGAAATTGTACGATTTAAGTTGTTATGCCGGAAAATTTAAATCTAAAATAATAAAGTCCCTTAAAATACACAATCTCACATAATTTCAGAGTATTTATAGTTCTATCCTGGACTATTGAGCGTCTATACGGTAAACTAGTGGCGACATCAAAATTCGACGAGTCAGTTGAGTCTTTTCATGTGACGTAGATGACGTTAGACTTATATATGTGAATTATACAATGTCTCAATGAAGTTTAATAATAAATTTATATTTACGCAATGCTTACATGATTACCATCTAGGGTTCCACGCTAAACTTACAAAATACATTTAAAAATAAAGGTTTGTATATGTAATCGTGTTATATCAAGAATACATTGATCACAAAAACAAGCCAAAATTAAAACGTTAATTTATGCAAATACTGCTTTACAGCGGATGTGATTCAACGGAAATTTATATAATATCGGCAAAAAAATTGAGAAGTAAGCGCAATGAGATTTTAAAATTTTCATCCGGCTCACTAAATGGCCCTCTATAAGGAAAATATTTGCATAAAAAATAAGGGTATCCCAGCTCCTTGATGTAACAAAGAAATTATTTATGGTTATGATACAATTTAACCTAAGATAATCTCGGTTTACCTTTAGCGTGTGCCACTCGACTTGCGTTTACACGAAAGGAAAAGAATGAAGTTTAAAGAAAGGTTTTGCATCTGGTGTTTTTAAACGGAATGCCCCATCGTAAAACCTTATTCTTTGAAGACAAATTCTTATTGAAGTTTTGTCTTTAAAAAAACATCAAATTAATATAACTTAAAACCAACTGAGTATGTCGGTAGTATAATATATCGCTAGAATGTTGTAAAGTTATTAATTTATTTATCACATTCCTTTAATAGTTACGTGTAATATTTAAATGAAAGCATACATTGAAACTTGAACATTACATCAGCTTATTTCAGTATAACACTTGTGGCATTCAGATCTCATATCCATTTTAGTATTATTATAAAGTGGTACCGTCGCATCATCATCACCCTTTCCTATTTCGGCTACAGCGACTTTATCTACCACACGTCTATGATGAATATATCTGTAGAAGATATTAGCGAACCGTGAACTATGGACCAATCTGGCAGCTTGTATTATATCTTATAGCATCGGTTCCTTCAAGCTAAATGCAAAAAGAGAGAGAGAACGAAAGAGAAAAACGCCAGAGACTAGGACAAATGCCTTAGGCATTAAAGTCCGCCTGTATACCTTGTGTACACAGTTTAAGAAATAAATAAATAAATAAGTTTTGCAGGCTTAATAGCGGTGACATGCCATGGTTATCGTTCTCTCGACGTCCACCGTCCACCTGATTTTAAAAATTAGTTTTGTTTTCGCAATGGATATACTCATAACATAATTAAAATGCATTATTTTTAAGTATTGTAATAAATGTGTTTTTTTTTTATTGTTAAGGTTTTAGCGTTATGGTCATAATTTCATCTGATCTTAAATGACGATATGACCCAAGTTGGTAGCCCCACTAAACCTGTGGAGGAACTGGCTCTCAAGCGCAACTGCCGGAACACACTGATAGGTATTTAGCGGCAGATTTTCAACTTGAGAGCGGTTGGTAGCCAGATGGGCATTAGAAAAATCCCTGTCACCATACTATGGTTTTTTCACGATGTTTTCCTTCACCGAAAGCTGAAGCTCATTATAGGTGGATTCGAACTCACGTCCCTAAACTACCACTGAGCTATCATCGCTTCAAATTTTGCCTATTAATTGTACCTACAAAGTCACAGGCAGTTGTTCGTGATATATAAATAGGATAGAGACGTTAAAATATCGATTCCCAATTGTTAAGATGAAATTGTCCAAATTCTTTGGTCAGTAAAAACGTAGTGTTGGTTTTACCTTTGTTTTTTGTTTATACTAATTTTTTTATATATATTTTTTTGATGGTAGGGTTTTTCTAATGCCCGTCTAGCTAGCTACCATCCTCAAGTTGAAAAATACCATTAAGTATGTTGCAGCAGTTGCACTTGATAGCCACCCCATGCCCTAGGCTTAGCGTATCTACCATCTTGGGTCACTTAACATCAGGTGAGATTGTGGCCATAACACTGAACCTTAAACTATAAAAAACCGAAGCCGCGGACACAGCTAATATATAAATAAACATGTACAAGTACCACTTTGGTTGTTTTCTTTTATGTTTTCAAGTATCTTGCAACTTAATTACAAGAAACAAGTCCGGCCTCGCCTTAATTTACGAGACAGACGCCTTATTAAAGTCAAATTAGGGTAATTGGTAAAAAAAAGTTTGTTTATATTGGCAAAATTTTAGCTTAAGTTCGAGTTTACTTGCTGTTTGTTTATATTATTACTGTTTTTATGTTTATATTTTCTTAATGTACAGGCACGATGATAAGTGAAAATAAGAGGAAGTGATGGAACGCGCTTAATTAAACCCTACCTGTCCACTCTTCACTTGAAGACTACAGAGTTGTATGTGGACTCCACTGTGTGTAGGTTTGGATTCCACTCCTTAACTGCTTGTGTTATCAACGAGGAAGTAAATCGTTTCGTGCAAATCGCGATAATGTTCACCATATAAGGAACGTCGACGGCATTTAGTTGTTTTATAGTAGAACGGATTTAGTGAAATTAGATTATGCATTGCCTTCTCGTACTCACAAAAGTGAAAACATAAAAAACACTGAGAAGAAAATACATTAATTAGCAACTAGAATCCTTTACTTCTATAAATAGAACTGCCTTGTTTAAGATAATTAACTGATCGTATTATTGCCACAACATTTAATTACGTAAATGTTTTATTTTAATTATTTCAATAAAAATACTAACGAAACAATGACTAGCGTTGTTCTAATTTATAATCTGTGGCGATGTTTATTTTCTTTGTTTAAATATTATTAGACGGAAATTTAAAAGTGAGTAACAAACAGTTTATATTTATTGCTTTTATAAATTGATATAACTAGTCAATACATATAATAATGTTTAATATATGTACGTTTTGAATTACTTTGCCCTGAATCAAAAATCTATATGTTTTACTTTTTTAAATTTCACGCCTGGTGTGAGGTAGTTGGTTTCCAGTCGTATACAATTGTCGTGTCTCACCAGCCTACAAGATTTTTTGTAATGTAACTTTAGGTATAACATGAAACAACTTTTATTGAAAATTAAGTAACTTCATTATACGAAAAAATATTACCGGCAATATGAACACAAAAAATATAAGAATAGCTTTCCAATTTTCAATCCACTTTACCATCAGCAGAAACAGCGGCGCTGGCGAAAATATAAAAACTAACAGTGCGGAAAAACACTTTCGTTAAATACTACGGGAATTGAATTGTTACAGTTACTGGTATTGTTTCGAGCTATTCCCGCGTTATGCATTCTCGCATTTCGTCATAAAACGATCATATTATATGCTGTTCAATTACGGGAACTTTATTGTTCGCAATATTATAATATCAGCATTACTTCTCTTTAAAATTCCATCAGTTGTCCGATACCTATATCGTGGTGTGAAACATTCTAATAGTAATCCCTAGATATAGACTACAAAAAAGGTCAGATATTATGAGCACCAAGCCTCGTGAGCAATGACCGTATATGTATATTTATTTAATTAATAAAAAAATTAATATATTATATACATCATCATCATCATCATCATCATCACTATTGCCCTTTATTCTTCTACGACAGATGCTTCAAGCAGCGTCGCGGAGGCATTTTTTTTTTTGGTGACTCAGTAAGCCGGGGTTTGCTCTCCTTCAGTGCCAAATTTTTACCACGTTACCTTCTGCTAGTTTTTGCCATGAACGGTAATCAATAGAGAAGTCATCCATGTCGCGTTTAGTGCTATCTTTGAATCACAGGTAAGGTTTGCCAATGGATCTTCATGCATTGGCGATCCCCCTACAGAGAATCGGCCGCGATAAACGTGAATGGTGCATACGGTGTACCAGTCCTAGCCAACACAAACGCTTCTGCTTGAGCAAAGCAGTAACGCTCTGTAATTGCTAAACATACAGAATCCTATCATTTCTCACTCGAATATTGTACATACATAGATATTTAATATATTATGTACATATATTGACTACACGATTGGCATAGCGGCTTATGCAGTTGCCTTGCCGCTGTCGCAGCGCTGAGTGCGCTGTGTTCAAATCCTTCATAGGACAATTATTAATTGCGTGATCCAGAGATGATTTAAAGCGATGATAGCTCAGTGGTAGTGTGTACGGACTTCGCGTCAAGGGACGTGAGTTCGAATCCACCTACAATGAGGTTGATTTTTCGGTGAAGGAAAACATCGTAATGAAACCGTAATATGGTGGTTGGGCTATTTCTAATGACCGCCTGGCTAACTACCACTCTCAAGCTGAAAATCTGCTGCCAAATACCAATAAGTGTGTTCCGACAGTTGCACTTGAAAGCCAGTCCCTTTACAGGTTTAATATGTCTATCAACTTTAATTAAAAGAAAAAAAGGTTTTTCTGATTTTGGGTATTACTCTGTGAGTCTGAATTGTATGTTTTTAGGTCTCTCGCGACACAAGGCTAGATCCATAATAGGGGACATGTCTTTAAAATAAAATGAAAAGGAAGAAACAAACAATAAATTGAAAGGATAGAAAATTAAAATTAACAGTATATAAAAAAAAATCTTTTTTTAAGTATCCAGGAATCAAAAGGTATAATAGGAACTTTCTTATTTATTGCCCGTCTGTTCGTGTGATAAGGCGTTGTTTGAAGAAAACTACTTGTAAGATATAAGATTGAAACTAATATCATGTACTTAAATCTTTGAACAGGGAAACCATACTGCTGTTAAAACCTATCTGAGTAATAATATTAAATAAATACGACATTTCATAATTAAAACCTAATTACCTACCTATAAGTACTTTAGTGTATCAATTATTATTTTTTGTTTATACTTAATCTTTATTTTGAGTAGCTTGTGACTTAGTCTAATCAGCACTTTTTGTGCAAATATTCTGATTAGCTCCAAGGATTCTTTGAAAATTTCAACAAAATCGGTCCCTATATCATTACATATAACATCGATTTATAGTATATATATATAAATATTTAGTAAACATACACAAAATTGTAAACGTTTAATATTATTCTGAGTGCCAACATTATGAAAAAATAAACTCTTACACCAATAACTCAATTATATCATAACATTCATAGAAATATTTTTATATGTACGTAAGAATATCAGGATATTAAAACAAAACAAAATATAATAATCTAAGCCTTAGTAATATATCTTCGTACATAAAAAACTGATCACCTAATCAAATATCTCCAAAGTATTCAATACTGTGTCGATACGCAGTACAAATAAACCCGAATAAATGCTATAAGGCCACCAGCGAATAATCGTAAAGTTGAGAAATATTCTCTGGATAATAATAAAAGCGAATAAGATTTATCATTTTATATCTGAGAAGTTGGATTGGGTGTTCTGTTCACATATAGAGATATTATGATTTACTATATACTGACTTGAATGGATTTTTTCTTAGTGGCGCCAGTTAGAAATTATGATGATATCGAATGAATCTTTAAACATTTTATTGCACTTTTTATTTGTACATAGGCAAGCTTATTGATACAAAGGTTTTTCTTCCACATAACCAGCGGTAATGTTATCAAACAATATAAGTTATTGTAGTGTAAATATAGAAGAAGAAAGATTTTTTTTATCGTTTATATGTTTAGCGTGGCCATAATCTCACCTGATGTTAAGTAACAATACAATCCAAGATGGTGGACACGTTAAGCCTGTGGAGGGATTGGCTTTCAAGTCGAACTGCTGGAACACACCTACTGGTATATGGCGGAAGATTTCCAACTAGATGCGTGATAGACGGACATTAGAATTACCCTACCACCACGCATAAAGCGACATGCAAAAAGGGAGAAATTAAATAATATATAATAAAAAAATAACATTGAAATATAATCAGAATACATAAATAGTGTTTACAATAGTCAAAATAAATAAATACACGTAAAAATAAATAATCGATTTGTTATTCACTAAATTAACGCATCAGATAACTGGTGTCTTCACATGACTCTTCAGTGATTGCAGTTTCCTGAAAAAAAATGACTTCAAAAGCCCCAAAACAGCGTATAAGTCGTGGCTGATATCGATCAGGAATTTATCGTGGTAAAAAATGTTAAGTTATAACTTTTTAAATTATAACTCTACAAAGACGAAACTATATTTTTTCAATTATAATTATATATATAGAGCATTTATATTTAATCTACCTTATTAATTCGATTTTATCGTCAAGTTGAGAAAACGAAGACGATCAAATTAGTATCAAATAAAAAAATTCCTCACTCGGTAATTCTCAAAACATAATAAAATCAAAATAGCGAATAACAATCAAACGAAATAAAAAGGAATTCCGAAACGGAACAAAGAAAGGGCGAAATATTTATGTTCTTTCATTCCATAATAAATTTCAACTGTACTGAAATATAAACGTTCAGAGGAAATACAATTTGCTTTTATTTTGATAAAAAAATTATAAAGTTCCAAATATTTGTTTACCTCTCTTTTGCTTTAACTTGGGTTTTCATTGTGTTTCCATAAGAATAAAAAAAGTATAACTGACTCAACTATCACTTATCATTAATAATAGATAATATTATAATCGACTGAAAACTGATTTTTTCTTCAGTCATGAAATATTAAGAAACAGAAAAATTTACAAGGAGATGTCTTGGGGGTGGCCTAACTGATAAAATACCTACTACTACTAATACTAACATCAGATGGTAGAGGAAATAAGTTCGTCTCGAGTTCATGAAATTAGTAAAACTTCTAAATCTCCTTAAAGAAGGGCGTTTATAGTCGGCAACACTATAGTGATAACTTTGTTGTTACCAGCTTTCTTAGGCTACGATGACCGAACAACTATCAGCCGTACGCATGTTTATAAGAAGGCGAATACAGTATATAAGAATAGTATAGCAACGAGAATGTATATCAGGCTTGACAGGTTCACTCTTTACCTTACTTTATATTGTATATATAAATTATATTTTTATTTTATATTTAAATATAGCGATCGATTTTGTAATTTTTTTAAAATACCGACTATGTAGTTAGGATCAATTGACTAGTTCAATGTTGCAAATCAAACAAAAAATAATAATATTTATATGGGAACTTCATGTCGTGAAAAGTTCTATAAGATTTTGGATACCGTTCAGAATCTGGTTTTCCTTTAAAGATTCTTTTAAATTTTTTCTGTTACTATAAATATGACTGGAAAACCCGCTAATGTGAATGTCTACTTCCTTCCAATTTTATATGCACGCGGGAATATTACACTGACATATCGTAATTATAGTAGCGGCAATATTATTATAGCAAGTGAAAGTTCGTATTGTTTATCGTATCGAGAATGTATATGAAACCTGACAGTTTGTCACTTATCTTACTTTCTCTTACATCTAAAACGGGCTAAACCAATGTAATAATTTTTAATGAAAATAAACGGAAAGATTGTATGTAGCTTGTACAGGTTCAGATAAAAGCAATTGAATAAAACGAAACATATTCCAAATATGACTGAAGACCTAAAATATATTAAAAAATAGAACTACTAAAATAAAATAAAACTGTATTCATACATTGATGTTTTAATGGCGGCTTCACCTTAATAGTGACACTGACAAAAAAATTAGGCCGTGACGAGACGCCCGGCAGATGTGAAACATTAATTGATTATACATATTACAAAATTTAATTGAAATAAAAATCATACTATAAAAAATATACACTAAAATAATAATAGTAAAGTAACAATTAAATGTATAACAATAAAAGTAACAATTAAATGTATAGAATACGGCATAAGAAAACGCCATGACGTCTGCTCTGACGACAAGCGGTCGACATTACTGTTAAAGTTCGCCAATATTTGAATTTTAATTTTGAAGCGATGATAGCTCAGTCGGTAATATATACAAACGCCGCGTCAAGATCGTGAGTTCGAATCCACCTACAATGAGCTTGCGTTTTCGGTGGAGGAAAACTGGGTGATGAAACCATATCATAGTGGTCGAGCTTTTTCTAATGTTCACCTGGGTAGCTACTACACTCAAGTTGAAAATCTGCCAGCAAATATCTTTAGGTGTGTTCCGGCAGTTGCACTTGAGAGACACTCGCCTCAGTAGGCCTAGCGTCTCGACCGTCATGGGTCACATCGTCACTTAACATCAATTGAGATTGTGGCCGTAACGCTAAACTTTAATTACAAAAAAAAGTTTCACATCAATAATCATCTCATATCTCATCACAAAACATTAAAACCATCAGTGATATATATTGTATAAACATGACATATTTACTTGTAGTCTACACACATCTACTTATAATTCAGCAAAGACGATCGGTATTTTCAGGGCAAGCTTATAATTAATTCAAATTTTTTATCGTGTCCTAATAACACCAATTCGTTGTCGCTGCTATTAAAATATTATTATCTGCAGATCTCGCCGTATCTTTTAACGATTGTTTCGCATTCATTTGCACACAATGCAGTCGATGTAACGCAAACACATTAGAAGGAACTGAATCATTAATATGACGTGCAACAAATCCACATTTGATAGGAGTGTACATATTCCGGTATATTGTATTTTATTACCTACATTTATCCTGATATTAAGTCACGATATGGTCTAAGATGTTGGACACGCTAAGCCTAGTGGAGAGACTGGCTTCTCAAGTGCAACTGCGGGGACACACCTATAAGTATTTGGCGGCAAATTTCCAAGCCAACCAAATGCTATGGTTTAATCACGATGTTTTCCTTCACTGAAGGAAAATTACATGAATCGAACCCACGGCCAATGATGCGGGGTCAATAGTTCTATACATTCAACCAACTGAGCTATCATATTTTCAAAATTTTAATATATTTAGGTATTCTCATTAAAATACACTCTAAAACTTATAGCCATTTTAAATGAAAGTATACATATTACGAAATATTTATGAATAAGAGAAAGTTAATTACTTTATTCAGTATAAAATAAATATGTCTTTTTTCTTCATTATTTTACGAGCCTACCACTGAAAGAAGATGTAATGGAATTACAATGTTTTGTGGCATCGTGAAAGATTACTTTGTGTTTTTCTGTTAGGAGCAGAAACTTTTATCAAGTAAACTGATTTTTACTTTTGTAACGTAAAACATTCTAATAGCAAAGTTTGTCTATGAATATATGCTTTTATAAAAAAATTAGTATCGAGTCACTGTTATTTGTAGTAGAATTTAGAATATTCTGTTTTCGGAGGGCTATATTGTATAAAATGTACAGGAGCACATAAAAAGGCAATTTTGACAAACCGGTTAAGGAAGTAAAGGATATTTATTTTGATTAAAGACAAAATGTAAATAAGATGTAAGATCCATGAAAGCATAAATCTCTCCTAGTCACTTATATCTTACGGGAAAGATTTGATAAGTAAACGACGTTCATGATCCCATCCCTTCCTAAACCCTGGTATTGTCAGGTCACGAGGTAACTATAGCTTGTACCTATACACAATGTTAGCAAAAATAACCCTTTGCTCGGGTAAAAACGGTAACTTTAAGGTAAACATCCCCGGAAGGTCTTACGGGAAGTAACCCTCGTAAATTGTTATGGATATTGCCAGACGCTTTGCTGACGATATTGCAATCAGTTACAAAAAGTATGTGATGGAAAAATAATTCTATAACATTTCTATTAACTAAACTGTAACGTTTTATGTCCGCTATTGGTTTAGTAAAATATGTAGATTTAATGTTTATTTTTAAAACTATAGAACTATTTTTATCAGAACATAATTGACCTACACTTATTTTTGAATAATACTCAGTTACTTAAAGATCTTATAGACAAGGCATATGTTATTAATATCGAAATTTTAATATTTAATGTTAACAGACATTTAAAAGGTATAGATTTCACCGTTGCAATATACAAAAAAAAAATTGATGAATATTTCAACTTTTTTTATACTTTGTTTATTGACGACGAGCCCCAAGATGGTGGACATCTTAAACCTAATGGAGATTCTGGCTATCATATGCAACTACTGAAACACATCTATAACAATTTAGTGGCAGATTTTGAACTTAAGAGTGGTAGAGAGTCAGGTGGTCATTAGAAAAAGCCCTACCCTCATACTATGGTTTCATCACGTTGTCTTCCTTCACCGAAAGCTCAGACTCATTGCAGGGATCAAATTCATATGTAATGAAGTGCGCCCCGTGAACACTAACAACTGAGCTATCATCATTTCAAAAACAGTTTGAGCTGTGAAAAATATTACTCAAGCCAACAAAGGAATAGCCAATTTCATAGCGCATAAACTCAAATGGCTCATTTAGACGTAATCGGGACTTAAATTAGCCGAACTATTCTATCTTAGTTTAAACAGTTAAAATCATTCAAACCAAAGCACAACCAAAAATGATATCATTATAACATAATGTTTTTTTTTCTTTCAGCTATAAGAGAACACAATGTTAAATTAATAAATAATTATCTTATTACATTTCTGAAGTAAATCTAAACAATACGGTATGAAAACATACAACTTATTTGTAGGAGGAAAAATATAAAAATACATTTTATAGAGTCGAAAAGTACGACATCGAATAACTAAGCTTATTGAACCATCACACTTGGATATCTTAGGAGGATTTCAATTTTCCACACTTTGGGAATTCAATTACGTCTCTCTACCCATAATATATTTTTGTATGTCATCTGGTTAGGATCTTGTCCTGGATAGATTTCTTGAAGTAAAAATAGTTCTGAGGATATTTCACTTTTTATTTTTTATTAACGTGCTGTTTAAAATCATATTCTTTACGGAATTGGTTATCGCAACGCATAAACGCATTACCCGGGTTTAGGACAACGCGAGAGATGCATGTGGTGACAACACTCCCCACTAAAACGCACCACCCCGACACTTTAAACTCTTGTATTGCCAGAGACCTAGGACCGCGCCCACATTTTTTCTAATCTCTGGCGGTAATGAATATATTTATAATACGTATGTCATGAACTAACTGCGTACCGATGGTTTTAACATTTTTTACACATAAAGAAAAATCAACTTTTCAGTCCTTATTAAGGTTACTTTCCACATTAGGTATGAATTATTTCAATTCCAAAAAAATAAAACACAATACAAAAATACCCTAGGCTTCAGCCTACTCAGCCTACTGGTAAATCCACCACTGCAATTGGTTGGTGTATTCCTCTTTAACATCCCTTTCCAGCACAAATGTGTCGTCAGGTGGCGTTGTGTCCGTACTAAAATTGTATTCGTGGCTGCGCATTACGCTATCTTAGAAAATATAGTTTGTTTTGATGTGAATATTGGACAAGATACAGGAAGAAGAGTATGTCAGCGAAGGCAAAGGTATAATGCATTCCTTTCTTTTACAAGATGCTTCTATATTCTACAATATCCTATGCACATAATAACATTCCCTTCTACCGCGTAGACACAGGTATTGATCGCTGTGTACAATAAGTGAAACATACCATAAAAAATTGAAAATGTTTGATCGCCGTGGATATCAAATTATTAAGATTCGTATAACCTTTGCACAGACGTAGCCACGGAGGTAGTGCCCTTAATAAATTGTGGAAAAATAAGCCTACATAAAAACATAGCAAATCCAGCACTTCACAGAAATAGGCCTCGAGGCACAATTTACCCTACTTAAAGAGACGTCGACGACAAAAAGGAGATAAAAGCATAACGATGTTGCCAGACTGTTCCCTTAAATTTGTCGGGTAATTATATACAACGAGTGGCGATAAATCTCAGTAGTAATTTGATTTAAAATGATAGACTGGATAAGGCAAACAATTAAGAGGAAGGCATTGAATTGTTTAATGAAGAGGTTGGCTCCCGAAGATCTATTAAAACCATGTTTACGGAATGGATTTCTAAAAGTTTACGATTGAGTAAACTGTAGTGCAATTATTTGACATAAATTAGTGATTAATAATACAATATGATCAAAATTAAATTATTTAAAAACCATAATAGTATATTATTATTTATATTTAATTTAATTACTTATTTCACTAACCGCTATTTTTTATAGTTTGTAGGTTTAGCCTTACAACCACAATCTCACCTGATGTTAATTGACGATGCGAATCAAGATGGAGGACACACTAAGCGTAATGAAGGGACTGGTTCTTAAGAGCAACTTTTCAACCTGAGGGTGGTAGTGTGCCAGATGGGTATTAGAAAAAGCCCAGGCAAAATAATTATATAATAAAGCTATGTTTTAATCACTCTAAAGTACTGAAGTGCTAAAACACCGTCTCCAAAACAAGTTGTTTTGAGAAACGCCGGAAACTATAAGACGACATGACAAGGATAGTTTAAATCGCACGTCAGTATTTCCATTTTTTGATTTTTAGAAATGTTAGTTTGTTTTTTAACATCTGCCTTGTGATATATAATCTACTAGCTTAACCCGCGGCTTTGCTCGCGTGAATATTGATTTCGTCAAACATATCTGATGACCAGGGTCAGGTTCAGGTTTTTTACCAGAAAAAGTAACGTATCACCGTCTCCAAGGTGTCATCTATCTCTGTATCAAAAATCGTTGTAATCGATTCGGCGGTTTAGGTGTGAAAGCGTAACAAACAAACTCACTTTCGCATTTATAATATTAGTAAGGTTACCAGGCGATCGTAGTACAGCTAGGGTAATATAAATAAAAAAGCCACATATTTACTTAATGTATAAAACACAGCATTATTCAGTTATAATTGAAGCCTGACAGATATATACATGTACCTATTAAATATCATTTAGGTCCATACTAAACTCACAATGGAAGGTACTAAATTAATTAACAGGATTAAACCGGTTCGTTCTAATTTCACGCGGACTACCTCAGGGTCCAAGCCTGACGTCCTACAATTTATCTTTCAATTTACCCTCATCCAGCAAACAAAATAATTGGTGACCAAAGAAACGTTTGTTTTTGGATTGGTTTTTGTGGTTTCAAAATTGTTCAACGATTTTTCATTGCAATTTTCTTCATGTAGACTGAAAACCAATTTAGCCTTAAATTTATAAATGGATCGTGGAAACCTTTCTCACTTAACCGCTTCACTGTAATCTGCTTACAAAGGCAATTTCGATTTAACAAGCAACATTCGACAAGTAAAGCATTATTATGATTAAATGAAGTGTATTTATTATATACCTACATTTTTACCTTAATAATAATCTATCAATATTTATGAGCTAATAAAAACAGTATTATAATTAATCCAGTAAGCATAAACAATCTTAGTAAAGTAAATATAATTTAACATTAACTTTAATTAATATATAGTGAGGTTGGTTGACCTTTTTGTATATAGTATAATAAACAGCTTTGAAAGGACAGAGGAACGGCGTAAAAGTAACGGCGAAGTAATTTTCCCTTTTCAATTTATAGTTGGTATTTATTTGAATAGAAATCTCCAAGATTCGTCAAGTTTGCACGGGCTTTCCGGAAAACTATGCAAATGAGTGACTAGTTTTCTCACGGAAAGGAGCATTAAGTTCGTTGTCGATGGTTCATGCTCGGACCCCAAGCCAGGAATGAGTGCTGAATTAAACTTGTGTCTGAAGTCGAGGCTTTAACTTAGTCTAATTCAACCCTAACAAGACACAATTGCGTGTTTACTGCTAGAAAGCTGCCGTTTACCGTTTCTCTTCGGTTTGAAAACGCTCCCTTAGGTACGTCACCCAGCATCGGAATTTTTAAAGTTGACATTTCGAGTGGCGTTCAGTTACGTGATCATCTGAAGAATAAGGCCGAATTGGCCTCTAAAAAGCTGGGTGTACTCAGTAAAGCGAGACAGTATTTCACGGCGGAACATTGTCTTAAACTCTACAAAGCCCAGGTTCGGCCTCATATGGAATACTGTTCTCATCTCTGGGCATAGGCACCTCAGTACCAGCTTCTTCTATTCGACTACATCCAACGTAGAGCGTCTCAAAATGTCAATAACCAAGTTCTATCTGATCGATTTGATCCAACGGCATTGCGAAGAAGCGTGGTATTTCTTTGCACCTTCTATTGCATTTACCATGGAAAGTAATCCGAGGAATTACACGAATTAATGCCTATAGCTGGATTCCACCACCGCACAACGCGCCATAAACTTAAATTTCCTCCCCACCACCTGGATGAATGGCGGTCCACGACGGTACGTTTCGCGTGAAATTTTTCTCTTCGCACGACTGCCTTGTAGAACCAACTTGCTTCGACGGTTTTTCCAGATCAATACGAAACGTGGACCTTCAAAAAGAGTGCTCACTCTTATCTCAAAGGCCGGAAACGCACTTGCGATTCCTCTGGTGTTATGAGTGTCCATGGGCGGCGATGATTACTTACCATCAGGTAAAAAATAATAATAGATGCGAGTTTCTCTGTCCCTTAGCTGATACAGTAGTTTAAAATATAATTAATGTTTTGGTAACTAGACAATTAGGAAATCAAAAAATAGCGTCTCAATTAAAAATTATTAGTAGTGCCGTATACATGCAAAGAATGTTTCTCAAATCACACCCCAGCGGTTGTTTTTGTTTGTTGCTAATGTAATATCTAGTATTTGTTAGTTTGTTTATACATTTCAACAAAAATTGTATGATAAATAATAACATATAACAAGTATACGGAGTTCCCATTACAGCTAGTTCTTTGACAAATTAAAATCGAAAGTAATTGTGTTAGTGAAGAACAAAATGGACATTCGCTACATTGCATGTGCAATCGAGTGCGACATTCCTGGCAGTTATTAGTCAGTGGACACTTTCAGTTCTCAGAACGTTATTGTGTTCGGTATCGGTATTTCGATAACATACCGTTTCTATCTAACATGAGAATTGATGACAATGTTTTGCCACACTTGTATCTCCTATTTTATATTATCTTTACTTTGTATTCGTATTTGTAGGGTTTTGTACAGAGTGGCTCTTGTGCCCAACTACTTAAATATTTCTGCCAGAATTCATATGTATACTTCATTAAGATATTCACGATTGTTCTTGTAACTTATTTTATAGTACACCTTAGTATGTATCACTATATATATTATTTATATATTTAGAACCGCCAGTGGTCAGTGCATTAGAATAGTTACAAATTATAATTAAGGCAATTCTAAAAAAATATATATACTGGCCCTCTTAGACATCCACGACATGCAAATTGGTAGACGACAAATACTAAAAACAAAGTACAAATAATTTCTCAAGATTAAAAACTATAAAAACAAATGTGATTTCAAAAGATTAAAAAAAATTGCCAATGGGTGAAAATTATGGGAGTGATTACGCCCGCGTCACGTCTGTCTATATATGATAAACTCAAAAACTACTATACGGATTTTCATGCGGTCTTCACTAATAGACAGAGCGATTCATAAGAAATGTTTTGATGCATAATTAGTTAAGGTTTTGTGTCAATTGTCTGAAATATAACAATGATTGTTAAAGAAGTCGGGAAAATTTATTCCAACTGATCGCTTTACTGGTGTGAATCGCATAAACCAATAGAGTTAGGTATGTGAAAATAATGTATCATGGAATTATTGCTCTCAATAAGATGTATTAAGTACAGGAACGATATATGTATGACTTCCATGATTTATTTAATTGCTTTTGGAAAGCCGAGGCCAGTTGCAAATTGTCCTATAAGTACAAAAATAACAATTTATAACGCACTTTTTTAGGGTGTATAGGTTTAGTGTTATGTCTATAATCTCACCTAGTATTAAGTGACGATGTGGCCAGCATTATAGCGGTGACTAATTGTGAATATTGGATCAATGTCAGTCATCGCTGATCTGGATTGTAATGTATTTAACATCAGGTGCAGTGCAGTCACTATGCTGCGCAACACAAAAAAAATGGTGAACACGTTAAACCTGTGGAGGAACTAGCTCTCAAGTGCAACTGCCGGAACACGCATATTGGTATTTGACGGCAGATTTTGTACTTAAGATTGATAGTTAACGCATCTCAGTACTAGAAGATTATTTTGAAACAATTAATATAATATATTTTATAACGACTAGATGTGATACTAAGTAATGTTATGGTTAAATATGGCACCGGATGCGATACTAAGGAACTGCCTCTAAAGTGAAAATGCCAGAATATAATGATAGGTGATTGAAGAATGATTCTTAAACGGACGCCGGTAACTAGTCAAGTACTAGAGAAAGCCTCAGTGAACCATACATGGAGACATGTTTCAGTACGTCACATTTCCTTTTAATCTGTCAGCTTTATACAAAAATAAACACTATGTTGACAACACATTCTAATCGTAAATAATGAATGTGATTTACCATTTACAGCTGTAATATATGAAACATTTATAAAGTACATATTATTTATACTTTTAAAGTAAAAGCCAAGCCCGCGTTCGCTTCCTAGCAACAGCACTCATTAACGACACGCCAAATAAATCAACATAATTACGTAACTCCACGGCATCCTACAACGCATTATATTATATTACAATTTTCCAGAATAAGTTTTTCCACGTGAGTAGTTAAACGACATTTATATGTATATGTTTAGTTAAATTTGGACTAAGCCAATATTATTGGAATAATATAATTCAAGTTAAATATAGAGGCAAAATACATACATATATTTTTAATTTTGGCTATCTGCCTGTTCCATTGTACGCGTATGACACTGAAATGACCAGGTAGATTATGATGAGATTTAACACAACGTTAATTAATATTATAGATTAACATATATACTCTTATCGTATAAAATAAAAAGGGCTTTCCTGGATGGGAGGTTAAAGTGAAAATGATATAATGTATTGTTTATTATATAATTTTACTACATAGTAAATGAACTTTTTGATGAAATTTGCTGCAATTTTCTCAGTTCGATAGTTAAAAATGTAAGCCGTGATTTCATCTCAATTTGTATGTTTAGAAAATGGATGTTTGTTAATATGAAATCAACAACGTTGGACCGATCCTACCATAAAATTGGCATATGTACTATTAATGGAGAAGGTTTTTATGTTACTCCCAGATGCATAAATGCCACAGTGGTCGATTTATTAACTACTGAAAAGGATAGTACAACGTGAAGCAGGACAACAACTTACCATATAAAACGCTATGTTTAGTTATGAGTCAGAACTATAGACAAAACAATTTATAAATACCTATACTTCAACTTAATATCTGAATGGATCCGAGTGTCATATTTTAAGTGTTATATTTTGTGCTACGTTCATTACACTTACATTCTCTCAAAATTCAAAATTCTAAAATTCTGGTCTCACAATATGTCTTTCGCTATTGAGTATTTGCTGAGTCAAATTATAATTGCAAGAATTGGGATGAGGTAAAAAAACTTGTTGACAATAAAACTACCTCTGACTAATGTAATTATTAACAACTAGGTGTGTACACGACCCGTTCGCGTGGAACTAAAATTTTATTTAATCATTTTCATAATAAAATATTACATAGTCTATGTTACTCAGGGCTAATGTAGCATTCTAATGGTGAAATATATTTTGATTTCGGTCCAGTATTTCTTGAATTTATTCGTTACAAACAAAAATACAATTATTTCCTCTTCATAATATTACTAAAAATATAGCTATACGTGATATACAATAATTAATACATTAAATATAAACAGAGTCTAATTAGGAAAGTAGGTATACAAAACGCTAGAAAGGGTAATAATAAGTATTTAGAGTAGACTAATGAGTGGTTTTCACACATGAATGTAAGGGGAATTACTAATAATATCGATGACTAAAATTAAACAAATGCAAAGCTGAGTAGAGACCACACGTGGGTTGAAGATGCTAACAAAGTCGCGAGCTTCGACGCTAAGATTAAACGTAAACAAATGATTTAAGGTCACCATGTACAAAATTATGGCAAGCAAATGTAATAATTTTTGTCAATCCGTTAAACCAGGTATCAAATCCGCTGATAGCTTTTAAAAATGATTATTTGATACACTTACACGGATAACATATAGCATGACTTTCTTGAACACCTTAAAGACCATTTAAAATTATAAATTGAAATTAGTGAAATGTTTATAACAGACAAGACAAAATATATTTTAGGCATATTTCAAAAATTTTATAACAAGAAATGAAACCTTATAGATACTGTATGTAAACTATCCTTTAAAAGCAATTCTTTTAACTAATGTAGATAGATATAAGTATAGTTTTCATTCCAATGGAAGAGTTTAAATCTGGAGATTTTTATTTATAGCATGCGTTTTTTTAATCATTTCTTCAAAAAATGCAACTACTATCAAGATAACCTTCTCAACTATTTAAATTTGAACAAACAAGTTGAATGTATATGTTTGAACCCTATACACCAACGAGTCACAAGTATTACTTTTAATTAGTTTACTTACTATATATTTTAATTTTTACCTTTTTATTGATGTATCCTAAATATAATAATTCGACTTTAAGGAAAAATGTATGTACCATATCACCTCGTACACTAATCAACCACAGTTTATTTGTAAATATATTAGCTCATAAAACTTAGGTCATCGTTTTTCGAGAACAAATCGATTTAATGTAAATATGCGTCAACTGTCACACGCACGATATTATTCATAATATATAACTACCTAACGCTCACTTTTATCTAACGACATTTCCATAATAATATAGCAAAATAATAATACAACAAAACACATAGATGCTTTTTACACATAATACTAGAAATGTAGGTACACAATCGCGCACCTTAGGGCACAGTCTTTGATTAGATAAGAGTTTCTCAAAGTTATTACACTCTATAAATACCTTTTACAACTTTTTGACATCTATTCTGTGGAACTTGTTACTGTAATGTATGAACAACTAAATAAACTCTATGGGTGTAATCTAAAAAGCGTGCTTAGCCTTATTTCAACATTAGCTATAATTTGACGACATGAAATTTGCTCAAGTTAAAGTAAATAGAAAGGCTTAGGTTGGTAATATATATTTAAATTCTGGAGTTAAGGCAGATGTAAGTCTGGATACGCACTATAGATTTCACCCAGCGACCCAATTTCGACATTTTAATATGACTATAGACCATTCGGATAATATTACGCTCTAATTATTATTAAATCATGAATTCTACAAATTTCCGATCAATTT
This sequence comes from Actias luna, assembly GCA_039707435.1. Classification (NCBI taxonomy): domain Eukaryota; kingdom Metazoa; phylum Arthropoda; class Insecta; order Lepidoptera; family Saturniidae; genus Actias; species Actias luna. The sequence continues at coordinate 5,012,999 of JAZHAC010000008.1, read as the reverse complement.
TGATGTCAATTTTCGGTGATCATTACTAATCATAACATTATTACCTTTAACTTCGAACACAAATTGTATGATACATACAGGAAGTATAAAAGTAATTAATATATGAATAATTAATATTATATATATAAAAATAGCAGAGCCCGGGGGTACAACTATAGGGTAACTTCGTTTTAGTCTAATATAGTGTAGTTTTGGAACGATCTGTTGGGCAGTCCATTCCTTCCTCTCTACAGAAAGAAGTTCTCGACATTTAATGAAAGAGTTGATTCGTCTTTGTGATTAACTTGTACTGTATACCATATGGTACAAACTCGGCACTCGGTCGAAGTATAACACAAAAAAAAACTCAAATTATAATAAGCCTTATATATCTACATTAATATTAAGGAACGCAAAAATTTGTTGTTTGAGTACGCTAATCTTAGGAACTACTAGTCGCATTTTAAAACTTATTTTTGTATTAGATAGAGTTATCATTGAGGAAGGTTTTAGGTTATGTAACATGACGCTACCACTAATATTGAATAAATGATTAAAAATGGGCGAAAATGATTAAATAAAATATTAGTTTCACGCGAACGAAGTCTTAGGTACAGATAGTTCTATAATAATTTTATAATACTAGTCAACATCCTCAATTTAAAAACCTGTCGCCAAATACGTATAGGTGTGTTTTGGCAGTGATACCTAAGTGCCGCTTCCTGCACTAGGTATAGCGTATCCACCATCTTGGCTAACATCATCGCTTAACATCAGGTACACAACAATAAAAAAACAATACAACTACATCTAGTTATTATTATTTTATATAAGGTATATTTAACACTTCGCAGTTGCGTACCGAACAAGTAATTATGGATCCAACACGTCCAAGTACGAGTATTATACTCGATGAACCTCAAAGACAAAAAACCAATAGGAAAAACCGTCCAAGGTTCAAATAACTTTTTGAATTGATCGTCTGTTATTTTTTATCGCTCACTCAACGCTCTGATGGATACTATATAATTATTCTCAAATCGCTTCAGACCAATAACGAAGTAATAAATAAACATTTCCATACTCGATGGGGATAAGCAATTTAATTTTTTCCCGAATTTTTATGACTATGTGTCATTTAGCTATAATAATAGTAACTATTTATCGTAAGGGGCCGTTCATGAAATACGTTTGCACTGGGGGGAAGGAGGAAGGGGTGCCGCTTACTGTGACAAAATGTGATACAAATATTAGAAAGAAATCTAAGAAAACGTAATGTTCGCAGGTCGTACAACAATTTTGTAAATTTTACATGTTATTACAGATATTTATTAAAATTTTATTATAACAAACAATAAATGTTTGAAAATACTGATATATAATGTACGGGAGGGTCTACCATTTGTGATGTAACGTTGAGAAGGAGTCGTACAAAATGTGACATAGAGGACGAAAGAGGGGGGAGGGTCTAAAAGGTAACATTTTGCGAGACGTGTTTTATGAGCGGCACCCAATAACAGCTATCTGCGAGGTCTCGTTCACGTAAGTATCAAAATCAGTATGTTCTAAAAACATATGCATCTCAAGAAAAATATTGTAGAACGTTTTTAAAAGCAATACAAGTTTCTTAAACAAATAGATCCTATTGAATGCAAAGGACTACTATAATACTTTAATTTGATGGAAAATATAATTCAGGTAACTTCTTACGTGTCATGTTTAATATTTTAATTTGATTTATCATTACACTACACCCAATTTATGTTTACTTTTTCCCCAATATGGTATCTGCGTATAGGCAAACTTGGTAATGTGTAAATATTTTTTACATATTTCTATTTATAATAGTCTACTAAGTTATACTCATAAGTAAGTTTACTGGTTATTTTTTTATGATTGAAGTTTTATTTTGAATATTAGTTAATATTACTTGACATATTCAAAACCAATTATATTTTTAAAATAAATACTTCATAAAAATAGTAAATGTTTTTTTATTTCTATATATTCTGTTGAAATATAGATCTCAATAAACGATATTACAACACCTATAGAGAAATTACTGTTAAATATATACACTTAGGAGCCTGTAAAACATACAATCTAATCTATCTATTATTCTTCTTAAAATCGCAATTTTGTTAGAAAATTATTTATACGAATATTGTTAATTAATTACATTCGTGTTTTTTTTAATTTAAATAATCAGTCCATACGTACATATGTGACGTCATAAAATGTAGACGTTTATTGTGATTCGTATTTAAAAACTTTTTTTTAAATAAACACAATTAAAAAATTAACGAGCTAGGCTTGGTCATCTAGGTACTGTTCATAAATAAAGTCGAATAAATCGACTTCTCATGTGAACAACTCATATAATACCTCAGTACGAGAGACATCAATCTTTTTTAATCCGCTGCGTACATACATATTTACGTACTATTTTGTCGCGGCGCCCTAAACTATCTAGCTGGTTGAAATAGATAGGTACACTAACACTAGTTAGGAAAATATGCACAACTATTAAAATTCTACATAATGAATCTAAACTGTTTATTTATATGAATATAAAGTTAAGAATACGTAGATAAGCACTGCGAACGCTAGAAATTTAATTCTATATTTTGTGCCCTAGAACATTTAATTTGTTGTTTCGGAGAATGAAAAAGAAAATCGCTTTACGGCGCCCTGCTTCACTCTTTACGGTGCACTAGGGCACCGCGGCACACACTTTGGGAACCCCTATCTTAGTAGGTAAATCACGCTTATAGTATACTCCTAACGAAATGATTGAAAACATATAACATACGCCGTAAAATGATAGTAATTATTAAGAAAAAAAAATACAATAAAAACAAATAAGATTTTAACTTTAAATTATAACTCAAATTACTATTTTATGACTTATTAAATGTTTTGTGTACCTACATATGAGTACAGTTATTTGATAATAGTCGATTATTATTGTATTATAATATAATACACAGAAAAAATATAAAATAGCATACGTAACTCATAAACATTAATTCTGCAGTTATTTTAACTGTATATTTTAAACAGCCTTGAGTAGAGATCACGTTAACCAGAACCGGGTTAAGGTTAAACCAATAAAAATCATAATATACAGCATTCAATTTAGAATGAAATAAGTAACTCACAAATTTTATTATAAAAGAAATATGTTGTTACAATAATCTTACAACCGACAACAGATTTACTACGTTCATTAAAAACCTCTGTGCTATGTGTAATTTATCGTTTCTATCATAAAACTAGTTGTGCCCGCGACTTTGTTCGAGTGGAACTAAAAATTATATAATAATTTTTGACGTTTTTTGTAATCTTTTTGCATGGTGGTAGGACTTTTTCTAATACCGGTCTAGCTAGGTACCCACCCTCAAGTTAAAAATATGCCGCCAAATAGCTATAGGTGTGTTTCTGGCTGTTGCAATTGAAAGACTATCTCTTCACTGGGAATAGCGTGTCCACCATCTTGGGCCACATCGTCACTAAACATTAGGTAATATTGTGGCCATAACACTAATTGGTAGCGTGATAGCCTAAGGGCTTCCTCCATGATTTTGCGATAACATATAAAAAGAGTTTCTGATATCTGAGTTTATAGTTCTTAACGTTAGCGCGTTCAAACAAACAACAAACAGATAAACATGCGCTTATGATATAAATTAATAATTTTAAAATTTTCATTTGAATAATGTAATTAGAATTTTGTTACTAAAAAAATTGTTATAACGTTAATCATACTTGTGATGAAACATAAAATTTTATTTTAATTGAATTTATCCTTTAAATAAAAATCAAAACATTGTATATACATAATCGTATATTATTATACTACATATTATACATTATATAGGCCATCCAAGGTTGCCGTCAGATATAAGTTAAAATGCAATAAAACACAATACAATAAAGACTTATCCCTAAGCGTAATAGAAGGCGGTGTGGTCAAGTTTTTGACTTCTGAAAAGGACAAAACAAGATACCAGGCCAGATAATATAATAATAAATAATAGATCAGTCTGAATTAAGTCAGAACAGAAAAATATTTAAATACGTTTTTATCTCCTTTCTACCTTTAATGGTTGAATTATAGGGCTTTCTTTTTTATAGGATACGGATATTAATCGATACAATCAACAATTTTTCTATATTTCACATTTCTATCTTTAGTGGTTATTGGCTGGGTAATGACGAGTTCATCAGTACAAAGCCTTTTATACCATAAATAGATTACTGTCATGTCGGAAACGGGAAAGATCTTTATTAATATACCCAGTACGTAAATACTAATATATTTCCAACAAACAATAAACAAGAACACGCACAGGAAATGAAAGCAATAAAAGGATAGATGAAAACTAATATCACCTAGAGCACGTAAAGCGTCAATTTCATCAGCTTCGCCTTTGACCTAATTATGCTAGACGGAAAGTGATGATTGTACATTCGATCCGATAATAATGGTTTCGATGCATATATTTATATGAATTTCTATTTTGTATGAGTAATCGATTAAATTTTTACAAAAATGAAATGTTGAACATTTAAGCAGTATTGGCATTATAATTATCGAACGTGTAATTTTTATAAAACAAAATATCATTATGAAACCATAGCATTCCTATCACATTATATTTGGTAATTTTCTAATGTCAATCTAACTGGCAATCACTCTCAAGTTGAAAGTATGTTACCGGAAACCTAAAGACTTATTTAGGCACTAATTGAGATCCAGTGAACTAGGCTGTATTCACTAGCTGAGATCTAGTCACTAGGCTTAACCTAAAGCTACATCGTCTTTTAACATCGAGTAAAACTGTGTAAAAACGTAAATAAAATGTACAACAGAATAAAATTCAAAACGCAAGCAAGTTTAAAAATTTCCTTCGATTAGTTAAGATAACTGAACGTAATTTTCTTGATGACAGACAAAATCATCTAAGGGACATTTGGCTATAGTCTGCATAAAACTTGGAAAAATATTTTATAAATATTATATATAACTACAATAAAAGTAACTTCTATTGTATTTCACGATAGAGTGGATTTTTATACTAAACACTAAAATTCGTAGAACCATTAAAGCGCGGGTAAATCTTCATCAGTCTCTGCACATGTAACCGACGATTAATTCAGTACCAACATTTAAAAACACTTAGGTTATTAATATAAAGTTTAGTCAGTAAAACATGAAAATACCAACCTTACATCCACTTTCATAAGTAATTTAAATTACAATACGTAAGTTTGAAACCCATCTAAATATTTTCCGACTCATTGTAACAATGTAGCCTTCGGCACGAAATTTACAAAACAAACCTCAGAAACTAAGGCCTCCAAAACAATCTAAGTTCCAAAACAAAATCCCACCGATCCGGTAACGAAGGGACTTAACCAAACAGCGAACTGATCTGATCTCGATCAGAATGGTAAGGGAACGATTCCAAATCAAATCACGTATAGTCTTCGAGACTAGGCCCGCGACAAACTTCAACCAGCGGGTCAAGATACCGCATTTACATATTATGGAAGGATCAGGGAACTTTGAACTAAATTAATATCTGTTTGGGGACTTTAAGTATTTCAATTGTATATTCTGTTATTGTCTATTGTGTTATTATAGTTTACTTTTTTATAGATCCATGTACATACCTTTTCCTTGGTAAAAGGGTTTGTGAGACAAGTTAATATCTTGCTAACAACTAAAATTGTAAATAATAGGTTCGGGAAAAGGTCTTATTGCATATAGTATGTGTAAACTTGACTGTACTATTTGTATCTGGCTGGTTTTGATGAAATTAAAAAGGTTATATTAAAAAAAAAAAACAAATTAGTGCAATGTTGTTCCCAGCTAATTGTCTTTTGTTATTCTTTCTGTCAAAATAAGTGAATCTAATGACTAAAATCCATTCATTTTAAAACGTTATTACAAAAAAGGGAAAATGCAACGCAGTGGGCAAAAAAAAAAAAATCCATAAACATACCTATTGAGGCGTCAGTAAGAGTACCACAAAGTTGGTTTAAGCGTTTTAATTCCGGGAAGTTTTGATGTCAAATATGCAACTTGCCCTGGTCACCATATTACGGATAAAGTAGACGCCATTTTTAAAAAGGTGGAGCAAGATCGGCATGTCAGTAGTTACAACATAGCTCAAGACAAGTAACAAAATTACAATTTTTTGATTATATATTGCGGGTTGTCATATAGTACATATATTGCGAGTATATATTATGTTTTGTATGTCTGAATAAAAATATGAGAATACATGTAAGGTAGTAATGTGATTTACACTTTATTACCTGTAAAGGACCAAATATGGAACCTTAGGACAATATAACCTAAGAGTAAAATTAGGGTGACAAGTAATTTATAAAAAATTATGAGAGCTTGTTTTCTTTAAATTGTTCAATTTTTGTCAGCACTCGCGGCATGTTTAAGCATTTTTTTCACTATTAATGTTTTATTACTCTGTTATTTTTGTTGTTTCCTTGATTATTTTTTTTAAGAAAATGTTAAAAAGCTAGTTTTGGTTTATGATATAATTATATATTTTTTAACATGTTTAAAAACCATAGTAATATATGAATCGGTGTGTTTTATAATAAAAGCATCCAAAAATGAAATAATTTAATATAGGCCATAAATTACACAAAGAAAATTACCGTAACAAATCTAATGGTTTGCGTACGATTTATTGAAGGTTATTGCCAATTTTACGGGAAATTACACTTCTCGTTTGATGGAATCAGTACAACTGTTACGATGTAATGAAATTATAAATTACAGAAACAATTCTTTCACAATGACTTAATCATAACGAGTAACTTCAGATATTATGCCAGACTTTACCTAACTGATAGTCGTTTTTCTGTTGCTCAGAAAACGTAAAATGGAGCACGACATTGCGTGTCGAATAATTATCATTCATATTTTCTTTGAAGTACGTGGTCTAGGTTCTCTAGAAGATTACATAATAAACGTTTTTAAAAGTTGTTTATATCCTTAGCATTATGGCTGCAATCTCACCTGATGATAAGTGATGTTGTAGTCCAAGATGGTGAACACGCTAACATAATGGAGGGACTGGCTCTCAAATGCAACTTCCGGAATACAACTATATGTATTTGGCGGCAGATTTTAACTTGAGGGTGGGAGCTAGCCAGGCGGGCATTAGAAAAAGCCCTACCACCGGGCTATGGTTTCATCACGATATACTATCCTGGCCCTGTACCTATCATACAATATTATAGATTAAGTTATTGCTTCGTTCTGTAATAGGTACTACTTGTTTTGTATTTATCGTTATTTAATCCTAAGTTTACCAAATCAATTAAAACGCGTATTTGTTATACTTAACATAGGAAAAATTGTCTACCCATAGTTAAAAAATATAAATTTAGATACAATTTTATTCGAAAAAAAAATTTAGACTTACTATTACAATTTTATTTATATTATTTCTAAATATCATCTAGGTGTTTTCGCAGTTTGTTAGTAGTTTTTGGATTACAAATATCATTATATAAGCAAGAAAGTATTGTCACGATATCGGCTGTCAGATTTAATTTATAGTAATAATGCATACTATAAAAGAAACCTTGGTATATATTTCTTATATGCAGGACAAAATCAGGTAATGCATTCTAAGTCCCTTATACATCGCAGGGTCACCTACTCTCCTATATCGAGCAACTGCCGTGAATATTGAATCGAGACGTTTGTTAGTTGTACGAGTGAATTTAAAGCCTTCCGCGCTCTCATACATTATTCATGACGCAAATTACATTTCTGTAAGCAGATTATTTTGTATTATGTTAAATACATATTACCGATGTTACTATGGGGAAGTTTGTAATTGTTTAATGTTGGCTTTACAAGTGGCTTCTGCCTTGAATCTTTTTTCAAACTTATTCTGCAACACGATTTATAATTTCGTAGAAATAATGATAACACAATAATTTTAAAGACTTCGTTTACATTTTTTTTTGTGACTTTAACTTCAAATCTGCTGAGTATACTACTTATATATTTCCACAATATCAAATTATTGTGTCTATTATAAAACGTTACATAAGTAACTCAATGAATAAATTCTTATTTGCACCAAACATTTTCTTTTTCTTTCTCGGTTTAGCGTCTAACCACAATCTCAGTTAATGTATAATATAAAAATTCAACAATATATATTTTGTACTACAAAATTACAAACCCGCGGTTAAAAAAAAATCGATCTGTTCCCATAGTCACTGTAGAAAGATTAATAACTCAAAAATTAACGTATTCCGTAGGAACTTTTGAACATTAAGTCTCATATTGAAAAAAAGCAAAAATTCATACCTCTAAAAATTTTAACTTTTTCTTGAAGAGTCATAGGACCTTTTTTATTTGTATTTCAATAAAGAATATAAAAAAAATTGTCCAGTTGAATAATAACAATTCCTTGCAATTCTTTAAACAATTTCGGTTTAAACAATATGGCACGGGGTTGCCCCATGGCAACATGCATTTATATCACGAGTAAGGCAAATGAAGAGGCTCGTATAAAAAAATTGAGGTGGAATAGTTTTCGGTACTCATGCGTCGATTCCTCCTGGACTATATACAGACGCGTCTACGTTTTTGGAATAGAATTTTGGAATAGTTGTTTCTAGTCGCCCCACTATTAATACCACGATGAGAATTGTGTGTTTAAAAATTGTCAATGAAAACAACTGATTTTGTGCCTGTTATTTGTGTTTTTATAAAGTTCTCCCGACATGGGACTCGAACCTGGCGTCAGGTGTGGTCTTTACATAAAAAAAAAATTGTCACAGCTCCAACTACAGAAAAAGTGATTTCAACCTTTGTAAAACATTCGTAGTTATTTTTCCACAATCATTACGACAATAAACAAAAACTAAATAATACTCAAATATAATATAATATTCTTTTAATAATAAAAATACAGTACTAATACAATATTAAAAAAAAAAACATATTTTCTAAAAAGCTAACCGTCTCCTCGTCAGTCTAAGTGGTAAGACGTGTTTTCTGCGTGACCAAGCCGGTACGTTTCCTTTAAGTAACTTAGGGGAAATTGACATATAACACAGTGTGTGGAAGAAACACTGTATGGTACTCAATATCTGTCCTGCGTACCACTTGCATCACAACAAAGGAATGTATCACGGGATAACTTTAGAACATCTAGTTACTTACAACTAACATTGTAAATAATAGGTCGGGGAGAAAGTCTTATCGCATACAGTATGTATAAACTTGGCAGTACTATTTGTATATGGCTGGTGTAAAGGTTAAATTTCAAAAATGAAAACAAATTAGTATAATGTTCTTCTTCTTTCTTATTCTTGGCTACTTAGTGTAACTATTACTGCCATTTTCAAGTAATAAGATGTGGACATTGAATTTTGAGCAGTCGATACTATTTTCAACAAGATGGTGACTCTCTTGTTGAATCTCTCTTGGGAGTTTTTGTGGCTACTAATATATCATGTGCCAAATGATTATTCACAATTCACTTCACATATGTTCTTCAGCTATAGTACATTACGAAAAATGTCATCTTAATTTACACCATATAGGACCAAACAACTAAGTATTTGAATTAAGATAAAAATCAAAACATAACCGATCAAGATCTCGCCAAAAACTCCCTAGTAAAATGTTACTTCCAGCCCTGTTTTCATATGTTTTTCTTGAGTGAACTTAATAAAGAAGTTCGATACATTTTAAAACTTCTCAAAAACAAAAAAGGAAAAAATGTAACAGAAACTGCGAAAAAATATTGTAAAGTTAATAGTTGTGGTAGTAATGTAAGGAGTAGCACAAAGTTGGTTTGAGCCTTTTAAATCCGGGAATTTTGACGTCAAAAATGCTCCTCGCTGTGATCGCCCTATTACGAATAAAGATTTATACTATACTTACCATATTTATTATTTTTATATCACACAAATAGAACGTCATTTCTGTTAATTTTTGTGTTGATATAAGCCGAGGATCTTACACAATATATAGATTATTGGCCAGTAACTAATGACAGAAATGAACTCAACCGGTATATATGTAAATGAATAAATATACATGTGATGGAAGAGTACTGACTTCATACACGTATCGTTCTTACATTATCACGGATATTGATAAGAGAATACCTAATCGTAAATATGTCAAACTGAAGAACTAAAACGACCAATACGAATGTTTATCAATGGCCATGTCCACCTGCAAGTAACACACCATAACCTTTAAGTATCAGAATAAACAATAGCTGGCCGTTGACTTTAAAATTGACAACCTTTCGCATGTATGTGTATGCATATTCATCATTAACATCATCGAAATCTGAATGCCAATGTTAAGTAAAGCAATAACTTATACATGTACTAAGTAGCGATGTCAGATAAATATAACTTTTTACTGAAATCATACATTAGTATCACTATTTCACACAGATCAACAATATAACATATTAAATATAAAAAATAATTGTAGAAATAAATATCTTATTCTAAGCCTCATTTACCCAAAAGTCACAAAAACGACATTTGTTTCAATATAAATCATTAATTCATTTTACCAATATAACCCAAACATTTGCAAATTTAAGATTTACGTACATTTTAATGAGACACAAACTAAAACTTTATTGAACTTCTACACAATTAGTTTAATGTAAATTAAACCCGTATGAGTTTCCATTAGGTAAAGACAAAACAAGACGTTCACCGCCACTACATATAAATCTAAATTATGTAGTTTACGAAGCATGCGTAATTAATGCAAATTAGTAAGTGCGAAGTGGCTACATAATTTAACAGGGAGTCTATACTCCCATGTCGCTTATTTACAATTCATATCTGCCGAGACATTCATTTCACATTTAATTCAATGAACAGAGTTAACACAGATGTCGTTATGATATGTTAATAATTATTCTTAGTTTAATTAAAGTTACTTTTACATAGTTTAAACTTAGTTTGTACGGCGGTACGGCTTTTTTTAATGCCCGCCTGGCTAACTACTACTCTGAAGTTGAAAATTTGCCCCCAAATAGCTATGTTCCGGCAGTTGCACGTGAGAGATAGTCCTTCGACTAGTCTTAGCTTGGCCACCATATTGGGCCATATCATCACTTAACATCAGGTGATATTGTGGCCATAACGCTACCTAAAATTATATAAAATAACTTATAACCTATAAAATATTTAATAAAAAAACTAATAAACAATGTCTTTTTTAACAGAACTTTCATATAAAATATTATAATTCTATCGTGTGCCTATAGGAAATAAAGCAAAATTGAAAACATAAACAAAACCAAAGTCTGCAAAGTTCATTACTATATAATATATTTAATAATATATTTAAGTATAAATATTATAAATAAAAATAAAGAAATCAGTTGGAGACGTCTGCTCTCGTAAGTCAATTCATGCATAGGTAATGCCAATTACTCGTCATTATACTCTTCTTCAACTTAACAGTTACTCAGAACTACAGTCTACCCTCGATGTGATATATGGATATAATGTCTGATATAACACAGTACTATATAAAATGCAACTGTGAAATAAGAAAATTTCTGCTGTAATAAAACCAAAACACAAATAAAGAGTATGCCATGTTTATTTTGATTGAAATCAAAAACTAACAATGGTCAATAAAAAGTATTTGACGCGAATTTAAATGCAGTGTGTTCAAGCGCACTTACCTGGCTACGGACAGAGTGAAAGCTATCAAACGATTGTCAACTAAGGTCTATTATTTGACATCAATAGAGGCAATGACCGGTAGATAATTTTAAGAACTCTATAGTGTAAGTACCTACAAAAAATGTTTTTATCTAGAATGAGCTAAAATTATAGAACAAATTAGAAAATTAAATAAAACATATCAGCTTCGAATTTAGTATCTGTAATTAAAATAAGTTATTACGTTTATTTGTTAATTGATAATTCTCGTTTAATTATTATTTCATCATGATAGGAGATTATCTATATAAAAAAAAATCTAATTTATTCGTATTAGGAAATAGTGAATAGTTAGATTGCTGATATGATATTTACTAAAAGTTCTAAAAATATATTCAAGGTACAATTTTCTTTTACTTTTTTGCTATTGGAATTACTTAATTTAATTTATTTATTTATTAATTAAATCGATACATTATTTGGAATTGCTTTGTACAATAAACAGAAGACACATGTATCACGCAATTTATGAGAACCAGGCTACCTGGTTTAAGATAAGGTGAGGTAAGATTTCCTGTATCTTTGGAGCTGGTTTGTCTCTAGGTGGAGTTAACGTTAAGAGGTAACTATGTGTGCTATATCTGTCGATCCCATAGTGAAATTAAATGTAGATAAAATATTAGAGACTAAGAAATATAACTTTATTATCTGAATTCGAATTTTTTCATCATACTAATATTATAAATACGAAAGTGAGTTTGTTTGTTTGTTACATTTTCACACCTAAACCGCTGAATCGATTGTTTTGAATTTTGGTAAAGAGATAGATGGGACTCAGAAGATGCAGGTAGGCTACTTTTTCACCCAAAATCTTTATCGGAAGTGGAGTAAATAGATGAATAATAATTGTTATTAGTATTTATTTATTTATCATATAACAAAGATCAATTAAGTAAAGCTGAACAAAAGAATCAAATGACTAAAATAATTACTTAAAAAGAGTACAAAAATTGTATATAATACATTACAGACAATATATTGCAGTTTGCATAAATGAGGCTAAATCAAAAATAAAACGACCCGACATTATCATGCGACTACTGATATCCAAGCCTTTCAGTGTTTGCATAATTGCATTAGGAATCGCGAAGTCTATTTTGTATATAGGATTTTTTTATACGCCTAATGGCATAACATGGTAAACACAAACATACAAGATGCACTTCAAAAACGTGGAAGTCCCAATAATCTTCTAAAAACGTTATTGTATTGAACACGTAAAGCGTTAATAGTTTCTTTCCTAAAGTTAACAGACAAGATACTCGCCCAGAAACTTTGAATGCTTTAAATAAAGAGATCTTAGTTTCATCACTACAACGAACAATCCTGCGTGCCAACATGTTCCCCCTAACTGCGAGCGCCCTTACGAGCGACAATAAACTTAGTATATTTTTTTTTTATTGCGTCATCCGATTTGTTTGACAAAATCGATATTAATGCGAGTGACACCGCACGTCAAATCTAGTTGTCAATAAGATTTCAAGAATTTCATGTACAGATGGAAAAAAAACAACTGACTGCTAAAACACAATAAACCTCGTCAACAACTATTACTCAAAAAAATAAATCAGTTAACAAACAGTGGAGAAAATGTACTTATCTTTGCTTATTCATACAGATGTATATGTATTGTATTGTATAAATGTTTATTTATTATTAGATATCTTTGATATTTGATTTATGCAGGCGTTACTTTACGGGAATCCATGATTAAATATTAGTATCGACAAAACTTTGCACGTCCGCCCGGAATTACTTAACAGTGGTCAAGCAGCGTCCACTTAAGTATTAAATATATTTGTACTCTATCTATTTTGAAGATACCGGCACTAGTATCATAACTGAGTAAAATTGCCAATATATAACTTTATTCTGTAACATAAAAAAAATGTTAAAACAAGCAATAATTACTTTAAATTTTGCTACAATTCCCACTCTGAGATTATATAATTACGATATGTTAGTAATTCTATTGTATTGTTTTATAATAGTTGCATCATTACGACATTTTATTATTTCTAGGAAAATAAATCGTTGAACTTTGGCGTCACTGACCTAGAAAAACTTACGAATAATAATGTACAAATAAAGAAAAACCCTATTGGTGTACACTGTACAGAATTGATTTTCCAATATTATCAGACGTTCAAAGTTTTGACAGATGATAAGAAAAACAAAGAGCTCATTGGCCGCGTTATTATTAACAGATTATTTAAACTAATTAATATAAAACAAATATCCTTTGTTTGTTTTCTATGAGCTTCATAATCTGTTGGCTGTACTATACGACATTATCAGGCAATATTTAACTCAATGTCCGATAACGATAATACTACTCATATCTTCGCAATTGCAACAATATTGGCTGATAAGCTTATAAATGGACACATTAAACTATTAAATAAATGTCACTCGTAACTTCAATAAGTAGAGTAAAAACTAAAATCCGTAACAAACCACTGCAAAATAAACATACTCCACGGCCCGCCAAAAAAAATTCGCTATTTATTGAATTTGGGGTTTTGAGGAGATCTAACTTTACATCTAGGTCGGTTAAGAAAATATAAAAGCCATCCATAAAAGACGACAAGAAACTTGAATGAGTTTATTTTATTTTGTTTTTAAATGTGTTAATAATCTATATGTAATATTTGTAATGGCCGTGAAATATCTCCATATTTCACGTAACGATTTACCCTATAATATTTTTTAATTGTAAAACTTACTTAAATATCCTGTCATTGTTCTTCTAAATATTATATGAATCTATCGAGCTTCATAGTTTCAATCAAACCAATTGACTACAGATTGTCCAGTACCAGCACCAATTGAATATCATAAACGTATGACTCAGGTTGATTGGAAGATATTAATTAATTCCTTATAAGATATAGAAGTCAATTATGTATAGAATAATCACACTAATTACTGCACTGACGGTTAAACTAGTTGCCTCACTGCAACAGGTGCACTGGAGGGTTCGAGTTTCGTGCAGGAAAATTATTTGTGTAGTCCACAAATAGTTCTGAGTTTAATTGTTATTTGGTGTCCATTAACTGTGATTATGAAGTGTTTCTCACTTGACTATGGCGAAACTTAGTATATAGGTAGATGCCACGATAAAAGTAACTGACAGTCACATAGATATGCGCATTCATTAGATAGATAAAAATCGAATATCTTCCTCACGAACAATTACTAGCATATTATAAACGACATGAAACACATTTTGTTTATAATAATAATCGTATTTCTCAAAACCTGTACACCAAGTTCATTAACCTTGTATAACAAACTCACGTACTTAGATATATACATACATACATTTGTGTATTGTAACAATAACAATTCTGTAGGTGATTACTTCGCCACGAATAGACGGACTGACGTAGGAGCACGCATTTATTACTTAGTACAAAAAGTATAAAATTATGGACACGTAGTCACTTCTATATTGATGATATACTGTTTAGTTACTTTATTCTATACATAACTTCCTGGTCTTGTTTTATTAAAAAGTGATCTTAGTTTTTGGACACTGAAAATATTGAAAACATAAAGCTATTTTTACATATCACTTAGTTTATTATTCTTTTAAAATTGTCAATTTAAATGACGGCAGTCAGTTGAATGCCTAATATACGATATACCTTATCCATTGATATTAAATTTTCTATCGTAACTGAAATTGTACTGAGCAAAAACATTCAATCCGTGCTATTGAACTATCGGCGTTACGAATGCGATAATATGGTTATTTTAAACCGACGCCATAGTGATCACGACATTTGCAGATGCGGATTTAAGAGGCAGTCATAAGAGACATGACCCCTTCATCTCCCTTCCATACTTAATATACCTATCAGTAATTGTAGATGACGTTATTTTTTGTATCAAACTAGATTTTACGTGCGGCTTCGCTCGCGTTTATATTTATTTTGTCAAACAAATCGGATGACGCAATAAAAAGTTTCATTCAAAATCGATCCCTCTCTTTATCCCACTTCCAAAAAGTTTTTCGCGAGAAAAAGTAGCCTTCACCGTCTCCAAGGTCTCATTTATCTCTATACTAAAATTCATCATAATCAATTCAGTGGTTTAGGCGTGAAAGTTTAAAAAACAAACAAACTCACTTTCGTATTTATAATATTAGTATGATATGATGTTCGATGTCTGAGAAACTTTAATCAATGTCTCCCCGAGAAAATGAATTCTAAATTCGTATCTGGACCCTTACTGAGCACATAAGAACTGGTAATGACAGGGTCGATACCATTAAATGATAAGAATCTGCTTGAAAAAAACGCGATCTCGGGTTTTTATAAGGTATCATTATTTCTTAGTACGTCTTTTAGTTTTTTTAAGTACAATTTACATACTAAAGGTTACCTATTCAAATGTTAATATTACTTTAGGTGACAGTAACTGTAAAGAAAGAGTGTTCCGGCTTCAAAGTTTTATGTTCTTAAGATAGCATCCTATCTTTAAACTGATCACTTAGTAATAGTGTGTTCAGACATCATGTCGTGAAACAATGCAGTTCTTAATACTGCAGTGAACCTGAGCTCTTTGGGCAGAATCCATCTGTGTGTTAAATACCTTTCGTCAATCAGCTATAGCCCTATAGAAACATTTGCCCCTGAGAGCCAGTCTCTTAGCAGCTTACAATCTCGAATAGCATCGGCACTTCTGCTTACGTAAATGCTTTTGCTTGATGATATACCAGACCATACGGTGGTAGCACCAGGAATAGTGGACAACTTAAATAAATCATACTTGTAGCAAGTGTTTGCCTAGTAATCAAATGTAGTTGTAGGCTACCCAGTTTACCAGCTACCAACTATCTGTACCGAATAGGGTGCGAACAAGATGTCCATATTGGTAAACACCTTGCAGCCATTGTTTCTTAGTTATACACTTAGAGACTTACAGACCGATATAACAACGAAGGCGACCACTGGTTTATCGAAGTGACGGCATTCACCGTTGCTTTTTGGTTTGCATTGGCTTTACTATCAGATATACACCTCTGAGCTTACTGAACAATTGCAGAAATTAAAAACTGAAATAAGGCAAAAAAGCATCAAAAGTTTAAGGTCGATTATAGTCTAGATAGCAAGGTGCTTAGAGGTTTACGACCTGCAAAACCGCTAGCTTCGTCAAGCAATTAAAAATAGAATGCTATGTTGAAATTAAGCAATTATTCTTAGTAAGTACAAAGTTAAATGAGATTTCGGTGTTACGAACAGAATCATGTACCTATATATTAAAAACATCTAGAGAGATTGTTGGTACTCTTTTAAGCATGTGAGAAATGCAGAAAGCCAAAACTAATATCTACAATATTGTAGCATTCAATAAAATAAATTATTCATTGCTTAAATTTATACATCAAACGTCAGGCACATAATAATAGTCTATGGGCGTACAGTTACAGATAGTGAACAGATTATTGTCAATATAATTATAAACTCTTGCTACTTTATTAACAATCTTTAATATATATGTGTTGTAGTGAATTACACAGTCGACTAGCGACCACTGGGAGACTAATAATACTTACGAAATTATAGTATTTCATACCTCTGTCGCCAGAGATCATGGGCAAGTAATGCTTCAAAACTTGTATCGCTTACCTAAAACAATATACAAAATATTAGTACAGTTTTTAGTATTTTTTACCATAGTTACCGTCGTCACATTTACTTACGTTAATGTGAATATACACAAGAATAGCATTAGAATTAAAACTCTCGGAGTTTTGTTATAAAAAAAACACTTTTATCTCAAAAAAAGTATCCTTTACTAAAGTCGTGCCTAATTGTTGTATTTATATAAAATAGTCACATACAAATACACTCGATCTAATTCTGTTTACATATAGTACTAAGACAAAGTAACATCATTGTAATGATGGTAAGCACAGTGTTGTAAAAGTAATGAAAACTAGCGTACCCGTATGTAATCGTTACTATAACAAACACTTATATGTATCGTTAGGTAACTCCTTACTTTTGATATCTAATAAAGTTTATAAAAAAGTTTGCCGACTCTTATCTTTGTAGCACCGTGAAATTGTGGAACCGTCTTCCTGTCAAAGTGTTCCCTCCTTCCTATGATATTGTTTCCTTCAAATGAGGCGTGAAAAGGTACCTAAGCAGGCCTGCATGACAGCCGCGACTGGCAGTGTATTCTGTTCTGTGTCAGTCGCCGCTGATATGGATTATACTGTACTTAGCATCAGGTCCAGTGCAGTCACTTTGCTGTGCAACATAAAAAAAAAAGAGCACCCGACCGAGTCGTGTTCCGTACGGTATTACGTTGACACCGCATCGTTCGCACTATGTATATTCAGTACGAAAATACGATAAAATGCAAGTAACGCAAGGTATTTGTGAGTAATACTAGGTACTGTACTCGTTACTCAGTACCGAATATATACGGTCTGTTACAACTCTAGTAAGGCATATTACAATCCAGAAACAACGGTGACCATCGAAAGATAAGTTGTTGTCAATGTAGTGACGATTGATATAGATGTAGATTGATTGATCTCTAAACGAGACAAGTACAAAAGAAAGTCACTGTAACGAGTTTATCAACATACACATAATGGTTGCGAATGAAGAAATATCTACCGCTCCATAGATTATGTAATTGAAACTAAGTTTAAAGATTAATTTTTAAAAAGATCTAGCCTTTGCTCGAGCTTCATTCGCATTGAACTAAAATTTATTGAAGTGAAAACTTCTTTAAACACGCTGAGCAGTTTACTTTGAAAGTATTGATTGAGACTGGGATGAAACGCTCGGCTATGTTACGCCCGTTCGGGTAAAGTCGGCTCAAGCCGTCTCAGGAAGGAAGAGAGATATAGTCAACGAGAGTGTATGATGCATCAGTCGCATTCAGTATCGATGTAAACACGGCATGTGCCGTGCCATTTCGTATTATTAACCTCATCTTGATCAAAGTTTCACTTCCGCAGTGTGGTCTATGCACATACCGTTTTCCCAATCCCCCGGAATTGACAGCCAAATGACTGAACACTACATACTGAATACTACATGCACGTACACACATCGATTTTTATATATATGTTGAGACTCCAATCTTCTTGTCTATTATTTTATTTTATTTTACTTTTATTTCTTTTCTTTTGTGCTTTTACTTGGTATTCGATTTTTTCTATGTGGTTCTGTCAATCTTCATGTATTCATTATAACATATACACAAACACTATCGTATTATTCTTGTTTTACCTTTAATAGCTCGATTCGACACTTAATTGAGCTATCCACAACAAAATATATATACATAATACGTGATGTTATTATTGACAACAAAATATTAATATGGAAACATATAATTCAATAACGGGCCTTGATAAGAATCGGTTATGTTTTATAGACATAAAAATAACCATTAGTGAACGGAATAATTTGTTTAGGTTACGTCGATAACCTCAAGGCAATTTTGTAGCTTATGACTACTCAACGGTATTTCTATGGATGGCAGAGAAAAAAAAAATGTTTTTTATGTAATATTTCGATACGCATACATTTGGAATTCGATTAGCGAAAATCATGCTTGGTTATTTTTTTTTATAAGTTAACTACTAATTGTGTACGCGACTCCGTTCGCGTGGATCTAATCATTTATCCAATCATTTTCATAAAATAAATGTTATATAGCCTACGTTACTCAGAGCTAATCTAATGGTGGAATAGTTTTTGAAATCGGTCCAGTATTTCTTGAGTGTATTCGGTGCAAAGAAAAATAGAAATCTTTCCTCTTTATAATATTAGAATAGATATAGATAAGTTTAGATTAAGGCCACAATCGCACCTTATGTTAAGCGATGATGTGGCCTAAGGTGGTGAGATATACGTACACCTATACATCTATAGGTATTTAGTAGCAGAATTAACTTGAGGTTGATAGCTAGCCAAGCCGATATTAGAAAAAACCCTACCACTATGCTATGGTTCATCATGACGTTTCTCCTTCACTAAAAGCCCAAGCTTCGAAAGCAGGTACATTCGAACTCATGTCCCTTGAAGTGGCATCTGTATACACTACCAGCTCGTGTATTACCACTTCGAACTAAATGTCCTTGTGTGGATTAGAGAAAATTAATTATAAAGAAAATTCAATGCATGGTTTATTTTAATACCCCAAAAATAGTTGTCGCGGTCGCGGAGAACTTAAACTTTATTTCATAATTTTTACCCATTTTCGTACCTTTTTTAGTACAGCTTTGCACCCATTAGTTGTAACGTGATGTTAAACAACTTAGTGTTCAACAATGATTGCGATATCGAATACAAAACTGATTTTTGATATCAGACTGGTAGCTCCTAAGATTAGCGCGCGTTCCAACAAACCAATCTGTCCGTTTTTTTAATATACATATGCTAGCTTTTACTTGCGACTTCGCTTGCGTTAATGTTAATTTTGCTAAACAAATCGGCAGAAGCAATAAAAAAATTCATACAAAGTTTATCCCTCTCTTTAACTCTCTTCCAATAAAGTTTTCGTAACAAATAATAGCTTCTCACCGCCTCCTGGTTCCTATTTATCTCTTTACCAAAATTCATCATCATCGAATCCACGGTTTAGACGTGAAAGCGTAACAAAGTCTCTTTCGAATTTATAATATTAGCTAGGATATAGTATGAAGTATGATTAGTTGGGAAGTAAGAATTGCTTTTCATAGTTATTTCTTAAACAATTCCATTTTTTTGACATCGTCTAATTGAATTAATAGTAATATTGGCACGGATGAACGTCTTTTAACATGAGTAAGGAGAAAATACCGTGTGAAATTATAGTACACAAAAATTTCAGTGTTCTATTTATTTTTCGCCATCAATACCTTGATGTAGAAAATAATAAATTAATATCAAAATACTAAATTCCATGACCTCAGAATGGTGTTAAAAATCAAGTGTCTAGGCTAACACATTAAAAACACAGCCAAAAGATTACAAGTAGGCCTGACAGAGAATCGTTATTTATAATAAATATATATGTAAGGACGTATATCTAAAGCATAGACATATAGTTATTTGTTTTTTTTTTGTGCACGCTGGATATAATCTAAAGAATAAACCATGAAAGGGAAAAAAGCAATACGTTGCAGGTACGAGGTCCCTTTCAATCATTACCGGATTGTGCAAAAACCGTGGATTCACACGGGAATGTCGCGGCTACATATCTCTATTCTAGTGAACTGTTTGAAACCGGTCCTTTCTAAGTCTTTCATTAAAACGACTATGTAAAAAATCGAGTAAAACTAGAGAGAAGATATTATTCGTAGTTGAGTATTTGATTCAGTTCAACTGTATGTTTATGTTACGGATTAATGAAGCTACATTAGCAAAAAAAAAATTTTTTTTTAAGTAAAAAAATATCAAAAGTTAAGTTAAGTACTACGATTAGCCTGATGGCCTGTGGATGACACAAACAATTGTACAAATTGGATTTGAATCCACAGCACCTCGGCGCGGCGCTTGCAGCTAGTCAACTATTTTAACCGCTATTGTTATAACATCTGACGGGTTATATAAATTCGTACACTATAATTATTAAAAACATTAGATAACGACATTAATAACTATTGCAAAACACATGCTGGTTTAATGAGAGTGACTCACTCAGATCAACCTTGTTTCGTGATCTTTCTGTACGTCCGTAGTGGCATTGTATTTGCAAGCCCGCATGACGATGGTAATTGACGATGAATATCAGACCTTCGATTGCCAGTAGTATTTTTTCTAAATATTCTTATTATATACAACAGTCTTTTGATAAAATATTAACAAGAAGATGGAGAAAAAAAACTTGTAGAATACAATCAATCAACAATAGTTAATAACAATCTTAAATAGCATCCGAACATGCTATTAGAAAGCATAGTGAAGTGATTAAACAAGTGGACTTTCGATTCAATGCCTACAAGTTTGATCGTTGAATTAGGCCACCGAATATTTCATAACTCCAGTACTTACTAATATGAATTTATTTAGTAACATCGTGGGTTCCTGGTGAAGTAAAAATTACGAAGAGACCTTTGAGAAACTTATTATAATAAATAGTATAATATTAGAATAAGATAGTAATACCGTAAAGAACTCGGAAGGTTGCCGAAAAGTCGAGTCCTAAGCATTTGAAATCGGCATTAAGTGGTAAGCTAACACGATGTTTAAACTCGTCGTTCCCTCGGGTATAGGTCTTTGTTCGATATAAAGGCACTTATAGGATGACATTTTGAACGAAATAAATCGTAGATTTGGATATAAAAATACATAAGAAGACATAGAATCTTTAAAATATACGTTTTTCAAGTTTTTTTTTTTAAAGGCAATACTTTTATTAGTAGCACGGGTAACTTTACGAACATTCAATTTAGGGACACGAAAGTGCACTCAAACTCAAACAATAATTGTATGTGATTGGAATCAACTTCACTCCGGGCGGCGAATGAGTACTCACCGTAGCCTAAACCGCAAACACCACCCTTGCAGTCGAGGTACGAAAATGATTACAAACTAGTTATCAAATGCAGCTACCAATACAAATTTATGCGTGGTCGACGCTAATAACTAAGTATAAAATTATTAAAACGTACACGCGATAAAGAAATTGCATTAAATCCAATTGTGCAAATGTACCAGCTGATATAAATAGAAACGTAACAGAAACAGATAGGAATAGCAATCAATGCACCTCATTGCGTTCGATACATCAACAAAGAACATGTCTGAAAGTTAATTATAGACCAAAGTACATTATTACATTAGATTTTGAAAGTTCTGTTGTGTGAATTTTAACAAAGTAACACTTTCGCTAAATTGTATTCTGCTGTAACCATTGTGTATTTAGATCACTTGGAGACTATTAGAGAACTTTGACTTGACTATCTATAAGCATTAAAATTTTGTACTTGGTACTATTAGTGTTTTTAAATAGTTTTAATTTATAATAAACTTATTAATAGGTGCGAATATTTTGTAAATCATCGTAATCAAATTTCAAATAGTATAATAATAATAATAGGGAAATAATTTATATTTAATGATATAATATATTGGAGCTGTGGAATCGTTTTTCAGTTAGCGTGTGTCTTTACTATGACCTTGGGTACTTCAAAAGAGACGTGAAGAGGTACCTAACAAGGCCATTAAGACTGCCATGATTGTAAATTTTGGATCAATTTTAAGATTAGGATTGTACTAAACATCAGATGCAGTGCAATCACTATGCTGTGCAACATCAAAAAATATATATATTCTATAACAATGACATTAATTTTCAACTACTTAATATAACTCATTAGTAAAAAAGGCACGTTTTAAAATTATATTTTAATCCACAATTTTGGCAAAAAAAAAATAGGGTAGGTATTGCATTAAGATAGAAAAGACCTTTAAGATATATTATATATAAGTGCTTAGATTACATTTACAATTTATATCTGCAACGAAAAACTGAAACTACAGAAGTAAGAAATATGAAATTTGGGCAGTAATTTCTTTTTCTGATGGAAACCAAGTAGGAAAGGATTTTTTATTGTTTAACCACTGGTGTGGCGAAATCCTGAATAAAGGAATATGCTTTATATAACACCTCTTTGAATTGAATAGTTTTAATATTTTTCCTTATTTTATACTTGATAGGTTTTAGGGGCATTATGGCTACAGTTCCACCTGATGATAAGGGACGACGTGGCCAAAGATGGTGGACACGCTAAGCGCAAAGGGAGGGGGGACTGGCTCTCAAGTGCAACTGCCTGAACACACCGGTAGGTATTTGAATGCAACTTTTCAACTTGAGGATGGTACCTACCCAGTTGGGTATTAGAAAAAGACCTACCACATGCTATGATTTCCTTACGATGATTTTCTTCACCGAAAGCTTAAACTTATTGCATGCGAATCTGAACTCAGTCCATTAACGCAGCGTCCATACACACTTCTAACTGAGCCATCATCGCTTCATTGAGTCATCATCGCTTCACTGAACCAGCATCGTTTCAATCTTATAATAAAGGCAAGTACATAATAGTTAACTGAAAGCCATACAGAGTATTAAACTTTGTATCACATATCTTTCGATTGAATCAATTTAATTTAAATTCGTCAGTAACCCGCTAGTTCACGCATCGCTATCAGCTTTTTTTTAACGTAAGACATCTCATAATAATCTTCCTCACTTGGCTTGTTGCGTGATGGACATATATAATAATTTACAATGCAAAAACTACTAATCCATTTTCGGTTTCATAATAACACCTTAATTTATTGGAATCTTAATTGCCAAATCAATCATGGAAGCCGAATCTATGTATAACATATGTGTAATATGCTTGATTTGCTAGCTTTTTATTAAAATTATACATATGGAAATGTTTTACGTTTAAGTTGTATTGATTGATATTGAAACTACACAGGTATTTTTTAATTATTTTACGGTATCTATAACGGTATGTTTATTTTACTTAGTTTATTACAGTAAATTTTAATATGCTCAGCATGTTTCTGTAATACTAAAATAAATACCCTATTTATTCTGACGATATGTCAATTAATATATACATGAGCCGTATTTTGCGCAACTTTAGACGTTATACGCAATAATTTCGAAAATATTACAGATAGTTATTCATAGTTACTATAAAATGTTTCTTTTTTAAATTGTTTCTCAGAAAAATGGCAATGAACACTGAATATATAGATTTTCATGATAATTTGACAGGTGCTTACGGGAAATTTGATAAGAATCGAGTATACAAAAGCAAACTCGTAGACGATGCGACGTGAAATTAATTCTTCAAAGACCTAAATTAAGGAGACACAAACCACGAGTTGGTGGGTTTTATTTGTATATCTACCTACTACGATGACGTCACGGATCTGTGTGCAAAGTCAATTTATTCTGCGTTATACTAAGTTTCAACTCAATTCAATAAATTAATAAAAAAATATGACTGAGGCTGAACACTGAAATGAGGATCAACGCGAGGAAAAGCAGTCTATCACCGTCTCCAGGGTCCCATTTATCTTTACACCAAAACTCATCATAATCAATTCAGCGGTTTATGCATGATAGCGTAACAAACCAATAAAGTCATAGTAATAGTTGTAAGGATTACGATTTTCAATAGAGAACAAACAGTAATCATACAATGTATAAAGATAAATGATGCCAATTTCTAGACAAGACGTGTGTATATCAATCTAGTTCCTTTGGAACACCAAAAGCATGTTCACGTGAACAAACTCACAGACACCTGTATACCTACTAATAAAATCACAGAGAGAAACCAGTTTCTGTGATAATAACGTTTCCACACAGATGTTGCAATAATTATGCTCAGTTAATATTCAAGTTGTGTTTATTTTCTTCAATTTATGTTTAGTTATTAAACCACTTTTATTGTATTTGGCAGAATAAAAATCCTGTTTTAGACAGTTAGTATTGCAAGTTGTACGTGTTTTGGAATGCTAATTTTATGAAGATCAGCCAAGAAAACTGTTTTTTTAGTCTTATTCTAACATTTTTTATTTTATATTCTATAATATGAAAAATATGACTTTTACAATATTATGAGATTAACCTCAATATTAGATTGTTATATACTATAATAATGTAATCATTTTATTTTTAAACATCAATTTGAAAATTTTTATAAACATGTCTTACTATGTTGTATACTGTACGCTTGTTTGACATAAAATATATATATTTAAAAATAAATTACTAGAAAAATAAATATATTTATTTTGATTGAAAATTATCTTAAACATTTTCTGCAATCTTCTCATAAACTGAATGTGTCCTTCCAAAACATAAAAAACGAAATGCACAATAAATATGAATAAAAAATTACCCTGTACGTTATAAGCATCGACATAAAGGTTTTACACTGTCAGCGTAGATCAATAAACATAATATACGATATGCTCAGTAAAGATTGCTCGTACGAAACGCTCGTCCCGAGGGAGAAGTCTGGAAACAGCTTTTTAAAGAGCTTTACTGCCTTTAAGACCGGTTTGTTGTGACTTGAGAGCTCTTCATTCTCATTCATAGATACAGTCACTTTTTTTTTTAACTTATAGGTGTTAGCGTTTAATGACAATCTCACCTGATGTTAAGTGATGATATATTCCAAATTGATGATGGACATGCTAAGCCTAATGGAGGAACTGGCTCTCAGTGTAACTGACAAAACATACTCATAGGTAATAGCTATTCATGCGGGCATTAGAAAAAACAACATACTATGGTTTCATCACGATGTTTTCCTGTACCAAAAGCTTATACTCGTTGCAAACAAAAATCAAACATCACAAAACGTAAACATCATAAAAATCGATGGGTTTAATACTGAAACAAGAGGACTCAATTTTCTTACGATTTTATATACTCATATATACATTTTTTCCCAAAAACTGTGATATAACGAGTTTTAATAAAACCTACTTCTATATTATAATACCTAAAGGTCTCTGGAACAAACTAAATATACTAGTTGACTGTGGTTGTCAACGACCCCAAAACAAGTAATTGCCGAAAAACCAAAGTAATAGGTATTATTTCCGATTTTAACGGTTTGACAATTTTAAGAGTGTCAGGGCCTAATATTTCATATCCGAAGTGCCAATGTTACATCTCTTTATATAAGGTACAGTTAATAGCAAACTGTTTTAAATCAAAATAAAACTTAGTCACTGCTTCCATAAATTTCAAAACAAACAAGTGTCCGATTCGCAGAAGTAAGTATAGCGGGAAAGTTTGTTTTATGTATATCCTAAGTATAAATATAATAAAGTTCATTTGAAATCTAAATTAACAGAGCATAACGCGCGATCTCTGTGTAGCAATAAATCAAAAAGTTTTACAGTCGTTAGAAATAACATCTATTTCAATTTAAGTAATAGAACTTTTTTCTCAGTAAGCGTTTTATAGTAGTAGTCTTTATAATATAAAATTTCAGTATTCGTGTGTTCACAATATTTCTTTTCATAAGCGGCTCATTTGAATTAGATGTCTTTTGAGTACCTTTTTTTTGTTTTACTGTTTTAGGTTTAGCGTTATGGTCACTATTTATCCTGATGTGAAGAGAAAATGTGGCCCGATATGGTGTACACGCTAATTCTAGTGGAGGGACTGACTCTCAAGTGCAACTGCTGGAACACACGTGTAGGTGTTTGGCGGCAGATTTTCAACTTGCGGGTAAGTAGTTAACCAGGCAGGTATTAGAAAAAGCCCGACGACCATGCTATGGTTTCATCCTGATGTTTCACCGAAAGCTCAAGCTCATGCAGGTGGATTCGAACATCTAACGAGGTCCGCTTGAGCTTTTTTTATGAATCTTACTTAATATGTAGTAAGATCATACATGTTGTAAATAAACCAAGTATTTTTAATAATTGTGTATTTTGTCATTAATTTCACAATTTCTAATTAGCCTAAATAAAAGCCTGTGTAGTTCTATATTAGTTACTTTCACCAGCAACTCATGAAAACGATAAAAATCCGTAAATTAAGATAACTTCAGTTACGAGATTACTTTAATTATTTAATGCACGTTTTTATAATTAGTTAATTAAAAATGAGTCTACATATGAAAGTGATACAAATATTGTTTGTAAGCCGCACGCATGCTTGCATTCGTTTCATATTTCACCAACATTATTTTTAGTTTAATTACTTTTAAAAACGAAATTATTCGTACAGTTAATTATATACTTTCGTATTAAAGTGGATCTGACATTTGTACCGTCCATTATAAGAAAACATATTAACTGAACATATGAACTAAAAATAAAACAAAACGGTGTGTCCTTAAGACCCCATATCAGAAGAGAAAACTCCATCAAACTGAAGTGTATACTATCAAATACAAGTATAACGTATTAAATAAAACATATTATCAACGGCACATACGATGTTTACATCAAAACTGAATGCGACCGACACGTTACGCTCTCTCATATACGTGAACATGAACATAATTTTCACTAATGTAGTCTTTGTTTTCAACGCTCTTACATGACAAAATTTATTACTTTGATAATGTAATTTATTTATAAATTATCATAATAATTATAATTATATAACAATAATTATTTCAAACCTATTAAATTTTTTGTATTCTTAATAAACTTCAGGAATTTATATTGCTTTGAATCAAATTTTTTAATTCATTTTGGTTTTAAAGAAAATTTTTCTAATCTTTAGCCCGCAATCCTTTTTTTTCACTTTATGGTTTTGTACATTTCTCACAGTTGAACGTATATTGTGAATTATTGAGTTACAAATCTTTAAACTTTACAAATGGGGACAAATATTATGTAAACTGGTTACGCACAGAGCTTAATTGCGAAGTAAGTCATGAGACTTTATGTAAATCTGTACGAATTTCTTAACAGCCTCTGTACCGGTCCGACCAGCTGTGGATACTTTCACCCGGTACAGTTTAAAAGGGAAATGAATACCCTATATAACCTTCTGCTTCGAGACGTAATCGCTCACTTCCAACAAATTATTACCATCCATTAACCAGGATTGGGAGATAAATAAAAAAACGTAAAAAAACGTAAGTGTTGTGAAACACTGTGTTCGGACGAATTTACTTGCGTAATATAATATTTTTGATAAACGTATTATATTATTGATTAAGAAATACAAATAAATGAATTACTAGCGTCTGAGAGTAATTAAATGAAAGGCAGAGATAAATATCGAATTGTAACAATGGTAGAAAATTTCGTAATTAATATATTTTTCTAGTTCTGAAAATAAACATTTTACTGTTCCTCATTTAATCCATCTAATTTCCTATAATACATATATTACGCTACGAAACAACTGACGCGTAGGACGTACATAAAATATATATGCGCAGCCGTTGACAACTTACTGGCCATCTTGAACTAATAAGGGCGCACTTATGACTGGGCACATCCAATAGCATACGGCTATGGATAACCATCTACACTATAGCAATATAGCTCAATATAGAACTGACTAAAGTAAGAGTCATGACGGCAAAATCTAACATTTTGATAGTTCTAGCTTCCATCCTTTCCGTACGATAAGGAACTCTGTTCCAAAAAGAGAACAACTACCTTGCTGCGTGTTGATCGCCGCTGAACGGAATTGACTGATCTTCGAGCTGGATCTACGATCTTCTTCATACACTTTTTTAGTTTTCGCTTCACTACACTATCCTTACAAACATTGAACCAGCGCCGGTTTATTATATTTGCACAACGTCCGTATTACCTTGACCTTGCCATCAGGTTATAGAAACCACAGACTATTACATGTCATGACATCTGCAGTGATTAACTATGGATTAATATATAGGATAATTTTACCCCGTCAACTAACAAGGGTTCCTCCGTAATAATATAGGACCAATGTTTAATATTAGAAGCAAATTAACATTTTTACGGATTTGATGCATTTTCCGTTCGGGAGTTTATACTATAATATATATTCTCAGCTGTTTTATCTATCTATAGTATTGCAGTACTAGAAATAGTGTCTCAAAAATAATATTTGTTGAACACCATCGTGAACTCTATATGGCATATTGCTTGGGCGGTTGAAAGAACAGAATAGTTAGTGGTCGCCTTTAAATATCTATTATTATACTTGTTAAGTTGCTTTAATATATTAGGAAAACAAAATGGCCGCTACAGCTAGTACACTATAGTTTTTAAACGTTATTACTTCGGGGCTTTTATGTATCGTAGATAGCTCGTTCATAATGAAAAACCTTATTTACTAGAGAATTTGTATTTAATAAAACCCATAATAACGATTTTTGTGGATTGCATACATAATCAAAAACATGTTTTCTGCTGGTGGGTAGTTGCCTAGTTTCCTAGTAAGACATTATTCAAAGCAATAATTTCACGAGTCTGGTGCCGGGTGAACTAATTTACATAAGGCAACGACGCTGCTTGAAGCAGCCCTGAATAAATAACATCTTGGGTCTTTACTATATATTTCGATTATTACACATTTCAGATTGTAACGTCGAACGAAATTAAACATCACTTTCATTTGAATAGCGAAAGGAATACATTGCACTCCTCATATTGTGAAGCGGGTGAGGTACTGTTCTACTCTCGACATGTCAAGTTCAAGGATTTTTTTGCTCTTAAACTGCCTCTACCACAACCAATTTGCATTTATACGATAATATGAGTAGACGTATTTCAAGACAACACTTCAAATAATTTATCTTCTATTTTGTAAAAATCATATTTTATTTTGTTACTATGAAAAAACCTGTTTTTAAATATTTTTTTACGTGAACGTCCGAATTTTTTTATACGAGGTGGTCACGATAACTCCCGAAAAAATTGAGACTAGGTTTCGTTTATTATGATTAGAATAACATCAACTAGTAACCTATTTCATATCAATAGCCTAGTACCCGTAGTTTAATAATAAAATGGCTTTTGCAGGTTTGAATTTATTGTTTTATAAGTTTTTAGAAGTGTCAGTTTTTTTTCTTTTTAAACAAAAGATAATGATACCAAAACCATACAGCCGGGGCGAACGTTATTTCATAATAAAGAGGTTAGCGCTTGAACATGATAGAGACTCTTTAGGTAAAATGATCTACGGAATTTTTGTGGCAAGAAGTGTAGCTTGAGAGTTAGTCCCTCCTCTAGGCTTAGCGTGTTAAATATCGTCACTTAACATGAAGTGAAATTATAGCCATAAAAAATATTCAGTTGCCGAAGGGATTACAGGCAGATATGATATTGACGACAAAAGCAATATCTCGGTAGTCACCTTTGTTTTTGTATGATACCGTGCTAATCATCACATGTTTAACCGTCCGCGTCATTTTATTAACGACAGCGACATGCTAAAAATTCGTTCGAGTTTCGAACTCGTAGTAATCTCAATACGTGTGGGCAAAGTATAGACTTCCCAAAATACTAGGATTGCAATGACTATGTGTAAATTAGGACATTACAATGGTAATTTTGGCCCTGAGATCGCAATTACAGCTTCAAGAATCCAATATTGGATGTGAGATTTATAAGTTTACGTAAGATTTAAGGTTCCTAATTCGTTAGCAGGAATTTTATATTAGGTAATTCTAACTAAACGATTTTACGCTTTTAGCATAATTGTAAAATCTATCGAAATTCCAATTACGTTTATTGGGCTCTAGGTATTTTTAAGATTTATTACTGTAATTATTTTTGATGCGATAAACTTTATTTTGAGTTAAATTAATAATTTATTACTACTATTAGTAACGTAAAACACTTAGCGTGATGAAAAATTTAATATCGTCGTTCTTATGGTAGTTTGGGAATTATAACTACCTTAACCCGGTCTTTGTCATACTATTACCTTAGAGACCACCGAAAAAGCACTGGACCGACGTCGCATCGCTTTGTTAGGGTCGATATGAGAACTAATGCCCTCATCCCCTGGGATATCAAATACCAAACAAAAGGAAGAGTATGAACTAAATAAAATTTTACCTTTCTACTCTTTGTTCGTTTTCGCTTTGAATTTTTATCAATTTCTGTATTTAGTATATTGATAAATTGTTACGTTAGAAGGTTAGGTTTAAAGGTGTTATAAATGAGAGTTTTTGGAATATTTTCCAGCAAGCTAGCTGTGACCCGTGATTTCTTCGTATAAAAATTTTAATGTGTTTCTTAGAACCGTAAAATTATATAACATAGAAATTTTCACATAAAACTGCTTATATATAGCAAAATTGTTATTTATTATGAATTTGTTTGTTTCTGAAATTATCGCGTTTACAAACTCTTCATTAGTATAATATTACAATTCGCCTTTTCAATGTTTTGAATCAAAACGTGGTATAACACAAAATAAATATAACCGAAAAATAATAACTCTCTGACTGGTTGTCACCACCAGCCACTACTTAAGAATA
Source organism: Actias luna (assembly GCA_039707435.1). NCBI lineage: Eukaryota > Metazoa > Arthropoda > Insecta > Lepidoptera > Saturniidae > Actias > Actias luna. The sequence goes on along the minus strand of JAZHAC010000008.1, from coordinate 4,981,288 downwards.
AATATCATCGTTAAAAGGCATATTATGAATTGCTTACTCCATTCTGTTTCAACCCTAATATTGTCGAGGTTATGCATAATATATGTCACGTAGGTTTTATATATGAAATAAGTTATTTTTTTATCTGCGAATAAATTTCGGGAATTCGCTCTGAATTTTAAATTATACCGTGATAATTGTTAGACCAGTAACTTTTTATTACACTCACTCATTATGTTCTTATTTATTCATTTCTAATATTTGTTAATATCTCCAACAGCTAAAATTTCAAAACGCTTAAGTTGAATTTGTACGTAAAAAAATATTTACACATATTTAATTTGTTTAGGACCTTGACATTTTATATCTATACCTATACAAAGAGGTAACAACAAAATAGTTCAGTACTTTTGTTCTTTTTTCTTGCATACTTTTTGTTTTATGTTTAGTAGCTAGTGATTAACTTTAGTGTTATTAATAAAAAAACTTGGGATAAACTATATTTTTTTTCATCTATACCATAATTTCCTCAGAATTTATATCATAATTATGGCCGATAGTCGACTACTTAGCCACTGTTAGTATTATGAGAATTACTTACCCCGTACTTTTCAAATTCATTTGGTGTAATGTTATTACGAGTGTGAAAATATTAATTAGTCGCAACGTGATATTTACATAAATATCTTAAAATTTCACTGTTCTTATCAAGTGTCCATATACATTTATAAGTATTAGTGTGCATGTATAAGTGTCCAAAATACATTTTATCACTTCTGCCCGTTTTTGTAACTTTTTCAATACAGCTTTGCTCCTATTAGCGGTAGCGTGATGTTAAATAACTTAAAAACTTTATCAATAATTGTTCCATCAAATACAAAAATATTTTTTAAATCCGATTAGTAGTTCCTAGGATTAGCACGTTTAAACAAACATTCCCGCTTTATAATATTAATATAGATTTGTCGTATATGATTCTAGAATAATTTCATCTATTTAAAGCTCAGTTATTACGACGAATTACAATATTTTTATACAGGACCTTTTCCATGTAAAAGTACAAAATACTTTTACAGTAAATGATCAATTTCTCAATTCCACAACGTTCGCATCGTCTTATCTTAGTCGTAACATGAAACTGTAGAACGATCTTTATACCAGAATATTTACTCCTTACGACAACGTAACGTAACGTAAAGCGATATTTATACAATCCGAGATTTCACAAAGGTCACCGTTATTTTTTTACTATAATGTTACCATTAGAGACAGTGCCGTAGTCTTACAGTATCACTATAAATTAATAATTTGTAAGACGTTTTATAAAAAAATACGTAGATTATAAACATCAATGTTCATTATTATATAACACATATGAACAAAACAAACTTATGAATTAGGACTAAAAATTCCTCCACAATGTTATAAAATGATGCACTGTATCTAATAATAAGATTAATCATACAACTGGTTATTATATAAAGAGCGAAATTTAGAACCTTGTTTAATATAAATCTGAGTGATAATTGAACTAAGCGATTTGAAGCTATGATAGCTCAGTGGTAATGTGTACGATTTCGCGTCAAAGAACGCGAGTTCGAATCCTACCACCTACAATGAGCTTGAGCTTTCAGTAAAAGAAAACATAGCAGGGAAACCATAGCATGGTGGTAGGGTTTTTTCTAATGCCCGCTTGGCTAGCAACCACCGTCAAGTTGAAAATCTGCCGCCAAATACCAATAGGTGTGTTCCGGCAGCTGCAATTGAGAGCCAGTTTCTCCACAGGTTTAGCGTGTGTACTAACTGGGCCGTATCGTCACTTAAAATCAGGTGAGATTATAGTCATAACGCTAAACCGTAACTATAAAAAAACTAAATACCTATTTATATCACTACAAAATTATCCAATCGTCTAATTGATTACATAAATCAATTCCATGCCAAATAATGGTCACTGACCAGCTACCTGAGCGTGATTGACAGAAAAATATTCATACATTAGAATGTTAAGTAGTAACAAAATATTTCACATATATATTTCACAATCTATTAAACCCAAATACTCCCAAAATTATTGCGTAAAAAGTATAAAGCATAAACTTCAATTTTTTTTATATTACAATAATTTGTGTTCCCCAATTACATTTATTTTAGACAAGCTATTAAACATGCAATATAAACACATATTTTGGTAATGATTTCTTAGGTTTACGCGAATATTATTCATTGAAGTAAAATGGTGCACCACGAAGGCTGAAAAGCTTTCGAAACGTCGGGATCAAAATTTAATAAATAACCGCGATAAAATCCGTTTAAATTAGTTTTATTTCAACATATTTTTGTACTTATGTGAAAAAATAGCTACCAAATCACTATGAATATGAATATTATAGATATTTACATACAGTTGGTCCTAAATTTTATAGATTTTTTTTCTCTTATTCATTATTGTTGTTTAGTACTATTTTTAACAAAATTATAAATATTTAATAATAGGAAACTTTTAATCAGACTGCACATTTTGTTGAGTAACAATAAAATAAACGTGTTAAAAAACAAGTCAATCTTCTATTCTATTTCATCAAAACAGAGATATATGAGGCAATATTTATAGCATCATAAACATAAATTATCAAGATCATAATAATATCATATAGTTCTGATAACACAAGCACTAACTCGGGGTTCAAAGCCGCATCCTAAATTGAAAGGAGAGCATGTTATCACATGTCGATTTAGCGACCAGTATAAATAGATCTCATATTCGTTTCGCTTTACAAAAGCTCTATATAACTAGAGAGATCTTAATACGCCAGACATCTAAACTGGCCAGCAGGGGCCAAAATGCTTCACCTTATTGTGATTGATCGCTGCCATACTGAGGGACGCAACCCGCGTGGCAATATCAATAACATCGCATTAGTTTTATTAGAAAGAAATTAGCTGGGCCTTATGTCTGTGCAATGTTTTAAATTTTAGCTAGATCGAACAACGATGTGGAAGCGAATGGACGTACAAGTTAAGGTCAATAACTGTGGTTATGCCTTAACAAGTCAATCTTAAAGAGTAAAACGCGTTAGAAAATGTTAATGGGCTAAATTTTATTAAACTTGATATATAAACATTTAAAAATTGATGAACGTATTTTTTTATAGGTTCGGCGGTGTGGCCATAATCTCACCTTGAGGTTGGTGGACACGTTAAACCTATGGAGAGAATGACTTCCAAGTACAACTGCCGGAACACTTTTATTGGTATTTGGCGACAGATTTTCAACTTGAGGGTGGTAGTGAGCTAAGCGGGCATTAGAAAAAGCCCTTCCATCATGCTATGGATTCCTCACGATGTTTTCCTTCAACGAAAGCTCAAGCTTCTTGTAGGTTGATTCGAACTCACGTCCCTAGCTGCGGCGTCCGTACACACTACCACTGAGCTATCATCGTTTCAAAAACACGCTTCAAATACACAAAAGTATACAAAACTGTATCTTTGTATAAAACTCATGAACTTACAGTATACAACATACATTTTTCAACGTTAAAAATGTCAAATTTCTATTAATTTACCTTCAACAAAATCAGTAATACGGGTACACTTTTTACTACCTATACAGATTATATGTAAAAATCGTAATCTATACAACATAATCTATATAAGATTAGAGAAATTTGCAGAAATTTCTTCACGAAAATGTGTTCAATTTTTCTCAGAAGCTTGCGTGACCGTTAGCAATAAGATTTTTCAGCGTGGTCAGTAAGACTTTCATGTGTACATTTTGTGCATGCGTACTTATACGGTAACACATTATAGCATTAGCTAAATGTATGTGTTACTGATGATGACAGTCACTACCGATGGGCCTTTGAAGATGCTTTCAGCCACACGACGGCCAATGGAATTGAACCTGAATTGCTAATCAGAATGTTACTAAGATTAATGTAACAAGTTTTTAACGCACCGTAATTGGAATTGGGTTCCAGCTGTAAATCAGCGCTGAGTGTTTCGGACACCTCAGCATATGCTGAGTTGAACGCCTTATGCTAGTAATAAGATATGTACTATTATTATTTTGTGTGAATTTCCTTGTTTTTTGTTGTTTTTATTTCCTTTGTTGATTGCATTAAACGATTTCTTTCTTTCTTTCAATGGAGAGCAATATGCTCGAACATTCTTTGCTTGGTCACATGATTGAAAGTAATCACAGAATAACTAAAATCAATGATATAGCCCTCCTAATTGCTAGACTTACGTGTTACTGATCTTTTTTTACAGTGTGAATATCACCATTAGATCGAAAGTTCGATTAAACTCGTTAGTTCTACAGTGGTGTCCATATAGAACGAAATGTAGGTAAGACTGCCACAAAAGCGACCCAAACCTTGTAAAGGCTGCGTTACTTCAGTGATTGCAAGTAAGTCATCATCGATCAGTACCTTTGTGCAGCAAAGGCTAGCATGACAGCAGTGACTGATCGTGAATTTGGTTCAATGTCAGTCACCACTGATTTGGATTGTACAGTCCTTAACACCAGGTGCAGTGCAATCACTATGTTGCGCAACATATAAAAAAGAAGGTGATTTGGCTGAATGGATAGAAGACAATACAAAGGCCTATATAAATTTTACATACATATTTGCACAGTTACCTTAAGTTATACAATTTATTATTTTAAGTTTAGGAAATGTTTATTGCAGAAACAATTCTTGTAGATTTCCACAGAGACAGAGATAACACGGAGTTGGCAAACCGTACGCATTTATTCTAGCGTGATATCTTTTAATGTTTATAGCGCGACGAGATACAACAAATTTCAGAAATTTCTCTGTAGTCATCAATGGTTTCAAAGAACTTTCAGGTATGAACTAATATTTTGAATTCATTGTCGTTTTTACTATCATCCGAGCGTGATAGAAAAATCAGTTCATAGTCAAGCCAATAGTAAAACGCTTGTATTTTAAAAATTATGTTGAGACGTAATAAATAGTAAAAATATAATAATCCTTAACAATAAAAAGTATCATAGTAATATTCCAAGCGAAACTAAACCGTCTGTTACAAATTCGTATTTACAATTAGATGTTATAAACATCAAATTTTAACAAAAACAAAAATATTCTACTGTATTATGATCGCAAAATTTAATTTCAAATCGAAAAGGTTTTAATGAGCATATAAACAGATATAAAAATGAACCTCAGCAATAACAACAAAGCAAATCAAGCATTCAAACCTGTTCGGAGGAGAGAATGCAATATTCAAAAAGGCAATATCCAAAATAGGAAAACCATTACACCGTAGGGACAGACAAATAATAAAGGTCCGAAACAGCCCGAAGAAAACGCGTTTTCACGCTCTATCGCCTTTATGGTGTTGTTCCATTAAATTTTCATTCATTCACGATGTTGCTGTAAGTTTTTCTACACGCGCGCCTTATGAATTTTAAACGTAGCGGAAGATCTGTTCAAGTGAAATTGTCCGTACAATATATTAAACAAGATTTTACTTTGTACATAAATTTAACTAATGCCAAAAAATATTTTTTGACAAGTTGAAATTTTATTATACGTTGGGCTGGTTCAAAAATGCGACGAAATAAAAAGAATCAATGGGACGGGTCATAGCCTAATTACAACGATGTCGTGCCTTATCATTTAGCAAATATCAATCATGAAGAAGTATACGAGAACATACTCAGTATCTCATATATGGCTGGCTACCACCCTCAAGTTGAAATTCTACCGCCAAATACGTATTGGTGTGTTCCGGCAGTTGCATTTGAGAGCCAGTCCCTCCACTAGGCTTAGCGTGGCTAACATCTAGGGCCACATCATCACTTAACATCAGGAGGTTGTGGCAATAAATTTAAAACCTACAAACTACAAAGTATTTAAAAAATAAACATATTCATTTAAATCACCTAAATATTGACCATCACCGTAATTCTGTATGAAAATAATAAAAAGTAATAGCAATTTCTGTATTTTATTAATGAATAAACAAACAGAATCTTTTAAATGTATGGTTAAATGTAAATACAGTTAAGATAAAGTGATTAACTATTTATTTATTCTGTAAATAATTATGAACTACCAAAAAGGAGATGACTGTTGCAAGCGTTTCCATAAATCTGAAATCATTTAAATCAACAATGCCCGAGCAGAACGCGCAAACGTAACAATGTTTTTTATATGTTCCAAGGAAATGTTGAATAAGCATCAAAGCGGTTTAATTCTGAATTGTTTTCTTGTTTTACATTTTAAAAATAAAATTAGCTTATATCTGTTTAAAGACTAACAATACCGGACAATGACCGGAGCATGGGAATGAAGCAATGCCGCGATGTTTTTTTAAGAACTAAAAATACTGACCTGAAGGTAGTCCTTACTAATAAAACAGATACGAAGTGAGTTTGTTTGTTCGTTAAGCTTTCATGCCGAAATCGCTGAATCGATTGTGATGAATTTTGGTATAGAGATAGATGGAATCTTTGAGGCGGCGATAGGATACTTTTTCTCGCGAAAAACTTTTTGTAATTGGGGTAAAGAGAGGAATAAACTTTTCATAAAACTTTCTATTGTGTCATCCGAATTGAAAAAATCAATATTAACGTCAGCGAAGCAGCGGGTAAAAGCTTGTAAGTATCTATAACAAGTGTGTAAGACTAACTAATATATTATAATTGTTTACAAAATGATTCCTTCCAATTTACTATTATTTTCTTGTTACAACGTTTACTGTTATACTGTTTCGTAGAATTCTAATCTGAATCTGGTACGTGCTATATACAGCAATATAGCAGTTTTTCAACTAGAATTGAAAGTTCTTACCACGAATCTAATTAATATCACTCGAACCTACCTAAATAACCTTTATGACGCAACCTTCAAAGGTGCGGCATGGCGGAGCCCGTCGCGTCGCGGTCCGGCGCGATATGGTGTACTTAGGTAACTAAATCATTCCAATAATATTTTTATGAGTATTGCTTGATATCGAAATAAAGGATTTATAGCAAAATAATTGGTAAATGTACATATTTAAAATAAATACTTCATTAGGTAGTTTATTGAACAGTGAACGAAGTTGAACCGTTATGTTCGGGTCAGTGATGCTGCGTCTTATACACTCGGCTTCAGTTCTCATCAGCCATGTATACTGACTGACAAGAGACTTCCTTTAATTAAGTCTTTGGAACGAAGATCCTTATTGGACGAATAAGCATATTACGAATGGAAGCTAAACTTGAAAAGTAAGATTTTGCCGTCACTACCTTTTCTTTAGTATGTTCTATATTGCACTATATTTCTATAGTGTAGACGGTTATCCATAGCACGTACGATATTGGTTGTATCCAGTCATGGACCCGAGCTTCTTGGTTCAAGACAGCGGGTGCCAGGTGGGCATTAAAAAAGGCCCTATCACCATGCTATGGTTTTTTCACAATCTTTTCCTACACCGTAAGCTCAAGTTCATTGCTGGTGGATTCGAACTCACGTCCCTTGACGCTGAGTCCGTACACACTCTCACTGAGCTATTATAGCACTATATTGGTATGAAGGTACCGGGTGGGTAAAGATAAGATATTAAATTTCTAAAACTTGTCCTTTATTCATTCACTAGCTTCCATATCGTAGTTTGCTCGGGTTACCGACTTTTATAATATGAATATGATATCTCTGTTAGCTATTACCCCTCAGTAAAATATCGTAAGATTACAAAGTAAGTTCAGTAGGCAAATCTATTAGCAATAGTATACTTTATTAGCGAATTACGAAACTAAAAAACTTCACTTCTCATACGAATATTACGTTTATTTTCAAAAATTCGATTCTTATCAATTTTACTACACAATTTCATGAAATACAGGCTATATTACATAAGTCAACGTCAGCTGAATAAATAAAAATTTGGGTTCAAACACTTCATACTTTCGGCTGGGAAGGCTATATGCCGCAGACCCACGTACGGTGCGGTAATAAATGTTGTGTCCAACCTGAAGCTAGCTGTCCAATAAACTATATTACCTAGATAGTAATAATGTAAACAAGTATGCACGTTCTATTGTATATATTTCTAATCCATATTCATATTATACAGCGGACACAAATGTTTATTAGAACGCGCGAATTAAGATTTGCTACCAGACAGATATCGAAAATTCTTTTTAATTCGATAGACCAATATGTAACATAGACTAAGACTGTCACTAAGGAGCGGTTTATTTGAATTTGAACCCCAAAGGGGATAAACGAAGGTATATCTTCACCTATTGACTTGAAATTTAGCATAAACACTCCTTAATAGAAACGAATAAACACGTCGAAATAAAACTAATTTAAACGGATTTTATCGTGGTTATTTATTAATTTTGATCCCGACGTTTTAAAAGCTGAAAAGCCTTCGTAATCACGGGGTGGACTGAGGTGTAGGTTGTCCAGAAAAGTTAATGTAGTGTCGACCTTCTGTTTGTAGTGTAACATTAACTTTTACCGTTAACCGTTTAAATTAGTTTTATTTCGATGAGTAATATTCGCGTAAACATATTGAATAACAAACAATTGTACATAATTTATGTTTTATTGTTGGTATTGTTAACCTAATAGTTTAAAAATGTAAAAGCTTAGCGTGCTACATTATTACTTCATTAGATAACTTTCACTAGCCGTGAACAGTCGACTGCCTATTGATTACACTTTCCATGCAAGTGTTAAGCTACTGAATGCAAAAAATTATGAGAATGCATTGTTGTTGCTTAGAGAATATAATACTGATAGTATTATGTAAGAAAGAAATAACCTTACTGAATACTTCACATATGATAAATGATTATGTTTTTAGTAAACGTAAATTATCATTTTGTTAGCGTAATGGCCACAATCTCACCTAATATCATGTAGGACCTGCTAGACCTACAGGAAAGACTGGCTGTAGAGTGCAGGTGCCGTAAAAGACCTATAAGCATTCGGCGGCTGATTTTCAACTTGAGCTAGCCAGGTGATCATTAGAAGAAGCCCTACTACCATGCTATGGTTTTATCACGATATTTTTCTTCACTGAAAGCTCGGGTTCACTGAAGGGATTTGAACTCATATTCATTGACGCAGAATCCGTACATATTACTAACTGAGCCACCATCGCTTCAATAAAATGAAGCGATGATAGCTCAGTGGTAGTGTGCACGACTTCGCGTCAAGGGACGTGGGTTCGAACGCAAGCACCTACAATGAGCTTGAGCTTTCGGTGAAGGAAAACATCGTGAGGAAATCATAGCATGGTGGTAGGGCTTTTTCTAATGCCCGCCTGGGTAGCTACCACCCTCTAGTTGTGAACCTGCCGCCAAATACCAATAGGTGTGTTCCGGCAGCAGCACTTGAGAGCCAGTTCCTCCACAGGTTTAGCATGTCTACCAACTTGGGCCGTATCGTCACTTAAGATCAGGTGAGATTATGGCCATAACGCTACACCTAAAGTATAAAAAAAAAAAGAATTTCTTACCTCAGAAAGCAATTCTGCTAAATTTCACCGTTTTATTCACCGACATAGGTAGTCTCGACAAATAAAACGTTATCTAAATACAGAGTTTCATTCAAATTGTTTATGTAATTTCCGAGATATCATATACGAATGTGTGACAATTGCTCACATAATAATATTAGATTAGATAAATCAGTTACCTAATGCAATGACTACAAAGCACTGTTTGATATATTTGCTATATATGACTATTTATTTATTAGTTATACTAAACGCGCTAATCTTAGGAATTACCAGGCGGATTTTTACTTCTTCATCTATTTGATACAGCAATAATTGAGGAAGGATTTAGGCCCGGACACAGCAAATTACTAGTAACTTTTAAAAACAAGTCATCTATCTGCACAAACAAACCAAATGTATAATAATGAAACTAAATAAAGTAAATCATACAATAAATTTAAATTATAATAACAATTACGATAGATGGGGTTCGTACCGGAGTGGTATCAACCCTGTTATGAAGACGAGAGATACGGTTTTCATCCCAATCCAGGTCTCACTTATCTATGATGAACAAAGTCTATTTAATTTGTCTAGGTATTCATATTAATATAATATATCAGTTGTTAAGATATCATAATACAAACTTTACGGAGTTTGGAATGAAATGGCTGTATATGCAAATGTGTATTAATATTATTTTATTTAATCAGCAAGTCTAAGTTAAAAATAGAACAATGTAGCGTCTATAAATTAAAAAACTATACAAACGCATATTCATTTTACTTATTACAATGCTTATTCATACCCGTAACAAAGACGCTTTGCAACACTGACTCGGATGAGTTCATTACCCACAATGATAAAGTTCGCTTGCTTACATTACCAGACATCAGTAGATTCGATAAGTTTATTTTACCGAACCGAAAGGCACGCAGATGTCTATCGTCAGCGTTGTTAAAGGTAGAGGAAAAACACACGGAAATAACTTTAGCAAAATTTTCATCTCCGAAATACAACGAGGCCGTCGAGGGCTTGGTTGTTCGGATTTAGTTATGTTTCTTACACGTTACCTTTACTGGATAAGTATTTGATTTTTTATATATAATCATGCTGGACCACGAGAATCAGTCGGTCTGTATTTAATATTATATAACGAAAATGTTTGTTCGATTCAACGCGCTAATCTATGTAACTACCAGTCGGATTTTTAAAACTCTTTATGTATTTAACTGAGCAGTCATTGACAAAGGCTCTCGGCTATTTAACATCACGCTACCATTAATAGGAGCAAAACTGTATGGAGAAAGTTACGAAAACAGGCAAAATGATTTTTAATTTACTTACTATCTCTATCTCCAAAAGTATTTCATTAAATTTTATGTTAAATTATTTACTTATAAACAGTCTAGCTGTACAAAGTATATATTTTCTTACAATTTGCGATTTTTTGCGTGAAAAAGTTTTGTGAAAATAAAATCGGCAAAGGTAAAAAATTTGATACAAGATTTGACTAATACCTACATACTAAGCGTATTAAATGAAAGCGTGTTTTTCTACCTGTCGAATGTAATCTCATCTATCTGTATTTATGTATTAAAACATGAAGTGAAACATTGAAATTCCTTTTTAAAACTACTACGCGCACAGACATGCGTAATATCTGGAAAAGTTAAAATCTATGTTAAAAAAAGTGCAGTAAGCTAAAATTTATATTCAATATATGTTATAGATATATGAAATAATGAAATAAAACGTTCCATGTTTATATTCATAATGCTGAGGACAATCATATTGTACGTTTACAAACAGATTGAAAGAGTAGATATTGTCACCACATGATTTTAAAATGTTGCTATGTCATACCAAAAAATTACATCTATGTTTAAAGATATGGCGGAGATAGAGATCTTTGACAAATAAGTTTAATAATGTTCACTAATAATTATATTTAAATCTTCAATGCGGTAAGTTCGACTGAGCTGTGCATTTATTTTTGCATACTCAATACGATGATTAAACAAAAATCCAATAAGACTGCTTCTTACATAAATCTGTAAGTTAAAGAGATTTACGTAAGATTTATTTAGCAATACAGCAATCAGATGCATAATAACCCCTCGAGTGGACCGACATGCAGGAAGCCGCCGCCCTCGATTCACTTACGTCGTCTACTCCACTGTACAGCGCAGTACACACCGACTGGACGAACCGGTCGCATTTAGGTTAACACTCGCTTTTTAATGCCCCTGCGTTCTTTATGACTTATTATTTTACGAGTTATGCGTCAATCGCCATTGTATTTGTGTAATAATATGTCTACAATGGTCGCTCCCTTTTTCTTGTATTTTTATTTACATGACATAGTAAGACATTAACATAGATACCTGACACCTAGTTATATAGCATGGATTGTCATAAATAGCACTATAATAAGTTAAAGGTTTTAATTAATAATGTATTACATTCCTAAATACATAAATTGTATAGATTAATCACAGATATATAATTACTACGTACGGATGTATTTTGTAATAACGATATCGCACGGTTATTGTAAAGATAAAATCTTTTGTATTGGTTTCTGAACTCACAACTATTGTACCAGAATCGTGTATGATTCGTGTTTCGGGAGTTTTAAACAACAATTTCTGGTATAGAACGAAACAGCAATCGTATTTTTTTTATTGGCATGCAATAGAAGCAACTCTGAGCCCGATGTTACAAGCAACACATTCTAAAATCTACCCCTGGGATGTCAGTAACCACAACCAGTGATACGACAGTCGTCATTTTAATGCCAACTTTCAAACCTCTCAGGAACTTGATATATATTGTACACAATGTTTTATCACCATCTGTAGTAAGATACTCAGGATCCTTTTTTTATTAACGTGACGTTCAAAATCCATTTACGAACTATCTCAACGCATCGCGTTAACCCATACCCAAGGCGAAGGCGATAGGGGCATGTGGTGACTTATTGGGTGCTAATTACCCTAAACTACGCAGTAAAACACACAACGATGACACTTCAAACTTTCGTGTTGCCAGAAACCCGTGACAGTGCACACACTTCTTCTAATGTGATAGTGAGGACCTAATAGGTTAGAAATTTCTACAATTCGCTTAATAACTGGATACACGCCGGTTGATCCTGTAATGTAATACACCTAGACGTGAAAAATCAATAGGTTTTTTATCAAGTGTATAGTGGTCGCGAATCGAGTCTGAGGTTTCGGTTAAGTAAAACATAGTAACAAACCGGAGTATGGTGTTAGAGCATTTTCTAATGACTCACCTAGCTAGTTTTAAAATCAAGTAAAATAGAAATCTGTCGTCAATAACCTTTGAAAGTACTGCGACAGTTGTACCGGAGAAGCCCTGTCCCTGTTAGGATTATTAGGTAAGATTGTATCCATACGCTAATTCTATAAAAATAAATAAATATATATAAGAGTATAGGGGTATTTCAATTAGGTATGTCTTTTCTAGGTTAAAACTATTAACATCTATGTAACATTTAAATATATTTTTCTTTTTTTTTATGGTTAAGGTTTAGCGTTATGGCCACAATCTCACCTAATGTTAAGTGAGCATGTGGTCCAAAACGAAGGACACGCTAAGCCTAGTGGAGCGAATGGCTTTCAAGTGCAACTGCCTGAACACAATTATAGGTATTTGGCGGCAGATTTTCAACTCGAGGGTAGTAGTTAGCCAGGCGGGCATTAGAAAAAGTTCTACCTCCATGCTATGGTTTCATCACGATGTTTTTCTTCATCGAAAGCTCAAGCTCATTATAGGTGGATTCGTACTCACGCCTCTTGATGCGGCGTCCATGCACACTACCAATTATCATCGCTTCAAACTTATTACTTAACATCTGCTAAGATTGTTCTTAAATAGTGTTCTATAAATGTATAAAGAATTCAAATTGTACTGTTCGTTCATTCATTTATTACATTTCTTTTTCTACCTATTGTTAAAACATTTGCACGCGTAGAAAGCGTAGCTAATAAAAGCTCTCACGTAATAGTGATGCAATTTATTAACGATAGTATTCGCAATTATAAAGACGAATAAGGAGCCTCAATACTTGCAACCTATATGTTATTAACTATAATTGCTATTGTACCATATATGTATTTCCGTAGATAATAACAGGATTCATAATTATATTTTTCCGGTATTAACATAAAACCCGTACACTTTATTTAACTTTGTTTATACATGTAACTACATCTATACAGATAATAAGAATGTAAATTTAAGGTGTCTGTACTTTGTAGATTTGTGTGAAAAAAATTATTGCAAGTGACTAAGAATAAGTAGTAAAATTAAATCATTTATATTTACATCATTTTTGTAAATGTCTGACGAATTGTGAAATCATCACTGCTAAAGTACAACGTTTATGATAAAACATCAACCAATGAAATCATAAAGCTTATTATCGAATAATATTTAGTCATTTGTTTCACTAAAATCAGCTAACTCTATTAAAAGTTAATGTAATTTGAATGACGGCGTGAGATTAAATAATTTTAGTATCCCGCGTACGAAGCCCCAGGTACAGCCGTAAGACAAAATGAATCAAATAATACACACTAGTAAACCTAAATCAGGGCAGTTCTTCAATGAAGTAAGTTAGACATATTAATAAAGAATAAAAAAGGAAACATAGTAAAAACAAAGCTTGCTGCCAACAAACTGATAATATGCATGTTGCATTGTATAAGCAGTCTACAATATGTTCGTAGTGAATCATTTCCTGAAATTCGATACATACGAATTATTATTAGAACTTCTTTTCATTTTGTAAACATTTTTCATGCCGAGTCTTCATTAAAATATATTTAAACTCGCACATCAAAACCTTGCATTTTGAAAGCGCTAGTTTTTTAACTTCATTCCGTGTCGGTGGAGCTCTGGCGATTCTGGCACTATGTAAAAAGAAATAGATGAAAAGTATTTCTAGCTAAAACATATGAATGTTTTTCATATCCAATCCAATATTTTTAAAAGGAAACTAGTTAGATTAGTTAGATATATTCGATTGATTAAATATTTATTTCACAAAATACAGATTGGTACTACGACAATCAGAAGCTGAGGAGATATTAAAAATATGAGATCATGTAGAAAAGTATGGGGAGAAGATAGATCAACGACATAATGAAGGTGACAGAAACCCGCTGGATGTATGCAACTCAGAGTCAATCTTTGTGGTAATTTTAGGGTTTTTATTTCATCTGTACGATGGATGGATTATGGCAACAACAAAGTCCAATATCTGATTTAATAATTAAACCTCATGTTAACTCCTTTTCATTTCAGTGAAAGATGGAATTTTTCTTATAAGTTTATTGTTGTGGCTACAAACTCATCTGATGTTTAGTGACGATGTGGGGTAAAATAGTGGACACGCTAAGCCTATTAGAGGGACTGACTCTCTAGAACAACTGCCGAAATACACCTATAGGTATTTAGAGGCAGATTTTCAAGTTGAAGGTGATAGCTAGCCAGGCGAGCATTAGAAAAAACCGTGCCACCATGCTATGGTTTTATCTCCATGTTTTCCTTGATCGAAAGCTCAAACTCATTGTAGGTAGATTCGAACTCACGTCGCTTGATGTAGCGTCCGTACACACCACCAACTGAGCTATCATCGCTTCAATTTTTTTTTCGTATAGTTTTCACAATAAATATATTATTAATACAAATTATTTAAGTTGTCATGCTATGTTTCGAAGGTCACTAAATATTAAACATTTTTTAGAGATATAACACCGTCAGCACACTAAACGACTATGGAAAAACAAATAAATAAGTGAATACATTAAAGTAAATTTAATTTCAAGACAACATAGAACCAAAACAACCTACTTATAGTTTAATTCAGGTATATTAATTTTACTAACACGTTCCATTCTCGAGTCTAGTGTAGAACGAGTCATTGTTTGCTCGTCACCGTGCACCGTGCCGTCCTTATCAGGCAATTTTGTTACCGCTTGCATTGTTCATCGTACGCGGTCCATGCGACAGAAATATGTGCATGCTTATATGTTACTTTTATAATATTGTTTATAAACAACTGCGGTGGTTATTATAACTAAGATAAGTTAATGTACTGCAGTTTTCAATCATATTTATTGGCTTGTACATTATAATAAATGGTTTATGCAGATAGCGTCATAAGATTGTTTGTTCAGGACTGTATGAATTTAACTCGTATACAGGAGCTGCAAATTAACCCTTAATGGTAGATTAGTTATTATATGTTGGGAGAAGCAAAGTTCGTTTTTCTAAAAGTAGACTGGACCATACATTTGAATAATAAACATTATTATTTTCATCTTTGTTATTTTTTTTTATATTACTTCGATTACTATAAAAATATAGTAGTAATATATAAAAAAAAAACTTTTTTTCGCTATGTTGGTATGTATGTCGTAGTGGAGCTCAATATAACTTTGTTTCCTTACAATACTATGATTTCATAATCTGTGTATGTCTTTTATCTTTGTAGTTATTTATTGATTTTCCTAAACTCCGATCTCGGTTGCTCTAAATTTTAGTTTCCTTTTAAAAACTGAATATTTCTATTTTTTTATATACAGAATTATATGAACTAAATGGACTGGAAAACAATTGAGTGACACAATGTCAAACATCACACTTTACCCATGAGACCGTGACATGAAACTGCCTTTCAAGTGTGAAGTGACTTCCGCTTGTTCGTCTTCATTAGAACTAATACATGTAAAATGAAATAAAATTGTTATCTGTTTATTTATTTTTAACTTCACTTTCAATTTCTTAAATGTAATACTGTTTATTAAATTACTTTATAAATTATATTCGATCCAATTCATTCTTTATTGACCTTTTTAAGTATATATATTAAAATTTATACGCTTTATTGAAATTTCTAAAGTATAAGATATCACTATAAATAAATACCCTGAAACAATTTTATGAATACGTTAAAACATAACCTTTTAATTTACTATTCCACTCCACAAATTTATCAATTAATGTGTAATTTAAATATATAAAAGCCTTGAATTATTATAAGAAAGTAAAACGTGGACAACAGTTAATTTTAAAAATTATCACTCCATAATGTTTCATCTAGTTTTTGCTAGTAATAAATTGAGGCCATCAACATTACCAGATAAGCCTTAACTTACTGTATAAATTATAGCTTGACTGGTGACTAAACACTCAACTCCCTTGGAAAATCCGTTTATGTAATGTTCTACAAACTGCATGCTAACGCTATTTATGTACATTATTTCTAGTTTTCAAGCTTATGTTAAAGTCAGGTGGTGTAGTAATACCAGTAAAATATTTGTTGAATTGGTAAGCTCACATTGTATCCGTAATAAAATGTTGTTACTTCGAAGCAGTCAATATTTTATAGTACCTATTATTTCAAAATAAATTGCTATAAAGCACACAATATATACCTAACAAACAGCCTGAATTTTCGATGTAGAAAAACATCATGATGAAACCATGGCACAGTGGTAAAGCTTTTTCTAATGCTCATCTATATGCTACAACCCTCAAGTTGAAAATTTGTCGCTAAACGCTAATAGGTATATTCCAGCTGTTGCATTATAGAGCCATTCCGTACACCAGGCTTAGCATGTCCACCACCGGGTCCCACCAATAGTGAACATCAGATGAGATTGTGACCATAACGCTAAACATATAAAGAATAGAAAAACATGTACCTATAGGATTATTGTGTGTATAATGATTATAATCTGTTTAATCAACGCAATGATTGATTGAATTCCACAAACACGCTAACTATTGAGTCTTATACAATCTCTCATTTCGACACTTTAGGTTAAAATATTCAATTTAATCCAAACGTCTCATACAGCGATATTCAAAGTTTTGTTGTAACTTTGTGTCCGTTAATTGTAGTTCTTAAGTACTTCACTTGACATAGGCAGATGCCATAATAAAAAAGTGATATTGACATTTTTTATTTATTGTCTCAATTATTTCATTTTAATACATTAATACAATTATGCTGTAAATTTTTGACTTTTTATAACAGAAACACATGAACTGAGCTCTGTATTTAAACTTTTACGGTAACTCCCATAAATAAAACGAACAAATCAAAATATTCGCTATGTTAAATCTTTGGAGTAAAATGGAGCTATGGACCAACTTCCGACTTATTCGCCTCCATCCTAAAACTGGCAATGGACTATAAATTTCACTATGACCGCCGTTACTTATAGATTCGACTGTCGTACTACTTTAAAAACAAACAAGTTTTCATAAAGTACAGCGTATTTCATTAGATGAAGTATAATACTAACGGGGCTGAAGTGACGTAAAGTTATGCAACAGGGCACCAGCCTCGCTTCGCTTAATAAGTGCAGAGAGTAATTTACTAAGTTTAATCGTAAGACATGTTTGTCAACCGCATTGACACATATACAGAGAGCCTTTTCTTGGAAAGATTCCACGAGTTTTTATTACAGATTGTATGTGTACTTTTTGTCTTGACGGTGTAGTACGTCGTATAAATATACTTTATCCTTATAAGGACAATACCGTTGTGAAACTGAGTACTCCTTTATATAGACACTCGTAATTTAATTTTACATTAATTAATTTTAAATTTTATTTCACATTCTACTGGAGTAATTAAAATGGAGTAAGTAGTATTGAAATATCTATACCATTACACGTGATAAAAAACAATCAGTAAAGCAAAAAAGAAATATACATATATTCAATAAAACTCTTAGGAATTCTAAACAAGTCACTTTCAAAAACATTTTTTTTAATATTTGTTATCTACTTTTGATAAAGCTTGTACACAAGAAATAAAAATTATTCAATTTTGATAGACAATAAATAATATGAATATTAAAAGTTAAACCTTTAGTAATATATATATATATATATATGTATGTTCGGTATATTTCATAGATTTCACTAAAATATTGGAAATACCATACAGGCAACTCACTATTATATTATGTGTAACATGAACAAAATAAATAGATGGATAAAATAAAAGCTGATGAGTGACTTCAGTAATAATATGGCTAACACGCACTAAATTACTGCAATATGGATTTACCATATGACAAATTCGAATGCTCTATGCATATATGCATACATCTATTTCTTAATCGGAATGTATGCTATAAATGGCAAATTAATAAATTACACTAGGTTATTGCAGAAATCCACACTGACTACATAACACAAAATAGAGATACAATAATAGGAAGACATTTCAATTGATTAATAATAATCTAAAACAAACACAAGTAAATATAAAGCACGGCATATTTGACCCACTGCCAACTAATCAACATAAATAAATTTAGATTAAAGGGTTTATTATTATTTATAAATTATTTGTATGTTAAGGTAAGGTTAAATATTAAGGTGAAAACTTATAAACCAAATAACTGTGTCTACGACTTCGTTCCCATGGAATTAGAAATTATTTAATAGTTTTCGCCTTTCTTTGTAACTTTTTTCAAAACAACATTGCTCTTATTAGTGGTAACGTGATGTTAAATAGCTAAACGCTTTTCTCAATGATTCCTTTATCAAATACAAAAAATAAAATTGAAATCCGACTGGTAATTCTTAAGATTAGCGCATTTAAACAAAGTTCTTCGCTTTATAACATAAATATAGGTAAAGAAGCTGACGATTTCAGAGAATTGTAATGAAATAAAAATTACGCACACTTTTTTGGCAAAAAAATAACACTTTTAGCAAGTAAACATTATTTAACAGCGTTGATTTTTCACCTCTACTACGTCAACGGATACATTTCAATACGTGGTGAATCAGATTATGAGTGTTGCACAAAATTAGTGCAACACTCATAAAGATAATTCCCGGAAAACTGACAATAAAAATCTGTAAATTTACATCGACACAAAAAATTTAAACTTAATTATTGAGTCTTGAAATTCGTGTCTCTTTCGTGAGGCAGACAAAATGATGACCTTCAAGGAGGTTGCACTTCAACAAGTCACGATTTTCCTTTTACGAAACAAACACACCGCCATGTAAACAAGTTACCAAGCGCGAAGACGAACAACGATAATATTATTACAAAAATATGTTGAAATAAATGATTAAACTTCGAAATTCATGGTCAAAATATCTCGGTAATCCTTTTATTCTTGTTTAAGCTTATAAATTATTATCTAGTCTTAGTTTATGTAGGTTTCAATTACTATTGACCAGAAGAAGCGTGAAAGCTGAGGCTATTATCTGGTAATATTTGACGCTGCTTGTCACCTCTCATGAGTCGTGCGATATATCCTCACGTATTTTTTTAACCATAAGACCAAAATAAAGTTTGAATGCTTATTTATACAAATTGAAATATTTGCTTGTAATGTCAAAATAGCAAACTTTTTACTAAATGCATATGAAAGTATATATGGTACGGTATATCATATGAAAACACAATATCATTTTTTTTTGTGTCTAATCTATCTGGCTAATCTTTAAAATGGCTAATCCGATTTTGAAAGTACTTCGACTTGCAGATAGCCAACGTTATGAAAAGTAATTTAGGCTACTTTTATTTTAGAAAACATTAGGATTCGGCGAAATATAAATAATCAATATTTTTTTATTCCACGCGAATGAAGTCGTAGGAACAGGTAGCTATATAAAAAACAATGGATATACATACAACATTCTTTCTATTGTCTAAATTTCTATCCTTGGAAAAGTCAAACGCGTAAAAGTAAAGAAGCAAATATTTACGGTCTTCAAAGACAGCTATAAAACCAAAAATAAAAACAAAATTATAAAAAGCGAGTCCAAATGCAAAAAGACAAAATGTACTCGTTTCCGTTATAGCATATCCACGAAATCAACAATTCGGAAACAAGAATATGTTAGAATGCTAAGTTGCTTGTTTGAATTGCATGCATAACATGTATGCTGGTGTTAACTTCAAAGTTCGAGACGTGGTTTATTAACTCCAGAAATATATGTAGTTAAAGATAAATTTGCATCGACAAGTAGACTTCAGAATACATAAGGAACGTATTGCCATAATGTAGAAACTTTGAAAGCAAAACTACGAGAACAAACCAGAAAACAAGAAACTTGCAGAATTATAATAAAGTCTTTCAAATTTACAAGTAAATGGAACTTTCGTCGTATTTTATGGAAACTGTTGCAAGATTGAATGTAAATAAGCCGCTTAAAATTGGGTTTATTTCATAATATCTATACAATTGTTTTTATGTGTTATCGATGTATAACTACGAATACTAGTATCTACATAGAGATAGAAAAAAACAATGGCCATGTTCTTAGCAATGAAACTAAAAATACTACAATCGATATAAAGGTCATACCTTTCCGAGCATATTAGCATTCCGTCGCGAATAGGTGCATTATTACTAAGGCTTCCTGTTTTTTTAACGTATATATGTATATTAAACAGAATGGCAACATTTTAGGTTCCATAAAAAACGATTGTATTAGAAAAAGAATGATATGGCATGCGTGATAGTAGGCCACTACAATCGTGTCAAAGTTTACAAGGACCACAAGACGCGAGTGTGTCGCATTCAGGAATCAGTCTACGTATATCCGGCATTATTAGTTTGGTACGATTCGGGTTAAGCCCATTTAAATTTGTTGAGAAGCTTATAAACCTGCATGAAAGCTATAACTTTCAACTGAACCACTGATTACTCGGTGATCGTCGCTTTTTTAAATTAATGCATTGCTATTGCTTTGCCTAATACATTTATAACCATAGTGCAATAGTCCCAAATACTTCCTATACGAAAATTATATACAGATACCGAAATTGCAAACAATACAATTTGCATGAAACCTTTAACTTCGGTTGTTAATGTACATTGTGAATAGGTATGTACTTTAGTCCTCACTAGTAAAAACAAATGAAATATGAAATGATGACCATATTAACATTTATATAGCGGAGAACTTAATTCTTTGATTGGATGAAAATAAAATCGTAATTAAATTTTATAAGAAAGGTGTATAACATTTGGATATAAAATCATAATATAGCAAACATCGTTTTCTTAAAAAATAATACCCCTTTATATTCTTAATGTAATCTGTGAGTTAATGTTTGCTCTGAATCAGCTTCGTTTCTAAAACATAACGGCATATTGCTTTTACATTAATGAAGAATTCGATTTTTCCATTTGGCACGCATTAGATAGCGTGTCGCGAATTTCATTGCTATATTTTATTGTACTATTTAATTTGTCTAAAGATGCTTTTCCTTTATTGGTGATATTATGAACAAACAATGCGATTGATAGTGAATTACATGCTTACTATTAAAATTACTTATTATTACATTTTTTGTAGTAATCTTTTGTTATTGTATTTGGACATTTTAATTTTACTTTTGTTAATAAAGTTTTCCATATCTTATTTTATTACACTTTTGTGGTCAATTATACGGTATGCAATGATAGCTTAGATAGATAGAAGGCTTAACTATGAAATAAAAAATACATTTTAATTTTTTTAAGGTAATATAATATCTATTATTTTTGTCAAATTGGATAGAATGCGTGTTTTACAAAATAGAAATAAACCATAGTATTACCTCAGTATATTTATGACTTTAATGTGTACTTATTGATGATCTACATCTTTAGCGACATAGACTTAGTATGTGCTTATTTACATAACCTGTCCAACGCGACCATGAACAAGCAATTAAAAACTGTTCCGTAAAATTTTAATGGAATCGAACGCAAATAGCCTGTCAGATGTTGCATTCCATTGGATTTATTCGAACTTTTTAATATGTTTGATCATAAATATACATTATACTTAAGAAATCATTAATGTCGATGCGTGTTGGCAAAGCGCTTCAGCGCCATACATTTTCAGGGCTTGTATCATTTATTTCTAATTTGTGTAACATGTTGTTCATTCGAATTCAGTAGATTTTCGCAGACAACCATGTTAACGGTTCTGGGCTTTTTCACTAATGAATGTACTGTTGTTTTATTTGGCACATAGTAGACAAGGTCGCGTGTCGAGATGCTATTTTAACCTCCCGTATCTCTCGACGAGTAAAGTAGTTTTAGTACCGGAAGAAGGCCTGGGATTGGTAAATAATTGTTATTATTTGCAAATGATGCCTTTTCTATACTTTAAAAAACTAAAGAACAAAAAAATACTTTTGTGGTAAGAGGTCACAATACGGAATTTGCACCTGTGATAACTATAATATTATCAAGCGAATGTGAAATATTTAATAACATAAAATTAAGATAAAAAGATAAGGAGGAGTTTCTTGAGGAATATTTGAAAATTAAATAAGATATTAGAACATATAATATATAAGTAATAGAAATTTAGTATACATGGTATGTCACTACCGTATTAAATAGGTATTTCAGAAAGACCTAGTATTAAATTAAAGGTCAGACAAAAATAGGTTGCTAGTGCTTTCCTAAATAGTTTGCAATGTCTTTAATTGCAATAAGTATTGGAAGCCACTATCACTGGTTTCAAAATAATACAAAGTGGTCATTACTTTTTTTCTTTAGTACTTCGGGCAGCTAGTGACCAACACAGCAGACATGAATTAATACTATATAAACAAACTGTAGACATATTGCACTTTAAAAGCCGCCACAACCTGCACTATGAGGTAGACAGACAGTTAAAATATTAAAATGTTAAATTAAAAATAAGTTGATAAAATTGTAATTAAAAATTACACAAGGAAATGTAGCACAGTTTAAATACTAATTAATCGCTTATAGATGATAATAAATACATGTAGATTACCACAACACGACATCAAGATACAAACAGGTAAAAGTTATAAATTAATTAATTCTTAGGAACGAAAATTACTTGGTGTTTTATTAGAGGTATTTGTGGCACTGGTACTTCCACAGTCGAATAGAGCATAGCTTGTACAACTTTCTAATGATAGCTAGAAACTAAAGATTTTATTTTCTAGTATTAATTATTACTCTTCCACATTTAAAAGTGAAACAAGATTGTGTAGGAACGCCGCATTATAGACGTGAGTTCAAATACAACCACCTACAATGAGTTTGACCTTCCGGTGAAGGAAAACATCCTGAGGATACATAGCATGGTGGCAGGGCTTTTTCTAATGCGCGCCTGACTAGCTACCACCCTCAAGTTGAAAATCTGCCATTAAATACCATCAGGTGTGATCCGGCAGTAGCTCTTGAGAGCCAGTCCCTCCTATAAAGGCCGTCAGCGTAACTGCGATTCTTGTGGTGTTGTAGATGTCCATGGGCGGAGGTGATTACTTACCATCAGGTGACATGCTTGCTCGTTAGCCCCCTATTTCATAAAAAAAAAATGAAATTTCTCGGTAGATTGGATCCAAATCATTTCACTTTAGTCCGACAACGATTTCACTGCACTCTATGCATGCAACATTTGAATGTAGTTATTAAAGAAATGATAATTACTTTCATCTTTAAATCAATAATAATTGTATCAGTATGTAGTATCGTACATATACATTGCCTAAATTATACTAAAGAAATAAAATTAGATATAATTATAATTAGAAAGTAAGTTCAATTATACACGTTCTATTTAAAATAGCACCGAAACTCGAGACAATTAATCATGTACTTAAACAATAAGCTTAAATGATGGATCAGTGATAGCGTGTACGGACACCTTGTAATGATTGATCTTAATTTGTTTCTATCCAAATAGTTTATTACCTATTTTATTATTATTCATATATTATTGTTTCATTATTATATTTATTTCATAAGGAAACCCCGAAGGTTTTCTATTAACTTATTGTTTATGTCATGTGACAGAGTTTTATAGAATATTTATATTTAAAGCTTGCACTTTGCATATAGACCGTTTAAATTTAATATTTCGAATGAAAGAGACATCGAATCGAATTGAAAACCAAATTTGGCCGTCACTCAAAATCAGGAGTCGGAGATGTACGAACGTGCGGAATAATTCTAGTATCGAGGTTAATAAAAAATGCAGTCCTACGAGACCAATTGGTGTTGGTGAACCAATGGGAAGGGTTCGAACGTAAATAAGAAAACGTCAGTCTGGACTACGCTATCGATCTACAATATTATTTATTACTACTATCTACCTATATATACCCCGGATTTCGAGCACGATAGGAATATGATGTCTCAAAAGTGGGAACTAATTACACGAAGGCTTCTCTGGACAGTATCCGACACCGGACGAGCGCCAGCCAGGAGAGGATCCTACATACATACATTACTTGGATTTAAATAGCAGGTATATATTCGTCATAGTTTTTTATATTCATTATTATAAAGAAACCTTTGGGTAATATATGTAATTTATCTCGTTTTCAAATTTCATTTCGTTCTATTTATTAACACCTTTTATATAAATTAAATTAATTGTCCACGCGACAACCTCGTCGATGAACGTAAGTTCGAATCCCTGAAATAGACCTGAGCTTCCGTGAAAGAGACCGTCGTGATGAAACCATAGCATTACGGTCAGATATTTTCTAATGTCTTGGTTAGCTATCACCCTAAAGTTGAAAATCTGTTGCCAAATACCTATGAATGTGTTACAGCAATAGCTCTTGAGAGCCAGTCCCTCCTCCAATCCCAATAGTCTGGTGAGACTGTTGCCAAAAGTTTAACTTATGAAGCAAAAAAAAGTAAAACTTTTCTTTTCTAAAGTACAATATTTTAAATGCAATGCATAAAAATCGGGTTCACATTTGATATCGTGATCAAGAACCGGTTCATCAATAACTATGTCACGTCCCGGTTGACATTCGTAACGCTATCGACGTTTAAAAAATCCACGTGGTGTTATTTGTTATAATACTAGTAAGCTGATCGCTATCTATCTTACTTATCCAGAATCTATTTTATATAAATTACTACAATAGATCATAAAATTATTCGAATTGTTAAGAATTATACAACATAATAGCTTTAATCTAATTAATGAATTATATAACTTTTACTTTGTCTATCCATTTTATTCTTATTAACCTTTAAGCCTTAGCATAAGACTTTTTTTTGTATGTAGGTGATAGAATAAAAAAATCAACGCAGTTCTATGTTTAAATAACATTCGTTTTTCGTATATCCGTCTCTGTATACTATTAGTAAACATAATTAGATATATGTATATGCAATACTTTATTTTACTAAAGCGTGTTTATTTAATACAAGCTTTTAAAATACTTAATCGATTTGTGATATGCGTTGAAACTGCAATTCTTCTGTTTGTCAAAAAAGTATTTTCCCTTGCTATCTTCCAGTATAATAGTATGATTTAAAAAAAATGGAACCTTCATTTAAAATTTACGAACAGCATCAATCAAATGGCAGCGCGTAAATCTTGATCCGTGAAATTTTTGTTATATACTTGTCATTTTTTAGTATCGACCTCAAAATATAATATTTACAGATGTCACTAACCATAAATTATTCTAAATAAAAGTTTGCTTTTGAAAAGTATGATAGAACTAATTACAATACATTCTTAAAAATTATCCAAACCTACCGACCTATGTTCACTCATTTAGTTAGTCACTCACTGTAGTGTTATATATTACTTCGCCGGTAATACTATCGTACCGTTATAGTAACTATTCGTTCAGCAATTATATTTCACTAGTTCTATCCCCGAACCATATACACCATGAACATTCTATTCCAGATCGTTGTAGTCGATTTTTTAATTTACTGGCAATGAAGGTATAAACTAAATTTCTTCATTGTTACGTTGATGGAATATTTTACATTTTTTTTAAAACATCAAACAACTCTCTAGTATCTTCTTTTTTGTTATTTATTATTATTAGAACGGCTTATAAAAATCTTTTAAATAAAATAATTATAAAAACAATGTTGCTAAGCCTGCACGTATAAATAAATGATGGTTTAATATCTTGTTGAAAGTGACCACAGAGTTTTTACGGAAAATAATATTGCATAATTGCACTTTACTCGAACTACTCCACGTAAAATGCCACCGATATTACAATATATAGGCTTATACATATAAGTTATGAAAATCAATGTGAAACATGTTACAGATCCACACAACTCCAGAAAACTTTGTATTATTAAATTAATTACAATATATATACTATTACTATATTTACTATATAATATTATAAATGCTGAAGTGAGTTTGTTTGTTTGTTACACTTTCACGCCTCAATCGCTAAACCGATTATGATGAATTTTGGTAAAGAGATAGATGGGCACCTGGAGACGGTGATATGCTAATTCTTCTCCCGAAAAACTTATTGGAAGTGGGGTAAAAAAAGGGATAAACTTTGTATGAATTTTTTTCGATGAACGTCATCCGATTTGCTTGACAAAATCAATATTAACGCGGCCGAAGCCGCAAGTAAAAGCTAGTGTAATTTAAAACCGACAGCTATCAAAATGACAAATGAGACTGATACATAATTTATTACTAAAATTGTAAAGTTATAAGACCTCTTGCGTCACAACGTTCACGGCGTGCACATTTATGTACATTGAAGCAGATGATTTCGCCATCCGTACTGATGCGAATGCCAGTATTCTCTAGAGAGCTAAAACCTATTATTGGGGTCAACGAATATTACGTGCAGATAATTAGTGATAATTACAAAGAGCAATATACGTTAAAACACATAAGGCAAGGATTAATTAGGGAAACAGAAAGTTGTAACGCAAGACCACCTTTTCTTTTTGGGTGACCTATGAGCTATATGTATACTGTGTATATATGTACATAGGTATACCTCCGTGCTTTATTAGTATACATTTTATAATATGAATACTCTTTTGTTTATAGTTTTAAGTTGTCATGTCTATCGGCAGTCCTCGTGGCTGCTTTTTTTTCGTTATCGTGGTGAAAAAATATCCTAACGTATTTGAATTGCATAGGACAAGTTCCGACTGGGGTTTCTTAACCTCAACAGATGTGGTGCATTGTCAAATATATACTAAAATACACAAATCTGGATTCCCTACACTGTCAGAGATCAGAAACAGCTTTTACACTTCTTGTCTACGACTAGAATAGCCATCCAGTCCAATTCTTTCAGTATTATCTGCTTAATTGGTTTGATATGGCAGCCCCCATAAAACTACGGATGATACCCTGACGTCCATTAGCTGCAAATGTAATGTAAAAGGGTTCGTTGCAAGCAAAACACTACTCTTTTTTGATAATACAGTATAAAAATATAGTTTTGGAATCTTCTCTTCGCGATGCTTTAACGCAACACTCGGGCTCAAGCTGAGAAGAGAGGGACGTGTGGGAACTCTACAGGTGAGAAGCACCGTCAAACTCCCTACTAAAAAGTAGCACGGCGGCACTTCCATCTCCAATACAGTCATTTCAACCTTCCAGAGACCAGACGCGGCTAGAACACTTCTAATCTAGTCCAACAACATATGCATCTAATACTATCGCTTCTACAAAAATAATTTAAAATTCGAAAAGGAATTTGAAAGTTATTGTGACTGTTAAATAACTATTTTTCATTTAATACAATCGAGTGCAGATTCCTGAAACTCTCCAAACCTTGCCGACAAGCGATAATATTTGTCATCTCATAAAATTGAGAAATAAAAGTTAATAAAACCCATCCGGTAACTGCACCATAGTAACCCGGTTAAGTCTATTTACTTTGCGAACAGACGCGTCCATGAGGATTCATAAAAACAATGGTGTCTGCGCATATGATAAATAAACAATGAGGTCACTAACGTTTACTTGGAACATGTGGCAGTGTGGGCTGTGACCGATAACTATTCTACGAGTACAAAGAATGCGACCAAAGCCGTGGCAGATGTCTCGTGTTTTGTTCTACAGGGACGCTGGTGTTATTAATTGTGGTATTAAATTTCAATACCGAAACTACTTATTAAAAGAAAGTATAGTAGCTGTATAAACATATATAATAAATTAGATGGTGTCCGTTACCACGATCAGGTTTGGTCTGTAAACCTGGCGTGGTTGTGAAATGAGTTCTTAATGTCTACTGTGTGAAAAGAATATTTATGCCAAATTTCCAGTCCATATATAATAAAATTTAATATTATATCAAGATTGACTGGTCTAAAAAACTAATGCGGTACACAAAACTATCCTCGTCAACGTTGTGTACATAGATACGTTTAAGCAATTAAGGTTAAACGTAACATAATTACGAAGACGATTAAGCCCGTCTGAATGCTCGGAAACTCAATATCAATATTTGAGACGAAATTACAAGGGAGTTGGATTACGAGTAGAACAAACACTACTCACTCTTGAAATGGTTTTAATTTATTAGTACTCATAACGATTTCAATGACAATATGGAACAAAATATCTTTGCGAACAAATACATCTTCAATAATTTATAGGTTAAGATTTGATTTCAATCTCAACTGATGAAGAAGTGAAATGGCACGATCTAACTGAACAAAGACGATCAAACTAACCTTAACTAGAAAGAGATATATTAAATGAAGTTGCAAGAGTACTCATAGGCAGTAGCGGATTCCTAAATGCAACAGCTACGTCTAGCAGTGAATTTGTATTAGCCGCGAAACAAGATCGGATTGTTCATACAACAGATTTCATAATATGCTGCAGACTCTGCACCTATCAAGTCTCAAATTCCATTCCATTTAATATATCCTTTCAATTCAATTGTCAATATTTACCTCTTAAATATTACAAAATATAAATGTTTATGATCGTTTTTTTTAATTTTGAATGTCGTATAATATAGATGGCAAATTCATTTTGCTCTAGACAGCGCATTTGTAATTCCACAGTTACAATAGACTCTTGATGACAGATTATTAACTTGAAGCTAGGTTGCTATACGAGCTCTACAAAATATCCAACTAACACACGACAATTTCGTAATAGCATACTTCCTTCAACGATAACTTGAGCTCGTTCCAGGAATAGTTACATCGAATAATGGATTAACCAAACAATTTTCACGCGCCACCATCGTTTAAGTAATTCAGTACTTATAATTTCAACATCAGGATCTTTTAATTATATCTTCACGTGTGTCATCACGTGAAAGTGATTTTTTTTGTGTTACACTTTCACGTGTAAACCGCTAAATCGACGATGAATTTTGGCCTGAGATCCTGGTGTCGGTGACAGACTACTTTTTCGCGTGAAAAACTTATTGGAAGTGAGGTAAAGAGAGGTATAAACATTGTAAGAAACTTCTTATAGCAACTTGGGATTTGTTGACAAAATCAATATTAACAGGAGCGAAGCAGCATGTAAACACTAGTGATTGAATAAATATGATAAATGAATACATGGATGTACTTACTATTTCTTTTAATCATAATTAAAATATCTAGAATTACGTTAAAATACAGTCTTTGGTATGCGCTACAAAAACTATAAACACAAACACTATAATTTAGAAAAAGAAATACCGTGAGTTTATATTTTAAATAGAATAAAATAAAAATCATTTGTTTTTTTTTTCATTTTCGGTAATGTAGGTTAATATACGGCTTGCTATTAATATCATGGAGGCTGCGACAACAACGCAAAAATGGTCGTCTAAATTAAGTAATTACAAGACCCAATTTTCTTAAGGCACCGCCCTTACCCTGGGCAGATGTTCTTAATTCCACTTAACGTTTAGAACATGTAACCGCAACATTTAAAATTACTATGGTTAAAAGAGAAATTTTAGAGCGAGATAAAGTGTAAAAGTACTGTAAATAAATCTGAGCCTTTCATGTTTGTTAAGTCACTGTACTTTCTTAATTTTCTTACTATATAATTTAATAATATTTTAATGAACTATTCACTCTTGGATATATATATTCATACTGATATTATAAATTCGAAAGTGAGTTTGTTTGTCTGTTACGCTTTCACACCTACACCGCTGAATCGATTGTGATGAATTTTGGTAGAGAGATAGCTAGGACCCTGGAGATAGAGATAGGCTATTTTTTCTTGCTATAACTTATAGGACATGGAGTAAAGAGAGGGGCAAAAATTTTCTTGCGTCGTCTAATTTGTTTATCAAAATCAATATTAACGCAGGAGAAGCCGCACGTAAAATTTAGTTAATACTATAAAGCCAATAATATAGTTTGTTAGAATGCGCTAAAATTAGGAACTACCAGTCGCATTTCAAAAATTGTGTTGGTATTTGATAAAGGAATCATTAAGGAATGCTAATTAACATGCCGCTACCACCAATAGGAGCAAAGCTGTATTAAAAAAAGTTACAAAAACGGGCAAAATAGTTGAAATAAATTTTAGTTCCACGCGGACGAAGCCGCGGACAAAGCTATTAAATATAATTTGAATAACGTGAAAATGATATAACAATAACGGATGCGTTCTATTCTCTAGAATTACTTATCTTTTTTACTTTATTCTGCATAAAACACAAAGGAATTCAGAAATAAGGGTATATATAGATTTGTATGAAATAGGTGGAAAACGAGCTAGCGGGTCATCTGATGGTACGTGACCACCGCCGCCAATGGACCCACAACACCAGAGGAGTCGCAGGTGCGTTGCCGGCTTTTAAGAATATGGTATTTTAGCATAATTAATATATAAGAACTCACTTTCTATGCTGCATTAGCGTTATGACTTTTGTTTATAATGTGTTCTAGAGTCATAGTTTAATGCACTTCAGTGACACACTTAAAGTTTTTTATATAGCTCTTGTTCATTACCTCTTTAATATATTTTTTAAATGAAACAATGCATGCACCATGTATAGTAAAATTGTTGTACTAATTCCGTAGTCTTTGCGATTCTGTGTACTAAATTAGTCTTGTCTATTTATACTCTTCGACTTTTACGATATTTTTCAAAACGTTACCGTATAAGTAAAAGATATATTTCATCCGGTTTTAATGTTAACGACAATCTATAATTTCGTAAAGAAATACAATCATAACTAAGATCTATCTATTACTATATTTGGGGACGAAATTGGAACACTATTGTTGTTGCCAAATCTGTTCCCCAGATAAAAACAATACCAAGATCTTTTTGCTAACCAGCTTCCCAAATTGAGCGAGGAGATCTCTGTTATTTCAGAAAGTTACTCATCATTTGACAAAAACTCAAAATAAAAGCACATATCAACATAAGATTTCACAAACATATAATATCTTTTTATTACTTTATTATACTATTTCCTATATAGTAAGACTTCAGTTACTCATTAGTTTACTTAAATCAGGAATTTCTAATATTTACACATAAACTGAAGTGAAACAAATGATGTAATAAAAACAAATTCAAAAATATATTATGACATTTTTCAAATGGCGAACATTTTACGTCCTAATCCGGCAAACTTAAGAAGTTTCAATTCATTTCCTGTCACTAAGTAGCGTGGCTAAATATGTAAATTGTTTACGTTACCCGTTAGTTCGGTTTTTACACGCGACGTGTTAATTTTAGCCGCACACGTCGGATCGCATCCGCCCGGGGCCTGTCCTGCCTCGGAGCCGTGCGGGCGTGCCCTGCCGATTTACGCCTCTCCTAATCAACTTACTTAACTTTTATATATAAAACTAGCTGACCTGGCAAACCTTGTTCTGCCTTTTCGAGTAGGCAATCACATCGACTATAGCGACATCTATCGTGTTATGACCACTTATCGAGATAAAAAGTATCCTATCTCTCAAGCTGGATCAAACTGCACACAGTGTGCATAATTTAATTAGAATCGGGTCAGTAGTTTAAGATTTCGTCGCGGACAGACAACAACGAAATTTTTATATATAAACATTACCCGTAACAGTATGTAGAGCTATACAAAAGATATAAGCACGAATCTACAACGCACTCAATCCTACACCAAAATCCATATTGTTATACAATATCAAAAAAAATAATACCAGCAACGAATCTTCTATGCTTTATACTAATCCTTCGTCGAGAACGTATCGGTATAGGCAGTTAAAACTTTTTATCAAGATAGTATAATCACGTTGAACACACTTCATCGACATCGTCACTAAAGTTCAGGTGTAATAATTTAATATAACTTTATTAAGACAACAAATAAGTTAATGACCATGTATGCTATTGTTTTTTTAATACTTTACAAGTTTAGCGTTATAGTCACAATCTCATCTGATGTTAAGTGCCATGTGGCCGAAAATATTGGAAACATGAGTCTAGTGGAGGGACTGGCTTCAAGGTGCAGCTGTCGGAATATACCTTCAGTTATTTGACTACAGATTTTCAACTTGTAGGCCAGTTTTATTTACTATAAAAATATAAAATATTGTGAACTGTAAAAGTTACGAAGTAAACGTAATATAAATAATTTTCTGTACCTTATTTTTATTTTTCAGTTTCCCTTTCTTACTAAAAACACTAGGCATTGTAACTTCACAATATTCACTTAAGTAAATATTTTGTTTCTAATAATAATTATTATTTATTACATTAGTCATTCACAAGTGACCAAACAAATCAAACTGGTATTATCGGAAATGAACTAAATAATACTATCTTGAAATGTCCTTGTAGACTCGAGTTTATCGCACTCGACTGTGTATGCAATAGATATGTATAAACACGATAAATGTGACTACAGGTAAAACTGTTTTTACTTAGAAATGCGTTATCGCCACTCGACAGAGGTAAGTTTTTTCTATACTCCCACCAGTCGTAAACAGCGATCTAGTTGATGTACCATAGGCTCGACGTTGTTTTTTTTTTATAGTTGAGGTTTAACTTTATGGCCACAATCTTTCCTGATGTTAAGTGACAATGTGGCCCAAGATGGTGGACACGCTAATACTAGTGGAGGAACTGGCTCTCAAGTACAACTGCTGGAACACATTTATAGGTATTTGGCGGCAGATTTTCATCTTCTGGGTGGTAGCTAGCTAGGTACAATTTATTTCTCAAAATAACATTATACATTTAATGGTAACAACGTTCTTTGTAGAAATGTAAATTTACTAATACTTGAAGCACTAAACATATTAAATATCTATATTAATATTATAAAGCGGAAAAGTTTGGTTCTTTCTATGTTCAAACGCATTAATCTTAGGAATTACCTGCCGGATTTCAAAAATTGTTTCTGCTATTTGACAGATAAATAATTAAGGAAGGCTTTAAGCTATTTAACATCACGATACCACCAAAAGAAGTGAAGAAGTATTGAAGAAAAAGACAAAAACGTGCAAATTATATATATATATATATATATGTGTGTGTGTGATTATATTTATTTTATACTTTACTCACTATCTTATGAGAGATTTTATGATGACCGTTTGAGTAGGTAAGGCATGTATGTGTAACAAACAACACACACATTTACAATACTAACAACGAAAAATATAGTAATAGGTATGGGCGCTGTCCCTGGTCTCTGGCAACACGGAAGTTTGAGGTGTCGCCGTGGTGCATTTTAGTGGTTAGTGTCCGGTGCTTATTATCCGATGAGTCTTGCCACACGCACTTCTTGCCTTGGCCTGAGCCCGGGTGATCCGTTTACTCGCAAGTCCGTAAAGAATAAGATTTTGTAGACCACCTACATAAAAAAAGGGACCTCTATTATAATTTGGTTTTGAATATCTAGCTATGAAAAACCCTATATAAAATAAAGCTATGTAAAAATCCTATATATAATAAATAAATTATATTAGTTTTCTCTACATTTTAAATACATAATTGAGTATTTTTATGGTTCAATGCAATCAGTTACGAAAACTGTTTGTTCATCTATGTTCAGATATGAAACCAATACGTGTTTTATCGTTTGAGAAGTCTAGGTTTTTATTTCTTTATAACCTAGAAACACGTATTCTAAAATTTCGCTAAACTTAGTAGATACAGTTCTATTATTTTATAGCTGGTTCAAACTGATAAAAACTAAACAACCTATTTTTTATTTGATTATGGCAGTGTGTCAAGCGGGAATTAAAAAATGCTTTACCATGACTGCCATAGCTTCATCAGAGACTATAAAAATGTTGGAAGACTTTAACCCATACAATTGACTTTAGCCTTTAATATTAACGGAAATTTGTTTTCTTGTCCTATTAATATTTTAACTCAACAAATCATGTATAGCTGTGCTCGCGACTTCGTTTGCGTGAAACTAAAAATTATCTGATAATTTTAGTTTTGATACTATTAGTGGTAGCGTGATGTTAAACAGCCTGATTCCGTTCTCAATGATTGCTATAACAAACACTTCAATATTTTTTAATATCCGACTGACCACTCCTAAGATTAGCACGTTCGAACAAACTTTACCACGTTATAATATTAATATTAGAATAAGTATGTAATCTATTTTCATTTTTTATCAGCGCATAACAGTATATAGCAAACTAGCTAAATCATACCGTGTCCTTGGTCATACATTTTTCACGATTGTACAAGAAAAATGTTTATGTTAAACTGTTATCTTTTGCAACCAGACTTCTCGATTTCAGATTATCTAACCTCTAAACAAATTGTATCGTTTTATTTTATTTATCTTATCTCAATAAAATCTATATTTATAATGTTTAAACAGTTCATTTTACGATACATATAACGTCAGTCTTTTAGGTGATATTTTGCTTTACCATGAAATAAAATGAAGGACCCTTTTGTGATATTACTATTGTTTTATTTTGTGTTTGTAATTAAATAAAATATCGAAGGTCAAATGTTTTATGTTATAACAGTCTTATAATGTCATTTCAATATATAAAACATCGATGTGGAAATTAAAAACATAAATAAATGATATATTACTATTAAGGATTAAATAAATGATATGAGGGATATCTTCTCTTCATTTCATCAACAAAAAAGAACACGCAGTTAATATTCTGAAAATACATCCTTTAGTAACAGTTTTATTAAATGTTATTTATTAAGTGTAGTATTTATTAAATTTATTAAGTGTTAATGCATTATTGAAAGTTATCAATAAATTTAGTCAAGGTTTGACATAAGTAATTTGCACTGAAACTTTATATTTTATGTTTTGGCACCGCAGAAGCATTTGCTATTGTCAGTGTTTCGTTTTCATAAAAATTATAATGTAATATAGACTCTGTTTTTTGATTAACTAGCTGACAAAATAATCATTTCCGTGAAAGTACTGTTTTAACGTTACAGAGCATGCAGTCAAGTCTGATAACATTTCTTAATGAAGAGATTAGTGATTAAAAACGATGGTAACTCTCTTGTTGAAATATTATACAACACAGGGCCAAATAGTTAAGTATATGAATGAAAAAAATCACAACATGACTGATCAAGAAGCTGTCCATACAAACTTTATAGCATTAAGTAAAGTTAAAATTAGGTATAGCCCCAAAGTAAATACTCACAAATTTATATGCAATAGGCAGAATCTGAAAATGTGTGTGTTTGTCTGAGTTTCGAAGTGTAAATATCCAGATGACAGAGACAGAGAGTGTTTTAACATGTTGTCACGATAACGGTTTATCTATTATTACACAATGACAGGAGTTTAATGCGAACAGTATTAGGACTCTTAATTAGGGCTGGCGGAACTGTCTGAAAAAGATCGATTTGAATCGTAATCAAATGAAACAATTCATCAAAAATCTTTTTTTTCCATTCTCTTTTCAATATACAATATGTACTTTTTCAATATAAAACCAATCATAGAAAACAAAAAAACAACACTACAGTAGTCAATATTTTATCATTCGTATATTAATTAAAGTTTTGTTTACATGTACAGCAAAGTATCAGGGATACAAGAAGACATTAATTCTACAAATTTATTAGTAACATAAGACCGTTTTATAATTGGAAAACATTGAAATTACTCTAAATAATGTAATATGAAAATATATATGAATAGAACTTCGATTTACTAGGGAGAAATATCGATAAACTAAATCGATTCAGAGTTGTGAATTGATTTAAAAATTAATTGAGCCTCGTCATTTCAAAGGAGAAATATTGATAAACTGGATGGATTTAGAGTTGTGAATAGATTTGAAAAATCCCATCAATCCCTGCTTTTGACGCCGTGTTCACATACATGGTTACGCGTCACGTCGCGACGCGGCCCGGTGCGGCAGTCGGCGGCGGCGCCATGCGCTTGAATTATAAATGCATTTTCATATTTCATGGATTCAGTATACACTGTACGATTTAAGTATCTTCCAAGTGTAATATAAATATACATTGAAGTGCATACTAAATACAAAAGTTGGAATTAGAAACGGCCAGCATATTATTATAAAGTTAAAGAAAAATATTCTTATTCTTCTTATTTTTGCGTGACAGAAGTATTTGCCAGTATCAATGTTTTCTTCAAACTTTATTAATTCGCTTTACTTTTGCGCATTGGCCAATCAGTGTCACGAAAAACGTCAATAACTTTCCACAAAATAGGGCTAAATAGCTAAGTATATGAATAAAAATGTATATCACAACATAACAGATCCACATCCCGGCAAAAGCTGCACAAAAAATCGTTTCTATCCTTAAATCGATAAATCTTAAAATGTTTCTTAATTTCTTAAATAATGACTAACGTTCTTAACGTAAGTAATTTTTTTACTTCATTTAGTATCGTGTTAAATCATCTTATTGTTAAAAATAATTGATAATGTTTAAAAAACTATTCTAAATATAACTGTACATACTGATAAGACATGCACGCAACTAGACATACAAGTAATGTGGAAACCGAACGCAGTATCTATCAAGACGTAGACCAAAGAGATACGAAATATTTTTTCTATTGTTTAAATTTTTTTTCCACATATCTGGTGCAACAAGGATATACTGTAATCTATGGTATATTAACTACATAAAATCACCAAATCGTATACTAAATTGTAGGAAAATTGCCTTATAATATTTTCAGATATTTTTTATTTCAATTCATTTCATTAATGTTATTTACTTTTCTTTGACACTCCCTCGTGAACATTTTGAAACACTTTTCAACACAAAAAGGTATTACCTAGTGACTTTAAAAACTGGTAAATATTACGTACAGTTTTAGGAAGGTACACTAAAAAAAATTAACGATAAATCTGACAATACCATAAGATGCTACGCAAATCGATATAAGCTCTCACAGCAAAAACACACCGGATGGTGTGTGTCAGGCAGACGTTTAATAAAAACATCTGCGTAGGAAAATGTACACTTTGCCATTGGCATATGGCGAACCCCAGGGTATTTGCTGCGCATTGTATGGTGTGGAATACATAATCACGTATTGATCGATCTCGGTTCTTTTAATTTAGCACTTGACCCTGACTCTCTTACGTTATGTATGCATTCTAATAACATTCGCAAACCATATCTATACTTATAATATAAATAAGATAGAGTTGTATTTTCGTATAAGCTCAAGAACTACTAGACCGATTTCAAAAATTCATTCACTATTAAAATGCTATATTAACCCTGATTTACATAGGCTATATATTATTTTTTAATTAAAATAATTAAATTAAATTTCAGTTCCACGCGAACGAAGTCACGGACACAGCTAGTATTTCATAAAACTAGATGATTGTCTGCACACAAGGAACACCCACAACATTCTAATGATTTCTAATGCTAAGAATTGTATTCTTTTATTTTTACATTACTAAAAGAAGCCTTTTAGCTTTCTGTGTAGTATTTCCCTGCACTTTCAGCAAACATTTTTTATCCTTCCCGGTTTCTTTATGAACGTTTTCTTTACCTACCTCTACTTTCACTCCTCTCCCTTTCTCTACCTTTATCTCCGACAAAAGATTGAATAAAGTTACTGAATAAATTCATATTTGATAAGCATACTTATAAAAGGCTTAATATTTTTCTATAGTTTTATGGTCGTGCTATACTCTGATATGTCTGCCTGTATTTATTCCGCATCGAAGATCTTGGCACAGTGCACCTGTAACAGTGTCTCACTTTAAATAGTCATTGTGACTTTAAAATCGTTTTAAATCGTTCTAATTCGCAAGAAAGAAGCTAACGATGCATAAAGAAATGAATTTTTAAAACATGGTACAAAATAGTTCGTTCCTCATAATATTATAATCTCATTAAGAAACAAGAGACACATGGAATACATATGCGCTGAAATCGATCCAGTGTGGTTATACAAGTTATTGCCTTTCCCAGAGCGTTTACGTCAATACGTTACAAATAAACAAAAATATATCTATGCTCTAGTAGAAGAAGAAGGAAGTATTATGTGGTTAAGAAATATTGATAGTTTATTTCCTTTTTTTAATACTAACGGTATAGCGTTATGGCCATAATCTCACCTGCTCTTAAGTGACGATACAGCCTAAATTGGTAGACACGCTAAACCTGTGGAGAGACTGACTCTCAAGTGCAACTGCTGGAACACACCTCCGGGCACTATTTAACAGAACTAACAGCGTTTAGTGAACTGTCATGGCGTATTATTTTAACAATTCTTGCTATCTTTCTTCCAAATAAAGATAAGTTTTTTGGATTGTTCTGTCATAAAATAGAATTCCGTACACGAACCTAATATTCAGAAGTTATGTTGCCTTACGAGCTAATTTTAAATTATATAGATAATATATTACGAAATGATTTTGATTTTACAAACAAAATTACACAACACAACATAATAGTCCAATTTCCTCAGAATTTTTATATTTATTATAGAAGAGTACTAAAACTATAAAATGTATCGTGGTTGTAATAAACACTGACATACATTTCCTTAACGCATACTGTTTAACTTTTATTATAAAGTTTAATTCAATTTATAGTCAAATTACAACTACAGAACGAAACAAAACGTCGATGACAAACTTGCTGATACGATAAAAACATTTAGCTAAACTAAACGTGGAAACGGTCGGTACAAGACTCTGCTCAATCTATTGAACTTAAAAAAAAATAGAGCGTAAAAATCTTTTAGTTATATACATTTAAAATATGTTTAAATAAAATTTGGTAAAAGCCTGCCTTAAAGTATAAATTCTGGTGGGTGCTTAATACGTTAGTTTTTGCCGGCGTTCTTTTTTTTTATATAGAAATTGTCGACAACTTTTTGCTCGGCAAATTTTTGAAACCGCTTTACTTCATGAGAATATTCACGTCATCATTTTAACAATACAATTAAAGTCGCAGTTATAAAACTACTCGTACGAGTCGAGATGGCATTTGATAAAAAAAATACATTATATTAATGTTACATATTCTGTTTAATCATACTGTATAAGACACGACTGTGAATAAGAAAGGTTCTGTTTAACTGTTCAAACTATATAGTTGCTAAATTTTGTTTTATAATCCCACGGAAAAAAAAATCATGTCTTGTAAATTCATTGAATTTCAAAGGTCGTTATATAGACCAATAAAGCGATTCAAGCGATGAATGCTCACTGGTAGCATGTACCTACACCGCGTCAAAGAACGTGAGTTCGTATCCCTGCCATAAGCTTAAGCTTTCGGTGAAGGATAACATCGTGACAAAATCATATCATGGTGGTAGGGTTTTTAATGCCCGCCTGGCCAGCTACCACAATAAAGTTGAATATCTGCCACCATACCAATGGGTGTATTCCGGCAGATGCACTTGAGAACCAGTCCCTCCAGTACGCTTATCGTATCCACCATCTTGGCACGTATTGTCACTCAAGTCATTTATATTATTTAACAGTTTTCGCTCACTTTTTTAACTTTTTTATTACTGTTTTACTCCTGTTGGTAATAGCGCAATGTTAAATAGCCTTAAGACTTCCTCAAAGATTGTTCTATCAATTTTTTTTTATCCGACTGGTAGATCCTAAGAATAGCGCGAATAAACAAAACAAAGAGACAAAGAAAATTTCTGCTCAATAATATTAATATAAATAAAGAATACAAGTCAAAGATTGTATTATTATAATAGCAAACTTAGCCAATAGTTAGTAAATGACCTATTGTACTAAAGTAATACAAAGTTTGTATAACCGAATCGTAATGAACAAAGCAGATTCATCCATGCATTATAAGACGATGTTGATCCACTTTATTGAGCAATGAACGCAAGTTTATTCAGTCCAATCTAACAAAGCTTGGGTCAAATTTAATTGCAATTTGACGAATTACTACTTAAGAACAAAGAACAAACTAATACATGAGTTAAAAAACCATAGTTATATAAGTGATACACTTACTTATAGCAGTAACACCACACTCATCATCCACCAAGGATAAATGCTTAGGTGCGTTAGTTTCCTGCATTCTTCGATGTGCATATCAATAATCATACGCGGTAACAGGAATCTGCATATATATATCTGTATCCTAATCACCTTCTCGCCATGATGATAAGTCCTGTATGAATGCTGTGTCTCAAAATCATCTGTGTATACCCAACTGCCGAGTAGATAACAGGACAGTCCGACGGCGAAAAAAGGAGTGGGATTAGCGATCTCATGGTGGCCGTCACGTGTGTTACAGTGCCGCCACTTAGCCTTACTATTATAAAATCTCCATGTTCACATTTAATAAACACGCCATTGTTATATAACACTGGATTCTTTCCCATAAAAACGTAACACAATGGTTTCTAATTTAGATACAGCCTTGCGCTTCAGTTGAGTGCTAATCACTAATTATTAGAACTGACATGCTACTTACTATTGTTTCGTAGTACACATACACAGCTTAGCATATTACCTTCTTGTAATTTACTGTTATGACGTAGTATTGCTGAAACAAATATGTACACGGGGAAACTTTTAAATAGTTAACCTCAATAGTACTTGATGTTTAGTTATTATTCTTCACAACCTTTTATGGTATTAATCTTGGCAATGGATTTATGAAAATAGTTATAAAAATAATTATTTTATGGCATTTTTAGTACTATATTAAAATTGTAAATTTATACCAAACTTTGAATGGAATTTCATAAAAACCTCTTACATATTCATTGTACTTGGGTTCAAAAAGGAAAAAGTCAGTTCCATCATAACATAAAGTTAGTATTTACAAAGCCAAATTACAGTACTAAAAACAAACTTAAATAAAATCTTCTTTTCCTCTCTTGAAGGAGCAACTTTGAATACCTTACTTAAGCAGCAACATTGGAAAATCAGTGTTGCTTTTGGATATGCTACGTTAATATTTTGTTACCTTCATCAGTAGGCTGGAGCCTAGGGCGGCAAATTTGGGGTATTTTTGGTTTGTTATTTAGAAATTAAAATACACCTAAATATATACCTGAATGCTGCCAAATAATATGATTTACCACTTCGATCTAAGTAACATCTAAATCTTAAATCGATGTTTTTTCCTACAATTTACGTAGTCCTATGTGGAATCTAATTGTAGAGGTAGGTAGGGACAGTAAAATTTGAATAGCCTACGGGCGGGAAAAGTGTAAGTCCTCCACAGACCTTCATTACTTAAATGCTTGCTAGCATTTTCATTTAAACGAAACTAAAATGACGTGGTTTAAGTATATGCTAATTGTGTAAAAACATAATGAAATATTATCTACCGAAACATATACGAGTATGCTAATTACAGCAAAATGTCACGGTGCGATGCGACGCCTTGTGACGATTTAATTTGTCCATTATCATGCAAATACGATAACCTACATTACAGAGTCTCCTGGCCTGCAGGTGTCTAGGGCTGACAAGTAAATTACAAACCATAATAATATATCCTAACGTTCATATTATTTTGAAGCGATGATAGCTCAGTTGGTAGTATACTGACGCCACCTCAAAGGTTGTGAGTTCGAATCCACTTATAATGAGTTTGAGCTTTCGGTGAAGGAAAACATCGTGATAAAACCTTGGCATGGTGGTAGCGATTTTTATCACCCTCAAGTTGACAATCTACCACCAAATACTTACAGGAGTGTACCGGAAGTTGTACTTCCGAGTCAGTTCCTCTACTGGGTTTAGCGTGTCCACCATCTTGGGCCACGTCGTCGCTTAATATCATGTGCGAATGTGGCCATAACGCTTAAATCCTAACTATACAAAATAAAAAATACTTATAGTCCTATTACTTATTAGCAGTTTAGATGATATATATTTTTAAACAACACTTAATTTCTGGTCAGTGATCACCGCCGCCCATTGACACCCACAACCCCAGGGAATCATAATTGCATTGCCGGCTTTTATTGGAGTATATATACTTCTTTCTTATATATTTTTTTTTATTCAAAGCACATTTTATTGTTTATTATATTAAATTATAGATCACAGCAGGGAAATTTTATTAAAAAAAGTAATCCTTCGTTCGATCTATGGTTTTCCAAAACAATACGCAAAAATTAAAATTTGATGTGATACAAAACATCACAAAAATATTCCTTTCATATCTTACTTATGTCAAATATGTATTGTAATTATAATATTGTGTAAAAGATTATTCGAAGATATAAATTATTTAAAAGTCAAAAATGGATTCCATTTTCATACTAAACAAATGTAAGTTTATTAGCACTTTATAAAGCAGAAGTCAAAGTTGAAGGAAAATAATAAACAAAAACCCGACCGTGTACAAACATTTGAATATACTTTTAAAGCAAAACGTATAAGTTGAGGTATAAAGGTCACCGGCACAGCTATTAATAATGAAAGCCGTTGAACTTGAAAAACGATATTCAATACACTGTTCTGTAAAAAACCTTGGCATCTTAATCATTAATAAGTTAACCCAGATAAAATATTTATATCTGAAATTATCTTACCATTATCATAGAGGTGTGCATCTCGTTCATCGCCTGTCGTGATCTGTATCACGGGAATCAAACCCGGGACCTCCGCACCGTTACATCATACGCGCCAAAATAAACTCCCGCCGAAAAAAAACACGTCAATCAACAAACACAAGGTTAAACACTAACAAGCACTATTGGAACAATTATTTAAATGGGAAATTTTTCATACATTCGTAATAAGTTACAAATAATTTATGTAAGTCACAATACACAGTCAATAGCGAAAGGTGCAAAAACACAACACGACAAAGTTTGTAAATACGTAAACCGAAAAGAATATTGTTACGACACGTACATTCCCTCCGCTGTTTATAACGACACTGCACAAATAACGCCCGGCCGAACTCTCAATGTAGCGTATTATACACCTGATATATCTCTCTCGCTTCCGCTTACGCAAACACGTATGCTAGACAAGGGTGGGTATAAAACATTAGTTCGCTCTTATCGTTGCATTTCGCTGCACTTTTTTTAATTTAAAATATTTGACGTAGTTCCAAAAGTTAACGTTCTCCTTACTATGTGCCGAAATGGTTTGGTTGCTATAGTGATAGTTATGCTATAATTATACAAGCTGTTATCAAATTTAATTACTTTATTAAAATTATATGTGCTCAAATGCATGATTTTAAATATCGATACATTCTGTACAGACGAATATTGAACAGTAAATTTATGAATATCTCAATTCTAATATACTTAGTCGTATACATAAAATATCGTACCCGAAATAAATCAAACCTAGAACTTTCGGAGTCTGTATCATAAGTATTTTTATAAGAAAACCACAAAACACAGATTATAATTTAGAGAGACTAAATGTTAAGTATATAAAATGCAGTTATGTCTTGAATATTATAGTATTGAATATGCAGTACTAAGAATATACAATAAAAACTGCCGTCATTATATGACGTTTTTATATGTCATATTCATTTTTATATTTTCAACAAAATATAGTGTACTCATTCTTTTTTTTTCAAAAAGGTTTTAGAATACGACGTACAATAAATACTACGACTACTACTACTACTAAGACGTATAATAAATAAAGAATAGGACGTAAATACTTAAGCCATATAAATAGTCCATTAAAAAATACGAATATAGATAATTTAAAATTACTTTCATAGAGAGGATAATCGATGTTGTCAAACACTTGGTAATGAAGAAGTCTATAGATCCAAGTATTATGATATAAATACAAAATTATTAAATTAATATTTTATGTCCGTGCATTAGAAAATGTTAATGAGTGCGTGTTCTCTATGATATTGGGTCCTGCAGTAATTGACAGTGAATTTTGGATTACTATCAGTCGCCGCTGATTTGGATTGTACTGTACTTAACATCAGATGCAGAATGCAGTCACTTCGCTGACCGACATAAAAATAAAATAATATGTTCACTATTCACATACATTTTTCTGCTAACGATAACAAATATTTACGAATCCTGAACGTTGTGAAATTGTATCGTAACATTATCAATGGCATTAGATTTTTTTTTTATCGTGGGGAAATG
Organism: Actias luna; assembly: GCA_039707435.1. Taxonomy (NCBI): domain Eukaryota; kingdom Metazoa; phylum Arthropoda; class Insecta; order Lepidoptera; family Saturniidae; genus Actias; species Actias luna. The sequence goes on along the minus strand of JAZHAC010000008.1, from coordinate 4,936,557 downwards.
CTTTTAGGCATTCCCACCCTGGTGGGCTGTGAGGGGTATGTGGGACTCAACCGGCGAAAGGCTGGCCAGAAATACCCGATGTTCTTCTATCGTCTATTCGGTTGGGGAGCAGGATCCTTCTTCACATTGCATCTGCTCCCCGATAGGTAAGGCCCCTCAACAGGGGCCACCTTCTATTAGGTCGGGGGGTCAATGATGGTAGAGACTCCCCTGAAGAGTCTTCGAGGGGCGCAGCGAACACAGGATGCGCCTCGCATCGGGTCTGTGTGTGCGACGGCGGAGGGACGTGCCTGCGGCTTCCGCCCGCAGGCCATGCTTACGGCGGCTGGAGGAAGTCCAGCACTCTCTGTCTTATATTTTGCCTTATAATATAATTGCAAAATATAGTGTTTGTAGTCAACCCATCACTGTCACTTTATTGGTATGTCGCGTATGTCGCCAGTGCATATTCAGTTGCAGAGAAACAAAAACGTGAATGGGCTATTGATCTCTCGACGGTCGTACCATCACTTTTCCGTTTATAGGTTTATCGTTATGGTCATCTGATGTAAAGTAACGATGTGGCACAAGATGGTGGACACGCTAACCATAGTAGAGGGACTGGCTCTCAAGTGCAACTGCCGAAACACATCTATAGGCATATGGCGGCAGATTTACAACTTGAGGATGGTACCTAGCCTGGCGGGCATTAGAAAATGACTACCACCATGCCAAATATGACTAAAAGAGACGTCGTTTGATTTTTATGGGGAACAGATATTTACACACTTATCGTATTCTTGTATTATTTGCTAAGTCTTAATGTAACCTGGAATTATACATTTTATGCAGAAACAGAATTTCATTCATCCACAGATATATCAATACGTAATCAGCGAATGTGATACATTATTGCGCCTCAAACAAGAATCCTTCAAGAATAGAACCCTACCCCTTAATAGGGCGTTTACTAGCTGTAATTAATATTCTTTAGCTTCTTTATTCAACCGTAGAACAAGACATAAGAATGACCGGAGTATTTCAAGGAACATACCCATACAACGTAAGGTCGCTCGTACGTAAATAATTTATGTTTTTCACGGCCGACCGGCGCCTTCCCGTGTAGGTTAACAAGGGACTAAAATACATTGTATATGTTTAAACAAACACCTGAAAAGAACGCTAACACTGTATTTATACACTGCGTGATATGGACTTCTTCATTTAACTAGGATTGTTTTGGACAAGTGCAGTACGCTTCTAAATCTGGTAATTATATAGCTGTTAGGTAGAAATATATTCAAATTGTATAACATAATTTAATTAAGATAACAATTGTGCTCCTAAGCTGCGTACACATCATTATCGTCTTGTCCTATTTCCAAGTCATTAGGGGTCGACGCAATACGTTTTCTTCTTCGATAAATCTCTATTTATTCTCTATTCATGAACTTCCTTTTCCTCTTTCTTTTCATCCCTAAGCATTCTTATCCTTTACTTTTCTTATCACATGCGTTTCCTCACTTCTAATGACATGTCCAAACCATTCCCTTTCACCTTGTGTATCACTGGCGCCACTTTCAAAGTCCTCTTTACATGCTCATTAAATTGTGTAAATATCATAAACCAGTAGAATTGTACTGGCAATATTATTATAATTATATAACTAAATTTTACCCCCGTATTTCTAACAAACATTAAAAAGATATTGATAATTTTCAACACCGAGGTAAGAAAAAAAAATATATTTGTTTGATACAACGCAAACACGCGAGATCAAAATGAAATATACTAGATAATAAGTCTGGAGTAACCTATAACTATTGGCTATACTTTTTTATTTGTATTTATAATCAACTTTATAAAATCCGGTTGCAAGCCGGAATTTAAAAAACCATTTTATTTGTTTATTAAAATTAAAATGTGTTACGAACTCTTTGGAAGTTAAAAAAATAAACACTGACTTGCAAAGTCTGATTATCTGTAACATGTGCATACCTAAAACCGGATTATATCTTGCTTTAAATAATAGGAGCTGTTTCTCTGAAGTTTGTTGTATAAAATTGAAGTAACGGACAAAAGAAGCAGTATGTAAAATGTAAGTAATAACAGATATTAGCACTTGCAGACTTTTACCACATACCACTACAACCACCGATTACACCTTACCATTTTACTGTGGTTACAAGTATACGGGTATATTAACTCTGCCTACGACTTCGTTCGCGTCGAACTAAAAATTGTTTAATCATTTTTTCCCGTTTTTGTAACTTTTCCAATACAGCTTTGCTCCTACTGGTGATAGCGTGATGTTGCAAAGCCTCCCTCTATGATTACTCTATCAAATACAAAAATAATTTTGGAAATCCGAATGGTAGTTCCTAAAAGTAGCAGGTTCAAATAAACAAATTTTTCCATTGCATAATATTAAGTACCTGGGTGATTGAAATAACTCGGTTTTGTTTTTTTAATTTTATTAATTTATTGAATAGGAATCACACATCGTTTAAGCAATTTGTATGAACTCATTATTTAAATTAAAAAAATATGAATATAAATAATAATTTTAGTAGATGTTTTTAAATTGCGTTTTTATAAATCAAGAACAAGGGCGAATACAAAAAGCAGATTTAAATACCAAATTTCATCCAAATCGTTAGAGTCGTATATCTATACGTTGGTGTAAGAGCTTTTATCCTTTTCCAATAGCTCTTCGTTCAAAGTCATTGAGGAATCGTAAAAATCGGAAAGGAAACAGCAAACTCAACATTATCCGTAAAGAAAATAAAGTAAACACAGTAACGTAGAAATGGAAGCTTGAATAAAATGTAAATATATCAGCATTTTACTTGCACTGAGGAAATTGAATCTGCTGCTAGGGTACATTGCTCGTTCAAATTCAGTAGGCGGTGGTTAGTTATGAAGCCTCGCGAATTCCATTCTTTACAACATTAGGCCTTCATTTATATTATCTATAATATATAACTATGAAGCAAATTTGTGTCTACTTATGGATACATATGAATGTTGTCCTTTAGAATTGGCGTTAGAAGCACATATATTGAAGAAAACTTTATGTTACTATACTTTACTTTACTTTATATATTTGTAAAAATTTAAAAGAAATAAAAGTGACCCGTCCATTTCGATACAAGAAGAATATTGTAGATGCACAGGTAACGTTACCTGTTAATGATATAACTTTAGTAGTAACATTATTCATAAAATTACTTTACTACAAGTTTGCCGTGTATATTTTTGTTTTCTTATCTATATATATAAAAGAAAGTGGTGTTAGTTACACTATTTATAACTCAAGAACGGCTGAACGGATTTAGCTGAAAATTGGTGGAGAGGTAGCTTAGAACTAGGAGACGGACATAGAATACTTTTTATCCCGTTTGACCGCGTTCCCGTGTGACGTGAAGTCACTATAAAATGTAGTATAACAAAACGCATCTGACATGGAATAACAAAACGCAAATGGCAGCTAAACGTAATATTGTATATGGATATTATATATAGATATTGGATGGATTTGATTGGATGGATGGAGAATTGGATGGATATTGTATATAGATATGGTTGAAAATTTGATAATTATAAATGTTGTCAGAAATCAATAATTAGTAATTTGTATTCTCTTTGAATCATAATTAACAAAGAAGTATACGATGTGATTTACGCGAAGATACTCAAGGGAAAATTCGAAGGTGAGGTAGTTCTCATCCCGAGGATGCCGATGATCCCAACCGATATGCCGTTTGAGTTTAAAAGACTTCGATTTCCGATTCTTCTTGCATTCGCCAGGACCATTAACGAATCACAAGGCCGATCCTTAAACGTTTGTGGTCTGAATCTGGAATATCCGTGTCTTTCTCATGGTCGATTATATGTGGTATGTTTAGGAGTCGGAAGACCATCTGCGGTGTTTTCTTGCGCCTGATAATTATAATAAAAAAAAAATGTCGTTTATAAGAAGGTATTTAACTGAAAAGTGCAACCTATGCACCACAATACATAAACAATAATCAATAAAATACTAATTATTTTTTATTTGTATTTCCTGATAAAAAAATGAACTTAATAAAATCCAAAATCTGCTTATATATTGCCTTCAAGGTGGAACAGAGTTCGCCGGGTCAGCTAGTAATAAATAAAAATAAGAAGACTTTCGAACACGCCTAAACTTAAAACCATAAAACCTTATACAACAGTAACAAGTAATACCGAATGGTAAGCACCATACAATCCAAACACAACTATGACTCCTAAGACTTGGACAAAAATCAATCATTACTTTCATACCTAAATCATCGCGGCTGTAAAGCCAACTTGCTTAATTATTTCATCACGTTTCTCGTTACGCTCAAAGGAACCGATGAGAAAATAACGAGCGGTAATACCGTCATTCAGGGAGGCGTTTCTATGGATCCACGATTCGACAAAGGCAAGGCATTGTGAAATTTATGATTCATACATATAAAAACTCTACCTCCAAAGTCTATTGCGTGTGCCTCCTAATAGAAAGGAGACGAGCGAAATTGAGCTTGAACAGCTTTTCAAAACATTTATTATGCACTGACGTAGAAATATAGTCGGAGAAACAAAGTCAGTAACTAATTCATATTCTTGATAACGTTTGTACCATACATAGTAGACATGGGCAAACTTTGCAAACTTTATTAGTGCGAAAGTTGGGTATATTGTTCTGCTGTGCATTCTCTTGATGTTGGCTCGTTCTAACTTAGATACTATACGGATAGTCCAATAATATTAGTCAAATAACAGTAAGAATATCGGAATGTGATAGCTAGCTATAAAGTTGTATAGACCTTTATTTTGTCACCCTAAACCTTGTCTCATGACCTATTATCGCGTCCGCGACTATAGATATTCCAAAGTCAAAGGTCAAAAAAACGATTTTTTACACATTTATTACAAATATCTCGATTACTATGGGTTTAATGCTATTTGTACGTAATAAATATTGTAGAGGATTAAATTCTGTACAACTTTTGTTAAAGCATTTTTTTATATCTTGACCCATTTTTGAGATAAAGGGCAGAACGCAGGCAGTGTTTAACTATTTAGAGTATCATTCGAGGTCAACCTGTAGTCCCGATTAAAAAGACGCCGTAAAAAGTTTATAAGTTATTGGTAAATATATAATTCTAAATAATTTATATATTTCATTAACTATTTCTTTTATTTTCAATTATTAAATGTCTATTCATTTAATAACACTTACGTACTCGTGTAATTATAAAGTTATTAAAGGAAATACTTTAGTATTTTTTAATGCTAACCTTATTAAACTAATTACTTCTTAAATAATTAAAATTAAAATAGTTAAAACTTAATTTTTTGTTTAACTGAAAAATACCATTTTAAATCTTTATGAACGATGGAATTAAAAAAATTTAATAATTACGCTGTGAAACAAGCGTACATCTCGTCGCCTTGCATCGACATTGAAGCTGCCTTCTCCGACATGCTCTAGAACCCTAAATGATTGCAGGAACATAACACAAGGTTATTTGGTTGCAATTTTGATATGAAATATTTATTGGTGTTACTTGGCAGTAAAATCGATTCGCATGCCATGACAACAAACAGCATGACGCTTTCCTATGTTATCTTACTCCTCCTACACCGCCGCTGTCGACTGTCTCTGGTGTGTGCTCGCCTATACTAAGCAATTAGTTGCTTCTGTATTCCCTGCAACTGTTATTATTATACTCCGTATCTTCTTTATTGCTTTTTAGTTATTATAATTATGATGGTGGTCACGTACGATCAAAAACCGATGATCCGAAATTCCTGAAAGACTTGTTTTTTTCGAAACCGACGACAAGCGGGTTCTAAGACAATCAGAGCATTACTTCCAAGATTTGAAACTTCTTTCTACGTATTGTAATTCCGATAAAATCTTAGAAGAAAATATTCGAGATTAATTTATTTCGCGTTTACGAAGTGAGTAAATGTGATCTCGCTTGTTCGCTGAACCCACATTAGACTAAAAAATGGCAGCTATTGCGAGACTAATTTATTGTACTCGTAGGGTACATATTATACTGCATACTGCCTCACGTACACAACGCTACATATATTACAAAATGGTTTTACACTTGTCGACCGGTTCCTTGACGGCAATTTTTTTTGTAAAGTCTAGGTATTTTGCTAGTCAGAATGCCCCACGCACAGAGTAATCTACTTTTTTAACGATAATAAAGAACAGCAAACATGCAGACGGCCCACCTATTGGTAAATGGTTACCGTTTCTTATGGACAGCTGAAATACTACGATTGTTACAGTCATGTTGCTGACCTTGACGGTAATGGCTGGTTCTCGTTTACTGTAGCGGACCACAAATGTTCGACGTGAACCTTTATTTAGCGGCATTCTAAACCCGAGGGTGGTCGCTAACCAGTCGGGCAATAACTCTACCACCAAGCTATGACGAATTAAGGATTATATCTCCAGGTCGTCAGCTGCCTACCTCTTTTATAACAATAAAAATTGATTTAAGCGACAATAATAGAAATAGGAAAACCTTTTCCATTGCTACACAAATAGATATACATAGTATTTTACGTGAGAGAAGATGATAACTAATACCATTTTATATAATGAAAAAAATGACAAGCATATATTATGGAGAATACAATATTTCTTCAACATAATATTACACACTTTCGCTTTCAGCGTCTTCGTCATAAATCATGTCACTCCGGTCACAGTTTCGAATAATATTTTATCCCATTTACATGCATATTATAATATTAATTTTATAAATAGAGCTTCCATTATAGAATAGCTCGTTTTGAAATTATTAGGTGATAAATGTTCAAGAAAGACTGATTGACAGACGGTATATGGCTGATCGCTAACAATAACTCGGTTATATGGTAAAATACATTGCAATTATTGGTTTAGTTAACTCGATATAGCGGAGCTGAGTGCTTTAGTATTAAATACGAAAAAGTATTTTATTACAACCGTCGACACTTCTGTATAATATTCCATAATGAAACATCAATGTAATTAAAATATAAACATCCATAATTTTCTATATTTATGGTTGTTTCAGTATTAATCAATTAACTAATTAAATGCGTCTAAATAATACTTATGTAATACTACCATTGGATAAAGGACTTTAGTTAATTCACTGAAAGACCACCCCAAATAAATTTCCTTGTGATATTATCCTTAGAAACTTACCTTTCATCTTTTTTTTTCTTTTTTTGTATGTATATTTACTTTATGTAAGTGTGCAAATTACGTAGACTTTTAATATTATCATGCATATGGAAAACAGTAGCTCTGATGAACAATATAGCGACGATATTTATGCGATATCGTGGCAGGCACGCACTGTACTGTTTATCGCCATTTCGTGGCTATATCAAGCTGCCTGAGGCTCTGTTGTCGCTGAATTACTATCATATACGTGTAGTTATAGCGAAAAAATATAAATATATTTTTTACATTAAAGACAATATATATTATTACAATAACCGCAACCTTTATCTAAAATTAAGTGATAATTTAATCAGCTCAGCGTAAAAAGGATATAACGTATAGAATTCTATCTTTTCATTTGAACAGTCGGTGGCAATTTCAATACTGTATAGCATTAGAAAAGCTTTACTAAATCCCATATATTGCGATTGCAATATTTTTTATAAAGTTGCCGATAACAAAAGTTTTACCTGTGCCTTCGATGGAACATTAAAAATTAAAACCTCTGACTATGACCCGTAATAGCATGTACCTACTATTCTATTATAGGTATACTATGTTAATATTTCCTAGAATTGATATTAGAAGACCTTTATACATAAAAAAATCTAATTCGTCGAATTTAAAGCCTCTCGTTTTCATATTAAAAAAACATATAAAAAAAAAATTGCAGATTGTTTCGCGGTAACCTTTTATTTTTATACCCATTTTCGTTAGTGCCGTTTGGGTTTATGGGATTTATGTTTAAATTAAATTGCTCCAAAATAAATTTAATGAAAATTAAACGACAAACTCTCGACAGTATAAATATGAATGACATTTTCGTTATATTACAAGGCAAACTCATGATTATCGAGATTGCTGTCGGCAATACAGTGGTATTTCAAGTCTATATAGGCTAAATGCGAAGCCTATAACTAAACTTATAAAAATGTTAACCAAAGGTCACGCAGGTTTATAAAGAAAATTCAAAATGTGTCTAAACGTAGAAAAGTAAGAGATGTTCATATGCAAAACGTAGTCGTTTTTCATTAGAAATTTCTACGTGAGATCTGGGTAAGGCAATTCAATAGCTGAAGTTCAGTCGTTCTACCAAAACTTTATACATAAAAGGGTCTTGTCTAGATTAAAAGGGCGTTTTACAATTTTATATTCATAGTATACAGTGTCATTACCGTGGATAGCGATGTTAGGATGGTTAAAATCATGGAGAGTCGACCGATGACGTATGGTTTGCATTGCAGCCTGTAACAACAAGTTTTTGTGATTGTTCGAGTATTTCCTGATTAAAATGTCTATACGAATACCCGATTCTCAAAAAAAAATACAAGAAAGATAAATCGGGAAAGTTCGAACGAGCTAATAACCTACCAGTCGTAAAATACTAAAATACTATATACCAGTACTAAAATAAACTACCAGTCGGATTTAAAAAATTCTGTTTGTATTTGATAGAGCAATCATTCGGAAAGTCTTTAGGCTATAACATCACGCTATCACCAATAAGATTAAACTTCCAAAAAAGGAAAAAATGATAAAATAACATTTTAAATGATAAAATCTGTGCTTAACTACCTATTAGACAAAGGCAAGCGAAGTAGTCTTTCGAAAAAATCGTTTTTTTTTTTTCGACCTGACATACTATCGCTGATAGCCGTAAGTGCTTTGACAGCTTCACCGAACTTTTTGAGGGCGAATGCTAAGGGCAATCAGCTCCGAGACAGCGGGCGCAAGGATGCCAGAATGGCCGAACTTCGGCTTCGGCTACTGTCAAACGAATAGAAAATAACAACAAAAATGTATGGAATGATAGGTGTCATAAAATTTCAAATTCGACTTTGGCATATCCCTCCCTATACTCATCTCCTCGTTTTGCGCGAGAAATAATAGCCTATCATCGTCTATATAGCCGCAGCTGCCTCAGCAACGCGAACGTTCTAAAATTGTTGTATATATAAATATTTTAATATTAATTATAATAATAGTACAGTATATAGACCACTAATGAGAATTTAAACTATTTTTATTAAAAGCACAATAGTAATAACAATGCAAATCACGTGACAACAGAGCGGGTCCAGAGTCTGCAGTGTACGAGTAAAACGATTAAAAAATAATACTGTCTCCGTAAATATGTATCTGTATACCAAAATTAATCGTATTTGATTCAGCGGTTTGGCGTGAAAGCGTAAGAAACAAAGTCACTTTCGAATTTATAATATTAGTAAGGTTTTGTCTTTGAATTATTTAATGTTGTTATATTACTACATTCATTATAAAAACCACTACGAATTGCGTCGCAACATATTATAATGAACATTTTAACTGGTTTAACAATTTAAATAATTATACCAAAAGGCCTAGTTCGCTTATTAAATGTTTATATGGCTTCCTCTATTTATAATTCTATTTCCCTATTACATATTAAACTTTTTATACTTGTATGGTTATATGTTAAGGAACCCTGTTAACCCCTCAGAATACAAATTCAATATAAAAATTGCACAAGTAGCGAATAGAACTGGAGCCCTGAGGGATCTGTAACATTACACATTTTACATAAATATTATTTGGTTATCACCCTTCCTCAGTCCCTAATGTATTTAACGTGAGATGGCGCATATTTTAGTAACAAAAGTACTTTCTGATCGCTCACTTATGCGAACTAAGTTCAAAGTTAAAATTAACTGGGAATACAATTTTATTGCAATATTATACTATATTTTACCCGCAGCTTCACTCACGGTAATATTGATTTTGTCAAATCGGATGACGCAATTAAAAGTTTCAAACAAAGTTTATTACTCTTTTTACCCTACTTCTAGTAAGTTTTTCGCGAGAAAAAGCAGCATATCACTGTCTCCAAGGTCCCATCTGTCTCTTTACCAAAATCTATCACAATCTATTCAGCCGTCAAGGCGTGTAAGCGTTACAAACAAACAAAAAAACTCACTTTCGCATTTATATTATTAGTAAGGTTTACGGTGTTTGAATTTTCTTTTTCTAGATTAATTTATTTTCCAGTGAGGGAATATCTACACTCGTGCTTTGTTAAAAGACTAGATCCCACTAGATATCCTCTGAGCTTTGTTTTTTGGTTAATGAGTATAAAAGTGTTTTATTGCGTAATCATAAGTAAGCAGTGTAGGACCTTCCATATTAAATTAATATCAAATATAAATGTCAAAGTAGAAGAAACTAATCTTGAACAGACATAAATATAGACAGAAAACAAAATTATCACGTTAGATTTCTGATTTTTAATATGTAACACAGACCCCTAAAAGAAATAAAATATATCATGAAGTAGGGAATCCTAATAAATCATTTATGAAAACCATCGGTTTACAATATATCCATCCAGTACTCTGGTATGAATATATGTCATGAATATTTAACAGTCATAAAAATATAACTCAAATAAATAATTAGGCTTAAAGGCAATGAATATGTTTAACATTATTTCCCATTACTTTAAATCGTGACTGGCATTATAAAAATCACAGATATGAGGCTATGTTTTTAATATTAAGCCCCTTTCGTGGCTCCCTCGTTTCTACAAAATCCACAGAGACTGCACAGACAAGTGCTTTAATTGTCTACAATAATCCCCTTCGACCCTTAGGGTAAGTATGTTGCACAAGGGAGATCGGATCCCATATGAACCAATTCCCACGAGGTTTTATATAAATAAATGGCAATCCTCTTTGATAAAAGACTTTGAGAATAAAATAAAACAGATTTATATTTCAAATTTATAAATAGAAATGGTATTTATAATTATCCACTGGTTTTCCATAGTAAAAATAGTGTATACTTAGATATGCCTTTTCAACGTTCTTCCATACATAGTTTAAACATCTTTTATCGATTATAATAAGAATATTTTTATTCCAATCTACAATTTTCATCGTAAATTAAAATGTTTTGTTAATGCATTAAATTAAAATTACAATTCGTTGATATCATCTAATTCACCATCAGCCATTTACCCAGAAGGTTGGTCGCTGTTGATTTATTTATTACTTTATTTGTCATTCCACACAGTAGCGGTTTTACAAATGTGTCTCCTATAGGCTGAATCAAAATGCCGACTATGCTAAATTTCTTATAAAATTACAAAATTGATACTACGTATTCAATGGCGCAGAAAATTTGCCGCCTTATGCTATAGCCTACTTGGAAATTCGCCGCTGCTACAACACTACATTGCAAAATCAAAAATACGCTTAAAAGAAATGAATGTTACATCCAAATATAGTCCAAAGTGGCATATTTGTACTTGACGCCATCTGTTACTAAAATGTCAGAGTCTGGAAAATCGTGTTTATAATAGAAACAAAGTGATAATTTTTATATTCTAATTATCAATTTGTTCATGTAATGCCTACTAGTTTTATCTGAATTTTAATAGGTATTCAGATGTATAAATTACCATTATTTTTAAGTCAAATTTACATAATGATAATGATATTAAGTTTATATTTAAAATATGTTAACTGTTTTCAAAGGTTGCCAGATATAGATTATAAGCTTAGTAAAGTACAATTTACCGACGGAGATTGATATAAAAGTTTTACAGTACTATTCCCGATTAGAGGTACTCGTATATTTTTAAATTATGATAGTGATATAGCGTCATCTGTTGAATATTTATAACAACATAAATTACATCGCGATAATTGCGGTTTACATGATAACTTTCACGTAGGTATGTTTGATTCATATATTGTACATCAGATGGCAGTGATTATGCGAAAGTATTATTTTTTCACTAAATCTTGTTGCTTGTATCTTTGAAAAATGTGATTCCCAGCGAGTGGCGCATAAGAGCTAAAATATAATCCACGAAAGGTTTTAAGAATTAAAACTTTTATTTCTGTTAACGTACTTAGAAGCCTTTATTATGCGGGTGCTAACGTCGGTAACTGAGAGAAGAGAAATTTATATTTTTTTTAACCTTTTCTCTCTGTTCTAGAGAAGTTTGGTTGCGTTATTTTAGAATGTACCTAATGCACATTTTATTTCAATTTACCCCGATTACCTTTTTCGTAAGGCATTTTAGTTAATCCCCCAAATTCGACGTGTTTGCCCGAGATTGTCGCCCACACAAGATTAACCCAAAAGATTCTTAGACGTCACAGAGTGACGTCAATTTCATTATTTGATCAGTAAGATACTGTAATTCCTTTATACTAGTGTTACAACTAGAACCTTTTTTACTCGAATGACTCCATTGAATTTGTTAAACTCGTATTCGAGTGAAAACAAATTTGGCTCGAAGTTCGTTTGCACTCGAGTTACTGAGTCAACACGGCGCGCCTTGTAGATTAATTTTATTTTTCTTCGTAGATAATAACATAAATAAGGTATTTATAGTTAAGGTTTAACCCAGATAAGCCTGAAACTAAAATTTTCTGAAAATTTTGAAAAAAGTTACATTATTTAGTTTATTAGATCTTATGCAACATAAAAAAAATTATGAAAAAAAAATTAAGTGTAAGGCTTTCAGGGAAACAGCCGTCCTATATGTAGGACAGTAGGATAATAAGAGGAAATAAAAGACCATTTATGACAAAACAGAATGTAATCAAAAAGTGTAGTTTATTAGATAACTATTGATTATATTACACATTGTTATATGTAATTTACTAGATTAACACTATTTATGAATGATATGTTTCAAAACACTTGACACACACTCCAACATCACATTTCTTGCAACGTGTCAAACATTTTTTGTGACATTGACGACAGTGTGTTTGCTTCGATTGAGGAATAACCAGATGATTCATTTGGTCTTTACGACTATCAGCATGTTCATGATGGGAGGGTTGGCTAGGCCCTCTTTTGGCATTTTTTCTGTTTGATTCAATCAAAGCAATTGCTACCCTTCTGCGAAAGCCAAGATGATCCAGTTTTCCATGATTTATTTTATATAACTGCCATGCATTATGTTCGGCAAGATCAATCATGTGTGTGAGCAACGGCATGTACCATTTCTTACCTCGTATACCAATTCGGTAATGTGAAATATTTTCATCAGACCGATCCACTCCTCCCATATATTTGTTATAGATGGACACCATATGTGGTTCTTCTATGACAATGTTTCTCTTTTCACTTTGTGAGAAGCGTTTGGCAGATTGTTTAGGATTTATTCCTACAGCATTAGAAGCAATACTGAATATATTATTGTCATGCCATTTAGCAATAATGAACGTGTTGTCATGTGTCGTTCTGTAATCGACAGCACCACGTTCCTTTTTTTTCAGTAACTTCGATGTAATCAGAGGACAACTAGATGTCCTGTTTTCTCGAACTGTCCCAGTGCAACGAAGGCCTTTCTTTGTTATCTCTTCCAGCAAGGGCGTCCCAGTAAAAAAAATATCAAAAACTACGTGGTAAGGAAGGTCGAAGCCACGTGAAATCAGCACATCGCAAAAAGTGAGAACAACGCTTGCACCCAGCCCCAATTCTTTATATATTGGATTGCACATAGTTGTAGCACCTTGGTATGGTTCCATCCATAAAACATACCCTAACCGTGTAGCACCAACCCAAGCTTTGAACCGGTACCTAATAGGTTTACCTTTTATGTGCTGTTTGCAGCCATGTCTACCATAGTAGGGGATCATGGCCTCATCTACACTGTAATGCTCTTCAAGAGGAGAAAACTCTAAGAACTTTTTATTTAGAAGTGTAACTAGGGGGCGTACTTTTGTGTATTTGTCTTGCAAATCCAGATTATTATTGACATGAAGGTGGCGAAAAATAAAGTCAAATCTATCCCTAGTCATAGCCGAGCTGATCAATTCATTCTTTGTATCAGGGGAGTTTTCCCAATACATTCTTCTACGGGGGAGCCATGAATAACCACTAACCAACAATATGCCGATGAAACATTTCATATCTTCAGTGGTTATGTCTCCAGGTAAATTCTTTTTGACAGCATATTTATTGCTCTCTGACACCAACAACGAAATAACATCTTCATCTAAGAAGTTTTCAAACCACTCAATTGGGCGCTTATCTTGGCAAGCGCCTTGAACATCTGGCCAATTCACGGGATTTTTTGCCAAGTCCCGTTTTCTCCATGCGTAGGTACGCCTACGTTTAGTTCAACCTGTAGAATCAGAAGGTTCTTCTTCTGTATCACTCACCATAATTTGCCCTTGAATCATTACTTCAGCCGGTTGAAGCAGAATGTTTCGTGGCAAATTATTCAAAGTTACATTATCTTCTTCACCCGAATCTTCGTCAGTGAGACAGTCAGGATCAACAGGAGGAGGTAGAATACATATCAGTCGTTCTCTATAATCTTCTTCATTATCAGAAACATTTTCTAAAGCATCTAAAATTTTATGCGCAGCTAACGGTCTGTAAAGAAAAAGTTGTATTATTGTACTAAAATCATGTATATTATCCTACTGTCCTATATATAGTACGCTAGTATTTGTAACAAGTTATACGTAATTTATTTATATTATTTTGCTAGAATATTTATTTAGTACAAAAGTTAAGGTTATCAACTAGAATATTAACACAGAAAAAAACAACTCACGAGTAAAATATAACTTTTTATACATACCTGTCATTTGCCATATCTGCAACGCACTTTTATTACACACTTATAAGGTAAAATATAAGGTAAAAACTGTTAAAATAACTGTCTTTTTATTTTTTCTAATAAAGCTGACACGTTTCTTACTGCAAATCATAAGACTAAATAATCTTAGATAAAGAGGGTATTCTGATATATTTTTTTATTTCTACTGTCCTAAATATAGGACAGTAGGCTTATCTGGGTTAAGAGTTATGACCATAATTTCACGTCATCTAAAATGATGATACGGCCTAAGTTGATAGACACGCTAAACCTGTGGAGGAACTGGCTCTCAAGTGCAACTGCCGGAACACACAAATTGATATTTGGCGGCAAATTTTCAACCTGAGGGTGGTAGGTAGCCAGATGGGCATTAGAAAAAGAACTGCTAGTCCGTGTACACTACCCCTGAGCTATCATCGCTTCAAATTTCAATTTACTAGTTTAATAAAGATATTTAAAAATTGTTAATCTAAACTAATCGAAACTCAGTTCGAGTAATAAATTATTACTCGAGTTCTGAGGAGTGTAAGTAGTTTACAAGAGTGACTCAAAAACTCAAGTATCGAAGTAAAATTACCAAAGTGGCTCAAGTCACAAAAGTCGAGTCACTTCTATACGTTTCTGCGTATATTTTGCTATAGTGTTTTCATTTTTCCCAAACACTATTGACCTTTTATTATCTACTATTGAAAAGTTACCATTACCAGTACATATTATAAAAAAACAACTTTTTTGTCTGTCTATTTCTCCGTTAGTAAACTAATAACTTGATCCCCGCAGAATAAACTTATATTGTGTTTTTTAAATAGCTTGTTAAGTTTTAGCATGTTTTTATACATAACGCAATATGTAGAAAGAATTATGAGGCAATAGTAAATTAAAACAGCGAAATATTTCTCCCAGTACGTTTTCTTGCTATAATATATCTAAGGCATTTCTGGAGCCGCGAGCGCAGTCAGTGATATGTAGGTATAATTTAAACATGTGACACATAATTAAAAATCATGTAAACACATATTTAATGCAAACGACCTTTCAGCTAACCACTTTACTAAGATCTGTAAAGTTATGAACATTGTAACAATTACAATAACAAGTTTAATCTGAATATTAAAATTAACATCTAAGTTATGACAATGGACAGATTACGGAATACTGGTTTTGTTATTGTTTTTATCTGGCCACCAAACTGGAGTTTTTATACTTTTCGGACTCAATGCGTAGTATTTTTTTACGACCTGATATCCAGTTTATTCGAATACATTAACGGTAAGGGGAAGTGAACGGGAAGTGTAAATACGTGACCGACCGGAAATCCTTTTAACTAGGTATTATAATTATCAATAATTGATCTAATTGTTTATATCTATATAGTATCCGTTACATACCACACCTGTATTATATTTTTATTTGCATAGATACAATTTTATTTATGATAGCGTGGTAACTTAAGTAAGTTAGATAATTTAATTCAAATTAATTTAGCGTATAGGTATGCCTTCGTTTTATTACAGTAAAAACTTATAGTAAACTATATTAATTATTTTATTGATGGCATTTTTAAAGTCTAAAACCATTGGGGTAGCTAGGGATTTTTCGATCTTCATAGCTACCGCAAAGACTTAATTTTTAATAATCCTAAAATAATTAGAGATAACAAAGTTTTCAGTAGAATTGAAATTTTGTGTTCAAGGTAGTGAGGTTTCTCGGAGGGCAGTGTCCACCCATTCTAGTTCTTATTTCATGAGTAGATTGCCCCTACAAATATGCCTCTTAAATGAACTCTGAACAGGTTATTAGACGACTATGTTCGACTCGACTTAGCAATTCATTCTCCCCATACTTTCCCAGGTCTATAAACTAGGGATTGCGTCATTCTGATAAGATTGATTTTTGGATATTCGAATCGAAATCAAATGAATCGATCCACAAAAAAACGAAGTGCTAAAGATCGATTCATCAATAATCGATTTATTTTCGATTCGCTTTTCTTCCATATATTTTGATTACAAAACAAATCATAGAACACAAAAAGACCACCACAATAATCAATTAGATCATTCTATATATGTGGAAAAATATCAATTCTATATATGTTTGGATAAAACATCCAAATAATATTTTATGAAAATAGATTCTTATCAATTATCAATTCACTGGATAGATTCAGAGCTGTGAATACACATAAAAAATTCTATTCTAAAAAATCAATCGGTTACACAGGCCGTGGTCACAAGCCTACTGAAGTGTTGCTGTGTCTTCGTTAGGGAGGGTAGTTTCTAGTAACTGGGGGGCAAGTAACTTGGTTGTGTTCATTGCCAAGATAACCCAGGTTGTTCCTTTACTTTAAAAAATCCCCTTTTTCACCCAACCCTACTCTTCAGACCACATCGACAATGTCAACACCACAACATCTCGGAGACTCGGAATCGTGAACAGAGCGTGACGTTTTCTCATGCACGATCAGTTGTAGCTTCTTTATATGGCCCAAGTTTGGCCGTGCATGGAATACTCTTCGTACCTCTGGGATGGATCCACTCAATTCTCCTCGATGCCTTAGCCAGGTTGCAGAGGCGGCCTATCTGCATTGTGAATGGTGCAGACACCACCAGCACCATAGAACCGCGGAAGCTACGAAGGAACATTGCCTCTTTAAGATTGTTCTACGTTATATACCACGGTACGTGTTCTGAAGAGCTCTACGATATCATCCTCTCCTCTTCTTTTCAATACAGAAACACACGGGCGTGACTTCGGTGTCACAACTTCACGAAGACTCCTATTGAATCGCGAACTAAGAAGTTTACTGATTCATGTATTTGTCGTACCGTAGAGCTGTGGAACCGTCTTCCCGTCAGCATTTTCCCACTCTCCTATAACACGGCATCCTTCAAAAGTGGCATGAAGAGGTATCTAAGCAGGCCAGCATGACAGCGGTGATTGATATTGAATTTTGATTCAATGTCAGTCACCGCTGATTTGGATTGTACTGTACTTAACATCAGGTGCAGTGCAGTCACTATGTTGCGCAACATATAAAAAAGTCTAATAAGTTTTCACATTGCGGAAGTTGTTTCAAAACCCATAGCGAAGAAATGCTTCTAGGAAGATGAACAATAGTGATTTTTTTTTACAAGGGCTGGTCTTATGGCCGGCTAAGAACGTAATATCTGTTGCCAAGATACCAATAAATAATTTACAGTACATATACTTTTATTTTATTTATTCCCTCTCTTCGCGACTTGATAATAGGCTCAATACAGTTCAAAAACACCGATGATCCTGAAATTCAGCAATCCATAAGAGATTGTTGCTATCACGCCAGTACAATTCTCCCACCGATTGACTATACATAAGCTGATCCTGAAACCAGATAAAAAAAAGGAAGAGATTTATAACCGTATTTTAATGGTTGCTACTCAGAATCACCTCGAGTACCATTCTCATTTACAACTTGCATAACAAATAACAAAAAGGCTTAATTACCTATATTAATAATATAAAGCGGAAAAGTTTGTTTTTTGTAAAGGGCCTACCTGCCGAGACGCGAAAATTCTTTCAGTATTTGATAGAGCAATAGTTGAGGAAGGCTTTAGGCTTTTTAACATCGCGCTACCACAAATAGGAGTGAAGCTGTTTTGAAAAATGGTATGTAAACGAACAAATTTCATTAAATAATGTTTAGTACCACGCGAACGAAGTCGCAGGCATAGCTAGTATGTAGTATAACATTAATTTAATTTACACAGGTGCATACTATACATTATATTCAAAGAGTAAAATGTG
This sequence comes from Actias luna, assembly GCA_039707435.1. Classification (NCBI taxonomy): domain Eukaryota; kingdom Metazoa; phylum Arthropoda; class Insecta; order Lepidoptera; family Saturniidae; genus Actias; species Actias luna. The sequence continues at coordinate 4,917,934 of JAZHAC010000008.1, read as the reverse complement.
TCATTTAGTAATAATCCTACGTATCGACATGTAAAAGATAATCACATTTTGTACTACTTTTTAGTTATACAATTACAATTTACTTATTGGAAAATTTACAACAGAACCCTTGTTCACTGGCATTTTGGTCTAATTTAAGTACCCGAGTGACCGAGTTCAACTGGTTTTTTTTAATATATTTTATTTGTTTTTAATATAATGATATATACATCACACATTAATTAAAAGATAACATACGTATGAATTCAATGAATATGAACTCAGGAAATAAATTGTTTAAAAAATTTAAGTTTTTTTTTTTGTGAAAAGTACAAATATAGCGGTTATCTTACAACTATAATAATATCTTGTTATACGCATAAACACATCAAAAGGTTTAGTTTTTGCTCACTTCCTTTTATTACATTTAATTGTATCCGTTATACAATTATACAATAATGTATTTAAGTGCAAAGAATTATTAAATTTTGCTGTACATGTTATTGATGCAATTTACTACAATCATTTGGTTTTAAATATTTTATAACAATGTTTAACATTTAACATAGCTAATGTAACTTTATACAATAAACTATGTAAAGGTACTTAATATTACTATTTTTGTCGAATACATTTTATTTTATACACGCTGAGCTTGCTATAGAATATAAGAGCACATTTCGTTGAAATCTTTTGGCCTAACAGTTTTAAATACCGAATATTTAGTACATTAAGGTAGCAAAGAGAAAGCCGTCGAGGTTAAAAGACAGTTATCGATATAGCTTAGCAGCTGTGCGGTGACGCAGTCAGACTATAAAGTGCTACTTCCAATATAAAGTACTACTTGAAGTACTAATCAAACTGAATTCTTTGATGAGTGCATTTACAGCGCCTTAGCGCCAGTCACTTAGTGTGATAAGATAGGCGGGCATGCGCAAAATATTTTTCAATGAACTCATTTATATAGGTATCCGTTTTACGTAGCGAGAGCCGCAAGCTCGAAGCCGGCGATTTTAGTTTCGGTTTATCACGCGCCGAGCGTGGCCGTACTACGCGTCCTCCACAAACCAGACCACCTTTATCATAAACTCACACGAAAATTATAAACTAAATGTATATTTAATCTGGAAATTATTCCATAAAGAAAATGTTGAGATCACAGTGCCTATTCTTGTTGATCGCTACGTCGGTCGGTTTAGAGCAATCCTGGGGTGAGTATTAAAAATCAGCTGATCTATGAATTGATGACACGTGCTATTTTTCACAATTATATAACAGATTAACTTCTGTTAGTGATTTGAACAATTTTACCGTAGACCGTGGGTGGTTTATGTAATTATTTTGTTAACGAAATGTCGGCATGTGATTTTCATAAGGTGCAGTTTCGCTTGGCACGACGCCATTGCACTGGTACCGTGAGTCACGTAGGCCACTTCGCGCATACCCGGCCGTGTTCTATAGTCGTTCTAAATTTTCGTATATTCAATGAAATCTTTACCTTCACAACTTCATCGTATTACTTTTCAAATCTAGAAACCATGAGAAAATTTGCGATTACAAAATAAGCTCATAGTGCCGTTCTACAATTAATTAGTTATATTTGTTGGTAGTTATTTAGATGACAATCATAATTGAAAAAAAAAAACAAAGTATTTTATCGTATTATTTTATTACATACAGGTAGATTACTTAACTTTGTTTATTATAAACAATTTATTATTTTTAAATACGACCGTATCCACGTTAAGTTCTATAGGCAATTGTCGCGGTCATACAACAAAATTCTGTCCGTTGATGGTCTTTTTAAATTCATGACGATTGTTTTACTATGTATATGGTTGTCTTGATCGGCGGATACGAATGCTTTATCATCGATTTTACATGATATGGTACAATTAGATCAAAGTAGCATTTGCGTTTCGAAAGTAATTCGAAGTTCCTTAAGAACCAAGTTTAAACGTTATGGTTTTTATGTTGCGTAAGTGCCGACGGCATTGAATCGAAACGGGTAATACAAAAATTATAACAGTCAGTTGTAATAATTGAAAATAATATCCTAAATATATTATTTTATAATATATTTTATACATAAATGATTACAAGAAGTTAAATATACGAGATATTTTAAATTTCTTAATTAACATGCTACTATTAATATATTTACAAATAAAAAAAAAATTTTTTTTTTCTATCAAGTATATTATATAATTTTCTAACTGTGTACAATACCTCTAAATGAGTTGAGTACCAAGTGAATACCAAAAAGAAAATGTATATTTAAAAAATTGATATCAAAATCCATGAATGGTAAGGACTTTAATAGTGAGTTTCACTGGAGTGAAACAATAGCAAGGATTTTTCTAATCTAGCTGCCACCCTCAAGTTGAAAATCTGCCGCCAAATACCTATATGTGTGTTCCGGCAGTTATACTTAAGAGCCAGACCCACCACAGGCTTAGGGTGTTCTTTAGCTTGGGCCAACATTAGGCGAGATTGTAGCCATAATTCTAATCTAAACTAAATACTCAATAATAACTTGTATTATAAATAGTGAATTGGCATCAAAACACAAGTGCATCACACTAACCAAAGCATAAGTCGGCAAGTCATCATTATCGATACCTGTTAACGAAACCCAAATGTTATGATCGTTACTTACTTAATTAAAACAAAATAGGCAATTATGTGGATGACTTCCAGAACTATGTAAATTTTCTATATTTCACTTAAATGATATATTTCATTAACCTCATTACGATCTTTAATATATTATATACAATTTTTATTACATACTAAATTAACAATGTCTCGGCTACTTGAAAAAGATTTGTATAAAGTTAAATTGGAATTAAACGTGAAGTGTTTTTCACACAAAACAGACCAACAGGATCGCAAATAATATGCTTTTATTTATTTATTTAACTAACAAACAGTTATTACATAAATATATGTCACAACAATATAAAGTAAAAGGCCTATAGTACCGTATATTTAAAATCTACAACATAATTAGAAAAAATATATTAATTTTAATCTTTTGTTTTATTTTTTAAATTTCGACGTTTATCTATGTCTACCAAATAATTGTCATGTGGGGGGCCAACCCACATCACGCATCAGCAAGGCGACGATAGCACGTTAATCTTGTAATTACATATTAACATAAAAAAATATTTATTCATTGATTCACCTCTAAAGAAAAAACATTTAATGCATCACCGGTTGACCACAAAAATTTTCAACCAATAGAAAGCCTTCGTTGGTTAAACTTATTAATTTATAATGTTTTTTCGCTTATAGAATTTCCCTGTATTATTCATTTTTAGGTATATGGTTAGGTGACGATGGATTTATTCAACCTTAACACTATTTTATATTGCCATGCACCATTTCCCAGAAAACCAGCGATATTTTTTTGCTTACATTAAATATTATACACCACCCTGAGACAACAAAATGATACCCAAGTATTTTTCATGTTATATTAAATTACATAGCTATTGCATGCGTTAATGTAGTTTTTTCAATCAAAATTTTGACAAAGTTATTTTTCCATTCATCGGGAACAATACTTGCTTTTTGGTTGAAATTTACAACCTTTCTCTTTAACTTTTTTAACCCTGACAAAATCATTTTTATAATGATCAATAGAATAATTAAAATGTGAAAGACGAACCAACAAACGAACTCACTTTCGCAATTATAATATTAGTAATAATTAGAAAGTTACCGCTAAAGTGTAAAAGTAATAAAGTGCAGATTTATCTGTAGATTATCTAGTTTATTTGCGCATTAACGGCTTTCAAAATTTGTGATAACTACCAAGTCTTGTACAAATTTATATTGTTTTGTACTCAGTATATCTGTTAGATTAATATAAATAATGGATGTTTTTTTCTTATTCAAACATACAGAAGGTCATTCGTCTTATTTGCAACCAGAAAAAATACAGTAGTTTAATTAAATAAATACTTTGAATTTGAGGCGTAATTTCTTGTTTTTGTATACTGGGCAATTTAAAACTGGGCACTTGCATTTTCAGTATATAAATGTTTTTAAGCTATATATAACAACATATACGTTGGTAGTGATGTGTAATGTTGTTGGCAACTTACCCTGTTACGCGAGAAATTTCAGCTAATCCCTCAAAAGTAACTGAAACGATGATAGCTCATTTGGTAGTGTGTACGGGCGCCGTGTCAATGAATATGAGTCCAAATCCACCTGCAATAAACTTGAGCCTTTGCTGAAGGAAATCATCGTGAGGAAACCACAGCATGGTGCTATGGCATTTCTAATGCCGAACTGACTAGCTACCACCCTTAAGTTGAAAACCTGTTGCCAAACACTATAGGTGTGTTCCGATAGTTGCACTTGAGAGCCAGCCCCTACACTAGGCTCAGTGTGTTCACCAACTTGGGCCACATCATCACTTTACATCAGGTGAGATTGTGGCCATAACACTAAAACCTGTAAATTATATAAAAATGCTTGTAAGAGAATAATTATATAATTATTGTATGCTGACATGAAAATAAAATGTTGTTCGTCATAGTACGAGTGGCACAATTTTCTAAAAAAGATCCCACAAAATTTTCTCCTCTCTCTCCTCTCTACAACATATCTTTATTCATTTTCACGTAATCAAATGTGTCCTTGAATTTTTACATTCAATTCTAGTCTTTTTATCCAATGCATGCCTAAGAAGTTTGACTTAAAACCAAGTGTTAACTCTTGGATGCTTTGACTGCGAAAAATATCTTAAGTTTTTTACTACATTATTATTTTTATTAAGTTCTTCTTAGACGTTAATGCAACGGAACCAATTGTACGCCTTTAACATTGACCTCTGTGAATAATTATTGTAAACATTCATCGCGTGAAGGTCCAAATGACGCAAAATAGACGTATTATGTAAACACCATGAAACCGGTCAAGTGTGAGTTTATTTCGCACATCGAGGGTTGCGTTACATCACGTAACGTTTTTGAGTCAGTTAACTAAAATGGCTTATTTCATCCGGTTCGCGAATTTTTGGGAAAGTTTTGAAATGATGATAGCTCAGTTAGTGGTGTGTACGGACGTCGCGTCAAGGGACGTGAATTCGAGTTCACCTACAATGATCTTGAGTTTTGGCGAAAGAAAACATCGTGATGAAACCATAGCATGGTGGTAGGGCTTTTTGTAATGCTCTCCTAGAGAGTAATGGAAGAAACAGTCCTCAAGGTGGTGGTAGTGGCGAGGAGTCACCTCAAATAGCTACGCCAACCGTACAGCCTTTTAGTGATCTCTATTGTTTTCCTATAGTGCTGTTCTTACCAACAAGCATGATGTTGATATATTGATTTGGAATATAAGTTTCAAATATTATGTAATAAACGATCTGAAATTGTCATTCATGCTGTTGTTTAGTGATTTCTACTATCACTTTGCTATTGCAAAATACGTAATTAGGGGTGAAGGTCGCAGATTGTATGGATACTAACATGTTTATTGTATAGGTAGGACAATTATTTTAAACTGTCCGCTATAATAACTGCTTTTCTGGAAATGGAACCCTAAAATGAACTGCAGCGTGATTTTTTTAATATTTCTTTTTACGTCTTCCACAGTATCAGATGTTAATTATATTATATAAATTGCCATTAAAATTTATGTGCATAGAGGAAACTTAGTATATATAAATATGTTTAATAGTATACGGGAATATGATTGAAATATAGTATTCTGATTTTAAAAAATATTATAAAAATTAATATTATATACAGCGACAACGCCTAATTATTTGTTAAAATTGAGGTCAAGAAATTAAATTTGTTTTAAAGTAAGCCGCATCGAGCTGGCTATATTATGTTTCGCTCAATGGTACTTGGTTTTGTTAATTGAGTAACATTTAGTAAAAAATATTAACGCGTTAAATTATTTTTATATCAACAGAAAGATCAATTTCTGATTATACAAACATCAAAAGTAATTTACAAATATGCAGTCTGATGCATATATATAAGTATAAGCAATATATAAGTCTCGGACCTATTTTAAAATGGATGATCCGGCAAGCCAAGCCGAAGTTCGGTTACTAGTGACACCCTTGCGCGAGTTGCCCTTCGGACTAAGCGCCCTCCTCACTCGCTCACAAAGTCAGGTAAAGCTGTGAAAGCCCTTTAGTGTAACAGTGTAGTACCTTTTCAAAAAAAAAAAAAATATGTTTGATAATTTACATTTTGATTATTTTTAAAGTTGAGTATTTTTAAAACATTCACTTAACTAAAGTGTAATGGCAAAATTAAACAATACTTAAATTACTATTGTATTAAAGTGATTTAGTTATTACTTTAGAAATATAAAAGTAATATGTAAATGACAAACTTACTTTACTCCTATGATCCGCTTATAAATTTAATTTTCTGATTAATATGAAAAATTAGTTATGTACCCAGACATAATTTAAATTAATCAGTATAATTAAATAGAGGTTTTGGTGTTATATTTTCAACTTTATTAAAGCTGAACGTCAACCATACTTCGAGACTTAGACTATGTATCAAAGCCCTGACCACCACGATAGCAATGAAACTGTTCTTAAAACACAGACTTATCCTTATAATTTGTAACTACAATATCTTTAAAACTAACAAAATTAATAATATACCTATCATGGTTATTCATTATCTTAAAAGATAATATAAATAAATTAAATTATAAAAAAAAAAATTATAGTTTAAACTAATGTATACACACATGTACAATATCATTGCATCTGACCATGAATTTGTTCCCACAAGTATAAAGATTGTATTTATGCTGAGTCTTTTTGTATTTATTGTATTATAAAATGACACTATGATTGGGCTATGTCATATAACATTTTAATATATAAAACACCATCTAGGCATTTCATGTTTTACCTCAATTATGTACTACCACTCGGCTATCAATGCTTCAAATAATAATATAATAATATACATTTTATTGCACACCATGAAATAAACAAAATTCAACAACAATCCTTACTAATATTATAAATGTGTAAGAGACTGTGTTTGTTTATTTGTTACGCTTTCACGCCTAAACCGCTAAATCGATTATTTTGAAGTTTGTTATAGAAATAGATGAGAATTTGGAAAATGTGATAGACTACTTTTTCTCGCCAAAAAAATAGTTGAAGTGGGAAGAATAGGATTATCTATTTATTGCGTTCTTCATTTTTTTTTCAAAATCAATATCGACGCTAGCGAAGCTGCAAGTAAAATCTAGTTTAAAATATAAGTGTACACTTAGACGGGTTTATTGCTTAAAGCGATGTCTTACAGGCAAACCTTTGGAGAAATTTCGTTTTGTAAATAAGTTACTCGGCGGGAATTAAATATAAATTACATACAAAAATATAGAGACTACAGAGATACAATATATGGAGAAAAAATTATCTAAAAATATTATTTACATATACATCTATTATTAATCTTATATCATATACATGTATATATAAGTTTTTATTGCGTAATAACTAATTATCCTACTTGATATATATACAAATTATCATAATATATTTCTGTTTTGACACCTCTGTTTACAATATTTATATAACACGATAAAAATGATTGATAAAAAAATAATTAAAGCGATACGGTTTATGTTTAGCGCATGCAAATTCGTGACAACCGCAGCGCAGCAATCGAATAAACCTTGCACTGGTATTCAACGAGTTGTAACTGCATTTATTTCACATTTCTGTCGTCAATTACGAAATCTGAACGATCTCGAGTGGCCACTTTGTAAAATGACACTTATTGTTTATCACCCAAAAAATAGTACTTATTTTAGTAGAGAGAAGATAATGTATAGTTTTGTAATACAATATTGAATAACACTCAACTTTTAAAGGCGTTTGAACTGAACAAATTAATCTCCTCATTAATGGATATCTCTCTAATATCTTATAATATATTTCGACGTTTTGTCTGTTCAAATCAAAGGCATCTATTACATCCTACTTGTTTGATTTAAACTGAACGCACTCGCGCAGAAAAACCTATCATCTTACTCTGGTCGACTGTGACGTCACAACTTACATTTAGTTCGTGACGTCCTTGCTTGCAGAAGCTCGGCGGTGTCCTCATTGTTAGCTAATTAAACTTTACGAACCAGTTGTCAGATAATCTAAATATCTACATACAATTATTCATGAATAATGTGTAGCAGCAATATAACGAAAGAACAGTTCGTTAGAGAAATATAATTATATATATATAGGTCTACGGATGTTATATATAATATATAAATAGCGATAACATACTGTACACAGTTTATTTCAGATATTAATTTTTCGACTTAAAAAGCCCTACCACCATACTACGGATTCGCCACGATGTTTTCCTTTACTAAAAATCAAGGTCATCATAGGTAGATTCGAACACATGTCCCTTGACGCCGAGTGCGTACACACTACTACTGAGCTATCATCGCTTCAATTCATACGACGATTTTTTTTTCTAAGTTAAATGATGTATATAACACTTTTCGACATTATTGCAGATACGATATTTATGCTTCCCTGCGTCGATATTTTCTAGGTATATCATAGGTAGATACATAACAAAAATTTTCAAGATCACTTCAACTTTTATCAGTGTCGAATATTACTTGATATATTGTAATTCGTAAACTTTATCAGTAAGTGTTCTCGTGTTATGATCTATTGCCTCTTAAATTCAAGTGTAAATATAATCTAAACAAGTGGCGCCATGCCATCTAAATTGCTCCTTTTGACTTTGTTCAAAATGTTTTAGTAACTTATTAAGAGGTAATTATTTGTTAGATTCAGTACACCTAATTGTAGGTGTACTGAGTTTATTCATACTTAGGGCTCATTTTCAGTGGTTGTTACAGCCTGGATTCGGGGTGCGGGAGGTTTATGTTCACGCATAACATAGTGACTGCATGCGATAACCGTTTTCATTAGTCGATAGAGCCCGCTTGCGGTTTGATAGATATTCTTCACCGTGCATTTCTTTATAAGAATGGAACTGAGTAGACGTTAAGACGAGTTATAGAGTAAACCGAGTACCCGCACCACGCTTACTTTACACCAACCGACAAATTTCTTTGAATGTTAGGTCGTGTGCAGGGAATGCCCGCAAATATTACTTTCATCAATCGATAGACCGCATTCGGTATAATAACTGAGTTATCGACCAATGAAAATGAGCCGTCAGCGATAAAGAATAAGATTGTAAGTTGTATTACAAAACTTTTTTGAAATGATGATGGCTCAGTTGGTGGTGTGTATAGATGCTGCGTCATTGGACGTGAGTTTGAATCCCTGCAATAAACTTGAGCTTTCGGTAGAGTAAAACATCGTAAGATGATAGGAATTTTTAAGATGCTCTCCTGGCTATCTCTGAACCTCAAGTTGAACTCAAAATTTATATTTCTAGTTATCGTTCGCATGTCCACAATAATCAAATTTTATCATACAAAATGGCAATAATAATATACAGCTAATATTTTTAATGTTATATGTGTCGTTATACTCATTGTAGTAACAGACATTTCGACTACTTTCTATTACGACTTTGTTTTCATATGATTTTTTTAAGAACATGCTTAGAGTACATTTAATTCTCAGTAATACTTTGGTTTTTTATAACTGGTAAACACATAAAATACCATTTACAACTTTGCCTTTTATTACAAATTAGTTTCGTTTAAATAAGTCTTTAATCCAATGGTAGAATCTGTTAAAGGATAGGCAGGAGAAACACTATCATCGACCCTATCCCTCCCGGTCAACGTAAGTCCTCTAATGTTGATAAAAGACAGGTACGTGAGAGGCATTTTAAGTTTTTCAATGATAAAAAGCATGTCGGGACTAACCACGGCTTAGATTGCAATTTTATTTGTGGTTAGCTGACAAATGGTCATAAATTGTAATCATCACTTATTAAAGATTGTACAGCACATCGGTTTGCCGCAATATCTATTATTCAATATTTTTTATATAACTTGTGATATACGACATTTCAAATAACAAAAGAATCACGATGATATCTTATAATATGTTAGGGAAAGGTTTTGCGATGATTGACATATCTACATCATCAGTAGGTTCCATGGAATTAATTAAGCCTTATAGAAAACACATGATCGAATATCATGAAGAAAGTTTTCATTTATTTCGTATGGAATTTTTCAATCAAAAACTGTAAATGCGTATAACAAATTTCGTAAAATTTTAAAAGAATCATTTAAAAAAGGATTCTTGTAGCTACAATGATTAAAGGATTCATTTTTTAAGAAAACCTAGACGTTTGTTTCCTTTGTAGTGAGCGATTTCTCCATTTAAAGTCCATTGATCTATTTAGCGTCCTGGATTTTGTTCGAATTACATTAATTGGCTGCCGTGTAACCTCTGCCACCTATTGTCATCACAATAAACGCGACAAACTGGCACAGGGTCAGCGAATAAACAGTTTTGAGTAGTGATCTTTTTAATAGAAATTTGACCGACACAGTTCGTTCTTGTAACAATTTAGTTTTTCTGCAGTCTCGTGCGTGTCCGAGTATCTCTGTGATCATTGTTCTAGTTTTTAAAAGTGCTACGAATTGTAATGAATTTCTACATATCTTAATCAATTTTGATTGTAATTTAATTAGGTATTTCAAACTTTGTGTAACTACATATATATATATATATATATATATATATATATATATATATATACTATAGTCTCTTGGAAATTTTGCTCGTATAAATGTAAATGTAAATCTAAAATTAAGTGTTATTGCTCTTAAACAGTTATTTTTACTGTATAAAAAGTACCTACATCCTTTTTCAAACATGTATGCAAATTTGTCTGATAAATGGTTGAAAAGATAAAGCATGAAAGCGTAAGAAACAAGCAATAACATCACATTCGTATTTAAAATATTCATTATTATTGTTTGTAATACATCGATGAAGCTACAGTCGTAGTTGAATTTAGTAAATTTCCCACTAGCTAGAAACAATAACCTATCAGTTAAAAAGATTGATAAAATTTTAGCATTCAGACATTAATTAGAATTATTAAAAAAAAATACTAATATATTAAAATGAAAAACGCAATGTCATTTAATGTTTAGGAGACGGAAAACAAGCTTGGGAAAGGGCTTTGTACAAAAGAGGGCTGAATTTCAAAAGCAGATTTCCAATATTTTTTTTATGTTGTGCAGCATAGTGACTGCACTGCACCCGATGTTAAGTATAGCACAGTCCTAATCATCGGCGACTGACAATGAACCTACATTCACTGCCAGTCACCGCTGTCATGCTTGATTAGATACCTCTTCACCCTTCTTTCAAGGACCCAATGTTGTAGGAAGGAGGGAACACGCTAACGAGAAGACTGTTCCACAATTCATATTTGAACACTATACATTTGACATATTTGAATCTATATTCAAATGAAAACTGTTATGTTAAAATATTATATTAAACAGTAATTTGTATTTGAATATATATTTAAAAGTAATAACTTTATTTATTTTAGGATTCATTTAGGTAGACATGTTGTTTCGTATAACTGCACTACAATTAGCCATTTTAAAATGCATTTTAACAATTTTAATTACTTTTTGTATTATTTTAAAGTAAAATGTATTAAAACCTTGCACGTAATTTGACTGACACACATATATATGTATACTAGCTGACCTGGCAAACCTTGTTCTGTCTGTCGAGTAGTCAATCACATCGACTACAGCGACATCTATTGCATTATGAACATTTATAGCGATAAAAGTATGTGTCAAGTTGGTTCAGAAGTTTAGGAGTTCATCATGGACAAACAATGTGACACGAAATTTTTATATATAAAGATGTTACTCGTACATGTTAACTATCTAATATAATATAAATTTGTTATAATGAATAACTCGAGTGACATTGTATTAAAATTATTTATAAAATATTTTATTCTTTTTGATAAAGGTTCAATGAAGATGAACCCGTTCTGATTCAAGTAATTATAACCAATAGACGGCTGATAACAAACCACCACGGTGGTATAGTGGACAGCATAATTGACTATAATCTTTTGTTAGAATCAAGCCCTGTTAAATTTTTGTTGAGTACTATCTGGCTATACCATAAAATAAACCGTTTTAATAAAAATTAAGAATAAAATAATATTTAAGTATAAAGGATTTGTTCTGTAGCGATGTAACAGACCATTAAATAAAATTTAATCACATTTTTTTTTATCTGATAACACAATTAAGTTATTTTGTCCTTGTTGTCGCTTATGACCTTAGATGGTTTATAACGATCTTTTTATGTCTTTATTTCCTATATACAATATTGTACATAACTGAGTTATAGATCTGGCTGTGGTAGCCATTTTCCATCAGTGATAAGATTTTTAGCAATCTAGTACCTTCTAAAAATGTAATCATAAATTTTATATCTTTATAATAATAACTAAGAATAACATATAATGAACATTATTAATTATAAACTGTAATAATAATTTAAGAGGCAACATGTTGTCGGTTTGTAGAATACTATGTAACGTTTTGGTTTTATTTTAGGGAGAATCAAGGACGCGTTTACCATTCTACCAGGGTTATTTTAAGCTGAATGCGGCAAGTGTACAACGCTATTGTTTTGCAAGCACAATTGGTTTCTCGAAAAATACTGTTAAGTCTTGGGATACATTTTTATATTATATTTCAAGTGTACCTAGAAAAGTATTTTTTTAAGATGTCGAGTAAATCTCATTCATTCCGATACTAAATATTATATATACATATTTAGTATCGGAATGAATGAGATTTATTTAGATTCAGTGCTATTCACCTTTCCTTTAGTCGTCAGGAAAATTAACAGAATACCAACCGACATGATTTGTAAATTTACAATATCGAAGTTAGTTTTTCATTAAAGTTTGCACTGCATAAGATACCTGCTTACTACCTTATTACCTTAAATATCTTCAACGATCATTTATAACAACTAATTTTTGGGGTGCAGGTTATGCTAGAACCTTTGAGCTACAACGTCGTACACTTTTATTTATGTATATTTAATTTGCAAGTATCTAGACTGTGAACACTTATAGTAAACTTAGCGTGAGTTCGACGACCCACCAATGACAATTCAATCGCAAGTATTGCTACTACCTGCTAAGTATGTAACATTGTAACCGGTTCGTAATATCTTTCTCACTGTTACGGTTCCGTATAGAGCTTTTCCGGGATATCGGCCTCTGTTTAATCAATTAATAACAGATTACATCGTTAACAATAATTTAGCTGCAGGTTAATTCCTTATCCGCTCAATATCTGTAAGGTCGCCGAGATTAGATTTGATAAAAAAAGCTGCGACTGAAAAAACGGTTGAGATCATTTTATGCATACGTGATATATACTCAAATGATGTAGTGTTTAATATAAAAAAATAATAAAAGATCGCAATAAAACTTCTTCTTTTCCTGTTCCCAAGTTATTTGGGGTCGGCGCAATACGTTTTCTTCTTCCATAAATCCCAATCAACCGCCATCTATTCATTCACTCCCTTTTCATTAATCTATTTCCTCACACACTATATCCAACTCTTCTTTGACCTTATTCTTCCTTTCTATCCTTCTACATTTATGTGTATCACTTTTCTCAACGATCGTAATAAAACCATGGTACAATAATAGGGTCTTTTCTGATACTCACACCATCATTAAGATGACATCCTGTCAATAAACTATACAGCCTCAACCCATTCTTTTTTTAGTGTGGAGAAATCCATTTACGGGGCTCTGTCTCATGTTTGCCTGGGCAAGCTACGTAAGAAGCACGTTTCAGACTCGAATGATACGAACTTTCTCCCCTAACTTGTTAGGAAACCGGGATTCACTTTGGCGTAACTTCCAGTCCAGTTCCAGTCAGGTGCAGGTGAGGTTGACTTAAATAATTCAGATGGTATTCGATACCCCCCATATTACCTTTCGTTATTGTTTTGGATTTTGTTTGTTGTATTATTGCCAGTATTGGATATATTATGCCAGTATAGGATATATGCCCGCCTCGATAGCTACCACCCTCAAGTTTATAATCAGCCACCAAATATCTACAGGTGTTTTCCGGCAGTTGCACTTGAGAGCCAGCCCCTCTACTAGGCTTAGCATATTCACCATCTTGGGCCACATCGTCACTTGATATCAGATGAGAACGTGTACATAACGCTAAAACTTACAAAGTATTAAAAAAACAAATAGCGAAAATATCACTTAATACGATTAATAAAACGTTAATAGTTCATAGTTATCTTGAAATTACACTTTGTCAGATACAGTATTGATTGATCGTTTTTCAATAGATTTTTTTTCTTGTCTCACATAATCAAATACTTTATTATTTTTATACGAAGACATACATACAAACATTCATTATCGATTTGATAAGTTTACTATATAATCATGTCTTTATCATGCTGGTTTTTCATCGTAAATAAAAATACTCAGTATTTTTTAGATATGAAGTAATGCGATTTTGCCATACTCTAAACTGATAAATATTAAAAAAAAGTATTTTATATAAAACTGATAATTAAATATGTATTTTTGCAAAATAGGTATTGGCTATTATATACAGAAAGAAAGGATATTTATTAGGTATTTAAAACACGGACATATGTACCTGAAATTACAGCATTATTTCACAAAATCTATATTATCTATATCTACTACTACGATTCGAATATATTTTAAAATGTATAGAACGCAATGAGTTCATATTTCGAATTTAGGTCAATCTAAGTTATCGTAACATAAAGTTGAAATTATTTTAACGGTTTTCCTTCTTATGTAATTTTCTTATCATCGCTTAACCTAGATACGGAAAAGTTTCGCTTTAAAGCTTCTGAATTATTCTACTATGCATGTATAATGCACGTATAATATAACTTTCAGGTTATGAGTAAAATAGCAATTTTTTTTGCAAATATTCTGGCTGATGCACATTGCACACCGTAATTCACGGCATATATAGTATTTGAAGCCACATAGAGATGATTTTATAAGGATATTAGCTGTGGAACTAAAAATTATTTGCTCATTTTTACGAGTTTTTGTAACTATTTTCAATAAAGCTTTACTCCTATTTATGGTATCGTGATGTTAAAGAGACTAAAGTCTTAATGATTGTTCAACCAAATACAAAAACTTAATTTTTGAAATTCGACTGATGACACATTAGTGAATTAAAATATACAAATTATTGTGTTTTATAATATTGATATAAATTAGGTAATAAATTATGCATAATAGGTACAATGTTGAATTCGTTCATAATGGCACATTCATTGTTTTTTGCAGTAATGTACAGTACAAATTTATTATCCAAAATATTGATAAGGTTGATAATAATTTTTATTCTTTGAAAGTCTAGGATTTAGCCACAATCTAATATACTGTTAGGCGACGATGCGGTAAAATTGAATCACACACCAAATATCTAGAAACTGATTTGTAAGTATAGCAGTTGACAGCTAAAGGTAGTAGTTACTTGGAGACAGATTTTCATGTTCAAGGTAACATGGCGACCATATCAAAAATTACCAAATCGGTCTATTACTATAATATGCTCTTATCACGATATTTCCATCATAATGTTCAAACTCGTTATAGAATTTGAACTCACGTCAATAGACATGTAATTAGAACTTGCTACTGTTAGGGTATAATCGTTTTAAAATATAACACTTACATATTTTGAAAAGCTAATTCAAGATTAATCGTTTACAGCTGAGTATATATGGACAAAATTTAATCTAAATCTGCTACATATAAAAAACCGAGTAACTTATAATTTCCTGTTTTAAACTACTGTATCGTGCAATTTCTAAACAAGTTGACAGATTGAGGTTATATCTACAACAAAAAAAAATGCATTATCAAGACGTGATTCATATCTGTTCTAAGAATTCAATGCTAATTCTGTGATAGACTTTTTAACTACCAAAAAGAGTATAGTAGTATCTGCAAGATCAGTGATTATTAAAAAACAAATTTAAATGAAATCAAAAATGTGATTACCTACGATGGAAGCCGCGGGTGGAAGGCTAGTCAATCAGCTATACATAATAATCATGGATTATATATTTAGTTATCCAGTTCCTACATAACCCAGAACTAATTAGCGCATATAAACTTTCTTTAAGATTAATTACGCGTCTTACAGAAAGGTCACATACTATCATATCGAGATTACTTAATTATCGCACTAATTAATTATAGATTATTTCTATTTGACATAAAAACGGAATTCCTATATATATATATATATATATATATATATATATATATATCACAGAGTTTTATTTCATCTACCCAACAGTCGGATATTTCATTTATGTCAACATGAATAAGATTTTGCACAATTTCTACGGTCTAGTAAATTCGTATGCAATGAATAGTTGACAAATATCTTTATTACAGAAGTCAAAAACAAGGGTAATACTTCCTAAATCTAAACCTATTATTTTATTATTATTTTAAAGCGATGATGGCTTAATTGGTAGCGTGTACGGACGCCGGAAGTGAGTTCGTTTCCACCTTCAGTGAGCCTGAGCTTTTGGTGAAGGAAAACATCGTGAGGAAAACATAGCATTGTAATCTGGGTTTTTTATAATGCTCAACTGGATAACTGCCACCCTCTAGTTGAAAATCGGCCGCCAAATAGGTGTGTTCCGGAAGATGCACTTGAGATCGAGTCCCTTCACAAGGCTTAGTGTGCTCACCATTTGGACCACTTCGTCACTTCATCATCGTCACATCGCAACATCAGGTGAGATTGTAGCCATAACGATAAACGTATAAAATACTGGTATAGAAAAGGGTAAATATTTTTTAAACAATCTGACACACAATTGTGTAAACTAACACACAATTGTGGTTAGCAAATCAATTGCCCGGTCAATAATTGTCTCTGTGGCATTCGGCAGAGAAGTCGTGGGTAGACCACTAGTAACGCCTGCCAAGAATCTGCCGAATTTAGAGAGAGAGATGTAAATAAATGACGGTCATAAAATACGCACAGGATTTGTGCAGTGGTGCATTTTTTTATATAGCAATTTGTAAAAGTATTTTAAATTATTTTTGTGACTAGTTTGCCGCCTGGGCTGCATTGCAGCCTTTCCTTTACGCGGCCAATCAGACACATAAATTAAAAAATAAATACTTTATATCGTTAACATGTAAGTTAATTAACATATAATACAACATAAAAATATATCCCAATTATATATTAAAATATATATTTAATGGAGAGATTTTGGTGTGTTTTAGTTTTATTATATAGTACCTGGATGACTGAGTTTAGCTCGGATTTTTTAATTGTGTTATTTAAAAATATATATTTAGATACGAATCATATACTGCTAGCAATTTTATGATCATTCATACGTATGATACGTTTGATTACGTGACGTAAATATAAATATGTACAAGAATTGCTCTCTTTATAGTATTAGATACGCAAAAAAAAATGTATACATTCCTAAATATGTTATGTTGTAATTCGTTGTTTTAAATTTCTTGACCTACACCTCAAAATATCTTTGTATAGAGCTGCCCGTGAAACTAATTCCGGCTATGTGGAAAAGGTCAATGCATTGTTCGGTATATTTTTAACTAATCTAATTTAAAAACATACATGCTTTATATAACAAATTTATTTATTATTTATTTTTATGTTGTCATTGCAGTGTCTCTAATATAGTGTTAGTCAATAACGGTCAAAGACTTTATGCCTGTAGACAAAACAAAAACTACTTTTAATACAATATGCTGAATAATAATATAGTTCTAAGAGGCCATCCATAAACACACACACACATAGGCAAACGTTAAGGGGGTAGGGGGTCGACAAAGTGTTGCAAGGGATGGGCGGGGTCCAATATTTTGTGACGTCACATTTCAAAATCTAATATATTTAAGCAGTAAAACGCGAAATATGAACTGTTAATTTGCTGTTTAAATTTTATTATTGCTTGATGTAAAATTGCTAAATATAGGACGTCACACAGGGGAGGAAGGAGTTTCACAAATATGAGCAGCTGTGACAAGGACGGAGGGGTTAAAAAAAACATGGAATTCGTCTGACGTAATTTGTGGATGACCCCTAACTTGTACAAAAGCTTTAATTATTATCGAACGTCAATATAGGTGTACATGTGAATGATTTATATTTTTCATTAAATATAATTGCCGCAAAAAAATAATAATTTGGTATTATATTTCTGCGTTATTTGAACGGTCCGCTTTACTAGTTCGTAGATAATTTTCTACATTACACTTAATGTTAAATATCTTTAAATATACGCCATTGATCAACTAAATTGAATATAAAACAAAATAAATTTAATATTATTGCACAGACTTAATCAAAATATTAAAACTGACTGATAAACAATCTTGAGCGACTCTGGATTTGAGACTCTAGACGCATTCATTTTGCAACCTAGACATTTGAACTTTGCAAATAAACTGTTTGTTCGCTTAAAATGAAAACGTATGCGAGAAATGTAAGTACAATACTCATTGTTCATACATAATCATGTACAGTTATTCACACAAGTACAATACAGAATTACTGTTTTACACATCTATTCTTATATGAATGTTTCGCTGTCCTTTTTATTTCTCTCTTTGTCTAGCTATGCCTAGGGATAACTATTTCATTTCTGAGTCGGCTCTTATCACAATTCTTCGCCAGATACTTCAGTTGTGGGTTGTCGAGTCGTTCACTTGGACTTGTTTCAGGTCGTTGTGGACTATAGATACCCAAGTGAGTCGGGGGTCTACCTCGCTTCTTTGAATCTGAATCCATATAGAGACGTGCATAGAGGCTTGCCTAAAGACGTGATTTTCGGGCCTTCGCATTATATCGCCATAACAACGCAGGCGCACTTTAGAGAGTATCTCTGTGATTAGACGGACCTTAAAACTTTCTCAGATATACTCATTCCTTATTCTATCCTTAAGAGTTTCATTTTCTTTTTGCCATTAATAAATGTAAATAATAATCATTTAATCAAATTATATTATAGTAAGCTAAGCACTTATCTCGCAACAATTGAAACTACTTTCTGCATACGTTTAATGGTTAAGCTATTTCTGCAATTATTTAAATTTTAAAGGTTAATATCATAAGAATCACTTGTCCATTTATCATTGAAAATAAACAGATAAATAAATTATATTAAAATATAAAATAAAGTTTAATTTATTATATTTTACTCCGTAAATGTTTTAATAAAATATATTCCGACAAGATCGAAAAATAAGCTAAATTTTGGTGCCTTTTTATGGTAGCTCGGCAAAATGCCAGCACTGTCCCTGATGTTAAATCCAAAAACAGTAGTGACCATCGATGGAACGATAATCCATCACCAGTCACTCCTATGTAGTGTCTGTATTATTATATTATAGCTACACTTTACTACACTTACTACTACATGATTAAATTATTAGTCAACATAATAAACGAGATTAAAAAAATGTTTATGTTATTTCTTGGTTTATCCAGACAGGATAAATAAATTATTGTAAAAATAAATAATACTAATGTACTGTATTGGAAATTTAAACGGAAAATTCATGATTTTCCTTAAAGCTTATAAACTAAAGTGACTTCTATGTTTACCTATAACATAAATACAGCATTATAATAAAATATAAGTACTCGTTTTATTAGAATACACTATAGTAATAATACATAAAACTTTTCCGTAATATGCTACATTGGATTATTAAACTTAATAAATATGAAGGAGGAACAGTCTAAAAGTCTTCCCATTATGCTTTTTAAAATTTTAAAAAGCATAATGGGAAGGGTATGGTAATGGAAGGGAATGGCATAAATAAAAAATTTTAGGTTAAATAATAAGGTTAAAATGTAAATACAGTATTATGAAACCTCAACCACGAAGTAACTGGACGCTCGTACTCGTATTCACTGGATCAATTTCCATACGAATAGCAAAATTCGTTATATATACATAAAGCCGTCTAGTACCTCATAAGGCAGTGGTTAATATTGTTTTTGAACTATACATTTATTATCATAAAAGGCCAAATGCATACAAAACTTAACAATGTAACTATAAATTACCTACCATAACATAAATACATATATCATTAAATCGTACGTCAATAAAAATACAATTACTCGAAATAGCACGATATGGGTCTAATCAATTTTTAGGTCACCATAGGTTAATGATCAACAATTGGTTTATTGATAAAGTGTATTTATTTTGCAAATAAAAATCATAATTATATAGAAAATACAATCATGTAGAGATAGTTAAGTAAGTTTTATACACATTTTTTTTCATAATAGCTAATTTTGATATAAATCAAGTTATTTAAGTTAATTTGAAATAAGTTTTTCTGTATAGGATATAAATTATATTTGCAAGTTACAGGTTTTAGAGCTATCATATTATTTGCATTTATACTTCCAAGAAGCAAAACATTTTTTTTCTTTTTTCTTTGATGACAAATGTTATAATTTATTTTATTCCTAATTATGTTGTGTTTTTTTTTATAAAATAATTGATACCTTTACTGAAATTGTTACAAGTACGCTATATTCTATTTAATCAACTTCTTTATCAAATTTATTAGCCGTTAAAATGAATTTGATAGATCAATTAGTTAAAAATATATTTTCCCGTTCATATAGTAATTAAGTATTATAACTTTTACTTATTATTTAGTTTTTATTCTCTTCCAGATAAAAAGATTTACCACTCATTTATTGTAAAGTTGTGATATTATTTTAAAAAAGTTTACAGACATGAAAACATTAACTTACCAAAGTTTTATCCGAAGCAGATAAAATCTTACATCGCCTAATGTATTCTAATTGACTTCTCTTAATTTACTAATATTATCAGAACTTTTCTCTCATATTAGCTAATGTAATGTAACATATACTAAAACATAGCTAAAGTATACGTCTATGCTTATGAAAGGAGTTCTGAAAATCGATTTAGTAACCCTCAGGTAATAAACACATTAATCGACATTTATAGAGATGTTATATTTTATAATAGATTAGGTTATAATATAATTACCTATTTTTGAATGTACATAGATATTCTAAACCTACTTTAACGGCAATATAAATAACCGCAATAGTTTAAGTAACGGCAAAATCAAAATCTGAACACTTTTAAAACATGAATTTATTAATTGGTTCTAACAATCTAAATTTTAATTTACGAGATTGTTAATTAATGTTGATGGAGAGACAACATCAAATTCATAATAAGTAAAATAAATTTGAACGTCGATAATACTAATAAAAATAAAAATTAAAAAATGCACTTTCGAACGCGATAATACCTGCCCATGTATTGTAATTGAACACGATCTACTAAAACGTTGAAAGATGATGCCGAAACGGCTTGTTATGAAAACGTGGTTGGTGTCACGTACGCCAAGCTAAAATCGATAGGTACATACACATGGGAAACGACAGGGTTACCTTTTAGATAAAGCCGTAAGGTAAACAGCGGGAGCTTATACATTTAATTATGCAACGGAAGCTGCTAATTACGGTTTACTACTGCTATTATATTATATAATATTATTTACAGTTTTAAATTGAAATGAGATATATTACTACATAGTACCTAGCTGTGCCCCCAACTTCGTTTGCATGGAACTAAAAATAGATTTAATATCTTTTTCTCGTTTTTCCAATACAGCTTTGTTCCTATGGGTGTTAGCGTGATGTTAAAAAATGCAATGCCTTCCTCAAAAATTGCTCTGTCAAATGCAAAAATAAATTTTGCAATCCGACAAATCGTTCCGTAGCGTGTTTCAAACAAACAAACTTTTCCGCTTTATAATTTTAATATAGATAGTAAGTGTTTCTTGTTTGATATGGTAATGTTATATATTAATAATGACTGAAAGTATTAATATAAATTTTAAAATGGTGTAAAACTATTACTTTAGTTACGTCTTACCTTCGTAATACAGTAGTTTTCTAAGTAGAATACAATTAAGATATTGTTTTCACTTAAATTAACTGTAAACAATACTTATTTCCATTTTTTCAACATAAACATAATCGCAACTTACTAAAGTAAGATATTTACAATTATAAAATTACAATTAATCATTTTCAAAGGCATGAAATCGATACAATTTTAAAATGTTATTACAATGTTGATCTCTTTATTATTTTATAAACTAAAGGATTTTTTTATACAGTTAAGGTTTAGCGTTATTGCCCCAATCACACCTGACGTTAAGTAACGATGTGGCCCGAGTTGATAGTCACGATATATCTCGCAGAGACACTGGCCCTCAAATGCAACTACCGGAACAGATTACTATAGGTATCTGGCGGCAGATAAATTGTATTTAGGCTGAACTGGCATTAAAACATAACCAGAACACGAGATTAGCCACGTAATACATAATTTGTTAAACCATTTTCGACGCACCATTAAATATTAATTAGGATGTGCTATATTTTCTTTATCATACACTTTAATTTATATCATTTGTGGTTGTATCATCTCCGGATATTTTCATCGTTAAGTCAGTAATGATATGAACGGAACTGCAAATTGAATGTCTTACAAACGCCGAAATAATGTTAAAATTAAATTTATTAACCGATTAATTACAAACTATTGTAGCTATTGATTATATTAACAAGAAATCATACATATCACATAATTGTATAATCTTTATTCGCTTATTTGCTGGACTGTATTGAAAACTGTTTACGAAAACTATTAATACTTACTCAATACTCAAAGAATCCAATGACCCTTTAGCGTTAAAACATCAGCTAAATGCCAACACAAAAATTTCCTTATAGACCGTCAAAATTTTATTTAAAACAAAATATTTTTCGTATACGCGTATTTAGCACAAATAACAACGACATTTAAAAATACTATCCAGTAACTAATTCCGGTATATGTGTATATATATACACACACATAATTGGTATTACGGAAAACAGTATAACGATTTCAATGAAATGAAATTTCGAACTTATAATAAGGTGTAAACTGGGTCGCCCTATTACTTATATATTATAGAAAATCCAAAAATATCCATTATCAAGTCCTGTGAAATATACTTTATATCACAGTTGTAAATAGCGTTAGATTCCTTATCTATAATCGATAAAAATGGTTCATTGTTGTGAATGTTAGCTAACGCGTCGCTTCATCTTGCATTATTATAAATATCAGTAAACTCAGTAGACATCAGAATTAAGAACTAATTAATTGCAAAAATGAACCACCATTTCACTTTGAAAAGGAGATATCGCGTACCTATTTTTTATTGTACTTCATAGGTTTAGCTTTATGGCTACAATCTCACCTGATGTTAACTAACGATTTGACCTAATGAAGAGTCTGGGCCGCATTTGCAACTGCCGGAACAGACTTATATGGCGGCAGATTTTCAACTTGAGGGTCTTAGCTAGCTAATTGGGCATTAGAAAAAGCCTTACCAACATGCTATGCTTTCCTCACAATGTTTTCCTTCATCGATAGTTCAGGCTCATTGCAAGTGGATGCGAACTCGCGTCCATTGACGCGACGTCCGTACACTACCAACTGTGACATCATCGCTTCAAAAATTATTTTAGCAATTTTGTGTCACATGATACTTTTTTAGTTAAATGAGTGATTATTTTTATCAATTTAAAATAACCGTATCGGGTGCAGCATATGATAAAACTTATCTCAGTACATTTATGTGGTGCTATCAAATTTGTATTTTGTTTCTTTTACTTAGTATCAAATAATAATAAAGTGCCGAAGTGCTGTGGGTTCGAGTCCCACACAGGACAGTTTTATTGACTGTGTGATCCACAAATAATTGTTCTGAGTTTGGTTGTTACTTTGTGTACATTAATTATGGTTATAAAGTCCTTCTAAACTTGATATTGGTGAAATTGCCTTTATAGGTTGACAACTATACAAAATAAACAATAACAAATGTTTTTTTTTAGTGTAGTATAAAGTGACTACACTATACTAAACATTAAACGAATGGTCGAAAAAAAAGGTTGCCACCATGGGGAGTCGGCACTATCATGCCGGCCTGCAAACTGCAAACGAATCCCGCTTCAAACCAAAAGATTCATTGTGAATAGTTTATAATCATACGCATGGCGGTTATGTCCCACTTGGTACCTGTTCCCTGCCGTCCCACATGTTAACTGAATGAGTATATGCTTTTGATGTAGGAAAACATGATGAAACCACAGCCTGATGCTAGGAGGCCCGTCTGGCTAGCTAAATACCTATATACGTGTCGAAGTAGTTACACTTGAGAAGTAGTCCTTCAATTATGCTTAAAAAGTTCACTATCTTAGACCACACCGCCACTTAACATGAGGTGAGATTATGGTTTATTGGTTTATTAACCAATGAAGAATAAAAAAGCTCAGGAGTAGTCCTGGAATACGAAATTAGGTCGATCACAAACAATCCATCGATGCTACTATTGACTGAGTGCTTCAAAACTGTCCGTATTCACTAACATTAGCAAAACAATTCTTATGACCAATGAAAACGCGACCGCTGTATTGATATAATCGCAGGCGGATACATGCTGGCAACTCTGCCACGTCGGACATATATTTGGACAGGTCACACAATATACTACGTCACTTCATTGCGTAATACCGACAATATTGTCTGAGTAGTGAGACTTGACAATTATATTCGACTGCATTACAATTACCAGAATAGTTGTAGCATCCGCAACTTAGACAATCGCCGATCAATCTGCCGGTAATCTGACGATGTATATCCAGTAACTTAATGTGTCTAAAGTAACTAAATGTAAACGATAATAAATATGTCGCAGTGGCTCTCTATCGGTATGTGAAGTTTGAAGGTCATCAAGTCTATATTAGCCACCAAAATCTTTTTTGAATGTGGGTATATATCTCCTTTCCACGTTTGCCAGCTACACTACGAGGGTCCCTCCTCCTCCTATCCATTGAAGCGATTTATCAGAAGACCTTTACATAGACCTTTACATAGAAGATATTTACATAGACCAGCAATTACTTTCATATTGCCTCCAATCAAATACTGAAACCCTAGCAAGCCAGCATGACAGTGACAACTATTAATAAATTACATATGTGTGGTTGATCACCCTTGATTTTAAGTTGTACTATATTCACCATTAGGTACACTACTATCTCGCGTTTTATAAAAAAAAAAATGTTGTTACGAAGTATACAAGGTCATATAACTACCTATTTTAGGAATATACTATTTATATATTGCATCTAGGCTGGTTAAGATAAAACGAGTTGTATCAGTGGAAATAATATATTCTTATAACGTCATACGACGTAAAGGCAGATGCCATTCTGAGGTGTGTGGAATATGATTAACACGTCACGGCAAAACACGTACATATGTGCGAGTTTCACGACGATACGTAATGTAGCACATTCATCGACCGTATTCAAAACTTCGGCATTCCTGCCATATACATTACCAGTTAGGAAGGACTACGTTTTAATGGAATATTCTTTTATATACAATCCACGAAATATGTGTAATATCGATTTATATTTTTGTGTAAAAATGGATTTTAAGAACACAAAATTAGTAAGAGATAGTTCACTTTATACATACGATATATTATATTATTTTTCGAAGATTTGTACACATTATTTTATAGCTAGTGATGATAATGATAAATCGTGTCAGATAAAAACTGCCGCGAGCGCGTTCTCTTGAAATACCCTGCGTAAACCATTACAGGTATTAAATTAGGAAGAATATTACATGGCAAATTACCCTTCAGTAGAACTGAATCCCTAAGAAAGTTTTAGCGATACTATATTTCTATAATAATTTTTATTACGAGTAACTCTACATATATTAATACAATAAAAAATATACACATTTAATTTGTTTACGTGGTGGTGTAATACGTAAAACATTATTCTAAACAAATATTTTCATCGTAACAGCTATTTATTTGCAATCTAAATTATAAATAATGTGTTTACTGGTATACAATATTTTTGTTTATTTCACGCGCACCGAACAACAAAATCAAAGTTGGTAATATATACTAATATAAACTAGCTTGTTATATAAACTACAAAATAATAATTTATATTCTCCGGACTATATACGTATTTGACTGTAAAATCGAATATCAACGAGGAACACCTACACAGAACTGACGTCATTTGAACTATAAAATTCCATAATAAATAGTCAGTTTGCACTTATTGTATCAAAAATAGGATTTAAACTTAGAAACTGCATGTTTCATAAAATATTGCGAGTTTTCATAAATGATTTTACATGCACAAGCCTTGCACTTGTAAACCTGATAAGAGTGAAATGTGAATGAACCGATGATGGCTCAGTTCGTAGTGTGTACGACGCCGTATTAATGGACGTGAATTCGAATTTCTGTAAAGAGCCTTAGCTATCCGTCAAGCAAAACATCATAATGAAACCGTAGCATGATGGTAGGGTTTTTTCTAATACCTACCTGGCTAGCTACTAACTCCAAGTTGAAAATCTGACGCACAAGAACTTAAGGTGTGCTCCGACAGTTGCACTTTAGAACCAGTTCCTTAACTAGGCTTAGCGCGTCCACCATCTTGAGCCACATCGTCACTTAACATCAGGAGACAGTGTGGTCATAACGCTAAACTTATAGTAATAATAAGATTTTACAACCTTTAGTGATAAACTTGCAAGTTACATATTTGATCGGCCCTGGCATCGTATCACGAAGCGGTATGGAGCCTTTAGCGATGAATTCAATACCTCAACCACCACAATTTAATAAACGCAAAGATTCTCCTTCAATATCATAAAATTGTTAGAGTATGAGACAATAGAGCTTCGCAATTATTGTTCATTAAATTAAATCAATAATTATTACTTCGGAATTATTTATTTCTACGACATTACAGTTTCCCCGAAGTAGGCGCTCAGTAACAAATTACTTACTAAGTATGCTTAGTTTAGGTAACAGTTTTAAGAATATATATATATATTTATTTTCATAAAACTACTCGTTAGTTTTAAAAATATAGGAAGTTTTATTGTGTAAACAATAATTTTAAAATTAAACCGTAGTATTATAATTAATCAAGGTAGAATAAAAAAGATAAATTCAAAATAAAAGAAAGACTAAATTAAATTATTCTACATTATATTTCTTAAAAACAAAAAGGACAGATTACTGTTTTGATCAAATATTCATTCTTTATGCATTATAGAATCAACCTAACATTGACCATGAACGACTTCAAGTTTACGCCAAAACCTACAACAATCAATTTCAATGATTGTTAAATTTTATCTGGCAAAATTCTAGTAAAAGCTAAAAATTCATAAGCCTAGTTTAATATTTGTGATAATAATAATATTGTAGTTTCCGTATATAGTCCCTAAGCAGTTCTTATTTATACAGGTATTAATTTTACAAATATAGAGACTGTGGTATAAAAAGGAATATAGAAGGAATGGAGTCGTATTTTACTTACAAAGTTATCGCAAAGGTCCAAGAAAAACAAATAGGCGAATTAGCTAAGTCTGAGATAGTGCAACTTCTGTTAGAAATACATAATTATTCAATGACACAACTTCAGTAAACAAACTGATGCATCGTATTATGTTTTACGAAAACGTTCCGCAATCTCAATTAAAGTGTGCTAATTACAGCACAGTTTAAGGTAGAATTTACACGTTAATAAAAGGAATAATACTGCTACATGAACAAGTTAACGATAAGTATAATTTGAAAGCATGAACAGTATCCATATTGATTTACGCAATTGGGTCTGATAAAAAAAATTGTTTAAATTCTTTTGGCTCTGTTCCAGCCGTAGCGGTGACATTGACTATGCTAATACGTCTCACTTTGCCATTGATCTCGGTTAAAACAAGCCAATATTAAAATAGGTCGGGTTTTTTTAGATTTTTTGACTTCCTATTAAGCGAATTACGGTTGTTCAACTTTGTTATTCAAGTGGGTCGATAGTGGCGTAGAACTTTGCTTAATATATTCTATAACGAACAGTATTTTGTTTGATATATTTACATATACGAACACCTATTTATAGCATTAAGGCAAGGTGACAGCTCTTTACCTGATGGAAAACAAAGTATAATTAAAAAACAGTAACCAGATTAAGATAAGCGATGTGAGTCAGCTTCTCAATAATTGGATGTACATTGTCTGATCCCAAATCAGACGAACTGAAAGATAACATCTGATATGGGTTTATTACCTATATATAAATGTTGGAACTCAGTAAGCTTAACTATTCGCAATACACCAGCTTTCTAATTACGTATTCCGCCACAGCAAAGTGATAACAAAAATCGTTCAGTATTTGCTTCGAAATTGTAAACTCGTATTATGTATTTAGAGTACGAAAAATAAATTTAGTTTATCAAATTAATGCCGAATTTTTTTGGCTTTTGTCATTTGCTATCGCTTTGCTCTTGGTAATTATTATATAGTTAAGGGTTGCTGCTCCTGGCACGCAACACGGCTAAGCTTGCCCCTATGAACATAATACAATTTTCATGTCCTACACCTCGCTAAACATCAACATATTACAGTAGGTACTATATAGTAATTTATGTCTAAACTTGAAGTTAATAGCTGAGAATTATATTATGGCAATAAATCTGTTACACATAATAAATTTGAATTTGATTCGTTAACAATATACGCATAAAATAATAAAATATTTTTTTCTTCTTGCCGACCTATCAATTAGTTGATACTCTCGATACTTAGTGGATTTATTAAAACGTGATTTTTTTTTATTACGCAGATATGTAAGTGTAAAAAGTGTTGCAAATATAAATTAAGTAATTATCTATAACATTTCCAAAACAATAATATGTGTTTGATATATTCTCTTATGTTCGTTTGAAAAATATACCGGATTCAAAAGTGTACTTTTAAAAATACAACTGGAAAACCCTAATTAGGTTTCTGATATAGTTCCGCATATTAATAAGTTATTTATGTTAGCTGTCACCATAATGATTGTAATAATGCTTGTCACTAATTGTAAATATTTATAATTATAAATAACTCCTGGTTGGTATACCTACGTACCACGAATACTGAATGACGTAAATGTATGGTAGGTTTATCAAGAATATAATTGCATACTTCAAGGACAATACCTACACCTATAGTACCGTAAGGAAAATAAAGGAATGTTATTTTAAATGTGTTATTTGAACTTAACTATGCTTTTTCCCTTTATTCCCTTATATAGTACAATTAATTAAAAAAAATTGGTACAAACTAGTCGACTTGGGAAACGACATGCCTATTGTAGTAATTAAAAAAAAGTCTTTATATCAAAAACAAGGTAAGCCAGTCGCTTGACTAGGCTCAGCGTGTCCACTACTTTGGTCCACATTGTAAATTAACATCAAGTGAGATTCTTACATACATTCATTAAAATTATACTTTTTTACAAAATATTTATTTTTATAGATACAAGTATAATTTACATCTTGTGTTTCTCAGGGTAGCACTCCAGCTACGCTCCATGGGGCTAGATAGAAAGCAGAAGTTCTTTGTTGTTTTCCTGTAAACTCCTTTTCTGCTATCTACAACTTGACGATAAATAGGCGCCCTTGAAATTTCGTCCTGCTGTGCTCGCGAGGAACTTACCCTAGTTATTGACAACAAAGACGTTCCCCTTATCACGTCTCTTATTATTCAACCTTGATTTTATTTTAATCTGAATGATTTATTGCGCTCGTTTGTGTTTGTTTTTAATAAAACATTATATCGCTAAATATTATAACCATTCAATTTACACTTACGATATAAATCTGATGGATGTCATATGACTTGCGGAAAGGTTTAGGGTTTCTGTCTTCAAGATATATACGTACAAAACTTTTTTCTCGTGATAGAGCAATATGACTTTATATGTTATGGTAAGTTAAGTATAATCCAAAAACGAAAACCTTCTAGACTTTCGTGACTATGTTAAAACATGCGTAATATATTTACAGTAATCTTTTCGCATTTCGTACTCGGAAACAATTTATTATGAGTCTGGATAAATCAGCTATAAATTATGCAGGTATGGGTTTTTGATTTATTTAAGTCGCGATCACAAAGTCAAACGTCACAATATTTAAATTATGTTTTCTAAAATTATCCGACTGGGTCTTTACTCAACGTCATCGTGATTGTTTTTCTCTATGGCTTCTACCTGCGTATATACTTTTGCCAACGCTAAATGTGGCGTGGTTTTGTTTAAAAAAATACTACAATATAAATGAATTTATTTACAAAAAAATACTTCATATATTTGTTTTACATAGATGTAATCGAATATTCACGGTTTCTATTTTATCTAATTTAGATGATACTTACAGTTAACTGCTTTTTGATGTCACTGTGACAAATACAATTATTAATTTGTTATTAAGTATGGAAGTTTTGTCCGATTTACAACGTGAACATTAAATAATTACGCAGTATATATGCGTAGGAGTGTTAGCTTTATAATATATACTACTGAAATTATCGATAAATACCAAAAAATATGTTTTATATAAAGTTGTCAATAAAACAGATAAGATTTTATCAAACTTTATAGTTATTATAAATTATTTTACGTACGTGCTACCATACATTTTTCAAGGTACATAGTCCAGATTTTATCGTCGAGAATTACCATCAAATTCAGTAAAAATATGGGCACTTCTATCCCATTTGTAATTTTACTTTAAGGAAAGTAGGAGTAGTAGTAGTACTGTAGGAAAGTAACAGTATAGCGTAGTAGTAATCGATGTTAAGAATGGTACAACCCAGAAACAGTGGTGGCCATCGATAGAACGACAGTCATGTTATACAAATATAATATAAACAATCTTGATTAATTTAAACATTAAATTTAAATTTTAAAATAGATCTATCGCAGTAATGAATAAACTGATCATGATAGTCGAAAACTTCTAAGTGTTTTCATGAATATTTAACAGCGTAATATTAAACGTGGATTTTAAATATTCGAATGGGATTCGGTTTTCATAATATTCTTTGATGCGGATATTGAAATTTTCAAAAATTTGATATTCGCGCATAGATAATTTCAATTATCGATATAATTATTTTTTAAACTGAGATCACACGACAATGAATATTTTACATACACCACCAGTTTATTCGGGCCTACCTAATGAATTCCAGAATAAACTTGCCTTATTGTGTTGCATGTTACTGGTATTTAAAATAAAACCAGAATAACATTTAATTCTTTTAATCACAGGCATTTAGTTTCTTTTTTAATCATATTGGTTACTGTTTTAAACAATATGCTCTTATTTTATATGATTGACTTGACACTTACGAGAACAGTGGTAGGTTTTATTAATTCGCGGTCACATCTCTCATCTCATACCATGACTTCCCCAATGTAACAGACAAAAAGCAAAAGATTTTTTTAAGTATTAATAAACTTTTTAGTTTTATCTAAATGTTAAATAAATATCGTGTATCATTTTTTTCACAATTGTTCTTTTATCTTCCAAGAAAAAAGTACGACTAGCGGTTTTAAAATGTTGGTGCAATTATGAAACTGAGCTTGAGGGATCCACGGAAGCAAATATAGTATAAAATGGCATGACAATTTTCAATTAAAGAATAATTTTGAAATAAATTAGGGAGATATCTACATTTAACTATAATGCTTTGTTGTTTTGTTGATTCTAAAAAGTAAATATTTTCATAGTAATTTATATTACTATAATTAATCAGTATAAACGAACAATAATAACCTCTTTTATATCGTAAAAAGTGACCGACATTTAAGTTTTATCGACAGGTCAATGTTAAGTTGAAGTACAAAGAGTCCTTTTTATTGATTTAATTATTTATAAATACATACTTAACTAATAATTGCTATAAACAGTTTTATGTATGCTTTCACTGATAACACAAGAATTAATTAGACGATATTCATTGACATTAATTGGAATGGGATAATTAATATGTATTTATATTTTGTATACGTTATCTTAAAACTTTAAATAATAAATAATACACTTAAAATACATTGATATGTTATCATATTGTAAGTGTGCTATTCATCACATCTTTATTACTTTTTGAAAAGTTCTTAACTTTCAAAAGCACGACGAAGAGAAACTGTGAATAGTAAGCAAAACTAAAATGAGATAAAAAACAAAGACATGTTAGCAATGTATCGGCGTTTGTCACCGTCAAGGCGGCCTGCGATCCTGTACACCGCTGGATATACATAAAGTGACTTTGAAACTATCTTTTATTATACTTCATAGGTTTAACGTTATATTCACAATATAACCTGATATGAAGTAACGATGTGGCCCAAGATGGTGGATACGCTAAGCCTAATAGAAGGACTGGCGCATAAGTGCCAAATACCGGGACACACCTATGGGTATATGGCGGCAGCTTTTCAACTAACACCATGCTATGGTTTCATTACTATGTTTTCCTTTACGACGTACATTGAAGCGCCGACCGTACACGCTAGCAACTAAGCTATCATTACTTACATTATTTAAGGAAAAGGTCTTTAATTTAATTACCATATATTCTTGTGAATAGGACAGAAGAACGTACATGATAATAAAAGAGATAATAAGTTCAAACAATACTGTGGCCTTCATTCTAGCCGTCATCAAATACCACGTATATATTAAAACTAAAATATATATCTACAGTATTAAATTTTAAGATTTGCAACAACTATTAAAGCTTTATAAAAGACAGCATTATATTATAAATTTGTATGAAAGAAGCTCATAAGAAATTCTATATATTAACAATCTTAACATTCTTGACCTATTGGACTGAACCCAGTAAAAATGCTATTCATCATTTAAGCAATAAATAATACCAGTTACCCACGTCATACACAGTAACTAATATTGGGTTTATGTATACAGGCTATAAAACTACCATAATCGGGTTCAAAAATGGGATTTTATGTTACATTTATATTTTTACTAATATTATAAATGCGAAAGTGAGTTTGTTTATTTGTTAAGCTTTCACGCCTAAACGCCACTTCTAATAGAGGTTTCGCGAGAATAAGTACTCTAACTTTGTCTCCTGGTGCCCATTTATCTCTGTACCAAAATTTTTCATAATCGATTCAGCAGTTAAGACATGAAAGCGTAAGAAACAAACTCACTTTCGCATTTACAATATGAGTATGATGAACAATTCAAAATTACATAACACACTATTTACAGACGTAAATAGATGCACTTGAGACCGCTTGGCAACATTCTAACTAGAAACTTACAATTGAATAGGTACACGCGTGATTCAGACAAATACTATAAGATAGTAATGGTATTAACTGTCTTTTGCAGAATGATGTGAACATAGACAAGGGCAAATAAAAAAAAAACTTTTTAATTGGTTTCTATGAGATACATATGTAGGTATTAGCTAAATGGCTAAAAATATTGTTATTTTTCTAATTTTAGTAACTATTGCCATAGTTTTTTTTATACTTTGTACCGTTATGCCCACAATCTCACGTGATGTTAAGTTAACATCGTCGTTAAACGCTAAACCTATGCCAGGACCGGCTCTAAAGTGTAAGTGCCGGAACATACCTATTACTATTTAGCGGCAGATTTTGAACTTTAGGGTGGTATCTAGCCAGACAGGCATTACAGAAATGCTATGGTTTCAAAACGATGTTTCCGAAAAATAAAACGTTGTTACATAACCTTTTCATCAACTCATTTCTTCACGTTTTTCGAGCACTAAACCGAGACATCTGCATCTTCATTAATTTTGATGTGTATATTACTAGCTGACCCGGTGAACCTCGTATCGTGGAATGCTAGATGACGTTAAAGTAGCTAGATTTTGAGATTTTATGACAAATAATATTTTTTGCTTTACGTAAGGTTTTTTTCTATACATAGCTTCCTATGTTACTTCTAATACCTCCAAGAATATGCGTACTAAGTTTCATAATGATCGGTTAAGTAGTTTTCGTGTGAAAGCGTAGCAAAAAATTTACAATCACAATTATAATATTAGCAGGGATGATTGTAATTCTATAAGAGCTAAAATCTTTAACAATTAACTAGCCGTTTAACCTAAAATATTGACGTTTTGGCGACAATATGCTTCCCAATCGAAAATATGGTGCCAAATTATCTATCTTAACGTGTTTGGCAAACATATGCACTCCAAGGATCATGTAACGGAAAATTAATAATCTACATACTGTATTATTTCTTTATATTTGATAAAAAGTAAAAATAACTTTTAATTATATACAAGTGAAGTCAGAAAATTCAAGCACAGTGTTTTATACCAATACGCCAATTATGTTATAAAGTAGACTACGACTTCTTCGACTGCGATTCAAGCCGAATATCTTCGCCGAAAGCGATCGTTGACGGCTTACCATTTGCTCAGATTAATATTATGATAGGCACGAGGCGATAACATACAAATTACAACCTACATAACGTCATATTATGTTACGTACGTTACTTTACGTTACGTTAAGAACGTTACGTTTTGTACTAAACAAACGTGGTCAGTCGTAGTATCTAGATTTAAAAATACAACTATACCCAACTATTATCCGTTTACCAAAAACAATTTTTTTACGTAAATATAAAGTAAATCAAAATATATACAAATATCTCAAATATACAAATCACTGCAGGTAGATAATTTTTTCAATACTAAGCGTATTACAGTCCATAAATAAAGACGACCATCGCAACATCATCCGAACCTGCAAGCCTCAGCGTATGTGGATATGCTGTAACTGATCCTAATATGTGGACATTAAAAGAGAGTCAGTATGTTCAGTGTGTTCATGTTCAGTGTGAGTCAGAATGTTGATAGTCATCTAGGCTATGTTCCTCTTAGCGATCACAACGCTCACGCTAATGGTAGCGGTTTTACCCGTTCCACTTTCTTGTCACCGTTGAAATCATTAACTCAAATGGAATGCGAAGGTCCACCCTTGCAGAAGGGTAAAAATAGTGTCGTCATTAGTGGCATTTTGGTTTGCTTAATAATATTGGTATATTGAATAATCGTAATATGTAAATGTTATCTGTAAGTATTTCTTTGAGTCCGTTACGTTTTCACGCCTAATTACCGCCGCAATACCAATTAAAATGAATCTTAACACAATGATTGTATTGGTACTTAGACAAAAAATATATTACGGATTAACGTACAAATACACATTAAAAAGATAATATAGGGAAATAAAGTCCGTATGAGCTTCCATCATTTCTCAAATTAGAGTTATGGAAATTTATATCTACATTTTGGTAACTAAAAAAAATTCATGAGCGTTTTTGAAAAATTGTGCGTTAATGCGATATAATAGGAAATGTTTCCATTAATTCAAATATGCGGTTAGTCACGGCCAAAACATGTAATATACATATATAAAGTAAAAATAAAATGCCCACTTTTAGTGTTGTTGATATCAAATCTTTCTAAAACCATTGAAATGTCAACGCCGCAAAAACCACAATTGACCAGCGTATTTTATAATTGTTTCAGATGTAGCAATAACCAATGGAGATCAACTAGAATTCTACAGCAACGAAAACCAAACTTACATCAAAGGGGCCCAGATCAGAGATCTTGCAGCTTTAGCTTACGATGCGGTCCACAATATGCTTTTATTCGTCGATAAGCAGACCGATAACGCATCCATCTTCAGTTTTAACTTAATCACGGAAGAGTACCAATCGTTAGTGCGGAAGAGACCAAGCGATAATATTCAGGGAATCGCTTTCGATCCAGTGCAAGGTTTACTTTTTTGGACTGACTTTAATGAGAGGAGTATATTTTATATATCGCTAATGCCTGGATCTACAAATGATCTTTATGGTAATCTGCTAATCAAACTAGATGATGAACTGCCTCGAGGTATCGCTGTCGATAGTTGTAGAGGGTAAGTTAAATCAATCTGTTTTGTAACGATAACTTTAGTTATTAGTAGGTACTATATCCTTACTCCATGTTCAATCAGATAAGTTATTATGAAATAACATTATCGTGTTTATTTTATCTTTAGGACAAGAACCTAATCCTCTTTATATGCGTAGAAAACGTTATCGAAAGTAAGCCACTTAAAAACTTTTTGACGGGTTGTATCAAGTTGTGGTTATTTATTGTGATACGTAATTATTATTACCTTATATGTACTCAGTTTTCCCCCGTATCACGTTCTTCGTTCACGATGAAGTGTTGAAAAACTGTTAATAAAATATTCGCCCTCGGCAGGTATATTTACTGGACAAACACAAACGATTCCAAAGCCACAATTGAAAGAGCAAGATTCGACGGTACAAATAGAACCGTTATTGTGAGTACAAATATATTTATGCCGGTAAGCTTAGCGATCGACCAACAGACAAAAAGGTTATACTGGGCAGACGACAAAGAAGGTATACACTATTCCATTGAAAGTTCAGATTTGGATGGCAACGATCGCGTCACTTTAGTGTCCGAAACTGATCACTATCCTATTTCGATGACCGTCTCAAACGATTCCATTTACTGGGTCGATTGGGGTTATAAAAAAGTATGGAGTATACCTAAAATTCCTATGAAGGATGTAAAGCCCAAGGAGTATATTTCATTTAAAAGCAAGCCTTCCGGTATTGTTGCGAGATATACAATAAAAGATCAAACTATGAATGCACCTGAATGCGAAAAATTGGCACGTCTTAAGGACGACAAAACGTTTATCAACGGTACGTTTAACGTACCTCAAGATGCAGGGCTATTCTGCGTTCACGGAGTAAAAGTTACTGGTAAACTGGAGTGCAAATGTACCGCTGGATATACAGGAGACAGATGTGATATATCTGTCTGCAAAAATTACTGTTACAGTGGTCGCTGCACTTTTACATCTGAAGGAGAACCAATGTGTAGGTAAGTATTTTTTTTCTTCTTATAAAAAATACAACGTTTCACCAATAACTACAAAAGTAGAGGCTGTTTTTTTACTATGTAGGGAAACTGTACGTATGTTTTATATACTTTATAGGTTAAGCGTTCTAGCAAATGGAATGGTAACATGCTAGAGCACTAGAGACTAGCTCTGAAGTGCAGCTGATAGGACAGATTTAAAGGTGTTTGACTATACATTTTCAGTTCGAAGGTGCTAAACTGCTAACTAGCCATCAAGTTTCACCACGCCACTACGTCGTTGGATGTGTTGTCTGAGCTCAATATTATTATAATTTTTAAAATAATTTTATAGGTTTAGCGTTATAGCTTAAATCTCACCTAATGTTAAATGACGATGTTTTCTAAAATGGTGCACTCGCTAAGCCTAGTGGAGGGACTGCCTCTCATGTATAACTTCTGGAATACGTTTGACTGAAAATCGGATATAAAAATAAAAATAAAAGATTCGCAAAAATTAATAAAATTTCTATAGATAAATTTACGGATAAGCAATTTTCTTATTTACTATATTTACTACTGTAACTGTATTTGGTTAATAATCATTTGTTTTCTATTTAATTTCAGTTGTAACGAAGGATACACCGGTAATAGATGTGAAACCAATACGTGCTATAACTACTGTTTGAACAACGGTATTTGTAGAATAAATAAAAAAAATATGCCAATTTGTTACTGCTCTAGAGATTATGAGGGTTCAAGATGTGAGCACATTACACCTATCTCAACGACTACTACTCCAAATCTACTTCCGGCAACTGAAAAAACTGCCAAAGAGACAGAATCACCGTCTAAAACAGAAGTTTCATGCAAGTAAGCATTTCTTTCAACGCCATCATACTTTTGTACAATCATGTCATTCTCACCTGATATTAAGTGACGTTACGGCCCAAGATGGTGGACACGCTAAGCCTAGTTGAGGAACTGGCTCTCAAGTGCAACTGCCGGAACACACCTACAGGTATTTGGCGGCATATTTTCTACTTGAGGGTTGTAGCTAGCTAGACGGACATTAGAAAAAGCCCTATCAGCACGCGACTGTATCTTAGTCTATTAGTACACAATTGAAAATAATATTGAATTTAAA
This sequence comes from Actias luna, assembly GCA_039707435.1. NCBI lineage: Eukaryota > Metazoa > Arthropoda > Insecta > Lepidoptera > Saturniidae > Actias > Actias luna. The sequence goes on along the minus strand of JAZHAC010000008.1, from coordinate 4,879,825 downwards.
ACAGCTGTTATTGTGTAAAGTAATTATTATAGCATTTATAAATAAGCAGATATATCGATTGAAATACTAATAACTAGCTTGTACCTGCGGCTTTGCTTGCATTAGTATTGATTTTGTCAAACAAATCGAATGACCGAATAAAAACGTTCCGTACAAAGTTTATCCCTCTCGTTAGATCCCTTCCTATAATTTTTCGTGAGAAAAGTAGCCTATCACCGTCTGTAGGGTACCATCTATCTATATACCAATATTCATCGTAATCGAGACAATGGTTTAGCGTAACAAACAAACTCACTTTCGCATTTATAATATTAGTACCTATAGATTTGTATTACCTTCAGGTCTACAACGCATCTACACTTATATTTGGTAAATGTTTTAGTCTGGTCATAGTCTAAACAGGATAAGTTTTATATTCAGATAAGTTTTGACATGATTGAGGGTCATAGAAACTATATTTTTACATTTGCAGCGATGATATCTCAGTGCTAGTATGTACAGACTCCGCGTCAATGGACTTGAGTTCGAATCCACTGACAATTAGCTTGAGCTTTCGGTGAATGAAAACATCCTGAGGAAACCATAGCATGGTGGTGGGGCTTTTTCTAATGTTCGCCTGGCTAGCAACCATACTGAAGTTGAAAATCTGTCGCCAAACACTAATAGGTGTATTCCGGCAGTTGTACTTGAAAGTCAGTTCCTCCATAGGTTTACCATGTCTACCAACATGGGCCGAATCATCGCCTAAGATCAGGGACATTTGTGGCCATAACGCTAAACCTTACCTATAAAAGTATATATAAAAAAAATTCAATTCCAGTTGCACCAAAGAAGAAAATGCAGTTCAAATTTCTTTACCACACAACTTGGTCGATTTAGATAAAGATGACATCGTTGAAACGAGTTCGTGCAACGACGGTTGGGACACGTATAGTCATCCAGTTTTCATGGTATTGGGGGTCACATCCGGATTATTATGCGTCGTGTGCGTCGTTCTTATAACAAAAATTATGCAGTTGAAAAAGAGGCCGAGGTAATATTAATATGACGCTTATCAGCATGTTTTTGTAGTAATTTGTATGTATACTTACTTTAGCGAGAGGATGAAATTCGAGTTAAAAATATATGAGCAGAAAACTTCGGTTTTTGGGATGTTTGATTGAATGCGAATGTTTTATTATGGGAATAATGCTAGCCAACTATTTGTTTGTTTATTTTGTTGTTATGTACCATGTTTACATGCATTTAACTCTAACATTGTACAATGGTTAAGACTGAAACCAGTAATACTTTATCATTCCGGTTTCACTTAATGGTAAAACTAATCCAACATTACATTTGAAGCAAATGACATTCAACAACTTAAAGAATTTAAAAAGTTTAAAGGAAACTAAAGACTATTGTCGTATTTTTTACATCTTAATGTACGCAAACATTTGTTATACTCAAAAACACTTAAAGCACTTAGTATTCCATCTGAATCTTGAAATATTACCCGTTTAAAAAAATATGTTCCATAACTCAAGCATTTAGGGGTTATTCAGAAAATATACCACGCAAAATTTTGGTCTTTTAGACTCCCTCGGTTCTTCGTCACACTATGTTACATTTTCTGTCTACAACAATATTACATCACAAGTGGTAGACCCTCCTGTATATGATATATGGCAATTAATAGCAGAACGATAAATTTCAAAATTTTAAAATATTAATTGCTTGCAATAATAAAACTTTAATAAATATCTGTAAACTTGTTATATATAAAATTTTAGTGTCACAATGTTATTTGCCATACTACTCTGAAACAGTTTGACCGGTTTGCGAAATTGTATATGTATATTTTCATACCTTTATGTGATACGAGTGGTCGACACCCAATTTTTTTTTGTACTTTTTTTTTGTTCATGATGCGGCGTTCAATAATACATACAACCCTAAATTTTCAGCATTCTACCCTCATCCTCTGATTTTTAATACAACCAAAGTATTTACTAGAAATAATTTATAATACAGAACTCATTATGTCAGGTCTGCTGGTAATATAATATAAAATTTACAAAAATATTTTATGATGTACGAACGTATTTTATAAACGGCCCTTTAAATAATATTTGAATTCAGTAACTCCATCAGATATCGCGAAAATGCATGATAATTAGCATACCATATGATTAACACCATTAACCGGGTAATTGCCGTTTGTTATTTACAGAATAAAGAAACGTATAATCGTTAACAAAAATGTAACTCCATTGACGGCCCGCCCGGACCAGTGCGAGATCACAATCGAAAACTGCTGTAACATGAACATATGTGAAACCGTAAGTATTTACACGTATTTCCTATGGAGTTTATCTGATTTCAATTTAATAGTCAAGGATGCTTATGTCGCTTAGGTATATTGTTAATTCACAGGAATTCAAAGGCATTTGTCGCTATTAGTGAAACTAATTCAGCAGTGGTGTAATTATATCATCTGAGGCCGGTAGCAAATCCATTGCTTGGGGCCCCAGTAATAGTCATCTTATAGCAATTTAACAGTTTAATATTAACCGAATATTTATTAATAAAATTATTTTTTTCGAGCTTTCTGATCCGAAAAAGTATCAAAAACATCATCAAAGTTTATAAATAGGGCTAAAAGATTTGGGATTCAGAGAATACCCAAATGGATGCGTTCTAAACTTGATCATTTTCCTTTAAACCAAACCAATTTATTTGAGTTTGGAAATGGTCTTTAGTTTTGTCTTTGTTTTATTTTTGTTCTTATGTAACTTTTATAATATTTACCAAAATTGTTAAAAATTTTAGGTTACTTTTGAGCTCTCGGTCCTTGGGCCCCATCAGGTCGGGAGCCCACAGTATATTTTGCTAGCCCTGCCACCCTATAGTTACGCCACTTTAAATCAGAGATACACGTCACGCTTATTTAAAATCATTTGATCCGATATGTGGTACCTAGAGATCTTTAAACCGAAATTTACTTTTAGTTATACACTAACAGCGTTCAATTTTTGATTATTTTCATTTATATTTACTTGTTGAAAATTCTCTTCATACGCTGAAGTGATTAAACTGTATCTAATATACAATATGAATTCATAACAAAATGTTAAAATATATTTCTCCCATTGGATATTCAATTAAAACAGTAATTTTTGAAGACAATCACGCAATTAACCCTGATTATGTAAGAAACTGACGTGGTCTCAGTAGAGACTATATTTAGAATTTATATAAAAATTTTACTCCTTTTAGGATAAAAAATATGTATTATTTTTTAAATAGTTATACTATACAATGCAACTGTGAACTAAAATTTTCACCTCATATTAAATAACAATATAATCGACAATGTTAATACGGCGATTTTAGATATAGTAATGTGCAACACACTAGAAAAATTGGTTATGTTTCCTTTTTATAAGTAGTGAGACATAGACATTGGCAGATCTCTAAATACATATATATGTGGTATTAATTAATATACATGTATAGTTAGCTCGAATGGATACGGATTGTTTATAAATTGACAGTATTTGGATGCCGGTAATAGACCAAGCAGGTCGGAGGGTCTGCCACTTTGGCACTCTTACACCAATTGCCTTTTCAGCTGGGTGCACTCCGTATTCGAAGTCAGCTCGAAAAAAACAAAAGGTTGAACATACGGTTAAGTTTTAGTTACTCATCGTGAAACCGAGAATTGTAACTAATTCCGAGACCATTAAAACATACTCTACCATCATGGTACAGTTTCATCACGATTTTTCCCTACATCTTAAGTACAGTCTTGTTTTACATCGGTTTACTTGATAAATATGACATGACATAAATATAAAGATATGTTTATTTACTCTATCTTAAAACCGGGTATATTCCTCTTTTTAATAAACCACTGCGTGTAATACTTTTTCTTGCTGAGAAGATTACCTTTCGTTTTTTCTATTGTACAACAACTTATACACTCGACAGTTCTTTAATTTTCAATTTTAAATTGAAAATTAAAGAAAATTAAAGAAAAAAAAAATTTCAACAATTTTTACCTAACTGGTCATATTTCAAAGTTTATTAATGTAAACTGCTGAAAGTTTTAATAATGTAGTAATATAATATACTTTGAATATTATATTGTTCATGAAGAATTAACAGCACTGTGTAAAAACAAAAAGCAATGGATCATAAATACCTAATTATATTATTTAGTCGTTAAAAATAATATTTCCCGCTTTATGCTACTTGTTTTCATTTGTCAAGTTTTGAATTCTACGAGATGAAATATGGCTAGCCAATATAGTGATACCAATTAAACATTTTGCATGGTGTATGAATTCTTTAAAGCGACAATACATAACGCAATAAATAACAACTGCTGATTCAATAACACGTCTGACATATTGATATTGAAACGCGGAGAAAGTAAAAATAAATAAATAGCATCTGTTTTAAATAACAAAGGCACATTGTTCTGTGGAGTTTTAACTTATTTACATACACAATTGAAACAAGTGTATCAATATACGTAGGAAGAAACCGTCTGATATATTCATTTCAATTAAACATTTGATAAATATTATAAATGCTTAATCGAAAGTCATATAATTTTATTTCATTGCATTTCCAAAAAAAGTACGTACAAGTAAATTTTTTTAAACAATAGGCACAGGTACGGAGTCCATTCACTTTTTGAATGTAGTCATAACTTCGATTCCTTGTTAGCCTATTCTAACATAGGAATTGTAACTTAACGAGGTCCTTATTAAGAATCACTTCAAACATATCGCCTATTTTTCTGTTTAGTAGTGATAAGAAACCATTTGATATAATTTAATTTAATGCCTGTTAATACATTTGAAGTGTATTTAATGTCTATGTTAAAATTAAATGGATAATTCCCGAAAACATACTTGTGTTTGCTGATAACAAACGTAAAATTACAATAATAAAGATTGTTTTTGCACGTAACCTGCAAGTTTCCTGCATTGTTAGCACGTGAATATTTTTACGCAGGTTGATGATGATAACCCTTGGGTTCCGCAACGATGAGTGAACTCGGGAGATTTCGCACCCTTCGCTCAAAGGTTCACATTTTGCTCAATTTCTCCTAATCCAGATGACAACTGTACCCTTTAAACAGCTACTAACTTAGCAACGGTGTGGATACTGATTGACACTCAGGATTAATGCTTATAAATAAATAAATAACAAAAGCGTACTGACACATAGTATGTATGTTGAGAAAATAACAAATATACAAATTGCAATCGATCAAGTTACTAAAACAATAACAAATTAAATCGAAATACTATTAATAATAACATTGTCATATTGTTACTAACCGTGTGTTTTGGCACTTCCTAATATAATTACTTTTAAAAATAAGTGTTAAATAAACATTTCATTAATTCAAAATATAATGCGATATATTAAAATAATGTAATGTCAACATGGTAATGATTTTGCAGGACAAGAGATCTAAGTCAAAGTTAAAAATCCCTTAAAATCTCGTAACCGGTTTATGTTACTCAGCGAAGAATTCGTATAATTTATTTACAGTTTTAACTCAGTACATAGTTAATTAACATAGATAAACCAAGGTTATAAAAATAATATTGAATGCGTAAATTGTATTCGAAAAGATTGTGGCTTGGCTTCCTTGACCCCGACAACCATATGATATTATCCATGTTTCTTTTTTAAATTTATTGAAATCAATTTGCTGATCTTTTATTTCAGTTGAAGTATTAACGTAAACGGTTTGATTTAACATTTCAGTCGAGATAAAAACTTTAATGAGAGCATTATTTGTCGATTTTCGTTGTTTTTTATTTGTCACTATTTCCAAAAAGGATGCTGATACATTTTTATCTTATTATTGAAAACCTGTTAGTGGAAAAATGATTGTATAGCCTTTTACTATGAAATTTTATTATTTTTAATGTACTATATATCTTGTTCCAGCCATGCTTTGAGCCAAGATCTACCATACGACCTACTCTTATAAATTCAAAACCTGGAAAAGAAGAAAAGAAGAATTTAATATCTAACATGGAATGTCCAGATGATTACTAAAAAAAAAAAATGTGTATGTACAATACTAAAGATATTCCACGGCACAATATAAATGGGTAATGTCTCTACTTTATCTACAGCTATATTTAGAACACATAATACAACAGCATTTACCATCCAACTGTGTTTCACCCTCGCTTGCTGTAGACATATTAAAAATAAAATGTAATTTTCGTTTGTAATTCGTACTTAAATCTATCTTGTTGTACTTAACCATATTTTGTATAAATACAAGTCATAAAGACTGAGGCGCGCGAGATCACATAAACAGTGATTTTCTTTTTATACTTATAATCCTTTCGTTTTAAAATGTTCTTATTTTTATTGTGCCAATGGTTCATTTATTGTGATATTTAGGATTTCGCGAAAGCCATTTATTGAATGATAGTTTTAATCTATCGAGCAAATATGGCAATTGTAATCTTTAAAATTTGAGTGCATTGAAACTAGAGTTTTTATTACGACGTCTAACATGGAGTTTTATTCGTATGAGTTCTAAAGGTGTATATATAAAAAAAGAATGACGCAGATTTTATTCAATAATCGGCGTCCTCAAACTTGCCTTTGTAGTTTTAAGTGCATGCCATGGTTATAATATAATGAGAACCAATAATGGCCGCTATCGGACTGAGTGCCTTAGTACTCGTCTTCAATGCTCGGTGAAGCTGTAAAAGCTCTTAAGGCTAACAGCATATGTTCAATCGAAAAAAAAATGGCCGTATGCAGCTAAATTTGACAAAGATAATTTAATTACTTTTTTGAGTAGATATGATATACCAGCCATAGTAAAATTTTAACTTAGGTATGTTTCATTGCACAGAAAAATATTTAAAAGAGTGCCAAATTATTTCTGCTGGCAAATATTATGACACGATTGAAAATAATATAATAATATAAGCGCATTTGTAATTTCAAAATAATGTACTTTATTGTACATGCTTCTGAAAATACTTATTTTTATTTATATAATGAGCGTTACCAAATTTTATTACGAATTGAGAATAATATATTATAACTATACAAACATTTGGCAGTACATAAAATAGCTTGTATGTTGTGATAGTGAAGTCTTAATTATTATTTATTTGTGGCAACATTATGGATGCATTGCTATTTATTTGCTGAATGTGGAAATTATTTAAATGTAACTAAAAAACAAAAAGGTTAGGTAAATCACTGAACTGATACTATTTTGTATTCCGTCGTTGTGTTCAAATCACCATCATATGTCAATAGCACTTTATTTCTTATTTTTATTCAAATAGAATAACCTGGTTAAGACTTGTTGACTATTTGTAACTTTTTATAAATGCGTATGGTATCTACCAAAGTTATAATTTCTTTAATTAAACCATAATTCCGTAAAAGTATCGTGGTAATCATGGGATTTTAAAGGATCGCTATGGTGAGTTAAAATGTTAGATAACTGGAAGTAAAATGTAGGACCACATACCTACTTTTAGTGATGTGCAGGTTGTTCATTTAGTTTTAGAGATTTGTTAGTTTCGTGGGGTTACAATAGGGAATCACTTCATGGTGTCATTTTATGGTAATTATTGCTATTATAAAACTCTGAACATAGATCATTTAGTGCTCCATCTTTTTTAAATCCTTTAATTGTAATTTTCACATCCAGTCTCGACATGATATCGCATCTTTAGTTTGTTCAAATAATATGACATAAGTAGCTACTGTTATTGTATTAGTTATAGCGTTCGCGTTCCTATATTTTCTAAAATTAATTTGTAGAAAAGTACCTCAATATATTTTTTAATTTCAAAATTATCCTTCGATTCCAAATTTTAAAAATCGTAATTATAATCGATTCAATCTGTGGGAGAATATATATTAATAATGTATACTAAGTTGTGTACTTCAATATTTCTTTTGCGCTATGTTTGTTAAGCCAAAGTATTAAGTTAACTTTTGATTTTAATATTATATAAAAAAAAATATAATTCCGTATTAATAGCCTAAAGACTTTGCTTTCATTTACGTGACTCTTGTATCTAGAATTAGGTACACCTACACGTTGTAAACCGTTGTTTTTTTTAATTCGCCAATAATATTTACTTTTTAACAACCATTGTCATTATTACTAAAGTAATTCCAAATGAAAAAAGTGTTATGTAAATGATGGGTAAAGTTTAATTGTCTTCACCTGCTACTATTAAATTTCTATACTTTGTAGAATCTCAAGTTTGTTTACTTATTGAAATTGTGTACTTAGTTTAATTTTTTTATTGCAAAAATTATTTAAAAATATAATAGATTATTCAAAATTATTTAATTTTTATTTCTTTGTCAAAGACATATTATATTGATGGTACTTAGTTTAGTAGTAACAAAGTAGAAATAACTCTGTGTTAGTAATTAGAATTAGTCGTGGATGAATAATATCCACATCAGAAATGTGATATTATTGAGTCTTTGTATGAAGATAAATTAGGTAAGGTTTTAATATAAAAAGGAGAAATAAAAAAGCTTTTTGCAGTAAATTTGTGTTTTCAATAAAACCCTTTTATAGTTGTCACACGAACACATTTATTGAAAGTAACAAGAACATACAAATCTGTGAACGATTTTGAGCGATGTGTCGACATAAAAGGTAAAAAGGATAATATTTATTACTAATAATAATTTAACATTGTACATATGAATGTGGTTCATAAAGAAAATCGTAAAAAATACATCGTAGGATATTTGTCTGATCGTAATGACCTGAGTGGTAAGTGTGTCTAGTAGGATAACGGGCAAGTACAAATATGAAAAAATTCTAAGAAAATTTGCTAATAAAAAGATCCCACAGTTAGTAACATAACATTTTTAACTAAAAATAATATAGCATCAATCAAAAACAAAACAAGAAACATTAGATAGTGTCATAGGCTATATAATCTATTTTTTAAAGTTAACTGCTAAACAACACGTAGCAAGCGAACCTAGAAACGTGAAACAGTGCCTCTATCCAACTTGTGTTTCAACAATTACTAACATAAAAAGGAAACAATAATTTCACCAAACACAGTATAAACCAAAGCCAGAATAACTATTTGTGGATCACACAAATATTTGACTGCGCCCACTCGGACCTGTAAACTTGGGATGTGTTCCGTTATAGACTGAGAGAACTGTACAGTACCCTTACTGGGTAGAAATTCGTTCTGTTGTGCCTGACAATATACTGTAACCTAAGGAAATAGTTACCTCATAGATCGTCACCATTTTTGTACTGTGAGTACTGGAGCTTTCGAGTTAAGGTACTCTCAGTGCTTTGATCACATGAGCAACAGCGGCCATAAATTCGACATCTTGTACTGTTAATTACTTGAATATTGTTATTCAATGATACCGGCCGTTAAAATAAACATGGAAAATTAAAAATATTGTTTTTATTGCAGAGTGAAAGTAGTAGTAAAGTAGAAAGAAGTGTATAAAATGAAAGTAATTGAAGAATCAAGCGTATTCCATAAGCTGTAAATAATCAGTTATAATAAATAAGCATAGATGACAGTGTACTAGACTGCGTTTCGTTTTAAACAGTAACAAGTTAGCTAACTATAAAGGAACGGCTTTTCAGTATACAATTGACATCACACCTTGCAGTGCTCGCAGTGTATAGCGGAACACAGCCATGGTCAAATGTGCAGTCAATAAGAAAAAGAGATAACATTCTATATAAAATGTCAAAGTCACTTTGACGTGTGCAGTCATCCTATACATTTTTTTTGTTTACTTTTCCAATAATATTTGAAAGATAATTTGGTTAGAGGCACTAATGGGAAGTGTTCCGAGACGTCGAAAACAAAACGAAGAGTGACTTATTTATAATAACACGACATAGTGATGACATTGTAAGTAAACTACAATACAAAAACACTTGCTGCCATAAAAATGTCTGCGATGCAACGACAATAGTCATTATCATGCCGACCTGAAAGTCCCGAAAAAGAAACCAGAAGAATCTCGCTAAGTCAGGGTCTATAACCTTGCGTAGGGTGGTTATTATGCAGTTTTATAGAGATACGAAGCATCACTATAAATGGAGTTATTAGGCAAATTATCAAGGCATCCAACAATGAATACATTAAGTAATCTGTGACCTGGGGTATATTTACCTTTAGAGCCATTGTGTTCAGGCAACAGAGCGCAATAACAAAATAAAATTAGACGTTTACCTTCTAAATGGATAATCTTTTTTATTATCCTAGGTAAAGAATTGTTACAATGCCACACAGAATAAGTGAACATTTGCTTAGCTTATATGAGCTGCCTAGTTTTTATTATTTTATTATTTTTTTATTGTCAGAAAACCTTATAAACCCACATAGACGACTTTTAAAAGACTGCCATTTCATTTCAATGGAATCAACAATATTGTACTGTCCAAGTTGTCAATATTTAATGAAACTTAAAATGCTTATGTGCATTAAATATGCTTAAAATACTAATACATTCAATGTTTATTAATTATTAACAGTAACAGATTTTTTTTTGTCTTTTGTAATTTAATTTCCCAATCAATCAAATGTTACAAATCATATAAATAAATAACAAATCTCATAGACTCGAATAAAATAAAATAAAAACTCAAATAAAACTATCACAGGTACTCTATAGTTAACTTGCTGGTAACTTGTTGTATTGTCAACAATGTTAATTAAATTAAACATGGCAAATAAATATAATTCAAATAAAGCCACAAGAAAAAATTGTAAAGCTTTTCTTCAAATAAAGCCCTGATAACATTATTCCAGGAATACATTTTTCTTTGTAATAAATACTACAAACTACATAAAGTAAGTCCATTGGATTTGTGCATATAGTTTTTAAGAAAATATCAATTCATATGACGATCTCAGATCCGTTATTGTTACTTAGTTATGGCCAAGTGATTATTACTTACAATTTACATACAAATATATATAAAACAAAAAATACACACATCAACATTATCTAGGGCTATTCAACATTTTATTCATAAAAAAACTATAATGTTTTCATTAAATTCAACATAATAAAAAAGTCTTACAATAATAATAAAGTTCAATATTCAACTTTATAAAAAGACCATTCTTTAAAGAACACGTGTTTTTAAGTTAAGAAACTTTTCATTACCAACTCTTTATGAATCTTGGTAAACCCAAATGAAGTCTCATCAAACAAATAGACCATTGTCCATTGTTCAATATCACGTATTCTTGCGATCAAAAATCGATTTCCTTGTCGTCCAGTTGGAACCGCTGTCTACGTTAATGCAGATTAACTTCATGTTACCCTTTCTAACTGTTTATTTTTTAACTAACAGCAGATGATCGGACTGGAGCCTCAGCATCAGCTGTATTACCTTGAGATTAAGTTCCCTCATGACTGAATTATGTAAAAATAATTCTACATAGAAGTGGTTATATAATTAATTCAAATATGACGCTATATTACATCACTGATAATATGATGAATTAACCAAAATCGAGAATTCACGTTTCAAATCTTGTTTAAAACGTTGGCAACCATGATTTAACCAATGGTATTTTAATTACATATACAATTTGTGTCTAAATACTAAACAGTTTCTAAGCAAATAAATACGACATTAAATAATCTTGGACAATGTTGATGTTAATACATATATGTCAACCTGTAACATCAAATACATCACAATTGATAGAAAATATTAACACTAATAGCTATCGAATACATTTCATAATTTCTATATAGAAAGCATTTCTACATTTATATTAGGGAATATTGACTTAACAAATAGTTACCTAAATATAGAAATAAAACATATATATAATAGTAAATAACAATAAAATAAAACTATACATTATTATACATTAACTTCGTTAGTTACATGGAGTATAAATATAATTATTATGCAAATTTTAAAGTGTAATACAAGTTTGCAGTCAAATTTCAGGAATGCTGGTTACACTACAATCTCTAAAATCACTGGTAAAATATGTAAGTATATGTACCCGTAATATATTATCGTACGTTAAATAAGTTATAAGTTTACGAAATTTTAAGAAAATAGACTATTTAAGATATTGATCTAATATACATTTTTGGTTCTCAGTAAACATTGTTATAAATATTATATTATCTAAATATTCATTTATAATGTAAAGTTTAATGGATAACTATTCATAAAGCTGGAATTTCGAACAATGGTACTAAGTTTATAAAGTCAACAGAAATGAAACTTGTCGTTCGAAGCGCAAATATTTGTGGCTAGCGCTGTTATGTCTAGTACGTAAATGTGCAATGTAGCTAACAGGAATGTGGCCAAATAAAGATAATGTTACACACCTTTTTCACATGTCATCGTAATACGGATATGATGCCAAATATGTAAGTGTTGTAAGTTCCAAAGTTGAGAATCATATATTAAAAAAAAAGATTAATTAAATCTAACTTAGTAATAGGTCAAATTCTATACTTAATAAACAGAAAAATCCCATCAAAACATGTGAAATACATTTTAACGATTCAGGTAAGTTGTCGACATTTTAAATATCAAACAGTTGAATGCTTTATTTAGTCAAGAAGAAAGACTAGTAAATATGTTATTATTATTTATATATCACTAAAATCACAATCAAACTTAAATTGCGATCCTTGAACCTCCCATCGCAAACGAAAATCACACTCATCGCTGGAACCCAACACAAGTTTATCAATAGATAAGCAAAACTGTTTAAGGGTACTTTGTCAGTTTGGCAGCACCAAGTAGGAATAAATCTCCAAAGATATTTCCTTGTGTTCTACGTCTCTTTTTACCACAAAAAAAAACTACATTAAGTTACTTGTACTTCATAAATTAAAATTTATTAAAAATAAAACAGGAGAGGCGATGCGCTTAAAGGTCCGTGTTCGAAATTCCAAATACCCTAAGTAACTCGAATAAATTCTTATTAACGTACCCACACCAACTACTACTATATATATTACGTCTAATCACACAACCAAAGAAATAAATAACGTTTTAAATATGGTATAATTCGTAATGAAAATTTAAGAATCTGATATTAACACTGAGTGACAGATGTTCTAATATAACATGGTCCCAGCAAAAACTTAATTCTCGATAGCAATTTATCTGTGTCGCTTAGGACATATGAGTTATCAAAGAAGTCGTGTCACAAAATAAATAAATACAGAAAGTCAGTTCCAGCCGATCTTCAATTCACGCTACGCTCAACTGCAAGGCTCAGTCTTACTTTATTTTATAAGACAATCTCGATGAAATATGTATATTATATTTCATGGTAATTATTAGAATAACCTATAAATTGATTATTGAATTATGTTAAAAATGGCAAATTAATTTCAGTTTAATGTTATATTTATATATATGTTAATAGTTTAATATATATATAACACATAATAATACCCATAAGATCGTTTATTTATTGTCATTTCAAAGTCTAACGTGACAGGCAAAATAATAATCACCTTTATATGGTGAACGCGAACATTCGAACATTCATGACTAGCGTTCCGAGTTATTGTTACACGAAGTGGACTTTCTGTACTAATCTATTTTGTAGTCATAATACATCTAAATAAAATCAATATGGGTATGTAGAATGTCCATGACATCGTTTGATACTGAGTTTCAAGCTATTTGTTCGTTGTTTGTTTCTTCTACTTACTAATATTATCTGGAAGAAATAATTACTTATTTTTAGTAAGCAGTACAATAATTAAATTTCGATACGTTTATGGATATGAATATTACGACAAGAACACTCATCTCTACTCAGCTTTTTTGTAGGTGTTGAGGTTTGTAATAGGCCATATATATAGCAACCAACGTTTACATAAGCATAGGAGAGGGGTGAAAGCTTTGCTTACAAGGGGAGGGGCATCATCAAAAATTATCGGAATTCTACTTACGTAATACTTGAATAACTCCAAACATACCTTTCTCCAACACTCATGCCTCAGTTGTTAGATGGACGTGGAGGTAAATGAACCTTGGAAATGGCATTAGAAGTAGGGAATACCTTTCTCCTACAGTCATACCTCAGTTGTTAGATGGACGTGGAGGTAAATGAACCTTGGAAATGGCATTAGAAGTAGGGAATACCTTTCTCCTACAGTCATACCTCAGTTGTTAGATGGACGTGGAGGTAAATGAACCTTGGAAATGGCATTAGAAGTAGGGAATACCTTTCTCCTACAGTCATACCTCAGTTGTTAGATGGACGTGGAGGTAAATGAACCTTGGAAATGGCATTAGAAGTAGGGAATACCTTTCTCCTACAGTCATACCTCAGTTGTTAGATGGACGTGGAGGTAAATGAACCTTGGAAATGGCATTAGAAGTAGGGAATACCTTTCTCCTACAGTCATACCTCAGTTGTTAGATGGACGTGGAGGTAAATGAACCTTGGAAATGGCATTAGAAGTAGGGAATACCTTTCTCCTACAGTCATACCTCAGTTGTTAGATGGACGTGGAGGTAAATGAACCTTGGAAATGGCATTAGAAGTAGGGAATACCTTTCTCCTACAGTCATACCTCAGTTGTTAGATGGACGTGGAGGTAAATGAACCTTGGAAATGGCATTAGAAGTAGGGAATACCTTTCTCCTACAGTCATACCTCAGTTGTTAGATGGACGTGGAGGTAAATGAACCTTGGAAATGGCATTAGAAGTAGGGAATACCTTTCTCCTACAGTCATACCTCAGTTGTTAGATGGACGTGGAGGTAAATGAACCTTGGAAATGGCATCAGAAGTAGGGAACACTCACCGGTATCGAGCAGGAGTGCGGCGAGCTCGTTGACCCGGTCCCTGTGCTCGCGCATGTACGCGTGCGCCTCCCAGAGCATGGTGACGAGCCGCTCGTCGGAGCGCTCGTCCATCGCGATGTCGCGGGACATCGCCGGCGAGAACCGGTAGTAGGGGACGCCGAGAGCGCTGCACCACGCACGAGCCCGCTCTACAACGCGACCGTCGGACTGCGTCGCCTATACATATATCCCAATACTAACTAATCCTCGTCTAAACCAACGATATTCAACCATAATCAAATTGGGTACTTTTGTGGGAAGGTTATGAAATTCTGATCCGCGACCCTGTGTGACGCCGGTACGGGTAAAGTCGGCTCGAGGCGACTAAGAGGACGAGAGATATATAATTATACTAACTGACCAGGCCACGCGTTGCTTGGGATGTTATTTCAAAAAATGTAATTAATGTATTACGACTATAAATTGAGGTATAAACTATCCTATTTTTTTAATAATCTTTTTTATCCTGGCTCGGCAGAATGATCGTACTTCATATGATGGTAAGCTCTGTACGGTCCAGGAACAGTAGCGACTTTAGAAAGAGAAAATGTCCTCCGTCAGTCGCAGCTGCCAGTCCTATCTCTCAATTTGGATCAAACCGCACGCGGTATGCAAAATTTGATTAAAATCGGTTCAATAGTTAGAGTTCATCGCGGACAAACAACGTGACACAAAAATTTTATAAATATAGAAGATAGTGATATTTCACTTCTGTGATGTGGTCACATAAAGTTTTTTTATACTCTATATTAACGTTACGGCCATAACCTCAGCTGAAATCTGTTACTTTAGCGAGATTATTAATGACAACTAAAAATGAAACTTTACCCGAATCTAGAATTTTTCTCTATGAAATTATTTATTCAGAATTAAATATATATATACATATATATGAAAACCAAAAACACCGTTTCCGGTCGTTTCAATTGTTAAAAATGTGTCACAACTATTCTTCGTGACTTGAGAATTTACAAGCTCTCGTTTTGACGTAATCAATAGAATCAATAATGGATATTTGCCAATACATTTTATAGTGGTACGACAAAATGACGATATTATAACTGCTGGTAAATTAAGTACACTGAAAGATAAGCAATTCAAGCCCCAGACAATACTATCATTGGGCCATAGCTGATCCCGAAAATATACCAAAACAAAACTCAGTCACTGTTATTAGTTTATAACCAAGTGTATGCTGGTCGGCTGCAACCGCCGCGTCGAAATACTGTGAGTTCGAGTCCCGTACAAGACTACATTTTGTGAGATCCACAAATAATTGTTCTAAGTTTGCTTGTTTTTGAGTTTATTCGTTACAAACAAAAATACAAATCTTTCCTCTTGCTAATATTAGGTATACATGACTCATGTCAAAATGAAAGATTTAAATGCGACATTTGTTCATGTTTATTTGTGTTTTTTCTATATGAATTCATCCCAGATATTTTATGTTTTCTATATATGAATTCCGCATGTGTAATCCCATACATTTTATTTTCTTTCTATATTTTAGCGATAGTTGAAAGACAACTTGGCTAAAGTTAACTTAGCTGGTAAGATACAGGTGTAGCTGGTTCTTACCTGATCAACAAGCAGCCCCCCGATAGCGGAGAGGCCCCATGCGAGCCGAGCGGTATCCCATAAACTTTCCGGTTTGAATACATCGTAGTCTTTTAATTTCGTCACGGGTATTAATCCTAGCAAAAAAATCGTTTTTCTTTAATACTTTATAGGTGGCCTAAAATGTTGGACATTCTAAACTTAGAGCTATAACTGGCTCTCTAGTACAAATGCGTGAACCTAATTATAAAAAGTATTGGCGACAGGCTATAAACTTTAGGGCAGTAACTAGTCAGGCGAGATTAAAAAATGTAATGATACCATCATGGTTTAATTACGATGTTTTTATTCACCGGACGCTCATTGCAGGGAGTTGAACTTACGTCTGTCGACGCTAAGTCCGTACGGGCTACCTCAGAGCCATCATTGGTTGTAAAATTAAAAAAATAAAAGCAGTAGCGTAACAGTAGTCAAATGGTGGACTTGTTTCATAAAATAGAAATGGGTTTAGATACCTATAAGTTTAAATTTTTCATGTGAAATATATCGACACAGTTATTTGATATACAATACTAAACTTTCGACCCTGTCACTAAACACAAAGCAATGATAATAAAAAATAACCAACGTTCAAATGATATTACATACAATGTAACCTCTATTTAACGATACGCTCCCTAAAACGTCGAAATTACCAACTTTTCTAGATGAACCTTGTTGTATTTAGTGTTTTTAATAAACAAATATTAGTTTAAATAAAAATAGTACAATAAACAACTAACCTGTTCCACAGGAGACGACAACTTTTAAATTTGTTTTCGAAGCCTCCTCATATTGACCGGTACCGCGTAGCGCTAAGTTCATCTCTGTTAGTTCAGTAAGGACGTCCAAAGTTGGATTGTTTCCTATCAAACCGCCGTCTAAGTACCTGAAAAGTATATTTAAATCTTCTATAGCCGGTGACATAGTTCGGGTAAAAATATCAAACATTAATACGATAGTCATCCGGCCGAAAGTGACAAACAAGTGCAGGAACAAAAAAATAACTAAAATAAACATACAAGAATTCATCCAAAGAAATATGTCTGGAATGAGATGGAGAAGATAACAAACAAGTAATTAAATAAGTATTTGGAAAAATTAAGGCAATATATAGAAACATATAAAGTATATATATATATATATATGTAGTCAAACTAAGCATCTTTTTTGGAAGTAATTATGGATCAGTGGTCGAATGTATGGATAACGTGTAAATCGACATGTTATATTATAGCTACGTTCTACTACTTACCGTTCACAACGCACAAAACATGTCTTCACCTGTCCCACTGATTAATGACGTTATTATTTTCACAAAATTCAAGCTCAGAACGACCCATCTGCATGAATGAATTTACTCCATTCCAATTGGGTTAATATTTGTAACATTCGAAAGCAAGTGGAACGGGGAAAAGTCGTGGTCTTGGACGGAAAGTAGCGTATGTCCAAGCAGAACCCTAACAAAAATAACTTAAGTGCAGACATCTAGAACAAATAATGGAGCATGTAGACATACCTTCCTGATGCTCGGAAGTATGAGGGCGCTGCACCGGTCGCTCGAGCCGCCTGCCACACTAGCTGCTCGTGTGGGGGAGGTGGAGCAGGCAGAGACACCTTGGATGCTTGGTCACCTGCCTCCGTGACCGAACCTCAAAACGATATATCCTTTTATGTATAACACTGATTACTTGACGTACTTTTTGTTTTGCTAGGCAGTAGGCCTCAACGAGGCCGCGATGATCTAACTCCCGGGTAGTGAACAAGTTTTTTGACTTTTTTATACTTCATAGGTTTAGCGTTAGGAAGGTTCACTTGTAGTAGGAATGAGCCGTATTTATCAGATCCAAAGATTATTCCATATATTGTAACACGAAATTAAGTTGTTTTACTTTATAAGCATAATCTTCACTATTTCAGCGTAAAGATGTTCAATTTGTTAAAGACACAAACACACTCTTTATATTCAACCTCATTATTCTTCTCAATCGTGGTAATAAAAAAAGAAACATCAGCTTAGTATTTTATTAATTATATTACTATTTATGCTATAAAAAACTTGAGTTTTAGCGAGTTAGTGGAAACATTACCAAGAACAAAAGGTTCCTTATTTTTCTTGTGTATTGACTTATTATATTGATTATTTGATGTTACAAAAATATAAGTATCAATTTTTGAGCAGAATACATATAAGTTTTACTATTTTTATACTTTATAGGCTTAGCGTTATGATTACATCTCACCTGATGTTAAGTGACGATGTGGCTCAAGATAGTGGACCGTTAAACCTAATGGAAGTACTGGCTATCAAGTGCAACAGCCGGAACACACCTATAGGTATTTAATGGCGCATTTTTAACTTGAGTGTGATAGCCAGGTAAGCATTAGAAAAAGCCCTAACCACCATGCAGTGGTTTCATCACGATGGTTCCCTTGGCCAAAAGTTCAGGCTGATTACAAGGATTCAATCTCACGCCCACTGACACGAGCCACTATCTGAGCCATCACTGGGAATAATGCGAAAGCGGTACCCTGTTTTCTAGCAATTAAGTAGAAGGCAAATATGGGGGGTTTTAGTAAATATTGCTACTTCTGATAAAGTAGCAAGTAGTACACGACAAGTGGAGCAGAATCGTGACACTCACATACCGGGTGCAAAAAGCGACATTGTAGCAAATTTTAGCGTATCACGTTCCAGAATCCGCCGGTATATACACTGTTTATTTTGAAGGTGGTGTAAGTCCATTTTTGAGAAAAATGAGCTATCACGTAATTCATGCTTAATTTAATGTAAATTTTATATATATAACTAGTCCGTGTTTAATTTCTCAAAAAAATCCCATGTTTTGTACAACTTAAAATCGGTCGGTAAATGAAATTGCATTATCAACAAATACAGTAAGTAACCTTTAATTTTCTCGAAACAAAAGAGAATGGACTTACACCACTTTCAAAATAAACGGTCCATATATCCAATGCTTTAGTTCTATGCTTTGGCATACAATATTATCTCTGTAACCAATTTTTGTACAGTTGCATTTTAAAATTATTATATCTTACTGTCGATAAGTTTATAAGATAAATCACAGCTACAACAAGCGATGGATTACCGTTATTTTCGGATTGTACTACCAAAGACACAGTCTCGTCGTTTTTCCATGCGAAGGTCAATTATTACTGTCAATGTCTGACGCGAGGTCAAGCAAAATCGATTGAAGTATTGTTATAAAATGACAATGTATAATTTACTGCGTAGTTTATTCATTCATATATTTTTAACAGATTTTCAGTAATCATGGACCGTTCAAGTAATACGCAAGCAACCCAAAGGTTTAGGCGGGTAATTGCTTAACTTATTTTTGGTGACATGGGGACAGGGTCGAGGGATGTTTAGGGATGATATGGGGTCTAAATAGTGACGTCAACGTCAATACGTCAAAAACATTTATTTATGCATTATTTCGAAAGCGACAAGCGTATTCCCGTATTCCCTAAAATATTTTATGCTAATTAACTGTTTTATGGATATTTAGAAAAAATTACACACATGTATATGTAAACATAGGATGGGCGTAAGAATATCGCATACTTTTTCTGACAAGGTGAAGGTGTGATTAAAAAATGACTAAAATTATGCTTACGTAATACTTGTATGGTCCCTTAGCACAAATAAATATGTATTAGTTATTGATCACACTGATTACCACTATTATTGAGTCACTAATTTAGCAAAACGCCTAATAATTTTCGTTAGTTTTTTTAAGATCACCTGGTAGATGGTGAATGATTTTAAGAACTCAGTATAAACCCGTGACGATTGATATAATGCGGCCTTTATTACTTTAGAAAAACACCTCCAGTTCTTAAGTGTAATACTTATATAGAGTACTCTTCAATCGTATAAGTTATGTGTGTGGTTACACTAACATTTAACGATAATAAAAGCATAACCAAAATACAATATTAATGTATGGTTAATTTGGATTCTTTATCGTTATAAACAATTGAAAAAAGTTTGGTAAATCCAAAAGTGTACACCTCATAATCTCTTTTTTTTTTGTTTATTTAATAAGAATTAAACCACACCGAATCAGACGCTGAAAAATAATAGGGTTCTATTCCTATTTATACTGAAGCGTAAGAAAAAAAAAGACTCGATTAGTAAAGTATTGCAATCGTTATCTTGATAACATACAGGATCCGAACATACAGACACACGGACGTCCAATACAGAACTTTTTTAATCGATTTTTTAACTATTTTAAATAACAAAAATGGCATCAATAATATCATGAGTGGTAAAATTGTGTTTATTTCTTGATATATATATGTGTATATATTATTTTACAAGTGCTGTGTACGATAAATAGAGAGGTCTTAAGTTTGAAAAAATCAGTTGTTTTGCGTGAAGTGACAGTAGTACCCAAATTTAATAAAATTATTAATGGATTACAGATATATCTATGGGATTAATCACTTCTGAGACAGTGGTAGAGAGGATAAGTTAAAACTAAAGAAGCTAAGTATATAAATACACCAGTAGTTCAGTTACCATAATAAAAACTTTGCTTAGAGTGATATTAATTGGTCGAATGGAAAATCAATAAGTTATGGTCAGTGAAGTTGAACTAATTAGGGTTAATTAATACTTACTAGTACCATGATGTTCATCAAGGATCTCGTGCGGCGATTTGTAATTTCTGAACATATGCAAGTCCACGGGTTTTCGATCCGCTAACACCGCCAAAATCATCACCTTCGGATATTTTATATCTGTCATTACCGTCTCTGTGCCTATTTCAAGAAGTAAAAAATATATTGAAGGAAGATTTACTTTAAATGAAATTTGGTTAAAATTTTGCTTCTCATTGCTCCATCAACCTAATTCTATCTAAAAAGAAATATTCTTTCATCATACGTTTTAAAAAAAAGTTTCAATTAGAAAAATAGTTTACCAATATATGGATTCAAACTTTACTTGTCTTTTCTTCATCAACTTTTTTCTACCCAAAGAAAATGTTCTTTTATTACACGATATTCTCGCCTGCCAAAGAAACTATGCCACAGGTGTTTTAAAGTTTTTTTGTTCGAGACAGAAATATAAAAAAAATAAGGAGAACCAAATACACAGACATTTGTTCTATAGTTTATGGGTTGAGAATTTCAAGTTGAAAATCTGCTATCAAATACCTATAGATATGTTCCGGCAGCTGCACTTCAGAGCCAATCCTTTGAAGCACATCATAACTTAACGTCAGCTGAGATTACGGCCAAAGTACTACCTATAAAAAAACTAATACATAAGAGTATTTCGTAGAACGTTTTTTTTAATACATGCTCACCTAAACAATCCTTGAGTATAGACTCGAGGGCCTCCGAGGGATAGGGCCGCATACCAGCAAAGGCGACCTCCTTCATCTTGAAGTACAAGCGTTGGCAGTCCCTAAGGGACTTGCCACTAGCCAGGGCAAGGGCCAAGATCCCACCGGTACTGGTACCGGCTACCCAGTCAAAGCAATTGATTATCGGTTGTCCGACAGCTTCCTCAAGGCATAGTAGAATTTGAACTAGAACCAGTCCTCGAATACCACCACCGTCGAGACAAAGTAAACTGGAAGGTACGTATATAACGAACAACATTTTTCTATAATTGTTACTAACTGAACTGGCAGACCTTGTCATGCTTTTTCGAGTAGTCAATCACATCGACTACGGCGACTCCTAGCGCGTTATGATCATTTATCGATATAAAAAGTATTCAATCTCTCAAGTTGATTAAACTGCTCACAGTATACATAATTTGATTAAATTCTGTTCAGTAGTTTATGAGTTTTATAACCCCATACGATATGTAAATGCGAAACAAATTCTGCCTGTCTTCTTAAGCTTTCATGTCTTAATCTTAATCGACTTTGATAACATTTGGTACAGAGATAGACTAGACCTGTGGAAAGAATATAAGCTACCTTTTATCGCAAAGAAAAAACTTGAAAACTAAAATTGATAGTTAAAATGGTATGATTGTTTGTACGGACGTTCGTTATTAACAAAGATAATTAAAATTGATAGTTGAAATGGTATGATTGTTTGTATGGACGTTCGTTATTAACGAAGATAATTAAAATTGATAGTTGAAATGGTATGATTGTTTATATGGACGTTCGTTATTAACGAAGATAATTAAAACTGATAGTTGAAATGGTATGATTGTTTGTATGGACGTTCGTTATTAACGAAGATAATTAAAATTGATAGTTGAAATGGTATGATTGTTTGTATGGACGTTCGTTATTGACGAAGATAATTAAAATTGATAGTTGAAATGGTATGATTGTTTGTATGGACGTTCGTTATTAACGAAGATAATTAAAATTGATAGTTGAAATGGTATGATTGTTTGTATTGACGTTCGTTATTAACGAAGGTAAAACCATGAAATTTCGACGTTTTGGAAATTTCGACCTACGTGGAGATGAAAATGCTAATAAGGAGTATAGTTCGAAATTAGATTGATTCTATTTCTATAGTTTTATACAGTTTGTTTTGTCTACCTATAATTATTGCATGTATATATTTTATTGATAGCAACATTGTAAATATTTTGAAGAAAATCATTATTCTATGCGACTTTTTGACCATAGAATATTATTGACATTTGTAGTACCAACGTAAACAATGAATAAGTTATTCTATTTAATGTATTTTTAAAACGTATTTGTTTCTCCATATAAACTTTAACTGTGCCAAGCCTCAAGCATATTCGTGAGCGCTATATTTTTTAAAAGGAATCTAAACTTTGTTGATGTCGTTACACTCAAAAACATAATTGTTTTTTTTTTTATCCGAAATAAATTATTATTATTATAAATAGTTATTAGTGTAAAACATTATCCTTACCGGCCTCGTTTTTGGTCAGCAGAAAGGCCCGCGGCTTTGTCCATAGCGGCCACAGAGAGCATCTGACACACGAGGTCCCTGCTTGCCCCCTTGGCTACAGGGGGAGGTGGCACACCATTATAATCTCCACGCGCCGAGCAACTTGGCCCACATCCCGATATCACAGAAGAACATCTGAACCAATACAAATACAAATAAAAAAATCAAATAAAATTTACAAACACCTATCAATACCACCATAAAACAACAAAAAATATTGAATGAGCAAGATGGCAAAACCAATTTGAGGCATTTTATATTGTCTCTTCCTAGTTCTAATAAGGTTTAACTTGAAAAGAAAACAACAAAATTTACCTTAGAATTGAAAATTTTTAGGAATAATTGTCTCCTGATTTGAAAGGGATTTTATTGTTTTCTCCTGTAAATAGCCTTTAAAAGTTTTCGAAACAAAAAATTAGAATCGATGGGGCAGTAATCGAATCATTACCTACTGCGCAGAAAGTACAACGATTACACAATGAAAATGCATTGTTTACCTTTTAGCACCAACCGCATGCAAAACATACAAAATTTTATCGAAATTACTATTCGTCATTTCCGTGGGCACCGTATGTCTGGGTGTATGCCCCATATTGTTTTTCGCTTCCAAATCGGCACCGAAAACTACGAGAGCCTGTACTATAACTATATTCGTTTGCTTCACAGCCAAATGTAATGGCGTGTTCCCTTCTTTATCGGGCAAAGAATGTTCCGCCCCTCGGGAAAGCAAGGCTATTGCACATTCCAGCCGACCGCGTAACACCATGATGTGCAGGGCGGTATGCCCATCGAAATTAAGTGCGTTCATGTCACAGTTCTTATCAACCAATGCTTCAATTACTTCTCGAGAAATTGCCCAATGTAATGGTGTGCCGCCGTGTTTCATGTCTTGCTGATATAACTTTGGTTGGTTATCTTGAAGTAGGTCTCCAACAATGCCTGACACAAAACAATGTCACAGAAATAACATAATAATTGTACTCTGTTCAATGGTGTGAGAAATTATACCTGTATAACAAATAAAAATGTCGCCTATACTTAAAAAAATGTCATCTAAAGAATGATGTACACTTGTTTTGGGTAGCTCTAATTTTTTTAACTACTTTGGAAATTTCAAACACAATTCAAAGTTACCTATAATTAGATTACTAATCAGAAAACTAAATTGATACGTCTTATATGTGGATTGCAATTAATATTCGATAATCGAATCGATTCGATACTTTTGTAAGTTCGAATTTTCGCACAATCTTAGTAAATGGATATGTTGAACTAATAACTATTTCACAGCTTTCTAAATCATTGATAATAGTAAGTAATGAAACTAAAAAAAGATCGATTAATAAAAGAATAAGTAATAATCTCACTGGGTATAGTGTTGGTGGAACGTTTGACTGCACTCAAGTTAACATCAGCACCAGCGAGCATCAATGCGCGCGCGCACTCTGGCGCATTTGCCAGGCACGCCATATGTAGCGGAGTATACCCTTGTTTGTTGTATACATTCAAAGATGACGCTGTTTTACTTGCCAATACCTGTGCAACCAAATGTAAATAGCAATCTATATTAATTTTATAAAACGGCTAAAATTGTTTGTTTAAACACGCCAAGTTTAGGAACTACCAGTCGGATTTCAAAAAATCTGTATTTGATTGATCAATCATTTAAGGTGGCTTTAGGCTATTTAACATCACGCTAGCACTAATAAGTGCAAAGCTGTATTGAGAAAAGTTACAAAAATTAAATTAAATCATGTTCAGTTCCACGCCAATGAAGTCGCCGGCACAGGTAGTTACTAAATAAGAATCAGATACAATGCAAGTTCAATATTTTACGATTTGGTTGTGTTTTATGAGACGCAAAAAAATATAAACCACATATTACATATGTTTTCTTTTAATATATTAGCTTGTCAGTGTGATGGATCTCTGTTTGATGGTGAACCCAGTTCAATCCTAAAACAGTGATGATCATCAGCAGATCTACAATTTATAGGCAGTCAGTCAAAGTATAAGTCGGCTTATCTAGTAACTTGATGTACATAAGTGAAAATATGTGACGTTTTGTGGTTGCAATCCAGTTAAGCAGAATAACCTAACCATTGTGCAGATACCATTTCCTCATTAGATACATAGCAAAATGCACCATTTACAGGTAAGGTTGATTTTGGTGTCTCAGTCTTTTACATGTTACTGGACAACATATAATTCCCAAATCAAAGAATAGATAAAAAAGTAACAACATTGAATATTAAAAGTTAGTATAAATAATTCTAGAATGTAATTGTAACCTGTCATCATGTGAATGGTATCATAATATGTTATATATCAAAACTTTTAGATAAGTATTTACAGTACTCTAAGAAAGGAATATTAAATTCCAGTTTATCAGTTTCTGTAAATTTTGCATAATAACAAATCTATTAGGGAAACAACAAGTCTTGATTTTCTTAACTTCATTAATTAAGATAATTAAAACTCATACTTGTAGGAATATTAGATATGATATAGGGGTCAAATAATAATTATGTGTATTCATAACAATATACACACATGTATTGATTGTGTCTGTTATATATAAATAAATATATATACTTACATTAATAATTTCGTTATTGCTAGCAGCTGCATAGTGAAATACAGTATTACCATCAACATCAATAGCATCTAAAGAACAATCCATTGCGACAAGACTTTGTACAATTCGAACTTTTCCTGTTTTGACAGCCACCTAAAAACACAAAACCCTTACATAATATATAGTATAAAAATATATGAACATGACAGAATGTTCCAGATACATAATTCAGTTTCATTGAAGGTATGGATGACTTCTATAAAACCTTTAAATATTACTTACTAACCGTACCAGCATCTTCGTTTTACATGCAGTTAAAGTTATTTTTCGATCTCTGGAGAACCAATATTTTTTTCTGGATAAGAGATCTTTTTTTGGCCCCTGACAATTTTATGGTAATTGGTTGAGTAGTTAATGCATGAAAGGGTACTCAATAACCTTACACTTTTATTTCAAACATTAATTAGGATAAAATTTTATGAATGATAAAAGTACTAAATAAAATTTTTAGTCTGTACAAATGTGACAATAAAAATTATTCCATGTTATATTATACTCGCTGTGCCTGCAACTTAATTCACATGAGACTCAAATTATCTCATAATATTTGCCTGTTTTTGTAACTTTCATCAATACAGCGTTGCTCCTATTGGTGGTAGCGTGATGCTAAATAGCCTAAAACCTTCCTTAATAATTGGTCTATCAAATACAGAAAAAAAAAGTTGAAATTCAACTGATAGTTCCTAAGATTAGCACACACAAACAAATGTTTCTGTTCCATAATATTAATTTTAGATTATATAAATTGACATATTTATTAAGTTTACCATTAAGGGGGTAGCTCCTGTTGATGAATCAACTTCGTCAATATGCTGCTTAATTTCAGGTCTAGTGAAATATTCATTCAAACCAAAATGTGCCATTATATGAGCTATTGTCCATGATGGGTGTTCTAATAAAGTATCACAGAGTTTTTGCAATATTGTTACTGTGCACTGAAATAAGATTTAAACTACACACACTATAGTTAGTAAAAAAATGCTCTAAACATAAAATTTACGTAAATACTTTGACAGGTTGTATCATGTAAGTAATCCTATTTATTGGCATATTAATGTAACACTTTTTTTATAAATATATAGGTAAAACTTTTATTGGAATTAAAACCAAAAGACATTTATTTGTAGCACATATAAAAAAAAATACAAATGAAATAATAGGTAGAAGTATATAAAAACCTGTCACTGTAAGTTATCAATGAACATTGATAGAATCAATAGGGTGTCCACAATAATTGGGCTCAAAGTTACCATACTACACCTTTCAAATTATGATGACAAAATTGCAAACTAACATGAATACAATAAAAATAATATATTATATGAAAACTATTTGTAAAAATGTATTATAATTTTATATTTAACTAGCAGTGCCTGCAACTTCGTTCACTTGGAACTGAAAATTATTTAACTAATTTATAGCCTATGTTACGCAATGATAATATAGCATTTTGCAGCGATGATAGCTCAGTGGTAGTGTGTACGACTTCGCGTCAAGGGATGTGTGTTCAAATCCACCATCTACAATGAGCATTTGGTGAAGGAAAACATCATGAGGAAATCATAACATAGTGGTAGGGCTTTTTCTAATGCCCGCCTGGCTAGCAACCACTATCAAGTTGAAAATCTGCCACCAAATACTAATAGGTGTGTTCGCCAGCTGTACTTGAGAGCCAGTTCCTCCACAGGTTTAGGGTGTCTACCAACTTTGGCCATATCGTCATTTAAGATCAGGTGAGATTATGGCCATAATGCTAAAGCTTAACTATAAAAAAAAAGTTTCCTTTATATACAATGAATTTATTGTTTAAATTCTGGTGTTCTAGTATGATTTTAAAGAGATGATATTTACTGGAAAAAGAAGGTAAGTTCTCCAATGATAACATTTTTCTTCATGATACTTACTTCTTTAGTTATGTTGATAAATACTGGTATTCTTTCCTTATATACAGTAAATTTTTCTTCAGTAGTCTCTAGACTTTCAGAACGGAACAAACTAAAAAGTAGTCCACTTAGGTTATTGTTTAATACTAAACTGATATAAATACAATTTTGTTTTTATTACATATACATTATATGTATGAAGAGTACTATTATATAACTATTGAATCATAATAATTTTTGGATCACAAAAATATATTCATTGCCAAACACATTACATTATGAATAGCTATTAATTGAGATTATCATCTGTTAGCATGAATGAATTGCCAATTTGATATACAAGCCATATGGAAATAAACAAGGAAGTAACATCCATTCTTTTCCTTAAGAGTTTCCATAAATTGCTCCTATTTTCATATCAGAGATTTGCTTATGAATTCTGTACTAGAAAATGTGACAATGACAATATTGTTTCCAGTATATTTGTAATTTAATATAACAAGTATTTCTTGCATGTAGATATTGCTACATGTAATAAAAATGTATACTAAGTCTAATGTGTCAATTAAACATCTATTGCAATTTATACATGGATAGTACTTTCTTATTGATAAAGTATAGGACAAAATATATTTTATTTTTGTTTATACATCTATCTCCTTGTGGAATGTACACTGAAACTGTTGGATAAATAAATTACAATTCACCAAGTTCTATCACCATTTAAGCAGTTGCCGTAAAAAATTGTCCCTTTTGTGTATTATTTCCAGAAAATTTCCTGGCTATTCCTGTACATGATAGTTGCTAGTATTAAATAAAATTACTATGACTTTATTAATTATGATGCCCTATATGAGTGAATAAAAGATTTGACTGCTTTTGCTACAACACCAATAATAATATACCAATACTTTACAATAATTAATTTAAAGGATTTTAATATAATGCATTTAAGAGTTGTAAAATATATACAAACACATAGCATGATTATGCAATACTTATAAATAGCTGGGTTGTTGTTTCTAAATTATGCTATGTTTAATATAACCACAATGTGGTCACTTCATCATGATACAATAAAAAACATGGTTTTAGTGATGACAGTCATATATGTCGCATTATGAACAATATTAAAAAAAAAATACTTATATAAATAAAGTATTAAAAAAAAAATACAATGAATTCTGTAATTTATAGCACTGACCTGTACATCTGATGTAAACTCTCCGTAAACGGTTTATGCAAAACTATTTCGAAGAATTTTTCTCTACAGTTTTTGCCGTCATTAGGTACCTTTGGTCCATAAAGTAAAATTGAATCTTTCCTATAATGGATGGGCCTGGATATATAGTTATCGGATCTTACTTCGAGTACTTTGGTCGGTGACTCCTCAGTGCCAAGGAGACCACGAAAAACTGATAAATAATAGCGTAATATTGTAATACATAATTCATATGATAGCTTTTAGACCACAAAGGCATTAGGAAAAATATAAGCTATACTCACATGAATTAAACATTTTTATAATTTACCACAAAAGTAAAACCGGATATCTGTTTTCTTCTATATGTATTGCGATACCATCTAAGAGTATTTTTTCTCGCCCTTGCTATTTGTCAAGTTGACAGATGAAAACATGAAAGTAATAGTTTTTTTCGTTGTCTAAACTGCTGGATGTAAGTTCTTTAATTCTAACTGCATACTATTTTTTTCTAATTTGCAAACAAAATTTTACCACTTGTACTGCTTTATTTTAAAGTAAAATAGTTTATTCATCAAACCCCATTATCCTGATTATGATTTAAAGATTCATAGCCAGAGTCATCACAGTACAACGTGGAAAACCGGCACATATTTATAACGTGATGTTCACATTATTAACGTTAATGTTAACGTAAGCTGGTCAACGTAGCCTATTTTTAAAGTATGTAAATCCCTTTACGAATCCCCTCTAGCTCCACCAGCTAAAATATTTAACCATTAACTAAAACCTCCATTGGTGGGGCTACATCTTCTCGTTCGATAGTACGTTTACCTGCTGTGTTCCGACCAGTATAGGAGTATCAGCACTGTTGCCGTACCGTATATACAAGTATTACAATTGTACTATTGCATTCGAACCATGCACATATTCTGTTAAATTATTGTTGCACATAAAAGAATGTTTGATATGTTCATATGGTTTGGCTCAATACGTGATAAGAAAGAATTAAGTTTTATATTACTTTGTATATTACAGGAGGTCATAATCGGTTCCTATTATATTCTTATACTGATAAGATGTTCTCTATGATGCCTACATGTTCCATGAGTGTTATTAGCTCTTCTTTAATCTTAATAAATTTTAATATGGTAATAATGAAAACTAAATTGTAGACGGTTGTTTGTATATTACGAAAGTGAAAATGTGTTTGTTTAAATATCGGTCATTAATTACGTTTATAAAGTCGAAAATATTGTGATAAAATTTCGATATGAAATTCGCTTTTATTGTCTTTCTACTATCGAAAATGTGTCAAAGACAACTGCCTAGAATACACGCTCATAATTAACTAACGAAGAGGTAAACAATAATTACCGTTTTGATGTTTATCCGCCCATGAAGATTCGTAAAACTTAACTATCCTACGTTTGAAGGGACAATATGCTATTCTTTATTGTCATTAGTGATGTGCAGTTAGTTATAAGATTTTTCGAAAGTATAATTTTAGAACACAAAATTAATTAGGTCATCAAATGAAAAATATCAGTTTCATTATAAATACTAAAGTATTATTTCTCACTTTATGTAAAAGTAATCAAAATAGAGACAGCTATCTTGAAAGTAAAAATGTGTATGTGACAATCAATGATCTACTATATTTTTAGGTCGCATTAGCAACAAAATATCACACAAAATAAAAATAATATGGCTATATTAATAAATTTAATTACATTGGTTATGGAATGCATATACATAAAATAAGTATTTATATTTACTTATTACCTAATTCCGTTTATTATATGTACTATGTCAATACAATTTATACAAATCTAATGTACGGTACTCAAATGTAAGAAATTTCGTTTAAAAATGATATTCACAATTTATTTTATAAACAATTAAACATAATTGTGATTTATAACTATGGATCATAACAAAAAAGCATACAATTCTATAATTGGACAGTGTCTATTTTAAACTACGTTTAAAGTCACATTACATAACTATATTTAAAGGATTCTTAAGCTCTGCTGAAATAGAGTAGAATTACTTACAATTTTATTGTAATGGACATTGTGGCAATTTCTTTTTATATTCATCGTAAATAAAATTAAAACTGTAAATACACAGTATTTAAAAAACTAAGTAATATTTTAATGACAAATGATTTTCATTCGCGACTATTTGTATTACTGATACACATACAAAAAGCATCTTTGGTATTTGTTATAATACTTTTCAAAGACCTATGAACAAAAATTTTGTTCTCTATGCATTGCTAAATTGCTATTCCCATCTATATATGAAAGAAAAAGCAATGCTTTACGATGTTACATATATAAAAAATAATATTGTGTCTATATAATAATAAAGAAGTAAGTTTACAAATCGTAATTGTTAACAATAAAATGACAATGACAAACAGATCAATTTGACTAGAATATTTTATGCTGTAATCTTAATCTTTGGTTATATTTAATTAAAAATAATGTTATATATTAGTCAAACTCAATCTATAACCACATATGAATAAACAAAAGGATAACTAAATTTCATATATAACTGTATGAGATTTAGAGTATGTTCCGGTATACAGTGATCAGTGCTCTTACTGTGGAGTAATTGGTTCTTTTATGGACTGAGAGTATACTGCCATAATATCCTAGGAAAATATATGACGGTCATAAATCGTCGCCATTTTTGTAATATGAGCACTGGCGTTTTCGAGGTAACGTGCTCTCAGTGCTTTGATTACGTGATCAACAGCCTCCAGAAATTTCACAGCTTGCTCTATTATTATTCAGCTTGCAATATTGTTATTCAAAAATAACAGCCGTTAAAAACAAACATGGAAAGTTTAAATCTCCAAAACATGAATGGCTGGACTGTGTTCCGTAACCAATATAGCAAACAACAAAGAAATGGCTTCACACTATACTAAATTGACCTCACACTTTACAGTACTTATACTGCATATCAGAACATACCCATATACATCTCTTAAATGAAAATATTAATTATTAAATGATCTTTCATTATAATACATCAATTATAAGGCTCTCATCAAAGTTTAGTCTCTAAATAATGTCATAAACTAAGAGAATTTAAACTGGGTTTTGTCATAACTATTCAGTGTATAATATAATTTTTGTATGTTAAAACTAACAAAGAAAAAGAAATTAACTAGGCATAAAATTGTTTGACCTTACCAAATAAGTAAAATATACCTACTAATGGATGTGGTTGAAAATTAGTTTAAATCATTAACTCTTTTTAGCCATTTAAGCTTATTTTCTGTTTTATGTCCAATGGAAGGTAATATATAGAACTAATTCAAACATAATATTTGCAGTTACAAGAACCACTTTTATTATGCTAGATTATTAAGCTTGTCAGATTATGATAGTCCGATTTTAATAATTTAATATTAGCTATAGACATACTACAATTTCATCAAAACATTATCTGTATTACAAAATAAATTGTTATAAGCCTTGATCATCAATTACAAGTTTATTAGCATACATAATTAATGTAAAATTATTATAATATAATTTAAAATTAAACTAAATACTTAAGCAGCATGACTTTGGTTGGTGTTTGATCCTGGCAGATTATCAGGATTTGCAAGTGGATCAAGTTCAGCAAACAATTTAAACCAAGCTGCCTTATCATCTTTCTTTGGAGCATGTAGATTAGGCTTATTTATTTTTTCAGATGGCTGAGCTGTTTTGTTATTGTTACATGTAATAGGTGTCAATGGTCCCTCGATGTGTTCTGACAAATTGAGCTCCTGAAAATATTAAGTTTTTACTTATTTATTAGACTTTATTTATTTATTTTTACTAAGAAAAAAAAAATTTCTTGTACCAAGTCACTTAACTAGAGGATTTTACAAAAATACAATTTATAATTACAAAGTTTACCCACTCTAACATTTGTGGTATACTCAAACAACTGGCCAATGTGAGAATCAAACCCACAACAGTTAGCGCAAATAATCCATTTGTATATTCTAAATGACCATCAATTGATTGCTGTTAAGATTAAATCATTATAACTTCATGACAGCAACATCAACTAAAGCATTATATCAAGTAATAATGTATTTACTTTATATAAATATAGAAATACAGAATCTTACTTTAAATCTTTACATTCACTTTAATTTTTTATTTTTAACATTAATTGTTATGTCTAGAATAACAGAATACTACATAATAGAGAATAGACAGAACAAAGAACAAAACCTGAATATGATTTATAATAACAACAAAATATTATGTTGTAAATGTGTTATCATTATTTCTTACCTGCAATAATTGAGATGGCATAAATGAACCAAAATTAGCTGGCACATCACCACAATCCATACGTAATCCTACCAAATCCGAAGGTACATCTGAACTTTCTCTGGTATTTTCATATTCAGTGAAACTGGTGTCAATGAGTTTAACAGAATTTGTTGTTGTATCTATTTTATCATCACTTGATGACATTTCATTGTTGGTATTTCCAGGTTGAGTTTCTGATTTTGTTTTGTCATTATCATCTTTATATTCATCCTGCATGTTGATTAAAAATAAAGATTTAGTAATATTAATAAAATTAAAAAAAAAAATTACATGCAGACACAAAATTAAATATTTCTTAGAAGGTGTTCTTATCACTGCATATTAAAATATTGTTAATGAATTTAAAATATTTATAGTTTATTTCACACTGAATAATGAAGTTATATTGCAAAATTATCACTTGATTAAATTTCATATTATTTTCACAATTACATATTAATAATACCTGGAAAAATAGCATCTGGTCTTTGTCTTGGGGTACCACTTCCTTTGACTCACCCTCTCCTAAACTTTGTGACAACTCCTTTAATATACAGAACTCATACTGTGGAGCAGTACTCATAGTGTTTGCTGTAGCATCCAAAGTGTGAGCAACTTTCTTTGTATAAGTTAAAAATGTACTCTGATAGTTGGTTAAGACATGAGAGAACATGTTACACCTTGCAGCAGCTAGGAGATCAATCTAGAAATATACATAACATAAATAATATATACATAATATCTATATATCTATCAATTTTATGTATAAGAAATCTGTCACCTTGCTTATCCATAATGAACCATTAAAGAATGAACCAATCTTAATTGAATTATATACATTATGTTCAGTTGCTCCAACTGCATGGTAGCAGACTTTTTCTAATGGCTGACTGACTAACAACTGGCTAGTTGAAAATCTGCAACTAAATACCTATAGGTCTATTCCAGTAGTTGCACTAGAGAGCCAGTCCTCTCACTAGGTTTATTGTATCCACCATCTTGTGCCACATCGTAACTTAACATTAAGAGAGACTGTGGCCATAAGACTAAACTTATAAACTAAACTAAAAAAAATTGGGAGATAGGGAGAGATGAAATAGTTTTATCTTGATTAGTGACCATAATGAGATAGCACTGCAGTCCTGTTATTGTTAACTGAAAAAGGTAGTACAAGGTTTGCCTGGCCAGCTAATTATATTATGGTTTACCCATAAAGAAATACAAAAACTGGCATTACGTTTTTTTTAATTAAAACTATGTTATGTTTGCCTAAAAATTGGAAAAACCTTAGTCAGGATTTACTAACTTGACAAGAATATAATTTTACTTTTAATACAAAGCAGAACTATACATATACACAATGTTAAATGTTAAATACTAATCATTACTCAATATGAACTATTCAACATATATTCTAATCTAATAATAAATATTTTATAATACAACAATTAATTAGCAATATTATCATACTATTCACATAAATAACATAACAATACCTTTTGTAATACGTCAAGAGTCAACTTGTCAAACAATTTTTTGCTTTCACGAACTTGTCGCTGCGCTTTTCGGAAATTGTCAAGGCCTCGACCCGTATCTGGATCTAGTTGAGCGCTAGTCGATTTCATCCAGCTCAGTGCAGCACGATATTCCAATCTTGCTTTCTCCATCGCGGATACCGTGGCACGCATGTCGCTTACAGCACGACCTCGAAATGTTTCTACTTCATGATAAAGCCTCAACAACGGCCCCCGCACAGATAAACGTTGTTGTCCTGAATAGGATACGGCTTTACCGGCAGATATCATGTGTTTTCCAGACGCATCCGTAGTTTTTCCTGCATCACGTAGAAACTTTCCTAAAGTATTTTCTTCTTGGGCTAAGATACAAACCCTTTCCTGGTACTGATCTAGTACACGTTGCAGTTGTAAACAGCTGTCTGATATTGATCGAAACAACTCTAATTTCGCATCAAGTTCAGCGTCCGAAGAAACAATACATTCATCCTCTTTAGTTCCAAGCTTCTTTAGAACAGTCTTTTTTGTTACCCAATAATGATGCTGCATCATTTTATAAAGTTTTATATTTTATTGTACTCTGCAAAACTAAAAAAAATGTAATATTATAATTCACCTAATAATCTACTTATGTACTTTATCGTTGTGACACTTTTGACAGTGTAAACTTTTCAACTCTCTGGTCTGAACTGTGAACTTATGAGAAAATATAATGTACTTTTATAAATATTTGTTTATGTAGCTGTTTTAAAGTTTATAGCATATAATAATTACTACTGATAGCTAAAAACTGAGAAGAAAAATCTCAAACACAAGTCAATTCTGTTACTTTTCTCAAAGCAGACTATTTTGTCTTATTTTCAGATTAAATTCTTTAGTAACATATAATTTCAGAACCAATCTATGCTGCAACAAAATAATTACAACTTTTTTTGAGTTACTATTTGTATTTTGCAAAATACTCTGTGATAGCCTCGATTATCTATAAATTTGTCTATGACGCGATATTTACAACCGGAATTTGGAATGGCTGCCGTGTTTCGCGTTTGCGAATGTTTCTTGTTATCAGATCGATTTAATACTAAAGTACTTAATATGCACAGTTTTGCTAGATGAAAGTGACTGTTTAGCACTTCAGTGTGTATCTTATGTACAATGTACTGTGCTAGTGATAAAACTATCCCCGGAGTGTCATCGTCACAATCTTCGAAGAACGTCAAAGATAGTAAGTATTGTCGTTGATACGCACCTATATATTTGTATGTGCTTTATTTTCATGTTTTTTTTATTTACTATATATTTTGGGTATTTAATAGTTGTTGTTAAGAAGTACTAACTAGTTTCTTTCACTTTAGAAATCGCTCGAGTAAATACTTTCTACTTTACTAACTAAACTTTTCAATGAGTTTCAAAGTTTCATTATTTATACTTCTAAACAATACGATTTATTTAGATGCTTTGACACTTTGTCAGTATTGTTACAGCAGCATTGTCTGGAAAAGTTACTAATTTTCATGGGCTACTTATTTTTTTTGTATTCTAAAGTTTCGTTACACATGCGTGTGTTCGACTCACATACTGATTATTCAGGTCACATCATATATTTAGCGGGATGTTTTATGATTACATAGCTTTTAATTTGGTTTCAATAAATTTTATGACAAATCGAAATATTCATGAAATCTAAAGCCGTTAACGTTTTTATTACGATAGCGTTAAGTACGTGTATTTGAAGTATATAGATTCGTAAATCAAAGATTCTAATCATTAACATTGCTTCGTCCTATGTATTGGTGTAATGAAAACGAGTTCATTAATGTCAGTACACTACTTTTTTAATCATTATGTTCGGGCAGAAAAAATACGCTAATATTGAAAACGATATCAGGACTATATTTGCGAAGATAGTTGGAAATTTTTGTCGTATACCCCATACAAAAAATGTATAGATAAAATATATATCCTTATGAATATTATAAATGCGAAAGCGTGTTTGCTTGTTTATTACGTTTTCACACGTAAACCACTGAACCGATTATGATGAATTTTGGTACATAAATGGTGATTGGCAACTTTTTCTACACTACAAACAAACTATAGTAAATTAAACAGGTTTAAAACAAACCTTATTTAATTCAACCTAAACAAGAACTTATTTGAAAAAGTGACATATAAATTTCTGTCTATACATTTTTGCAAACTAAAATAGTCGTTAGCGGGATGACAGCTTCAGATGTTTGTCCTGTGACGGTGCCTTCTCTATCCACAACTACGAACAGGTTAATAACATGAGCCACATTAATGCGTAATCTGCTGAGTCACTTTCAGGAATCTCTCTAGTCCATCGCATATCAGAGAAATGAAAAGGATAACTGTGTGGTCTCCAAATACACGCTTTTCAACCCCTACTCAGCTAGGCGGGAGCTGTCGTATGAGAGCGCGCTCAAGTACCTTAAAATACAATAAATATAATTATTACTCTGAATGAAATAAGTTGTAACGTAGAATTTTTCCTTTTTATTAACTAAAATTAAAACTAAAAAACTAACTTAAACTATTTATAAAACCAAACAAAAGAGGTTTTGTAGGTTGTTGAACATAATTATCACAAAAAAAGTTGTCTTGAACGGCTATGAAACACGTAATATGAGACCTGATAAATTAAAATTCTTAAACTTATATATATCGCTAGTAGCTATTTTTTAAATGATTGAATTCGTTAATTTAAGTCGGTTTCAATAAGTAAATAATAAACTTAATATGAGTTATTTTTTTTATAATAAACTGCAAAAGTAAATAAGAAATAATGCTACATTTACTTTACGTCCCTCTTTTTTTCTATGGGGAATAAGTATCTATATATTTATATATGGCTTGTCAAAATAAAACAAAAACATTACCCAAAACATGAAACTTTAATGTTATGGCTCCAAACTTATCTGATGTTAAGTGACGATGTGGCTCAAGCAGATAGCAGACACACTAGCCTAGCGAATGGACTGCCTCTCAAGTGCGACTGCTGAAACACTGTATTTGGCGGCAGATTTTCCAACTTGAGTATGGTTGCTAGCCAGGCGGATATTAAAATAAGCTCTAACATGCTATGGTTTCCACACGATGTTTCCTTCACCGAAAGGTCAGCTTATTGCAGGGGTTCAAACCTACGTCCATTTACGTAACGTCCAGACACACTACCAACTGAGCTATCATCGCTTCCAAAATTTAGGCATTGTTGTAATGTAATGCTATTAAAATGAATTCGAGTAAATGTTTTTGTACACTACTAATGCACATAATATATTACAGACAACGACGCACTTCGAAAAGAATCACATTGGATACAATAGCTTTTATGTCGGAAAACCGCCACTTACTCGCGTCATTGTTAACAAAATTCTATGTATATTAGTAGGGAATTTATACCATTTGGCAACCAGGTCAAGGTTGTAGACGTTTGACTTGTGTCTCGCGTGTCTATTCTTATCATATCGATTTTCCAAACCCTTGATATCCAAAATTAATATATATTAATGTTATAAATGTACGATTGGAAATGTATAGACTTCCGTTTGTTGATGCCCCTAATTATTCAGTTACGGTACGTCTGT
The DNA here is from genome assembly GCA_039707435.1 of Actias luna. Lineage (NCBI taxonomy): Eukaryota > Metazoa > Arthropoda > Insecta > Lepidoptera > Saturniidae > Actias > Actias luna. Next base: position 4,841,240 of record JAZHAC010000008.1, on the reverse strand, counting down.
TTAATTTCTTAGGTGAATATTTCCTAAATCAGCCGTGACTCCATAAAAAATTGTTATCCTGCAAAAGGTACAAATATTGCTCACTGTGAATCTTTATTTTTGTTTTATTTTAATTTAGTACTATAATTCACAATTGTCTCTTTAAAATCTGGAAAAATTTCTTATATGTAAAAGTCTCGTGTCACAATGTTAGTTGTCATACTCCTCTGAAACGGCTTGATCAATTTATATGAAATTTTATATGTATATTCGGTAGGACTGAGAATCGGTCGTAATCTATTTACATTCAATCATTAATTGAATTGAATCGAATCAATAAATAATTCATACAACCCTACATTTTTATTCTTCTACCTTCATCCTCTCATATTTTAATACAACCAAAGTATTCTCTAGGAATAATTTATAAGACAGAACAACGTTTGTCGGGTCAGCTTGTATTAGTAAGAATTATCACGAAATACACATGGAAATATAAAAACCAAACAGCTTAATTTTTCAATAAACCTGTCAACTACCGAACAGAGATAATTGCAAAAAGTTCGTAAGGAATTTTATTTACTACAAATTTTTAAGTTTTGCACCCTACATTTTAATTTTATGGGATTTTATATCCTATGTCTTTAACCTATAGTGTAAGTTATCACGGTGTCAAATTTTAGAACAAAATTTAAGTGTAAGTCAATTATAATATAGAAATCTATAGGCTGTAAGCCGTTCCAATTTTGCAAAATTTTCGATATTCTTTGGCCTTGTTTCGTTGCCTAGACCAAGCACTAGAGTGGTCGTAATATAAAATCGCTTTTACAATCTTTAGAACGTCGAGGTTAGATATGTCTGTAGAGATAGCCGTCTCTAGATCTTCGTCTTGTTGTTAAAGTATTTACATAGGTCGTTGTTTATTTTTAAACTATTGTATAAACGATAACTCTGATGTTGGTTTCTGTTTGATGTACTATATAAAATATTTTTACATTAGTATTAGGTGAAACCTGTTAAATTTGTATGCATGCTTTCTCTAGTGTATTACTTCATGGTCTGCATGCGATTATACAGAATACGAAGCATAACCACGTCGTACATTATTAATTGTTATCTTAAAAATATTATACCATTTGAAGAGTAAAATATACTTGAAATGATTGTGTAAAATAGAGTACAAAAAATTCTTTGTTTTTGATATATACATTTTATATTTTGTAGGTTTAGCTTTATGGCCACAATGTCATCCGATGTCCATTGACAATGTGGCTCAAGACATGCTGGTGGAGAGACAGGCTCTCAAATGCAACTGCCGGAAACAGACCTATAGGTAAATAGTGGCAGTAAAATAAGCCCTACCACAATGTTATGGTTTCTTTAGGATGTTATCTTTCACCTAAAGCTCAAACTTATTGCAGGGATTCTAACTTATGTCTATTGAAGCGGCATCCGTACACTTATAGAGGAGATATGATAGGTACTAGATATCTTGAATATTCATGTCCCACGAATACGGTTTTATTGTAACGGCTGTATTCTGAGAACTGACCTATTTTGTTAACTGTACCATATTTGTAACTATAAACAATATCAAGCGTTTATAGTTTCCTAGGTAGGCGGTCTAAGATCTCTAAATGTCATAGGTCAAATTGCGAACTCGATAACTGCTGGAAAGTGTTTTGCCTGAGTACAGTATGTAAATAGTTTATATGTAAATTCATTTGTAGCTTTGAGATCTGTTACTCTATCGTATACCTCTTGATCACGGTATAATCTGCTGTATATATAATACAAAGTAACTGCTCCGGAAGTTGTAGTCTTGCCCTGTGGCATTATCTATCGCAGCATTATCTATCGCAGTCAACAATGAGATTAAAATCTTTTCTATACAAATAAATAAATATGTGTGTGTATTCATTTTCTTTTAAAAATCGTTACAACTAAAAAATCTTATATTTACTAAGTTTATATTTGGAACTCGTTTATTATTTTAGAAATTCCGATCAATTCCACATTATTTTTCATTTTATTTTGAGACTAGCTTTTACGTGCGGCGTCGCTCGCGTTAATATCGATTTTGTCAAAAAAATCGGATGACGCATTTAAAAGTTTCACACAAAGTTTACATCTCTATTTACTCTACATCTAAAATCACATTCCGCGAGAAAAAGTAGCCTATCTCCGTCACCTGGATGCCATCTATCTCTGCACTACAATCGATTCACCGGTTTAAGCATGACAGCGTAACAAACAAACAAACTCACTTTCGCATTTATAATATTAGTATGATGATTAATAATCAGTTATAACGTTTCGGAATTTGCCTTTCGGGAAATTATAATCTCTCTGGTATAACCCTGATCTGAACCTTTTGAACTATAATTTATGCTCAGTTTTACAGTATATTGCTTTAAGAAAACTAAAGCTAGCAGTGAATAAATTTCTCATGGAAACACTGTAAACCCATAGATTTATGACCGGACATATTAAAAGCCTGTATCAAAGCCAAAAGTGACCGCTACTTCATACAAAATAAATGCATTTTCATTTGTAACAGAACTTTAGCCAGACTACGTACAAATTGAAATTCAATCTCAGTTTATTACTTTTTACTAGCTAACTATCAGAGTAAATTATTTTAAAAACTCCGTTTAGGAAAAAAACTTTCTATATCTTCGTCCATACATCAATTATCGTCCTGTCAAATTTTATGTAAATGTATTCAGTGGTTTTCAACTAATACGCGGTACATGGAGGCAGACATATAAAATAAAAAAGTGACCTCTATATCAGAATAAAACTACTCCAAAATTATTGAATATTCAGATTTAGCTCGGTTACAGTTTACCTGTATGTATAGTAGAACTGTTAATGTAATATTTTTCTGTGTGGGATTTCGAGAGCTATTGATTTATAGATAATTCTGTTACACAGTCTGTCTGCCTATTAATCTTAAGCAAAGAGTTATTAGATAGCAAAATATATTGATACACATTTATATATGCAATATTGTCGGCTAATGCAATGCGTTGGTACTCCATCCACACTGCAGTTTTAAACTATGACGTCATAAGCCGCTGTCTGGCGCCATCAGTTTGCAAGCAATCATTTTCTCATTACTAAAAAGGGTCGTCTTTTGTTTATTCTATATAGTAAATAGTATTATGCCAGTGATAACTTAAGGAGTGGATAATGTTTGTGTTTATTTGTTTGAATCTTATTTTACTTTTCAAATAACTTATGTACAAAATAATCATAGGTTATTTTTAATTCTAACGTTTTTCTTTTCATTAATAAACTGTTTTATCTACAAAAGTAACGGATAACCAGAGTGGCGCAAACATATGCAATTTAGAAGTAATGTGTCGTCTCACGTTCAGTACATTTGTTTCCTGGCTCATCGCTTTAGGGATAAATATGACACCGATTTATCAGAACTTGAATTTACGCTGACAAGAGTTTTGGCTTAAATAACTCGTGATATTAGTATTTGTGATTTAAATATTAGACTTTTGGCTTCTTGCTGATGTATTTCTGAAACAAATTATGATAACTGAATGTTAATTATAGTCCATAATTTATGTAAAGGTGATTAGCAATTATCTGATAAGATTAAGCGAAAATACCGTGTATACAGGATTTACATCTGTCGTTGAATGATTACATGATTTTATATAATGACATGCTGGCCCGGTCGATGTTGTTCTCTCCCTTTTGGATAATTAATTATTTGACTATGTCGTTATCTATCATATCATGGAATAGCTATGAACCATCATCACGATAAAAAAATATATTACATTAATTTTGTTTGTATTTCAATCAATTTCTTTAGAAATCACACGATCATTAACATATATATTTAGTGTGTGTTAATGTAATCTATATTATAATATTATAAACCGAAAAAGTTTGTTTGTTTCTTTGTCTGAACGCGCTAATTTTAAGACCTACCAGTCCGATTACAAAACGTCTTTTTGTATATGATATAGCAATTATTGACAAAGTCTTTAACATCATGCTACCACCAATAGGAGCAAATCTGTATTAAAAAATGTTACGAAAACGAGCAAAAATTATTAAATAATTTTTAGTTCCACGCGATCGACGTCACGGACACAGCTAGTGTGTTTATGTAATAGGGATATTTTATAGTTAGTTTACTGTTGCAAAGCGTAACGTGCAAGCAATCGACTATATTGACGCGTTAAGCGTAAAGCGAAATGTGTGTATTCATGAAAGACCGGGGGGTATCGGAGTGCTCTCCGCGTCTGCTGACACAGTTCCGGGCGCCGGCGCGGCTTACACCCACTGCAGCCTGCTGCCGAGCCAGACGACACGCGGTTGCGGACTAGAGCACTCCCGCTTTTCTCGCTTCTCGAATTCCCTAACGATCGTGAACTTATAACTTCTTGAATTTTTAAATTCTATATCCATTTTCTAATTCATAAAAAATGCGATGTTTGTAAGCGGAATAATAACATCTATTTAATTTATCGCAGTGCATGTGTTAACGTTATAATTTACCGTACCGACGAGGTAAACGAACATTCTAAAAATTTTATTGAACACAATTGTGCATAACACGAACAGTGATTTTGAACTTGACATAATACGTATACAAGTGTGAAACAACATCACGTAACGTTTCGTTTTGTGAGATAGATTAAAAAGCCGTCAAGCTGTATTCCTTCGAAAGTTTCAAGGTTTACGAGTACGATGAGGATAGGACGTGCAACGGTCATGAAGACGTGTTCGGTTCTCCCAAGAGAAGTGAGTATGGTTTTATAGCGCTATAAACTTATTTTAACGTTTAAAATGTTTATTCTGCATGTACGATTAGCTTTTTTGATGTTGCATTTAAATGATCTGTAATAATATATTTCTTTCCGTAGTTTACGTATAAAGATAAGATAGGCCATAATTGTCAAAACCAATTTCGGTTTTCTCCTAAGCAAAATGTTAATACCATATTATTGAAAACTTACATTTATAATTGATGCATATATTTATTTACTTAAGTATAAATAATTATATTAAAAAGAATTAGATTCTAAAAATAACTTATTTGATGAATTCTTTTAATACTTAAACAAAAAGTATTGCTCTAATCTCGTAGCGTGAACGTGAGTTAACATTAGTGATTCACTTTTTGGCTTAATCAAAACTCGTTTAAAATATGAAAAATATGAAAAATGAACTCTATGTATGATTACACATGGAGTTTCTACCTTTGTTATTTGAAATCAGAAAAACAGGTGGACTATAAAAAGCTATCGAAATAATAAATCATTAAATTTAATTGATCCTTAGAAATCTATTTAAATGTGTGAATAAAAGGAACTCTAAAATAAAATGTATATACTATTCACAATATAAATGCAAAAAAATCACAGACATAAAACAATCGAATATAGGGGTCCATATTGTGCTTTCCATTGTTATCTCTAGAAAGACGTTTTCTATACTTCGTCTCGTAATGACTCCCCGGGCAGGCCACGAGAGTTACGTTGCACTCAGAGTTTAAAATGTTGAAAACATGCCTTCAGTTGTTCTACATGACGACCACGATCGTTGTGGTCGGAGTGGAAACTACACAAATAACGTCATTATTTTTACTCTTGTTAAACTCACAAACACACAACGGTGGTTTACGAATCAATTCATTCATTCAAATCAAGAGTTAGTAATTCTAACAGTGGCAACCAAAAGGAATGGGAAAAGTGGTGGTCGTGAGCGTGAGCTTGGTGCACGCTAAAAGGAACGTAGCTTCATTAACTCACACTCACCTCGAAGGACACAATCACGTGAGTAAGACACGTATAAATAGGAAAATGGTGGTGGTGGTAGGAAAATCAAAGCTTTGTATGCTTTTTTTTATTAACGTGTTGTTTATAATTCTATTCTTTAGCGATTTCCTCATTGCAACGCGCAAACTCATACGCATTACCCGGTCACATGCCACAGGCACAGATGTGTAAGGCATGTGCTGACTGATCGGGTGCTTGTCATCTAACACTACCCACTAAAATACACCACTGCGACACTTCAAACTCCCGCATTGCCAGAGACCAGGGACAGCGTTGGCATTTCTTCTAGTTTCTGGCGGGAAAGTTTTGTGTACCTACCTTTGTATGTAGCCTGCTAACTGTTGCTTCTCTTCATTTGAAGTATACCGAAGATGATTAAAGGAAGCGTTGAAACTATATGAGTAGAATTGTTCTCAAAATTCAGTATAAATAAAATGGAAACATTCACATTCATTATATGGAATGTCTCACATTCGTCACAAATGTTCAATACAATTTTAAACTTTAGCTCTTATAAATATTATAAATCATGGAGAGGAGGAATGCTCATGTATTACACCGTATTACATAACTTAAAATATTCATAAAACAAAAGGGCTTACGGAGCGTTTATCAAAACAATCGTTATTTTTCTTAAAACCCATAAATGTCCACGCATAAAGAACGTAAACATGAAATGCGATTGACTTCTTTGTGCGCCTCTAAACGTCAGCTTAAATTTTGTTATTTCAAAAGTTTTATGTATTACCGAAACAATAAAAAAATTCTTTGCACTTAAACTGCACGCTTTCGCTCATGCCCGCCATAACTCTTCGCAAAGTAATAAAATTACAACCTACTTTTATTTTTATCCTTAAAAAAATCGATAGAAATAACAAATACTTACCTATTCGATCCTAATAATTTACAATTTAATTAACATATCGATCTATCTAGAAATTGCTGTAAACCGAATGGTTAGATTTACTCACATGTCTTGTTAGTGTAATAATCATTTAACATTACGATTATGAAAACACATTTCCATATATCGCCTGTGTTAAAAGATTTAGTGGTTAAAAGTTATGAAAATAATTATTACATTCACGCTTGAATACTTTTAATAACTAGTAATGTTTCTGAAAAACAGAAAAATACATATTGCTTTACAAGTTAGAGATTTTAGGAGTCTTTAGGAATTACAAATACGTAAGTTAAAAAAAGAGTTATTATTAATGAAACAAGATTAAGTTGATGCTAAATTATTATATAAATATATATATATATATAGAACTGAAGCACTATTTAGGTAAATATTTTCCCACTAAATAGTAAAAGAGAAAAAGTTAACCAAAATTTTACATTGCTAAATATTCCAATAATAAAAGTGTAACTGAACTAAATATATATATGAATTTATTTGGTAAATTATTTTATATAGAATTTTTATCTATCCGCCTGTCCCTTTGAAATTATTTAAGATTTTTTATATTAATTCTAACACGGTGATAAATAATATTACTGATTAACACGTACTTTTTATCTCATAAAACGAAAGGGTTCTTCTGAAATAGGGGATAAAAGTAAAACTTTCAATGCCAAAGTTTTCTCTTGTTGGTAGATGACATCTTAACTACGGATCTAAGCTACATTGTAATATATGATTATTTAAACAACGTCGGGAATTTTGTAGTGGCACATAGCAGAAAGGTTCAAATTCCATCCCAATGGTTGTGTTTCTTACTCTTATAAATGCTTGTTAGTTTTCATTTTTCAATACGCTACGGTTACTACATACTATTTTGTAATAATAATAAGCTGTATATGTTCATTATGAAAAATAGGTCCTAAAGTCATACATAATTCATAAGTCGACGCAAACGAAATCACGGGCACAACTAGTTAAATAATAAAATTAACTTAACCTATTAATCATTTTCCATATCTTTACTTATCGGTCATAAAATCTTCTGCCAGATTAATGAACTTTATAAAATATGGTATTTGGGTTTGTACGTATGATACAACTTTTCCTTTGCCTTTTCTCACATTGTCCTCAACATAAGCTATGTTCGATCCAGTATAAGTAACCGGTCAAGTAAGTGCACTGAGCAACCTTTACGTACACCGTCATCTGAAGATAAGAGTAGGTGAACTGGTGAACGGGCGTTGGCTTGAGTTGTCTGTCTGACGGTCTGCACGGCCAGTAGGCCCCGGCGCTTCGTTACGGCAGCACGGCGTACGCGCAGTCACCGCGGTTGTACTGATTATATCTAGGCCGCTCCTCATGTGATAATTTAACATTTCACTCGCTTATTATGGCAAAAAGTGCGTTCAACGACCACTTAACGTCGCAATTTCTATCGTTCGAGTTTTGCCTATTTATGGAAGGTTCGGTTTTGATATGATTAGTAAAAAAGTTTAATGCCGAAAACTTAATATATTTTGGATTATCTATGTGGGTTATATGATAAGTGCTAAGTGTGTGACCGTATTATTTTTGCTTTTTATTTTCGTACGTTGTCCGTTAAGAGGCAGTCGTTGTTTGAGTTTCTTAGAAGTGTTCGCTTTTAGTTTTAGTGAATGAGTCAGCTAACAGGCGTCGGGATTGTTAACTTTGTCAACGTGCTGCCCACTATATCCGAAGGTATATCTGTCTTTATAATCTTGCAAATATATGCATAATATTCTAAAATTGTATGTTTGAAGGATTGTGCTTAAAAACGATAATTTGTACATTATTTATTTACAAATTATCGTAATGAATCTAATATAGAGTATATTCTATCATGAAATTAACTTATAATACTTACATATCAACATAAAAATAAACAGGTAACGGAACGGGGCCTACACTAGCAAAATAGTATTAAAGCTCTTTATTATTCCATGACATTATTAAATTTATAGTCTCGTATATGTAAATTAAAATATTCCAATTGCTACACATTGAGAAACTGTGTTCAGCATCACGCTATTATTAAATAAATACATATAGGTATAGTAGGATACGATATGTTGTGATATACTTGTTAACCGAGTGTTCTATTTAGCCCCTACTAAAATACGTGAACTTATAGGGTTTCAATTGAAACGTTATAATATGTTAGCAAACGTTTAGTTCATATTATATGTGAAGGTATGAATAGCATCTTTGTTTTCGTATAGTTTCGTTATAATTTTCAGTACTGTTTTTGTTTTATTAATATTAGTGTAATAATGGTACTTGAAAATTGAATACTTATGAGTTGAATTTTGGAATTCCGTGACATTGTTTACAGCCCAAATTGTTTTGCAACTCTTGTGTCCTTTATAACAAATGTATTGTTATACGTGGCATTGTTATTTTTATTATTAATTTCAGCGCAACAGTAAATCATAATAAATCTTACTTGCTCCGTAAAGGTCAGTCGTTTATAAAAGGTTTTAGTTTTTGTAAAAAAAAACTAGCAAAGATTTAAGATGGTGATTTAACCTATAAATTTATTATTTTCATTTGATTTCCGGTTTATTTACCTACCAAAATCACTTGATATCTTATATTTGCTCTCGTCTCGGGATGTTACTTACCGAGATATATCCGTGAAAGTGCACTTTCTTTTTACAAACCACCTATTCATTACCACCGTATCTGCCATAAAGAACCATCTAATTCTAGTGCGAAGAATGTAAACACTTTCTTAGTTTCGTTAGCCGTTATATTATTCTAATACGTTATGGGTTTTGTAAAATATTTATGTAATCAAAAAGTTGCAATAAAAATGAGTCAGACCTTAAAAAGCTCGCGGCCTTGGAGGCATCCGCCTTGCCCGGTAAGAAGCGTTCCTCGTTGCGCCGGCGCAGGTGCGGTCGACCGGCGCCACGGGTCGACGACCGGGACCACGAAACGATTAATTCCTATAGGCTAGAAATCTAATCAGGATATATCGTTATCATGGTCATACCGGCAATTTATGGGATATACACTGTATAAAGATGATCGTAATATCTAGTAAATACTTCTTGTAAATACAAAGTAATAATTAAGATTCGAAAGTGAGTTTGTTACGCTTTCACGCCTAAACCGCTGAATGGATTATGATGAATTTTGGTGTAGATATAGATGGGAACCTACAGACAGTGATAGGCTACTTTTTCCTGTGAAAACCTTGTAGGAAGTGTGGTAAAGTGACGGGTAACTTTTAATTTTTTTATTACGTCATCCGATTTGTTTGACAAAAACAATATTAACGCAAGCGACGCCGCTAGTAAACACTAGTAAGGAATAATATTATACACCTTGTGAGTCTCAGATGGTAAGTAGGTATTCAAAAACTCCCTTGTTCTACAAGTCATGTACGCAATCAGCGTTTCATTTCTTAATTCGAATAGTGACGTATATTATACTGATGTTTATCTCATTAACGGTTTCGATATTTCATTTGCAGATACGTTTCCGATGACCAATTTTATTTTTGCCAATTTTAACCTTGTCAATGTTACGCGATTTACTCGCGGAAGCGAACTATCAATTTTAAGTGGTGACATATCGTTTAAAATTATAAAGTAATTACAAAATTGATTGCGATAGAATGTACAGATAAACTTGGCGTTTTTATATCTTGATTTTAAATAGGGTTATTTCAACAAGAATTTTAAATATACTTTTGATAATAAAAAAAATAGAACTCGTGCTCCATACTTAGCGTCATGCATTTCCTGCAACAGACATGTTAACTGCTCTGAGAGAGTGGAATCATTAATTTTCATACGTCTTAATTATATTGGACCTTGGAATTCGGAATCCAAAATGGCTTGATGATACAGGTCGGAGATGACATATGTTTACGGGCCACAGAAGGTGAGGAAGTTGTTTCGAGCAATTATCAATAATTTTTCAATGCTATAAAAATATGAACGTTAATGGATAACTTGTGTACCTACATCCGGATAAAAGTAACCGTTATATTCTCTTACTATCATACTAAAACTTTTAAATAAGCGACCTTCGTAGCCTTGATTACAATATATTTGAATATGACAGGACGCTTCGGTTTCCAATAGCCGCTGTAAAATTAACATTTCGTTACACTTGGACTAAATTAAAATGTATACCAGTCTTAAAAGCGTTGGTCGGAACTATTTATATTTTCGGAAATTGAAATTCGAAATCCCTAAATCATTTCTATTGAAAGTCATATTACTCCACTAAAAATTACAACAATCAGTCCTGCACTACTAAAAACTAACACAGCTTAATGAACTTGTAATATATGCTAAAAAAAATTTTTCTACACTTATACATAGATATTAAAATCGATATAGGAATATCCATCCTTGTCTATATAAGAGATATTAATAAGGAAACAATACAGTAAAATTCTTGAGCATCAGTAATTAAACCTCATGATATATTTTATAAAGAAATGAATACTTGATTCGGTAGAACATGGCATTGAAACTGAATATTATATTAATATAAGATGTCGTGTCGCACCAACGCAAGGGCTTTAGTTTACCGAACTGTTCCATTGTCAAAGAGTGCCGACTCGTTTTATATGGATATCACACATCGTTTACGGCATTTATGGAATATGGAATTAAGTCTCTGTATTCTCAGTTAATTTACTTCCTAGTTCGTGGCCTAATTTCAGAGCAATTATCTGTAATGATTGTTATAATTTTTATTTAATATTAATTAATGCTAATTTCACTTCACACTTCACAATAATATTTATGTTGTCTCGATTGGTTTATTACAACTAAATTTTCTAGTTAAGCTGATTAGATATAGATTATTTTCGAACTGAAGCTATGGCCGTTACTCTTGTCGGCCTGTTACAAGGTCTTCGCTGTAGATATTTTAAATGAATATATTTTATTTTTCGTATAAAAACAAATTCTCATATTCTCATCATCCTACGTAATCTTCTAAGTAAGACACAATTATTTTTAATATTGAGGGGTTAATAAGATACTTCCCAAGATTTATTTGTAAACAAAGCTTATTAAAATCGGCTAATTATTACATCTACTTAATTTTATACATGTTATTTTTTCTAACTTTATTGGGAATCTTAATTGGTATTTGGTATTGGTATATTGGTATTGGTTGTGCCCATGAACTTGACTTTACGATTTCTGTTTAGTAAATCTTTAAACTCGCAAGCCGTTAACTTCCCAAAGTTGGTAATCGTCGGTACCGTAGGTGCGGGTGGTACAACGGCTTTAATCCGCATTTACATTACAATTGTTTGCATTGTATACAGGGTCACAGGTTCGAGGTCACGACTCGCATGCACTCGGCTCTACTTCATTGAATACATCAGTAGCGGTTAAAATTAGAATATCATATTATCCATCACAATTCATTCAAAATATAACATTACTAGATATGTCCGCGACTTCGTGTGGATGTTACTAAAATTTTATTAAAAAATTTTGCTCGTTTAGTTTCATAAAACGTTGCTTCTATCGGTGGTAGCGTAATGTAGATAGCCTAAAGCCTTCCTCAGTGATTGCTCTATCAAATACACAGAGTTTTTTTTAAATTAGACTGGTAATTCCTAAGATTAGCGCGTTTAAATAAATAAATTTTTCCGCGTTATAATATTAATATAGATTAATAACATTAGATGCACTAAGTTGAAAACGCTCACACGGTCGATGAACTTTTAATTTTATTATTAACTAGCTACGTCCGCGACTTCATTCGCGTGGAAGCTTATTATACACAAGGCTAATGTAGCATTTTAACGGTGAAAGAATTTTTGAAATTGGTCCAAAATAAATAGTGCTTAAGTTTATTCGTTACAAAAAAAAAATACAAATCTTTCCTCTTTATAATATTAGTATATATTTAGTACGAAATATGAATTATAATACTATAGATTCATTAAATTATTCTCGTCGAGCTTCCGCTTTGTTGCGGATGCTGATTTAAATATAATTATTGGTGTCCTGCGCCTAGCGCTTGACTGAATTAACATTTTCGTCTATCTAGTTACATTTCATAATTATTATTTCAATGCAGACCGTGAAATTAATATGTACAAGTACTAGACACGACATTGTGTCGTGCGCGTACCTACCTAAAATTCACACTATGACTGTTTTAAATCAATTGTTCTATTATATTAGTACATTCTAATTTGATAATGGCACAATGGTAGCGTGATTGACTCGGATCTTACAATGTAATTGAGCTTTCGTTGAATGCAAATATCAGGATGAGATCATTACATGGTCGTAAGACATTTTCTAGTGCCTGTATAGGCAGCTAGTACGGTTAATTTTAAAAATGTGTTACGAAATATCTATAAGTCCGTAATAACGACACCATTTTAAAAGAGTAAGTTCCTTGACTTCCCATTTTTAAACCAATTCAATGTGACCAAACGCTAAACTTACAATGAATAAAAATAAGATTCGGTTACCAAGTTACGTCAAAATCGCATTATGAATGTTAACTGAGAATATCTGAGGGCCTATGCCATATATAGATAAATAACGTTAATGATTTTACCTACATAGATTATTTAAGATACCTAGCTAGGTATACTAAAGTTAAATGACAATTAGTACAATATAAAAAAGAAAACATATTTGTTTAGAAGGAGATATTTTTTATCTTAGCACGGCAATGTGACGGAACTGCATCTGATGTTAAGTACAGTACAATCCAGAAACAGTGGCGACTGTCGATTGAACGACAATCCATTGCCAGTCGCCCCTGTCATGCCGGCCGGCGTAAATGCCTCTTTATGTTTCGCGTGAAGGATCAGATGTAATAGGAGGATCGGAATACATGTGCTGGGCGACTGTTTTGTTTTGTTACGTGAAATAGTCCTAACGACTGTAATTTATTGAAATATTTTGCATCGAATAACTGCTATAAAAATACCGTGTTCGTTTGAAAACTATTTGAAACTATCGAACATCGTTAAGAAAACAAAGAAACGCTATCAAAAATTAAAATTTATACTAATTATTATTCAAAGTGCGTATATGGAAACGCGTCGAATTAGTTCCTTTGCGTCACAATAGTTCTTCGTCTCGTATTGTTATGCGCGATGGTTGGACTATAATAACTCGCATCTTTTTATCGTCCACCGGCATTCTAAGTTTGTCACCTTGCCCTTTATGGAGTGGTGTACGAGTGTTTGAACAACTGTAACTATATACAAGTATTGCTAACAACGCTTAGTTTAAATAAAACCGATTCATATAGTGCATATCATTCATATGCGGTGTTGTCGTTATGTTGACTAAAAGAGAACCTGTTTATTTCTTACACACCCGAGATCTGTATACCCAGTCCACGATTTCGTGCGTGTTAATTTGCAATACATTACTTGATGACAATATAACATGTTTTGAAAACATCAGCTTGAACGTAGGTTTTTTTAAATGAAATAGGTTTTAAAAGCGAATTTAGTTTCACACATTACCTCCTTAGTTCAAAGTCATTTTTATCCTTATTATTTACATATCTTGATAGACCTCATGTACCAAATTAAGATGAGGTTGCGGGTTCGATCCCCGTCTGAGACTGAATTTTGTGTGATGATTCTAATTATCAATTTTGTCAGAATGTCAAATATCTATATAGGTATAGTATATAACCTTCATTATCCATAACACAGGTCTTGCTTTGATTAGAATTATAGAATATAGAATTAGAACAAATACATATGGGGCCATTTAGTTCTAAACTAAATAAAAATTGTATTGTATTAAATAAAGCACTGATGTATTAAACATACCACTCGGCCGCACAACTGATAATAATGCTTATTACACGAAAAAACTTTGGCTCGACTTTAAGGCATACTGCATTGCGTCATATGACTTGTTGGCATATGTAATGTGGTATGTATTAATTATTCGACTTGTGGAAATATATTCCTAAAATGGAAGGAAAATCAAATTAACTGTAATATGAGCCTACTACCTGGCCCAGCAGACGTTTTTCGCTCTTTTCAGCAGTCAAAAATTAGACAATAGCCGTCTAATCACTTTCATGGATAACATAAAACCGTCTCCATAACAAAAATAATAAATGTGACAATATGCACGATATTTTGAAGCGATGATAACTCAGTTACTAGTGTGTACGAACGCCCCGCCAAGAGATGTGAGTTCGAATTCCACTTGCAATGATTGAGCTTTCAGGGAAGTAAAACAGCTTGATGAATCCATAGCATGTCGGTAGAGTTTTTTCTAATGCCCGCCTGGTTAGCTATTACCCTTAAGATGAAAATCTGCCGCCAATTATACTTGAGAGCCAGTCCTCCCACTAGCGTGTCACCATATTGGGCCACATCGTCATTTACAAGGACGTGAGATTGTGGCCATAACACTAAACCTATTAACTATAAAAAAAAGCAATAGTAAACCGCGTTGGGGTTCAGTGATTCCATATATCCATCATATACAACCATTCATATTTATACCAATAATACATGAGTCGTCGATACTGACAAAATAAAAATTTCTCGAACAAAACTTTAACGTTCACCATCTTCGAAAACGTTACTTGAATAATTAAAATACTTCTTGCTGTATAATGATACTATCGAATACCAGCTAAGCTCTGTACTATTTTAATCTTATAATACGTAAACAGAAAAGTAAATCTGTATATTCTCACAGTTAATTCGATCATTAGACATTGATTAAATCTTTTCAATCGAGTTAAAAAATATCAGTGACTTAGTCTCATTTATTTTAAACTATTTATAAGTTAGTGAAGTTCCTTCGATTAGTAACGTTCAACGTCGATTAAATAAACACCGCTATTACCGCTAAGAACTCACTTATAAAGAGCTAAACTTTGTGAATTTCGATGTTTTAAGGAGCTACCTGATCTCTAGAACTATCGAAATCCAAAATTTTTTTCGTTTATAGAAGAGTACGTTCCGATTAACAGTCTAACAGTTGCGCTTTGTTGTTATTATATTTAACGGTACAACTAGCTGACCTAGCAGAATTTGTTCTGCCCTTTCTTGTACTCCATCACAGCGCCACCTGTCGCGCTCAAGAATCGAAATAAAAACTATTTTCCTTCAAGTTGGACCAAGCAATCCACATTTGCAAAAGTCCATTGAAATCAGTTGAGCGGTTTCAGAGATTATCATGATAGAACATCGTGTCACGGGAATTTTTATATAAACATTTCGTTCGTGGTCTTGAAATAATGATAATTATAGTATACCTGTTTATGACATGTATTAAATACATTACAAACAACACACGAGTGGGCTTCGTCGTGGTACATAGAATACGATATTTGGATTCTACTTCAACTCAACCACCATATAATATCAGGTGTTACTTCAGGTATAGTAATGCGTTTAGACATGTCACTTTTTTCAACCGGAGACTAGGAGAAGTGTGAAGGCTGTCCCTGGTCTCTGGCAATACAGGGGTTTAAATGTCATCGTGGTGTTACTTTAGAAGGTATTTGACGGTGCTTGTCACCTGATGAGTAGTCAATCACAAGTCTCTCTCATCCTGAGTCTGAGCCAGGATAGTGCGTTTACGCGATGCGAGAGGAAGTTTGTAAATGGATTTTTTCACTACGTTAATAAAAAATAATGTATGCCAGTTTCCAAGATCGTCCTGTGTGTTATCCAGTATCGGGAGACTTATAAGCTGACGTGACAACTACAATTCTTGGTGTATTATCTCTTGGGGTTCGTCTTTGTATTTAAACTGTATTATGCTGACCATGTGGTGCAATATCTATTCCGTCAAACAATTAAAAAAGGTTCATACTAAGTAAGTGAAAAATATCGCCCATCCCAGTCGCCTCTAGCCGACTTTACCCGAACGTCACACAAAAATATTGCGAATCACAATTTCAAAGCCCTCCCATAAAAGTATCACTCCAGTAGCTGTTCTATACTACACATTGTGGCTTCACCTGAAATCATAAAACGTAGTTAGTTCATTGTAGTTTATATATTGCTGCTACTGAGTAGAAGTCTTTTAAGAAACTAATTAAAGACAATAAAAGTGTTGTCTACTCTACACACTGTCAAGTAACTACATTGAATTTTACGTTGGACCTTGATTTGATAACTACGATGTTTGTTATTAAATACTCGATTTACTTTGCATAGATTGTGTGAGAAACATAATAACATGATAATTGTATATAATGTTATTTACATTGCATATTGAGTATCACATACTTATTATATAAATTTTATATGTATAACATAATTCACCATAAATATTGGTTTTCACGTCTAATTCATGCTCTTTTATTTTTTTATTACTTTTCCAATATCTTCTCACTTTTAGATATGACATCTTTCGTCCTGTTATTCAATTTCAGATGAGTTTTTTTTTTTTTTCAAATTTGTATTTAAATGTGTAAATATAGAACATATCTACATTTCTGTTACTTTAAACGGTTTTTATCTTTACTTATGGATATGAACAATGTAAATTGGATTTTGTCTCTATTAATAGTCATTGCTAATGTTGTGATAATATTTTATAACTTTTAGCTATCTATGTCAGTGGAAATAGCGCTTTTAAAAAGCATATTTGTATGATTCTTCGATACTTAGAAATGAGTAACCATTTATTATAGATGAACTAATTGCTTGTAATCGACAGCTGGTGAGTTTACATGAATAAATGATGATTCACGGTATTCGTAACAATCATTAATATACTTTTCCTGGGTTCCGTTGAAATGAGTCAGTAAAATTGTGTTCGTATAATCATATAGTTACCTACTTATTCCTTATCAGTACACAACATTCTAATTGTTAGAAATGTTTTTCCTTATGCGTTACTTTTAACCTAAACGGTAAAGAATGTATAACGCATTATATTTCTTTACTGTTACCACTCTTATTACTAAAAGAATATTAATTTGAAGTAGAAGTGTACCGTATTTATCGGGCAATTAACAAACAAACAGCAGGTATATACTATGTGTCTGTTCCATATATTGTAACACGAAAATAAGTTGTTTTATTTATAAGCATAATCTTCACTATTTCAGCGTAAAGATGTTTAATTTCTCAGAGATACAAATACTGTTTTTATTCTTCTCAATTATAGTAATAGAAAGATTACTCTTTGTTCTTACCATCAGCATAGTATTTTACAAATTATATCACTAACTGTCCGGAGCTTCTTACGCGTGGAACTAAAAAATATTTCATAATTTTTGACCGATTTAGTAACTTTTTCAATACAGCTTTGATCCTATTGGTGGCGGCGTTATGTCAAGTAGTCTTGTAGCCTTCCTCAGTGATTGCTCTATCCAATACAAAAATAATTTTTGAAATCTTACTGGCAGTTCCTAAGATTAGCACGTTCCAACAAACAACAACAAGACACAACATTTCCGCTTTATATATATCCACTTTAATATAGATTATCGTATAACAATCTGTTGTTTTAATGGGTTACTCGAAGTATTATTATTCTGAAAGAAGTACAGGTTCCTTATTTTTTCTGTATTTTAGCTCATTAATTATTTTATGCTAGAGATATATAGTAACATATATAACATAATATAAAACAAATATAACATATCATATATAAGAGAATGTAAACAAAATCTATAAATATTATTGTGAAACGTGTTAACGTTGATTTCAAATATTTCTTGTTTCACGGCTTCTTCTTCTACTGGAATCGTATTTTTGGCTTGTGTTCAAAAACACGCTCTGTCAATCATAAGCTGCTTTGTTATCGGCGCTTGTTATGTCATATTAATATTAAAAACAAATTATTTACTACGTAGTATATTAGTACTACTGTACTATTGCCTCTATACATTTGGTGTTTGTTTTTCCCTTTACATCTCTTTATAAAAACCCAACTGCAGCACTGAGTTATATTAGATTTTAACAGCTTGGACAATAATTTCACACTGGGCATTGCATCAATTTACGCGACTTCGAATCTTTACAATAAGCCATCTTATTCGTTGAAGAAAATAATTGTGATGAAATAAAGCAAGATCATTATAGTATATTATAATGCCCGCTTACTAGAGTCCACTTGCAATTCGAAAATGTATCGCCTAACACTTGTGGGTGTATTCCAATAGTTGCATTTTAGAGCCAGTTGCTTCATCAGACTAGAAAGTTACGATCTTGTCTCACATCGTCACGACGACAGGCGAGATTATTATGAAATGCTAATCCCGTGAAGTATAAAAAAAATCTTGAGTTAATAAAATTTTGTTTTCAAAACGGCTTTCAATTACCTAAAATTACAAAGGTTAAGGAATATTGTTATAAAGACCTTTCATTTTTTAAACACAGGGCCACATTTTGTTATTTTTGTATGGCGTAGTAGTTATGCTAATAATTTAGTGATGTTACTCAACCGTGTCGTAGGGTTGTAACGAGTTGAAACTGTTGATACATTGTTCAGTGTTACGTAATCATGACTCACTATTGTTGTTAATTTTATCATGTTATATTAAGACTTGCTTCAAAAAAGCCCTTGCGCTTTTAATAATTATCTAAAAGAGGAAAATTTTGCAATATATTTGAACTAGGTATAGTTTAAAGGGATTTATTAACCAATAGGTCTGTATGTGGTGTCAGTGCAACAGTGTGTCGAGTGCAGTGGGTGGAAAGGCACGCGGTCGAATCAGTCGAATGCGCAGGCGCACTGTACTCGGTGCGACGAGACGCTCGCGTTAGCTGCAAGGTCGACGAACGACTTTCGCACGTTTGACTCCAACGCTAACTCGGCTCGGACCCGGTTTTGTCACAGTAGTTGCGTTTAGTTTACTTAGTCAAGCTCTAGTACCGGTATGCAATTCAAATCCGTTAAATGAGGTCACTTCAGTAACGATGCCAAACAAGTTTCTATGATTTTTTTTTTTAATATAGCGACCTTTATCAGGAAAAACCTTGTAAGCGCCAAAAAAAAATTCAAATTGTTTTTCATATTGTAGCCTGCTAAAAATGATTTCTGTAAATTAGATAGATATTAATAGTCACTATTTTTATTTATATATTTTTTTATTAAGATATCATAAATATATTTTAATTAGAATGAGAAAAAGGGTTTTTGTTAATAAGGCTCGATATATTATGGCATTTGTAAATGAAATTTCACCAATGTCAAGTAAGAATAGTAATAGAAGCAACGAAAACAAAAACATTTATTTACATACAAATAAGAGTCCCGGGTATGGATCGACCCACAACTCACTTTATATTTACTTCAATAACAAGAAATTTCGTTATACAAATTAAATTTGTGGGTGCTGTGTTTTTCTAGTAATTGTTCTATTGAATTAAGCATAAGTGATTACTTTGGAAAGGATCAGGTTAAATTTAAAAAATAAAATATAAATGATGGTAGGGTAATTTCTAATGCCTGCCTGGTTACCTTCCACCCTCAAGTTTTAAATCTACCCGCTAAATTCCCAATAGATGTGTTCCAGCAGTTGCGCTTGAGAGCCAGTCCTTCAATTAGACTTAATGTGTCCATCAACCTGGGCTACATCGTTTCTTAACACCAGATGAGACTGCGGCCATAGCACTGAACCTATTAACTATAAAAAAAATCAATTTTCACATAACAGATTATGTACATTTCAAATATATGACCGCTTATGTTTTAGATTTATTAAATTAAGAATTCAACAAGTCAGTGAAAATATATTCAGTATTTTCGATTAAGTTATTGCTATACGTGACACGTTTCATCGATTTTAATATTAGCTGAATAACATATTTTATCGTGATACGAATTACTAATCATTGATACTGAGCGTTCATAACTCTTTTAATATTTACGATTTAATTTTCAGCGATATAGCATTATTTATCTATGAGGAGTGTTGTGATATTAGTGATACGGGAATGCTGACGACATGGCGTCGCGTGGCGTGGGCGTCGGGAATGAGTTCAATGGACACTTCGGGCATGCGGAACTGTTATTGGGTCCATCCACAGATTCGTTTATTTTAAACCTTTTATATGCGGACCAAATAAACGATACAGATCTGTGAATATCATTATTTGTTCTCAAGTAAACTTGCGATAAATTTAAATTTAATTCATTTATAAAACAAACTGTGATCAATCAAACATAGGCGTAGTTTAAAGTGTTAGTCGTAAACCGACGACTTGCGGCTGAATTATGCAGTGTAAAACAAAAAAAAAAACAAGACTTTTAGAATATTTCCAAAACAGCCAGTTTGTGTAGTTACAAATGCATCTTGTTGAATTTTATTCGGACAAACAAAACTACTATTGACGGTTTGTCTCTCTGAGTGTGCGGTTTTACACATCTGTCAAAATATCTACGCTGCAACCCAACCCGACACCTCCACGCCCTGGATGTTGCGGTGGACTGAGCCACTCACACTGCGGTTGATTTATAGAGTCGTAAAGATCATAACGACTCTCAAGAAACGTTACGAGGGCATCTCTATCATCAATAATGTATAATAGCCGACGATTGAAAACAGTTATGTTCATTGAAAAATGATAACAAATTCATCTTTGCGTAAATAAATTTTGATGTAATCGCTCTTATACAACACTGACGTAATTCCAATGTGGATACGTGATGGACTCGATCCAGTATATAATTAATGTTTTTATCAGATTAAAAACTAATAAGCATGTATTGGGCATGTGTTGTATTTGAAATATATAAATCTACGCTGTATTTAATAGTGTATTATAATGAGTAACGTAGTTAATTAAATAAAAGCTATATTAACACTATACAGCTGAAAAGTTTGTTTGTTTGTTTGTTTGTTTGGTCGCGCTAATCTTAGGAACTGATAGTCGGATTTCAAATATTATTATTGTATTTGATAGAGCAATTACGGAGGACGGCTATCGGCTATATAACATCGCGATACTGCTAATAGGAGCAAAGATGCATTGAAAAAAAAAATCAAAAATGGTAACAATTATTAGATCATTTTAGTTTCGCAACGGCACGGCTAGTAATGTTATAAATGCGAAAGTAGATCTAATTGTTACGTGTTCACGACGTTCACGACTAAACTTCTGAATATTTTTGATAAATCTTGGTATAAATATAGATTGGATTTTGGAGAAGGACATGGGCTGATTATTGTCGTGGAAATAAAATTTTGCGGGGTTTAATATTGCTAGAAGAAGTTCAAAGATGTCCCGTAAACTCTACCAATACAGGAGTTTGAGTCTCACCATAGTGTCTTTTTAATGGGTATTTGGAGGTGCTAATCACCCGACAAATCTCGCTGCAAGTCCGTCTCGTAGCTCTCCCGGGGTATTGCTAGAGAAACCTGTAAACGGATTTTTTCACCACAATAATAAAAAATTGGTAAAATAGGGACTGAAAATTTATATGTAGAAATGATCGCTTCTTAGATTAGAAAATTCATATTTAAGCTTTAAGTAAAATGTAGAGATTGCACCGGTTTTTAAACGTCATACATCAAGGCAATATAATATAATAGGTAGGGAATTTAATTATTCAAGTTAACAAGAACGTAGTTACGGGCAGAGCGATTGGTTTGTATTGTGTAAGAATATTGAATATTTTTTCCGTGTTTTATGGCTTTTCAGATAAGATAGCGTTGACAGTGTGAATGTTTGTTTGCCTGCGGTGGTCATGTTTGCGCAGCCTGTAGGGCTGTTGACAGTCGCTGCCCTGGCGCCGAATTACATCCGGTCATACAATATTCAACCTTATCCTGCTATATCAGAATTATAAATCTAAATACACTATTGTATTATGGGAACCCAAACTAACACGGCCATGTTTTCCTTAACCAGGTTAAACTTTTACGCTTCACAAGTGTGAACAGTGGTTATGATTCAGTGATATGTCATAATTTTTTTGACGTCCATGACAAGTGATGGTACCTTACTTGACGATAAGTACTTTACAAAGATTAAAAAAACGGTGACCATCTCTAATTGTCAATTCATTGTAGGTTGAGCTGGAATGGGATAAACCAAAAGAAAGTCACTGTGACGGGTTTAGCACTAGTACATAAAGTAATTGCGCCCCAGTCGTGTATAAATCTGTGCTACTTACTCGCTTTATTACTAAATATACGTCAACCAATACTGAAACCATAAACCTCGGCTTGTCATAATGACGGTTAGTATAGCTGATTATAGTAGTGCCGTTCCAGTCTTCCTTTTGCAGTACGTCGTGCAAGCTGCGAGAAGAATAAGCGGCACCCAACTATAAAAACACCGTTGCGACACTCAAACTACCATTCTGCCAGAGACCAGACACAGCGTTCACATTTTTTCTAGTCATGAATAGCGTGCCCTACCACTCTAGCAATAATATCAAAGTTATCATTGACACTGTCGTATGTAAAATTTGAATCATATCAAGATGTAAATTCTTCACCAACTTCAAATGAAATAGAAATTCGAGTTACATTAAGCATTCATTCACTTTATAAGATAATAAAATTATAGTATATTATTTAAGTGTTCTGTCGAAACAGATATTCGCAATACGATAACTTGCTTTCTGGGTCAATGCAGTAAAATCCACTCGGGCACCGTGATAAAGCATCAATGCCGATGAGCTGCAGACTTGATTTGCATTGGGACGCGAGCCAAACTACTGAATGGAACCATTTTTAAGCACATATTTTAACATAAATGAGTCTCTCGTTCCTATATAAAAAAAATTTGATCTTATTATATCTTTACATATTATCTTCAGGTAATGCGTCTGTTTGTGCGTCCGTTAGTGTGCTTATTTATTAAGTATCGCTGAACCGCTTTTCATGATTCTTTAAATTGTAGGTGTATACTCTGATTAGCTTATTTGTTCAAATTAGATCATGAATAGAGAAGTTATAAGCCTGTAAATGAAAAGAACAGTTCTACTAACTTTTCCTATATAAATGTTCCTATATATAATTAGATATTAATATTAATAATATAATAACGTTGATTATAATCTTTCAAGTCATGATCTTTATTTTATTTGCTTTTTGGAAGTTATGTTGTTTTTAATGGTGTCTGTTTACAATAAAAATTGAAAACTGAACTAATAGAACTTTTAATCAGAAGTACGCTATTAGTGAAAAACAACGTTCGAAGTATAAAGATTGTTTAATTACTATAGTTCACAAAGATAATGTCTACATTTATTTATCTACTACACGTTAGCCTGCCGTTCACTGATTGTATTAAAAGTTTACGCGAATATTATTCATTGAAATAAAACTAATTTAAACGGATTTTATCGCGGTTATTTATTAAATTTTGATCCCTTATCGCGGTTATTTATTAAATTTTGATCCCGACGTTTCGAAAGCTTTTCAGCCTTCGTGACGTCACGCTTACGTCACGTCACGATAAATAACCGCGATAAGGGATCAAAATTTAATAAATAACCGCGATAAAATCCGTTTAAATTAGTTTTATTTCAATGTATTAAAAGTTACAATTATTGTTGTTGGTATTTGCATGAACGGTTCAATAGATGGTGTACGAGTCGTTTCACCCGTCGAACCCGTGGTACGTAAAAAGTATTTTCACGTAAACGAATTCCCAAACACTAGTTAGTTAGTAATAAACAATATATCATTCTGAAATTTGTCTCTATTACTATGATAATACATGTTATATAACTAATGAATGTCCAACTCAGGGATATAATAATAAGTTAATGTCATAACTTAGGGCTTTTAGGGCCGCGTCGCGTCCGCGCGACATAACGAGCGGTTTAGAAGAAAGCGTCCAATTGGCAACGGCTTTACATGCCTCACTTGTTTCAATCATTTTTGTCTACATACTGCTATGTTAATATAATCTATCCTGTGATTGAAAAGATTTATCATATCATGCGACTTCGTTCGCATAGAACTAAAATAATTTTTATTTAATTAATATGATTATATAAATATTTCTGTCCGTTTTTGAAACTTTTATAAATACAGCTTTACTCCTATTGGTGGTAGCGTAATGTAAAATAACCTTCCTTAATGATTGCTCTATCAATTACAAAATCCATTTTTGAAATTCACCTGGCAGTTCTTATTAATTAGTGCGTTCAATCAAACGAACAAACTTTTCCGATTAGTGAAACCTATTTTTTTCTGTAATATTCTAATGGTAAATAATTTTTTAAAATCGGTCTAGTAGTTCTTGAGTTTATTCGTTACAAACACAAAAGTTTCCTCTTTGTCATATTAAAAGTATAGATATAGTTTATATACACGTTTATTATTTCCTGTGCAACACTTCTAAAACGACCATGACAAGAGATTGTCATCTGAAACGTATTGGGCAACTTCCGCAACCTTTTTTATTGTCAAACACTTTGGTCGTCAGTTTTTACATATATAGGGTACTTCAATCTCGAAGTAAAACTTTGTAAACGTTTATTACACTTCTTTACAATTATTTCTTTTTGTACCATAAAACTATCTCTTTAGAGCGACATTTTGGGTTCTCCTAAAATAAATTTTGGGTCGACCTAACAGTGACTCCCGGTGCTTTACGCATGCTCTTAAATGTGCCTAAAATAACATTGTTCCTTATCTATTCGCGTGTTAAACCCATTACAGTCTATTCTACTCAGCGCGTTGAGAGGCCTTTTGGGATCATCCATTGTATGGATAGAGAATATAGAAATTTGTAGACAGATACCGTCTACATATATGTTTGTGTGTATGTGTTGTTAATGACTAGCTGTGTCCGCGACTCCGTTCGCGTGGAACTAAAATTTTATTTAATCATTTTCTTAAAAAAATGTTAGGTAGCCTAAGTTACTCAGGGATAATGTAGTAGCCTAATCATGAAAGAATTTTTGAAATCGATGTAGTAGTTCTTGAGTTTATTCGTTACAAATAAATATACATCTTTCCTCTTTATAATATTAGTAAAGACTTAAAAAATAATCACACAATTCAAATTGCTAGAGGTCTTCGTTTGTTTTTTTTGACGTCGACATTTGTGAAATTCTTATGAATATACATAATATTGCATAATATACTATTTTAAACATTTTAAGTTAGCGTAACGTAGATGATTGGATTGAATATTGATTATATAGAATTAACATATTATATATATTTATGTATCATATTTTTAAATAATGTTAAGTATGAAGATGGAAGGATATAGGACAAGAGGAATACCCAAGAAAGTATGGATGGATTGTGTGAGAAATGATGTGTGAATAATGAGATCACAGCTAATAGAGTGGAGTGGAACAGGGTGAGGCAACCTGGGTGGGCCAGAATGAAGAAGATTGTTACATTTTAGTTTAACCGATATATACTATTTTTGTATTTTTTGTAAAGCCGCAACCATCAAAATAATGTAGTAGGATAATAAATGAAAAGGAAACCGCGAGCAAAAATCTGGTTGCATTAATATAGTTTTTTTTTTGCGCATATGTTGTTAGACCGCATCAGGGAATAAGACGTGTTATTTTATAATTGCTAACCATCTTATTGACTTATTTTTTAATATTTGATCTTTTGTCATATTTTTATTGAATGTGTCAAGGTAATTGTAATTTTTGTGGCCGTTGTATTAATCTACATAGGATCGTTATCCAGAATACTAGTCTGGAATATTTAGCAGGCAACTATTCCGCAAACTACATGGATACATCAGTTCGCTTCTATATATTTAAGCGCATGTATATAAACACGTCCAAGTAGCGATATTGCTACCTAATGATATGCAGTACTTTATAATGCTATAGAGGTATTTTTGTCTATTTATAATATAAATAATTTTGTAGGCGGACTAATATTCTATATAATTAAGGTAGTTACAGATATACTATATACTTTTATATGTTTGATGGTTTCTAACAATAGTGAGACAGACTTTGCCACAGTTATTATATTTTGCAAGTATTAAAATTGTAACAAAAAAGGAAAATCTGGTGAACTGTGAGATGAATCAAAAACACTCACAAATGAAGTTTCCGCATAATAACCTTCGTCTCTTATTTTTAAAGCGATGCGTTTTAATTTAAGCTGCATTATCAATATTATTTCACGTGGAAACACTTCATTTCTGTGGAATGCAGTATAAATTCGACGTAATTCAAATATTGCGTGTTTACTCCGATTTATTTTATGAGATATTAATAACGATATCAAGAGTGAACCAAAAACGGTTCAATTCGTTAAATTAAAATAACTTATTAATATTTCGTGATAAAACAATTTTAACTACGATTATAAAATATTTTGTTAGTACCGTACCAACGAACATTGAATTACTTCCGACGCACTGTTAGTACAACAAAACCTCTGAACAGTTTTTTTATAGTTAAGGTTTAGCGTTATGGCCATAATCTCATCTGATCTGAAATAACGAATATGACTTAAGTTGGTAGACACGCTCAACCTGTGGAGGGACTGGCTCTCAAGTGAAATACACCTATTGGTATTTGCCGGCAGATTTTCAACTTGAGGGTGGTAGCTAGCCAGGCGACAATTAGAAAAAGCCCTACCACCATACTATGGTTTCGTCACGATATTTTCCTTCACCGGAAACTCGAGCTCATTATAAGTGAATTCAAGTTCACGTCCCTTAAGCCGCGGACATGATAGCTCAGATGAAGCGATGATAGCTCAGTGGTAGTGTGTAGGAGTGCCGCGTCACGTGTCGTGAGTTCGAATTCATCCACCTACAATGATCTTGAGCTTTTGGTGAAGGAAAACATCATGAAGAAACCATAGCATGGTTGTAAGGCTTTTTCTAATACCCGCCTAGCTAGCTACCACCCTCATGTTGAAAATCTGCCGCCATATACCAACGGGTATGTTCGGGCAGTTACATTTGGGAGCCAGTCACGCCAATAAAGTCCGGCAACGCACCTGCGATTCCGCTGGTGTTGTGGGTGTCCACGGGCGGCGGTGATCACTTACCATCAGGTGAAATGCTTTCTCATTTGCCCCCTATGCCATAAAAAACGCAATAAAGTTTCATACAAAGTTTATCCTTCTCTGTACCCTATTTCCAATAAGTTTTTCGACAGAAAAAGTAACCTATCACCGTCTCCATGTTCCCATATATTTCTATACCAAAATCTTATTCGTCTTAATCGATTTAGCGGGTTAGGCGTGAAAGCGTCACAAAAATACTAAGAAACAATCTCACTTTCGCATTTATAATACTATTAATTAAAAAATATTTTTTGATAACCGACTGGTAGTTCCAAAGATCATAGAACCCTTAAAAAAATCCGATTTGTAATATTAATATAGATACATGTAGATAAATGATTTTATTATACAGACTAAAATACTACTATACTGAACCGTGAATGAGAATCACGTCAATGGTGCATGCATATTTATTGATTGATTTTAAAAAGAGTTTTGCTGAACGAAGCCAGCTTTGAACACTAATGAACTTCCACTCTGCTGAATTAAAACTTTACAGCTCATCCTCTACTCTTGTATTAAGTAACTAACCGGCGCGATCGTCTATGTATTCTCATTTCTCTGCAATTACCAACGGTTCTAAGCTATATTGGAACTAACATCTTGTGTCTAGCGTCCAGTTAATGTATTTTACTACCATAAAAACACTACTTAGCGTGACTGTAAGCGACTTGTCTTATTAATTGGCGTCTGAAACTGTTATTATATACCACGAAATATCCACTTAATACCAAACCAACCAAATATCCACTTAAAGCGATGATGGCTCAGTTGGTGAAGCATAGCATGGCGGTATGGTTTCTCTAATGCCCGCCTGGTTAGCTACCACCCTCAAGTTATATCTGCGGCTAATTATCTGTAGGTGCGTTCCGGCATTTAATTTTAAAGCCAATCTCTCTTCTAGGCATAACGTGTCCACTTTCTTGGGCCACATCGTCACTTAACATCAGGTCAGATTGTGATAAACCTACGACAACTCGCATTCCCCGTGGTACCGGAGACCAGATACGGTTTTTGCATTAAGTCTAGTAGGTCCCCCTGCTACCATAAATAAATAAAATAAAATACATGTGAGTAATTTTTTTCCTTCTTGTCCACAGGTGTGACAATGCGAGAAAAAAGAGGTGGCGCTATGAGTAAAATGCAAAAGCTCAGAAAGCGTTTGTCGCTTAGCTTCGGTAGACTATGTAAGTATTTCTGTATTTTACGCACTTTATAATTTTACATCATAACGTGTAATTCTATCGTATATTTTAGTACTCTTTCTTATGTAACGTACAGAAACAAGTAGTTAATTTAAATTTCCGCGAGGCCATTAAACAAATGAGTTATTGTCTATCTAATGTTCACATAAAATACAGTATAAAGTTTTGAAAATGAATAGAATTCATAAATGTTTAAAAATATTACAGGAGGTGTACCGTATCTAAATGTGTACAAATTGAGCATTAGGTGTTTGTGAAACTCAAACACCTTTATTAGCTTCGATTTGATCTCAAAACTTGATTATAAGCCCCCACAAGTACAGTTAACTTTATATGTATTTAAAAGGATGAAACTGACACTTCTTTCAACATCCCGTGTAATATTTGAGTATAATATTCGCCAGTGCCTTCTTTCAAATCACTGAATGAAAGTAAAAGCAAATGATGTGTCATAGTAATTGTATATTATAATATAGCAGAAGTTTCCATTGGTAAAATATAATAAATGTGACAATAGTTAACCACATACAAATGTTAGGTGCTAATGGTATATTAGTACGTACGTGTTAAATGCAGTTAGCAATTTGTAATTATGTTAGTTATTTCAGTAATTCCAATGGGCATACAACAACACATATTTTTTCAAATTACAAATTATATATATGCTTCATTAATATATTATTGATGTTATTTATCAATTATTCTTCAGGCACATCCAGCATTATGTGGTCTTGTGCATTCGTCGTGCATCTTGTCGTCTTGAATGCTAGGATTTTTTATTTCCATATAAGTATTCAGGGTACGGCCTAATTTTCCAAATATTGTTTCGATTCTATTTGTAAATTTTGTTATATCTTGTATCTATATTTGTTATGTTTTTGCGTGGTTTTTGTTATTTAGATTTAAAAGGTGTTTATGAGATTTATAACTGTTGGGCGATACCTAAAAATATTATGAATATACTCGGACATTAGTGTAAATGTGATAATGACCTGAGATATAGTAAGTCAGCGAGCGATGTATGTATAACCCAGTAAAGTGGATATTTTCAAGTGTATTTACGAGAATGTGTTATCAGTTAAATCATTGTTGTATTATCGGTAAAGTCATTAACCGGGGTTTACGTGCGTTATAACATTAACTCATCGATAACTAGACATATGAAAAGCTACTTTTCTTTAGAATAATTGCCAAGGTTTTATAAGCGACTAGAGTTATTATAATAGCTAATTAATTTAATCAACCCAAATGAACGCGTTTATAAAGAAATCACACAGACTGAATTAAAAAAAACCTTAATCTATATATATACACATACCCGCCGGGCTAATCTGAAGATTGCCTGCAAATTTATAAAAAAATAGACAGTCGTTTTGGAATTCATAGAATACATAAAATACTTATACTCTAAAATACTTAAATATTATAAATAATAGAATAAGATACACTCGTCGATTTTTATTTAATCGCATATATACATTTTTCTTTGTCACAGTTTCTGTAGTGTGTAGTCTTTATACATTTGATTTGAAGTAATAACACTGTAGGTGTACTTTACATCCAAATTTAAAGTTCTGCTTTTACATTGTCTTGCAGGTCATTTCTTAGGGTATATATATTCTAGTAACCAAAAGTAATTTATGACAATAAATAGATGCCAGAATAGTTTTTTGATCATAGAGTGATGAATCAGAAGACGATACTTGCGAATAAAAATTTTAACAGACATGAAAACTGTATCAGAGATGTAAATATTTTTTTACGTAAGGCTCTCTGCAACTCATCGGTCATCTTTGATTGAATTCGAAAGTTTGAACTTTCTAAAATATTTATCTTTAGTATTCAATTGCTTGTGGATTATATTGCATGACAAAGGTTCCTGAGATGGTACGTCATCGCTGATGTAGTACATATCCAAGTTACATGTGAGAATAGAAGTGTTTCATTCGTTTTAAAAGTTAGTTATATTATTGCTAAGCATAATTAACGGTTACATATTATTTGATACAAGTGTTTATTATAGTTGGATTAATTTACACATTTTTTTTGTAATATTCTATAATACCTCAAGAAAAAAATATTATATTTTTATTATAAATATTATATTATATATAATATATACATATATAAGGAAAATATATTAATTTTGACGCCCAATCACGTCAAAATTACTAAACTTTTCGAAATGCGACTATGACCTTTCGAAGCTGAAACATTCATAGATGGATCTAGGCTGGTTAGCTTTTGGGGTCCATTGTTTCTTTGTAAAAAAAAATCGATTTACCTTTGTGTGCTTAGACGCTTAGTACTATATACAAAAGGAAAAATATTATCGTAGTTGAAACATTCTCAAAACTCTCGTTCAACACGCCATGATAGTAAATATAGTGGAATTCATAGAAACTACCAATTTGATAGCTTATCTGTTCTTTCAAATTGGTTTGGACAAGTGGTAAAATTGTATTTCCTCCTACGCAAAGTAAGTAGGTATCTACGAAATATTCCGAATAAATTTGAACAAAAATTGTCCTTAACTTTTCCTAACCTATACGTAATGCGCACCTCAACGATTACTTACTTTTCTACCTTTGATAAACATGCTTTACACATTCAATCGGTTGTTATAGTACATTTAGTTTATTTATAGACAGTGACAGACATTTATTTCTGGCTCAGTGCCTGTTTGTGTAAACACGTACTAAATTAACACTGCTATTTAAATAATTTATATAAAATAACTTGTATAATAACATACATTTCATAATTTTAATGTAAATAATAATGTACATTATAAAGAGTTAATATCAGGCGATCGTAATGTGCTAATTATGGTTCTCATTTAGTCATGACAGACGTTCCTTGAATTAATTGCAATAATTGAATATTATGTTTAGAAGTTATTCATTAACCGATACAATAACGCTTTAAAGAGTTGTATATCAAAAATAATGGTGTAACATATTTCTTAATGATTTCTAATAATCGTAATTATCTTTACGAGGTATAAGAATATAGTTTATATTATATAAAAAAAAAAAAAACAAGTTAATTATAATAAAGAGATTTCTATTAAGCAGTTTCGACTTCGTTCGCTTGGCACAAAATTATTTATTAATTTTTTGCAGTTTTTGTAACTTTTTTCATTACAGTTGGGCTCCTATTTGTGGTAGCGTGATGTGAAATACTCTAAAGCTTTCCTGATTGATTACTCTATTCAAATACAAAAAGGATCTTTGAAATCCGACTGGTAGTTTCTAAAGTTAGCGTGTTCAAACAAACAAACTATTCCTTTTTATAATATTAACTAGCTTTTACCCGCGGCTCCACTCCTGTTAATATTGATAAATTGTATTACATAAAAAAAATATAAGCAATTATTCTCTAAAGTTTGAAGTTTATTGGATGACGAAATAAAATAATACATACAAAGTTTATCCCACTTCCTATAAGTTTTTCGCCAAAAAGAGTAGCCTATCACCGTCTCCAGAGTCCCAACTATGTCTATACCAAAAGTCATCATAATCGATTCAGCGCTTTAGGCGTGATAGCTTAACAAACAAAATCATTTTCGCATTTATAATATTACTAAGGATATAGATGCACCTTATATCAATACTGTTTTCAATGGCGCAAATTGCTAACTATGAGATGACGTTTAAATTTAAAACTGTTTTTATTCAGACGTTAACAAAGCGTTACACAGTAATGACAGTCCATTATGTACGATTAAATTAATAAAAACACAAGATTAATCATGAAAAATAATCCAAATGAAACGGCTTTTATTACTATACATACACGCGATAATTACTTTAATATACAATCTAGAATCTCAGAACAATCTTCAATAAACTTTCGTTAAAGATTTCTTGGGTAGTCACACGCGATCTGTTTATTGACTAGTAACCGCCTGTGACTTTGTACACGTTAGAATATAGGTATATTCAGAAAATATAGAATGTTATTCAGAGGTAATATAGCTTCCAATTGGTGAAATATATTTAGAATCAGATTAGTAATTCCCGGTATTACATTTTAAAATAATGCAAAATTTAACTATTTATTAGCGAGCTTACAAATGAATTTGGTTATGCATATAAATAAAGATTTATGAAAAAGTATCATATATTATGTAGATTCGGTAAAGTTTTTAAAAGAATTATGTTTATAAAAAAAGGTATTATTGCAGATAACAAAATTAACCTTACTGAAATACATTTTTAGTTAATTTTTAAGTAAATTGTAGTATGCTACAGACGTATTCATTCGACTTCTTCTGTAACCAAACTTATTTGAAACATTTATGTCGGCTGTGGTCACGAAGCTCCATAACGTCTTTGTTATTATTTATCACAGCACTTTTGATAACAAAGTTATCAAATAAATATACGATTTAAGAATAATTTTGGTAAAACGAATATAACTCGTAACTGAATTCATCGTTGTCAAATACCATATTAACGTGTGATTAGTGTATACAATATTGTGACACAAATTTTGTCGTATTGCCTAAATAATTCCGTAGTGAATTCCAATAGAATATTAATTTGATACGTCACTCCCTCCTAGTTCGTGTTCAGTTGGCTTCCTTTCCACAATCGATGAAGCCATTTTCCTTAAAGAGCCATTTACCCGAAAAGATTTAAACAAGTCTTTAGGTAAGAAAATCATTAGAGTTAACCTGCTTTACATCAAGTAAAACAATTTGTTGTGTTTACTTTTTAATTATCATTAATGAGATTTATATTACTAGCCGTATAATCGTCACATACTTTCGAAGACACTCAAGGATTTCTTTGCAACGTTCACCGATCGAGTTCTTTTCGATCTTCCGCGTATCGTTTAAGGGCATTGATAGATTTTATTCCTTTATACGTATGTATATCGCGCTGCGTATCAGGAAATTGTTGATATGCATGCAATTTCAATTACTCCTAGTTGTTGATAAGGTATACATGGCATTCATAATTGTAAACACCTCTATATGTAGAGGAATTCAGTAAACGATAAGTGTTTGACGTTCAACTTAGTGTGTTAGGGCGAAACGTCCTAATATTATATTCATTATTGTTGTTTGTTTATTTACAAAAGTAGCGTGAACATTGCAAATGTATACATTTTTTCATTCGTCACTTTGTGTCATTGTAATTCGCATTAATATGTAAATATAATTACAATATATAACAAAGAATGACAAATATTTTGAACTATTTGAAGTTACAAATAATCTGAGGATTATTTTATAGTGAGAAGTAAATGTAAATAATCTTTGTGTATACACAAGTGTATATAATGTTTTTTTAATATGGCAAACTAACGGCACTGTTTTGATGCTAAGCATAATGTAATCGAAACCATGGCAATAATCGTCAGATAGGCATTCAATTACCCAGTAGACTACCCTATTATCCTTACCTATAAGCCCTGGTAGCTCTGAATATAAACTAGCTTGAAACAAAACAAACTAAACGAGAGTCACCGTAACGCATATATCGTTATGTAGATAACGATACAGATCCTTACCACCTCGCGAATATTGAATAAGACAATTAGATAGTGAGAAGCGATGATAGCTAAGTTGGTAGTGTGTTCGAACGCCGCTTTAATGGACATGAGTTCCAATCCCTACAATGAGTTTGAGCTCTCGGTGTAGGGCGTTTTTTAATACCCGCCCGGCTAACTACCACCTTCAAGTTGAAAACCTGCCGGCAAATACCTATGTTCCGGCAGTTGCACTTGAGAGCCAGTCTCTCTATTAGGCTTAGTGTGCCACCATCTTGGGTCATATCGTCACTCAACATCAGGTGAGATTGTGGCCCTAACGCTAAACCTATAGTCTATATAAAAGATGTTTGTGGTAATACTGTATTGAATATATATTTATTTCCTTCGTA
Source organism: Actias luna (assembly GCA_039707435.1). Taxonomy (NCBI): domain Eukaryota; kingdom Metazoa; phylum Arthropoda; class Insecta; order Lepidoptera; family Saturniidae; genus Actias; species Actias luna. The sequence continues at coordinate 4,806,496 of JAZHAC010000008.1, read as the reverse complement.
CATTCTTATTGTATCAGATTCACGTTAACAATAATTAAATGATGCGGTATACAATAATAATAGTATGATAACCGTATGCCATGAAAACACTAAATGAAACCTTAACCTTCTACAACGAAAAACCTAAAGATTACAAACGATAATGTTCTCCTTGAACTGACAAAAACTTTACGGATAACGAGAATTCAATGATTTTTAGATTTCACGGTAAAGATTTTTAGGCAACAATAACATGATAACTAACCATATATAATGCATTATCTATGATAACTATGATAGAGTTCTTTAATCAAAAGAACTTCATTATAATTTCTTGGGTGAACGCGTTTTATCTAAAATTTATCCGAAGCAAAGTTTTCTATATAATATCCGGTTTACTTCGCAGCCTGACCTGACCTACTTAGCTTAGCTTTACTTAGCTTCGTTTCAAAGATTATTTCTTATTAATTTTACAGTATTTCATTATGCTCAGTACTTTGCTTCAGATTGCTCAGTCCATAATTACTTGATGTTATTATCTTTAGTTGATTTCTCGTTTACCTGCACAAAGGCATGGGACCTTGGAAAAACAATTGTGTGTGAAACTATAATTAAGGGAAACCTGCCATATAAATAATACTTGTTATTCTCGCGTGTTATATACTGAAATACACTAGGTATAATCTTACACATTATGAAAAGCAATGTCTCTGTGTCTGTTCATTAGTGGGCTTATAACTAAATATCTACTGAATCAGTTTAAACTTTTTAATTCATATGTATATTGTCTATACATTACAGCGTTTATTAAAGTATATTATATACTTTATTGCACAGAACACCCATGCATCAAATGAAAACTTATCAATGACCCAAAGGGAACAACTTGCATCTATCATGATAGGCAAAATGCAGTGAAAATGCACGCTCTTGTTTCCAACCACGGGGATAATCGTTACATAATACTTATCGGCAATACCTAACAGAAAAATGATTCACAGATTAGGAATTGAGGTAACGGTGATTGGCCGCGCCCGACCCTTATCAGTGACAACACAGTCACGGTCCGACGATCATTATGACGCCGGCGCAGGATGTCCGTACTCGTCGAACCTATTCATGTACGAATTTACGGGCTCTATATTAAACGACTTTAGATTTTTGGCCGATCTTAATATAGTTTGTCTAGTCGAGAATCAAAAAAGCTCTACTCTTGAATACTATTTTATACATTTACGATATGAATAACCAAAAATATTAAGTAATTATTATTTGAAAATTTTGTATAAAACTTGTATTTAGATAATACTAGCTGTCTCTCGGCAGCTACGTTAAATGTCATTTATTTTTAGCCACCACAAATAACGTGGCAAATATAAACAATTGACGATCTGTGTATAAAATAGTAAATAAAAAAAACCGAAGTGGAAGAATGAAATCCAAAACACGAAGTACCTTAGAACTATGTACTAAAACCTCCACATCGAATGGTCATAGTCCCATCCCGATATTTTCAGTAATTATGACGTGATTAACCGTTAAAGGAAGTGTATTTTCCTTTTATATGTATAGATTTTTTTTTGTGTATATGAAAGGTTTGAGTAATGCTTTGTAATTAGATAAAATGTTACTTTTCCAAATTTTCGTTTGTAGGTGAACTATCTATATAGATGTTTTATTTTAAAACGCTGATGAAAAAAAAAAAAAAGCTCGCACGCCCCAGACGTAAAGTGTAATGTTTATCTTTCAATAGCATAATGTTTACGATCATTCAATGTCGGTGTCTTTACAGCCTAACTTTTCAGTTTTGATAGATAAACTTGAACATGCAATGCTATAATTAAGCTTATGATAAAAGCAAACTATGTTCGTCTAGCATAATTATGTACCGAGAAAAAATGAGAACTAGAATTGTGCACTAGTTAGAATTTGTGGCGTGTTTATTTTCTACCTATATACCGGAACAGACCTACAGATATTTGATGACAGATTTTCAACTTGAGGGTGGTGGTAGCTAGCCAGACGGGCATTGGAAAAGCTTTACCACCATGCTATGGTTCCATTACATAGTTTTCCTTCACCGCAGGCTCAAGCTCATAGCAGGTGGATTTTAACTCACACCCATTGACACGACGTCTGTACACATTACCAACTGAGCTATCGCCGCTTTATAAAGAGATTCCCTCTAAAAGAGATGTTTTTACTCAGGGGTGGCTCATTTATAGGCCTGTTAGAATTATTGTGGTTTCCGTCACATGCGTAGCACGTTCCTCTAATAATCCTCTTGTCTTATTCGAAATGACATCTTCTTAAAGAAATATTCTTAAATGATACGTGTCAACAAAAATAGTACGTATGAAATGTTCTCACCATACATTTCACGTATTTCTACACGAACGCGATAAATATTAACTTTTTATGTGATTTTTTTATGTGCTGGTGTATTTTCACACCTTCTTTCACGTTGTTGTATATGTTTATACCATGTAATCGATTCACGTGATTACTGCTAATGGCTTAATTTTGAGAATATGATAGAGATATCATGTGAGTAACATACTCTCGTTAAGTGAATGTTTGGATTAGCAATAAATTGATCTTGTGATAAGTCGATAATAGATTTATTATTATCATTATAAATCATTTAGGAGTGATTTTAAAAATTACTTAATAAACCATTAAACGTTAATAATGTCGCATGGGTTAAAGAAAATATTTTTCTGACATTAATTAAATAGCAGCTGTTCCCGCTTCTTAGATCACGTGGAACTACATCATTTTGGACCGTGTTTGTAATTGTATTTAAACAGCATTGTTTCAATTGAGCATGATGTTAAATAGACTTAAGCCTTCCTCAATGATTGCTCTATCAAATACAATTCAATCCGACTGGTAATTCTTAAGATTAGTTTGTTCAAAGAAACAAACTTTTCTTTAAACAAACATTATAATATGAATATAGATTAACGCTAAGAATATAGAGTTTACAGACTAGGGTACAACCAGTATCTCACGTAGTGAGTGTAGCAATGATGTTTCAAAAGGTTAGCAAGTTTGAGCTTAAGGCATCGATCGACATGAGTTTGAATTTCTATAATCAGCCTTTTCTTCTCATGAAGTATGACATCCTCATGTAATAATAGAACGACGGTAAGAGATTTTCTAAAGCCTTCCTAGCTAGAGCTATAAATGGCAACAAATTTTGGTATAAGACTGTTGAACCATTAAGTGAGTATAAAAAATACTACCTTGAAACTAACGTTATCAATATAAACATCAACAAAGAATAAACATTATAAACTCTATTAATTAACCTGAAATACCTAAAAAACGTAAAAAAAAATTAAATGATTTTGCTGTTCTGAAATTCTTGTCACGCCATTAACCATGAAGTATTAGTTAACTAAAGTGTATTCTATACAATGGTTTCGTGACCCTAGATCCTAACATCGATGAAAAACATTGAAAAGTATTTCTATATTAAATATTTTTGCCTATCTGTTCTCTTAGCTATAAATTTTATACTTGTTTTTATTACGAAACAAAGTATAACGCACACCCAATAGTAGAAAATAGAATAAAATTAATATATACCAAAAATATCGTTTTACTGTCGTATACATCGTATCTAAAAATATACTTTTGAATAGAACCTTTACAATTTATATATTATAATTATCTTGCATGAAAGTGATTCACATTAAGGTAACGGTGAAATACTAACATTTCAATAACATTTGTTTTAAATATAACCAGAGAATTATGTGTATGTTATTTTATGACAGCTGATTCATAACATAGTGTACTAAAGTTCAATAATATTACATAGTGTTTACACTGAGAATAGTTACTATAAAGAGGTTCAAGTAAAAGTAATTCCACTTCAAAATCTATTCATTACTTCCCAGTTCTCAGTATTAAGAAAAGCTCAATGATTCAACTAAATTTTATAAGCTACCAAATTACAGTGATTGTTGCTTATATTTATTGTAGTTTTGTTTATAAATTCTCCAGAGGCATGGCGATTCAGGTATTGTTTTCATATCTTTGTGCTCTACTTGGACGCATATAAACATAGAATGAATGAAAATAAAAAATATACTATAGCCCTCTTATTCTAACTCTTACTTTTCTGCTCCATTCATGATTTTTTCGTTTTCTTATATAGTTAATAGGTTTTAGCGTTATGGCTACAATCTCGCCTGATGTTAAGTTACGATGTGGCCCAAGCTGGTAAACATGCTAAACCTGTAGAGGGACTGGCTATCGAAGTGTAATTGCCGAAACACACCTATAAATATTTGGCAGCTGATTTTCAACTTCAGCGTGCTAGCTAACCAGGCGGGCATTAGAAAAAACCCTACCGCCATGCTATGGTTTCATCACGATCTTTTCCTTCACCGAAAGCTCAAACTTATTGCAGGGATTTGAACACGCGACCTTTCACGTTGCGTCCGTAGACGCTACCACCGAGCTATTATTGGTTAAAACAGTGTTTTTCAACTTTTTTCATGACAAGGCCTCTTTAGTATAAAGAAATATTTCGCGACCTCCTTACCTGATGCTTTTTTTCATGTATTTTATTTTGTTACAAATATTCAATCCAACTATTTTTTAATTTTCATAATTAGGGTTCAGATAAATACATAGTTAAGTACGTAAAACATATTTTTTACTAACATCGAATGCGTCGCCAATAGATAATTCAAATTACAAACAAAATTGGCTTGTGGTCATCGTCTCTAAATCAAAACCACTTCAATTCATTTTCTTCGACACGGTCTTTTATTGAAGAGCTCGAATGTGAGATAAACATTAAGGAATTTAAACCTAGTATGAAAATGGTGTTCGAAAAGTTCAAAGAATTGTTTTTATTTGCGACCTGACATACGGTGTTAGCCGTAAGGGCTTTAAAAGCTTCACCGAACTGTTTAGGGCGAATGCTGAGGGCACTCAGCCCCAAGGCAGCGGGCGCAAGGGTGCCAGAATGGCTGAACCTCGGCATGGATTACTGGAGGAACATGAAAAAAGAATTGTGTCATTACTTCTCATTGCGAGAGATATCGAAGAATACTTGGCAAAGGGGGAAATAAATAAATCCGTTTTTAAATGCAGCTATAAATTAGGCAAATTTGGCAACCAAACCAAAACAAGGATTATGTCCTTTAGTTAACATTTTTCTTAATAAATGTTTTTAAGCTTTTTTTTATTGCAGTAACTTTTCCAACCTTTTGCAATTGCTATAGAATCTTTGCTACCTCCCTAAAGAGGTTTCGCGACCCCCTAGGGGTCGCGCACTACACGTTGATTAATACTGGGTTAAAATATCAAAAATGATGGTTATAAAAAAACTATTATCTAGTGATATGGTGTAATTAATGTTATTTTAATTACTATCAACGCAGATGTAAGTATTTCACTATACATGTTTAAAAGAGTCGAAGCCCTGCAGAGTTTGATACTATTCCTACCACAAAGTAGAAGTGCTTACACCGCTGTGCTCTAGTCCGAATCACTTGCTGTCTCACAAAACGTTCTAACTCTGTAATTAGAAGTAACAATTTAATATTAACTGCCCTCAGAAATTTAGCCCTTTGTTAAGTTGATTATAAAGAAATATTACGTTGGTTTTTAAAATATATCCAACAATAATTACTAATCGAATTATTTCTACAGAGCTAAGAGTTATTTTTACGCCATTTAACTAGTTGATTTTATAACAACGAGACGCGGATTCATTTAATTCTGTTATTAATTGTTCCGCTCAAACGATTCGCTTCTTGAACTTCAGTTTTTATCCGAGTTAAATGTTTCGTAAAGTCTTAAATTCAACCGTCTAAGAATTAGATAACAGAATAAATTTCTAAACGCTGCTATTTATTATTTATCCATAACTCCGTCTGAACTTGTTCTATGCAATTTTATATGTTTACTGGAGATCGAATTGTGGGAAGATGGGAAAAAACTTTTCCGTTTTTATGACACTAAATCTGATTACTAGCTACTAAAGAAAAAAAAACATATTTAGTTTACAATCAGAGAAAAAAGGCACTGAAGTGTTTTACTTTACCTATGTATACATAAAAATAACCATGGAAATCTTCTAAAGTTACTCACCAAAAAAGATATTAATGAAATGTCACCCTTCAATTGTAAATGCTAGAAGCGGGTAACTGCTTCTTCTGTCTTATTTTATTGTTATTGGTTTTTAAATTCCTTTTGCTTTTATTTCGTAGACTAACCGTACATCAAATTTATTCGTTTAGTTTCTGGATTAAAAATAATATATAAACACATGTAATAAATGTTTGACTAACTCAACATCACTGAGTCCGAACTACTAAGGAATTAAATTTGACGAGGGTATTGACTTTTATATTACAGGTATAATTTAATAAGACATTTTTTGAAATTCTACCTCTCAGTGTACGCCACTCTAGCAAATTTTTTAGGTGAAATAATATTTTTGTTGTCACATATATACAAACGTTAAGTTTTTCATATGTTCTGTGGTAAACTTAAAGAAACACTCTTGGTCATCTTTTATTAATTCAACCTCAAAGGATGTGTAAGGGTGTGGCAAAGTTTTTCTAGGAACTAATATTTTTCTGATCAGATTAATACTGTGTGTCTTGTTCAAATCATCTTCGATAACGACCTTGGAATTTAAGTAACTAATAATACCAGACCATATATGTATAAAGAACTATCGTTTATTGAAATCTTACTTCTGGTCGGTCGTTTTATTTCATAATCTATTCGTAGGTACACTATTTTTATAATTTGATAACTTCTATCTGAAGAAAATAGCATAACCGTGAAGTCCTGGAATTTACAAATGGAACCGTCACCCGGCATAGTGTAATTCCTCCTTCTTATAACATTTCTGCAGGTCTTTGAGACAGCAGCGATCGGTTATGGATTGTTGATTTTGATATTTTTTATAAAGACTTGTGTCGCGGAGGACTATTCAAACATACAATTCACGGAACCAAAGTAACACCCATGCTCAGAAAAATCATTTGAGGATCAAACAAATAATTGTCCTGGGCAGGATTTGATCCATAGCACTTAGCGTGGCGGCTGCGGCAAGGCGACCCCTTAAACGGCTAGGCTAGGGGTTCCTAAAGTGTGCGCCGCATCGCGGCGCCCTGGTGTGCCGAAGACGGTGAAGAAGGGCGCCGTGAATCAATTCTCTTTACTATACTCCAAAAACTCAACTTAAGTGTTCGCGGGTGCAAAATACACAATTTATGGATTTATGGATTGATAATGTGGACGTACTTATAATGACAGACAAAATAGTAAACATGTATGTGCGCCGCGGTAAAAGACTGGGAACCCCTGCGCTAGGCTAATCGTGCAGTTTATTTCATCAGATTGTTATCGTCATTTTAGGTTGCACTGTTATGTATTCGGTAATTTCGATATAGAACTGACAGCCATATCGAGCGAAATTCTGTAACAAAAGTAATTTTAGTAATTAAGGTAAAATTAGAAAACCTACACAATCTCGGTTTCCTCATTACGTGCGTATCTGTCAGAATGAGTCGGTTTATCTCTTGTACTTTATGCTACGTTGCATTTCGTTGCGAACGTTTCTATACGTGACATTTAAAAGACGTTAATCACGTTTATAACATTATCATTCTTAGTAAGTCCATTTAATGAGATAATTTTCATTTATGACTTGAATTAAACTCCAATTATAAATTCGATATCGAGCCAATTAGCATTTATACATAATGACGGTGTCACACCAATATCTCCTGTCAGCAAAAGTATAAGTTTAATGATTTAAATAGCAGTTTTTATTTTACAATGCTCTAGCTCAGTGTTTCTCCCATCGTGGATCCATTTTTGCTACATGGAGAATTAAATCCTTTTCCAAATTTAAGTGATTTCTTTCCTTACTTTTTATTTGGGCCATTTCATGAAATGACAACTCGCACAAGTACGAGATGGCAAATGAAATCAAACACTTGAAAGCCTTTATTGTTAATTCTGGATATTCTGATATCCATTTTAACCAAAAGGTATGCAAATTGACAGATTTAAATTCCAATTGCAGCATTCTATTTATAGCCTTATTTCTAGCTGCAATTAAAAACAAATTAAAGCTCCACCTCTACCGAGTATTCTTCGATATCTCTTGCAATGAGAAGTAATGACACAGTTTTTGTTCGTTTTCCGCCAGCAGTCCAAGCCGAGGTTCGGCCATTCTGGCACCCTTGCGGCCGCTGCCTCGGGGCTGAATGTCCTCAGCATTCGCCCTAAAAGATTCGGTGATGCTTTCATAGCCCTATCGACTAACAGCGTATATCAGGTCGAAAAAAAAAACAGTTGTTTCGACTTTTCTAACATCATTTTCATACCAGGTATAAATTCTTTGATGTTTGTCTTACATCCGATTTCTTCAATAAAAGTCTGTGTCGAAGAAATTTAATTGAAGTGGTTTTGATTTAGAAACGATGCCCGCAAGTCAATTTTGTTTGTAAGTTACGTTATCTACTGGTGACACATTGATGTTAGTAAAAAATTGTTTTACGTACTTAATTATCTATTTATCCAAACCCTAACTATAAAAATGAATAAATATGTTAGATTGAATATTTGTCACAAAAAAAAAATACATGAAAAAAAGCAACGGGTAGAGGGTCGCCAAAATATTTCTTCATAATAAAGGGGCCGTGTCATGAAAAAGGTTGAAGAACACTGCTTTAGCTGATGCACGTAGTTTTTTTTTACCGACCACAGTCCACCGTGTAAAGCTTAGAGTCCAATAGTTGTCTCTTTGTACGAAAATTTGGTTAGTAAACCAATCAAAATAGCCGAAATATCTGAATTTCTACTTGTGTACGCAGAGCCGGTTTGGTTACTATACATTGTACTCATATAAGGTGAGTCTATAAATGTTACGTTTGATTATATTTTTTTATATTATTATGAATTAGGTATTATTGACATAATCAGAATTAAGTTAAAATAAACGTTGATTAAAGTATTATTTTAATCGAGATTATAAAAATACTGTTTTTTACAATGATCATACAAAAATAATGTAGAAATAAAAGTCTTTATGTAAATACAGGTTTCAAATACCAGTTAATTCAACAATTTAACGTAGAATGCGTTTCGAAATAGTAACACATTTTTAAGCTACGGGCCAATAGGCAGCGGAGTTACAAAGGCTTGTTTGTGTCACGCACGACTTCGATAATGTAACTACTTACCAGTAAAAAACACCTAGGTAAACCAATGTACATTCACGCTCGGGAAACAATAAATTAAACCATAAAACCCCTTTGTGTTCACTACGTCGCTGGGTTATGATATGGTTCGAATCTCGGAATGTAAAGACCAGCTTTATATAATAACTAGCTGTGTCTGCGACTTCGTTCGCATGAAACTAAAGATTATTTGATAATTTTTGCCCATTCTTGTCACTTTTTTTAATACAGCTTTGCTCCTATTGGTGGTAATGTTATATTAAATAATCTAGACCATTCCTCAATGATTGCTCTATCAGGTACAAGAAGAATTTTTGAAATTTAACTGGTAGTTATTAGATTAAGGGCGTTGAAACAAACAAACAAAGTTTTTCTCTTTCTAATATATATGTTATAATAATCCAAAAAGTGCCCTGTGGAGTCGCAAATAATTATTTAGGTACAAGTTGGGCGGCTAACGTGCCTCTGATATTCTACACCGCATAATTAATTCGTTCTCTATGAATGTACTTTTTCAATTATATCCTGTAAATTTATAGAGAAGGTTAAGTACTGAATTAGATTATATTAGAAACCAGATGTGCCAGCAACTACCTTCGCTTGTACTAGAATTGTATTTCGTATAGTTTTAGAACGATTTAATTTATGAGGCAATGATGACTTAGTTGACGGTGTTTACAGATGCCGCGTCAATGGACGTGAGTTCATTCCATGCAATGAGCTGGAGCTTTCGGTGAAGGAAAACCTCGTTATTTTTTTAAAGGACGTATGCTGTTAGTCTTTGAGGTTTTTACAGCTTCGTCGAACATTGGACTTCGCCGGGCTTAAGAAAACATCGTGATGATACCATACCAGAGCATAGTAGTAGAGCTTTTTTTCATTCCCACCTGGCTAGCTACCACTCTCAAGTGGATAATTTGCTGCCAAATATCGAAAGATGTGTTCCGGAAGTTGCACTTTAGAGCCGTCCCTCCACTAGGCTTAGCGTGTTCAACGTATTGGGCCACATTGTCACTAAACATCAGGTGAAATTTTGGTCATAACGCTAAACCTATAAAGTAGAAAAATAAAAAAGGGGTAGTCTTTGAGGACTGTCGATAGAAGTAAAAACTAAGTTAACAGAGAGAGTAAGTAACTCTTTGTATATCTATAATGTATACTAATAACGTACGAAGGTAAATCTATGTAAGTACATATATACACAGTATACATATAGCGTGAGAAGCGTGCGGTGACGGTGAAGCAAGTTTCACGCTATTTGTTCACCCAAAAATGTTCAACGCGCCGAAAGAAGCTTTCACTTAAAAAAAAAAATTTTTCAACTATGTATGTGGACATAGTAAAGTATCATTGTATTATTAACAATTAAGATATTCCTTAAGTTATATAAAGAAATAAGGGCATGTACCGCATTTGTAATGGTAAAAAATATTATACACTGAGTAATGTTTAAATTATATCGGAAGCACTTCGCAATGGGTGTATGTGGCCATGAAATATGTGAATCAGCAGTCAGCTCGGATCGTGCTCGTACACTACATAAATGGTCACTAAAACAGTCTTTTACTGATCTCAATTTGATAGGCACGACAGGTTTTGGGTTTTGTTGATTTTTGAGCTAGAATTTGAGTGTAGCCTCAATAGTTGACTGGTAAAAATTATGCCGCTGGCCTAGAAATTAGATTTCTTAGATATTTTGAACTTGAAGGTGGCATCTAGACAGATGAAAAGTAATGGATACCCTAACATAATACTACCGATTTCATCACTATTTTTTTATTACACGCTTTGCCCCAGAACGCTTCCCGGTAACTTTTTTTTAGTAACACATTATTCATTATTATTAATATATATGATATTTGATATTTCAATAAAAAAGCTTTTTTATAGGAGATATTATAAGTATGAAATTTGGAATTCACATTAACTATTTGTGTTATGGGAAGATTTATAATAAATTATTATGATACGGTATAATTAAATATCCGCCTTAAATATACTAAGTTAATAAGTAAATTTTATTTAATATTAAGCGTCATCTGTTAAATAAAATCCGATTTAATGTTTTGGAGACATAGACTAAAAGTAAAGGAAAAAAAGTAAATAAAAGGAGACTAAAGAATACTTACTAAGCTTTTCTTGGTTATTTATAAAAATAACGCTTCAAAATTTGCATATATATTAAGTACCTACACTTGCTAATAGCGTTAATTATATAATCTTAACGTAAGTCAGGGTTATAACCACTCACCACTTGCTAATATTTTTAAATAACGTTATTATTTTACGCCATGCAAGATTGAACTTAATATCTAAGATACCATAAAAGTATCCAGACTTTCTCAAACGTGTCTATTGTAGACGAAACCGGTAGCTTCCGACGCCCGTCACTAGTTCAACATCAGTATTATCGTGTCGGTGATTGATAGCATAGTTCCGCGAAATACATTGACGAAATAGTTAAGGGGCATGTTCGTTATGCGTTTACAGCCGTATCCGCGCATATGTAACTTATTTATCTATATTTATAATAGTTAAAATTTGTACACTACATTAGGAAATCTGTAGAACCACTGATAACGATAGAATTATATGTATATTTTTGCCATGTGAAATATGTTGTTATATATATATTATACAGATTTGTCGTTTTAACCAGTATATGAATTATTTCTGTTTTTAGCTATTAATAACGATGGAACATTTTTTCAATGTGACTTTTTCGTCATTATAATTATTAATACACATTAACGCTATGCGTTGTTTCTTCAGCTGCACCGGTTATACTTCTAGTCCAAGGCAAATGAATACTAAGAAAAATATTTTCACTATGCTGTAAAATTATTCTTGGCTTAATATAATACACCATGCGGGTGTGTTGAGTCACTCGACCGCACAGGAACTTTGCATTGTTACCGTACTTCTGAACACGGAGTCCTACGGAACCGGCTTTTCGTATATTTGCACTTTATGAAAGGATATACTTTTTTATAATCTTTTGCGATCCACTTTTTATAAGCCATTATATGCATTACGAATGAAATCCTGCTCATTCACAGTAACTGAAATATTTGACTTGTTCCTAATATTACAATAATAGCGTGTCTTACCCACTTGAAATTGTTTTCATCTTTATTGCCTCAATTGTCTGTTGCTCAACTGTCGGTCGGTTACGTAAGTGCCTTATAATGTGTTGTGTTCACTGTATAGGGCAAGGTTCGTTGCACTAACTTCATTTGTTATTTTAAACTTGCATGATTTCGTCTAACATCTACACTGTTTTTTCAGTAATTTTTATTTTCTAACCACCTTTTACCTACGGATTTCCTCACGTTAATATTGATTTTGTCATACAATTCTGATTCCGGTTTCCTCTATTTTAAATAAATTATGTCAACACTACGTACATTTGTGCTCGTAGTCATTTACACATGGGCCACTCACTATATATATTGGCGATAATGGCTTACACATAAAAGATAGATAGATATATACTGTCGCGGGCTTTCTAGTAGGACTATTTAAGATAAACATTTATATTATACGTTATAGACGGTTTTTGCAGAGCCCGCCAGAATAGCTCGCAGATGGCAGAATTTTTCCTAATTACTTGCCACTTATCGTTATATTATGGACAAGTCACACAATATCTTTATATATTATATTCTATGTGTTATTCTGATGCATAAGTTTTATTATTGTAAAGTTTCATTAAAATCTATTCAGTAGTTTTTGCATAAAAGAATAACAAACATCCATACATCCATACTTACAAACTTTCGCGTTTATTACATAAGTAAGGCTGTACATGTTAATTCTATACTCATTATAATTGTATAGTTGTTTGTAATTTTTTTAATAATATTTAGGTATAGTTAAATTATAACATAATCTAAACATCTATAATGCCTACATCTCTTGGAAACGCGTTGGTCATTCGATAACAAAGCGCAATTACCAAGCGATCGCCGCAGGTCATAGGAATTTATTACCGCCATAAGTCACTCAGTTTTGCTTTTGAATAAAATTATCGTTTAATGATTTATTCATATTACCATATTCTAGGAATATCCCTTTAAACAATTTTACTAATAAAACTATTTCTATTGTATCGAGTTCGTTGAACTTTCGTTGATTATTTTGGTTCAATTAGCGACAACGTTTGGCAACTTATCAAATTATACAGAATAGTGCCGATAAAGCATTAACAAGAATATTAAGTAGATATTTCAATGCTCTAAATTCATTAATATGATAGTCAATACTTACGAAAACTATTGTTTTGTGCATTACAATATATCATTTTCATTTTAACAGTAATGCGTATCTTATGATTTTATACGACGTCACTGTTTCAGTAATTGTAAGAGAAATAGTAATTAATTCATAAAATTGTATGTACTGGGTTAATGACTCTTTCGACTCTGCCGACATCTTTCTAGTTTATAGATTTAGCGTTATGGACACAATCTCATCTGATGTTACGTAACCAAACCAAGTTACGTAAAGAAAATGGAGGACACGCTTAGCCTAGAGACTGACTCTGGCTGGAACTACCGCAATACATCTATAGGTATTTGGCGGCAGATTTTCAACTTAAGGGTGGTAACTAGCTAGACAGGCTTAAGAAAAAGCTCTACCACCATGCGACCATTTCGAAATATACCACCATCTTAACATGCTATATTATACAGTAATCATTCTCGTAAATTATTCACATGTATTACTTGACTCAGATGATAACTCATTTTTGGTTACATATATGTATTTAAATAAATAAAAAATATCTACACTATAATTCATTATGTAAAATCAATATCGACCCTACGTATGCAATAAGTTTACATGAACAACGAATTTTCATGCTTTCTTATAACCTAAATATTTATTGTTAAATTTGTGATTAAGAATTTAGATTTGTTTGCTTTATTAACATATATTGTAAAAATATGACAACAAAAGATATTAAAGAATGTGAAAAAATGTGAGAAATTTTAATTGAAAGTCAGTTTAGAATCTGTAGATTCAATATTTTACATATACGTTTCTCTTTTTGGATATTATTTTAGTAAATAACTCCATCCGACAGAAGATCTTCACCAAAAAACTTTGTAGTGTGTTCCTGCAGCGATTAGAGTTTGTTATAAGGTCGATAACGCACTAGTGAGTAATACTTTTGGTGTTATAAACATCCATAGGTTACGTTGACCGCATAACAAACGGGCCATACAATATTACGCAACTTTGGTTATATTTATATATAAGAAAACAAAAATTACTTTAAAAGATATAACATAACGTACATCCTACCTACCTAGATTGATATCTCAATGAAGAGTTTCCGAATCAGTGGAGCGTAATTCCAATATAATATTGAGCTAAAAGTTACGGTCCACACGATACAGTACTCACTATCCTATACAGACATAAACGCAATACCACGGTATACATACACTTCTAACGTTTGTGGGATGGGACTGTGATGTAATGTTTGTTAACGATTCCTATGTATTTACCGTGTACTGGCTTCATCCAGATGTATATATGCACATGAGATTGGCCTGACAAGGCTCCTGAGAACCTATTTTTTGTATAATTTAACTAGCGTTTACCAGCGGCTTTGCACACGTTAATATTGATTTTGTCAAATTGATTACCGCAATAAAAATATTCATACAAAGTTTATTCTTCCCTTTACCCTACTTCCAATAAGTTTTTCGCAAAAAAAAAGTAGCCTATCACTGTCTCCAAGGTCCAGTCTATCTCTATACTAAAATTCACAATCGTTAGAAACAAACAAACAAACTTAATTTCGCATTTATAATGTTAGTATGGATTTTAACAAGAATGAATAATATACTTGAATAGTATAACAAATAAGTTTGGATATTATTTTTCGATATTTGTGGTTTGTGTACATATGTATAGATATTTTATTTAATAACGCTAAGTATAACTAGCAAACGCCTGTAACTTTTATTTTTTATATTATAATATCTTTTATAATAACAAAAAAATATAGCACTCGTAAATAATGTTCTGAATACACTGCCGGAGTTAAGATTTTAGCGGTGACCTCGCCTCTGTCATCGCATTTAGTGTTGTGGGTAGTACGAATTTCACATAGCACAATTCTTGTGTCCGTAAATTGCATATTAGTAAAGTCGCTTGCGATACAGTACCTTACTATTTGTAGAATAATCTTACAATCGGATCAGATGTTTTATTTTTTATAATAACTACCTATGGCATACAAATAGTAATAACGTTGTACAATATATTATAATACATTGTACATATGTCTAAAATTATAGTACAGATAATTCAGGCCGGTAAAATAATTGCGTATGACCTGCACTACATACACTTATCTTATCACTGTTTGTATATTATGTTATTGCAGAAGGTAAAATTTAAAATGTAAAATATTTTTTACAACATTGTCTACTTAATCTAGTTAAAATATTGTCCCTGATATCATAAACCTCTAAGCTTGTGTGTGATTGCTTTATGTTGCTAGGTTGATATATTATCAGTACATTGTTCTTATTCCTCCATGATCTCTTATTTCTTGTCACATACCGAGGATTCCACCGACGTCTATTTTAATTTCTATTATAGTTATCTATAACTGTATCATGTAGTCGTTATCTTATAGTGTTTGTAGGTATTGTTTGATCATCTTGAACGCAATAATATACTGTTTGAGTAAAACAAACCGTGTCGGGTGTTTTCGCAATAAACTTTCATTAAAATTAAACAGAGTTAAGGATCTTGTTTTCTCAATTGTTCCTTTACAGAAAATTTTCCAGCAGTACAAATGTAATTACGTCAGAATTCATTACGGTAATCACGGAACCGTGTATTACCCCCAAACCTAAAAGCGCTCTTCGGTTAGATAACCTCGCTCTGAGACAGTCGTTTGCAGCCAAGTGGAGCGCCGACTGTGTGAGGTTTAACCTTTTCGTTTGCGACATTAATGTCGCTTTCCTCCTTTGCTGGGAAATAGGTCGTCTACATAACCTAATGGATTTTGTCAATGCCAAAGTTATTTGAGGGATGATTCAATATTGTGTATATGCCTATCTTTTTTTATTGAAGCTACGAATGTGAATTCGTTGAAATGGGATCCCGCATATATTCATGCTTTGTTAAAAAAAATCGGCTTTCATATAAAAAGGATAAAAAAATTAAATAAAAAGGACAATCTACTGTGTTGTATATAAATTTAATATTTGTAATAATTTATTGCATTTGCAAATTCGTTTTTTTTTAACTGAATACGGAAAATATTAGATAAAGGTTGATTTTTTTATTATTGTCAAATAATTATCCTTCCATAATAGGTAGGTACTGTCAATAAAGAATTGCGTATCTGAGTCTAAAAAATTTTTACTGATATTCTACAATAACTACAATGTAACATATTCTTCATTCATAATTGTAATATTCTAATGCCAATATAATTAGGAAGTATTTGTTTTGTCGCACTATTATCGTTTGATGTTGTTCCTTACGAGACGATTGACCCTAATATTGTCGAGAGCTTGATTCGAGAAGGGGTCCTTAGTATCAAGAGCACGTTTATGAATGATCAATGAATTGTATTATATGTTATTGTATAATATGGCTATAGACACTGTTTTTTTTTTATCTAAATACTAGCTGTGTCTGCGACTCCGATCGCATGGAACTAAAATTTTATTTAAACAATTTTGTTCAAAAATATATAGCCTTTGTTACTCAAGGCTAATGTAGCATTCTAATGGCGAAAGAATTTTTGTTTCCAGAAATTTCCAGTAGTTCTGAAGTTTATTCGTTACCAACAAAAATACAAACTTTTCTCTTTATAATATTAGTATACATATAGATTATAAGAAGGTGAATAACTTTGTTATGTATCTGAATATACATATTCTTATTTTATATCTATACAGTATAAAACGTAAATCTCAATTTATAACGAAAATATCCCAAAATATGACAAATCAAAACAGTCGAGAGAGAGAGTGACGGGTTTGCCGGCCTATACGTGATAGGTTTTTAAAAATAATTGATAGATTTAGCGCTATGACCACAATCTCATCTGATGACAAATTATGATGCGGTGCAAAACGATGGACACGCTAAGTCTAGTGATGGGACTGGCTAGTACTAACTGCTAGAATACACCTATAGATATTTGGCAGCAGATTTTCAACTTGAGGTTGTTAGCTATCCAGGCGGCCATTGCATTCCTAGCACTCCGCTTGATAGCTGGGTTTACACTAGGTGATCCTAAATTGCAACACTCCTAAGCCTGACACTATGATGTGCATTACATGTTTGGTAGTCATGATGTAGTCTGAATACATAACTGTTTTCAAAACCAAAACAAATAATGAAGAAGTATTTGACAGTACTTTTATTTACGTCAAACACATTAAGTTAGTCAAAATTATAGGTCAAACAACCAGGTCTACTTTGAATTTTAGCGTGACCTATATTGACGATGTTGGACAAAACATCGCGCGAAATGTCGGCCTCAGCTTTTTAATGTCACCCATTTGTCACAAGGTAAACAACAATGTTTAATATGTTTTAACCATTTAGTGCTGTATTGCTTAAATACTAAAACGGCATCATCCTCGAATTATCACAATGGATTTATTACCCCTTAGCTCTCTTGGGAGATATGTTAATCTTAAATTAATTATACGAATTTCTAATTGTACGTTACATTGATTTTTTTCTTTAGTTCCGTTATGAATATAAATTTACGTCGCCGTGAAGATTTGAGGCTTCAAAAAATATTTTAATATTTTTTATTACTTGTTTAATTATTACAATAATAATGTGTATTGTTTTTACTACAAATTGTAATAACGTTTAAAAGTAAGTTCCGTACTATTTTTGATGAACCTTTTTTACTCTGATTGTTTTCTAATCTACTTATAATTCTTGATAGGGTTAAAGATGTCACTTCAAGATAGAATTTTCATAAGTCATGTAATTGAGTCGTGATAAAATTAAAAAGGAGCGTTGCCTTTATACAAGTCGGTTGATAGGTATTTGATTAAAGCAATTGTTGATTAAAGTAGTAAGTTTTCAGTATTTAAATGTAATTTTCAATTGTCTTACAAAAGCTTAATAGTAATTCTTAATAGTTTTACAATTTACTTTATAATTAACACTGATCGGATCTAAACTGGAAAAACTGCTACTGCTGCCAACGCCGACTGTCGCCACTTTGTGGTACTAGATTTCTCTAAGTCTTTATACCGGTCTTAATTTTGTCTTAGTATAGAGTCAGAACAAGTCTTTGTTGCTTTGTATTTGAAGTTAAGGCAATTGTTCCCTTGGCCATGATTTTCGCTGTATGATAGCTGCTCTATACAAAATTTAATTATAAATTTTAATTTAATTTCTATGCGCTTAATCACATTCTAACAATAACATTCCAGATGTAAGAAAATTAAACATTGAATTATTACAATCTCTTGAACGTAAACATTGTCTAGCTTAAATCCACGACCTAAGCAAACGAAACACTGTTCGCTGAGGTATATAATCAAACAAGTTGAAATCCGCGGGTAAATCAGCAAGTTTACAAAGTAGACTGAATCAATCCGATCACAAATTCCGTGTTAAGCCTGGACCGTTGAAAGCCGTGATGGCCGCTAGGGTGGCGATCAAAATCGGAGAGCCCTCATCAACTTTGACATTCAAATTGTTGAATTTACCGTAATCTTTGCGAAGGATACGTTCGCCCTGTTGAATTGGACATCAGAAATGGGCTTTACTAATAATGAACAAGATAGAAATTACTGAAGCGAACTAAACACACGACGTTATGTTGAATAATTTATATATGTGGCGAAATACCTTATTCCTTTAAAACATTTTCCTAATAATTCGAGTGGAATTCGTTTAGACTTGGAGTTTTTTCTAGAGTACTGATCGTTCAGTGGCCGAAATTAAAATTGTAAAGATTATGAAGTTTTATTTTTATTAGAGTTTTAAGGTGAGATTGTGGCCATATCGCTAAATCTGTAAACTAAAAAAAGATAATTAAAGGATAATAATGCCAAAACCATAATAAATGGTTACAGATTGTTGAGAAACCGCTATTGAATTAAATGAATTCCATTCTCTTTCAAGAAACAGACAGTTATAAAGTGGCGTATCGCATTATTATCGATACGTAAACAGTCATAAGTAATAGCGTGCTCGGTGTTATAATCTGTGCAGATACTATGCCCTTTAGCTTTTATGCGAGTTAAATCGAATGCGTTCATTCGTGACATCATGACGCATGTCTAACCCTTTTCAAGTTTTACAATTCGCTGCTCCTGTCTCTGATGAATATTGATATGGCCCTTTTTCGCCCTCTTAGGAAGATCCTATCTTTTTTGCCGAGTCAATATCTGTGGAAAAATCTTTTTCTATGTGTAATATTTAAATAAAAAGAAAATTTCATTACAGCTTTCTATGGCTATGATGCCTTGATCAGAAATATTTCGACAACTTGTTAACGTACTTTTAAAGTTTTAGTAGGTATACCTTCATTCGTATTAAAATTCGATATTATATAATTTTGTTAGTGTTTTCAGGTATGCAGTTTTATACTATTGGTCAAAATAGTAAATTTGTCTTATAATTAAATTTATTTCGAATATTTATCATGACTAAGAAGAGCCTAGTGAAATTAATAGATTATTTGACCATAAAAAACTTTTTGTGTTTTTCGTACGATTATTTTTTTAATCACGGCATTTCCTATGTATGCATCTTCGTCAATGTGAAGTTAGAGAAATGTACATTTTGAAGTTAATTGCCAAGTATTCAGTGCAACATAGAACGTACTAATCATATGACGTACCAGTATTCATGATTAAAAAAACTTATTAAACTTGTAACATCAACTGGTTCTACGTATTATCTTAGAACAGAGCGAACTGCGAAGTGACCTCTCTTCCTGTTGTAACATAACTTGCGTCACTGTGTAACATGCAATAATAGTACAACGAACAAAGCAACGAAGTTATTATAATCATAAAGAGATCGTGTTTACCAAACACTGACGTCTGAGTCTGATATAATGCAGTTTACTATATTATATTTGGTCATAATATAAAGATCTATCTATCACATTAACATAACTCAGGAGGAATGATTTTTATTTCATTTAAGCGATTTTCATAAGTCGTATGAGAAATCACCTGTTTTATGCAACAAAACTATGATATTATTTCTGTGTTTATTCTTGAATAACTTCTGAAACCACAGCTTTTGCAAGGTCGCCAGGTAATGCGACTCGTTTCCGTAATCGGACACCCTTTAATATAATATTATAATTCTTTGTCGCTTATACTTAAGTTAAACAAAATAATTATTAATATATTATTTGATTCAAGTACTATGTCTCGGAATTAGTTTCAATACCAGAGCCCAAAGCTCATTTGCCATATACATTGTGATATAATAATAACCTGGGCCTACAATAATGTACGCACACTTATGCAAACATTTTCACGCTTTAGGTGGATTTTATACTATTCAAAGGAATCGTTTATATTAGTTTGGAGAACTTAAATACTATACATTATTATATATAAACTGGGACTTGTTTACTTGAACGTAACTTTTCTATAATATCAAATTAGTATATCACAAAATAGAGAAGAATATTGAAAAGCTTAAAGTTTTGATTAAGACATTATTGTGATGTCGAAAGAGTATTTTATAAAAATAACATTGAGATCGTAAATTTGCGTATTTAAATTAATACAAATTGTTATGGTCTATTACGTTATAAAAGAGGATTTGGCTTTAGCAACCCATCATTGTATTCCTTTCGTTAAATATTATAATAGTTACAACAAATTACCACATTATAAATTCTAGTATAAAAGCATTGTAACTTATTGATGACGATCATATTTTGTTTCGAATTTAATTTAATGTAAATTTTTTATATATAACTAGTCCGTGTTTAATTTATCAAAAAAATCCCATGTTTTGTACAACTTAAAATCGGTCGGTAAATGAAATTGCATTATCAACAAATATAGTAACCTTTAATTTTCTCGAAACAAAAGAAAAGGGACTTACACCACTTTCAAAATAAACGGTCCATATATAGTTAGCTTAGTATAGCTCAGTTGGTTGTTTTTACGGACGTCGTATCAAAGGAGGTGAGTTCGAATTTATCTACAATGAGCTTGATGCCCGCCTGGCTAGCTACCACCCTCAAGTTAAAAATCTCCCGCCTAATTAGGACCTATAGGCGTGTTCCGGTAGTTGCACTTGAAAGCCAGTACATTTGCTAGGCTAAGTGTGTCCACCATCTTCGTAACATAACATCCCATTAGATTGATGTGATCCGGTGAGATTGTGGCCATAACACTAAAACTTAACAACATAGAAAGGTCAAAATGCGGAAGTAAAGGTTACGAGTAATCACTTGTAGTTAAGTAATAGAAGGTATACCTAGTTTGTTATCGTGTACGAACATTCATTGTTCTAGACGGCATAGGACGTAACTGGAATGCTTATCGTATCGCACGTGCTGAGGTGACTCCATCCCAATCCGACGCTAATCCAACCCGGAAATACATACTACACCATTGTTTTCTTAAAATATTTACGTAGTATTTATGAGATGTTTGCACAAACGTATCGCCCGGCTAGTGTGACCACCGCTGTTGCTATTTCAACAACGTAATCTGAATCTTGTGACTTAGTACGCGCGGAACGTTCGTTCACACCTGACATTCACGAGCGATGAATGGTACGTTGTTTTCTGCTAAATAAAATTTGTTTGTGAAGTTATATTCGGGTGAAGTTACGAAACGAGGAATGCACAACGGTGTCTTAATTAAGGCTAGACCGCCTCAGGTTGTACAACGTCGGCTCACTTTGTGTATACGGAAAAAAAGTTGTTCTCTGCAAAAGCAGATGTATGGGAATAGTGTTGTATTTTAGAAATAATTCTTAATCATTGTAGTTTACTATACATCATTTCTGAATACAAAAAGCGTATCAGTGTTTCTAAATGTGTCTTTTGAATTAGTCAACGGAATATATAACTTCGTGAACTTGGTTTACGGTTTTAATTATATTTTAATTACAAAGTCGTGATTTAATTACTTTCTTTACGTTAGAGTAAACATGAAACATTATGTGGTGTACTTTATAGAAACGTAGATTTAATTTTCAATACGTCAAATTGTCTGAGTAAATACTTGTTGATGCGTGTACTACTTACTTAAAGCAATCGCAATTAATCTTTCACATTAACATTATTTCGTGAAATTGCAATAATAATTACGGCAATAATAGTTGCTAAAATGAGTGCATTATTTAATTATAATTTTATCCAATTTTAAAATGCTATTGTTGGCATTACGAAATGAAATAGCTAATCCGTTAATTATAAAAAATACTTTTGATTTTATATGTAACTATAAGATATTTTTTAGTACTTCATAAATATTTTGAATTTTGTCTCTCCGTCCTCTGATATTAGACAGTAGATTACTTCCTAATATTAGAGTGCTTAAGATTAGCATCTCGAAAATAAGACTGATTGGTGTATAGTAAGGGTGGCTGAAATCCCTTTCAGTTGTTGTCTTTTTTGTCTAAAATTATTTGTTGGTTTGTTTTGATAATACCAATTTTGTGGTAAACAATATAGTAAGGGTGGCTGAAATCCCTTTCAGTTGTTGTCTTTTTTGTCTATAATTATTTGTTGGTTTGTTTTGATAATACCAATTTTGTGGTAAACAACTTGTAGTGTTATTATATCGTGCGTGATAATCTGACATTAATTAAACGCGCGCTTCGCAAACTATTAAACAGCCACTACGAATAAACATTGTAATTATGACAACATGATTTAGCTTGATTAGGTACATAAAAAGCATAATCATATCATGTCTAAAAATAAAAAAATTGCTATATAACTATACTAAACATAATTCAAGTATTTATGCGAACGAATTTGAGGGTAGAATCAGTGTTAAATAAACTTATTGAAATATTTTTTTTGAAATAAATACTATTAGAAAAACGTACATAAGTGGTTCACGATTTCACAGTTCCCGTTTGGCTGCTCTGTGCTTAATGACGGACATATTAGTAGAGACGTTATTGTTGGACTCACAATGCTATTAAATTTTCTCTGTGGTCCTAATGGCCTTCCCTAAACTTGCCTTCAATTGAAACCAGACTGCCATTTGTTAACTCGTAATGATCCTGCTTTTGAGCAGGAGAACTATTATTATTTGAATATTAACTGAGCCTCGAATTACACGTTAGTTGTTTAATAGAAATAATTTATTTTATATGTAAATGGAAACTAGATATATACAGTTTCCTCGCTTGAACTGAATAAAGATAACTTAAGAGAAACTTTAACATTTATTTTAAAACGAAATGTTTGATAGTACAAATATTTGTAATTAAGTTTTTGTATATGTTAATATATAGAACAAGTTATGAGGATAATATTAAATCGACATGATAAAAAATGACACCTAGTACGCTTTTTTGTAATATACTACTAGTATTATAAGACGTAAATATTGTCTGATGTAATAACAAATATTCAAAAAACTAACCAGATAATTTTATTAACAGGAAATGAATGTGGAATCATGGAAATCGGTTTAATCTTCTCTGCGTTAGGCACCTTTAATGGGTAGATAGACTAAAAGACTGACGTTGCTTTTTATAATATCTCAACAAATAGAAGTCAGTTATTTATTTAGATTACCAACAAAATATACAACGGGCGACAAACGATGTGCGCATTGAATGTCTCTATGATATTTATATTGATTAAGTTGCTAGCAATATAAAAAAAATGTAAATAAATAGACATAATATTCTATAAAATTATGCAACGAGAAGAAATTGTATCACAATTAAAAATACTGATCATAATTTCATAAATGCGTGACGATAATCTGATATCTCCATTGTAACAAGTGTATTGAAGAAGATATAAACCTTTTGTCATTAACTATTACCTTAAACTGTTGTATTGCTTACACTATTAAAGTTGGCATTTTGAATTACTATCTAGTTACAGGTTTCTAAATGTCGTGTAAAAATAAAACATGAACAACTTTGCAATGTAGTCTGTATTTTAATTAGTGTATTAATATAGTATATTAGTAGGTAAAAAAATTAAAAATATAGTATTTTTTATGGAAGACTTCTTGGTATCTATTCGATCGTATCAAAGGTAACATATTTTCTAAATGTTTTTATTACGTTGTTACAGCAACAAAAGACGAGCCTGATGGCGATGGTAGTGAGTGCCGCGGGCGACAGCAAAATGGCGGAGGACGAGGGAAACTGTCATATAATGGATATTCAGAAGAATGTCTCGATCGTCTTGAGCCCAACGGAAATATACCTAACGATAAGGATTCGCATTACGGTTAGTGTTTTTATTCACTAGTTATTTCCATATTTAACTCTAAAGATTACGTTTGTCTATTTATTTTTGCTTTTTTTTAAATATATTTTAACAATGCGACATTCAAGTTTTTAAGTTTTGACAATTGAGTAAGATACGTATCCTGAGTCTTGATCCACATATTGAGACCTTGCACACATTTTATCAGTACATGCAGGATTTTCGAAATCTGAAATTAATATTGATAATAGTACCATACGGTCCATACAAAATATTCTTTGCTTTTGTTCTAAAACTGATTTCATATAGATAATGTCTACATAACAAAGACATGTGTTTACCTATTCACTGGTATAAAACCGCTCTGATTTGCCTATTCCTTTGATTATCGAAGAAATTCCGATAACTTTAAGTAAGATTTACTTTTTTGTGAACTTATGTTGGAAGTTTTATTTTTTCTACAGCCAAGTAAGAGAATAATAATGAAAACAGTTGCAAATTAGTAGAAGCTGTCTTTGCTGTAGTGACTTCAGTAAATGAGCTAATGAGTACAAAGCGTAATTATGAGACATTCATTCACAAGAATGTGTCGTCTGTGAGGTCGACTGCACTAGAGATATTGTCCGCAATGCGGAGTCACAGAGGTATAACCATTTTACATACATTCAGTGCCCGTAGCAAATGTCCTTTTCTCTTTATTTTCTGGAATAACAAAACATCTATATGAGTGCATAATTAAAATATTTTCCTGAAAAATATATTATTAGTATGCTGGTAATGCTCTTTCCGACGCATTATTAGATTCGTGTCTTTAACCTAAAACTCCTATTATATGTCCTTTCTTATATTATTGCCCACTAACAATAGACGAGTTCCCTTAGTTCCGTTTATCGTATGTTCTCCAGGAAACTCATCTCTTTCGCGTTCGCGTTCAGAATATGTGTTAAATTCATGAGGATCTTCATCCTCGGTTCAACACAAGTTTCATCATATAAAGTGATATACAAGTGATCCTCGTTTCATACAAATTCTGACAAAAGAACTCATTTTTTATATTTAATCAAAAACTATCGACATAGAAATAAAGCTAGAATATTTAAACTTTTACTCAGTCCGTGTTTGTTGACCCAAACTCCATTGTATTGAAGTTTTTAAAAACGTGTTAAAGACAATAATAAAAGTGAATTCACCTCTAGTCAGTACTACATATATTTGGATTTATAAACAAAGCCAAAGGGTTTTTTCGTGATTATTTATTATCTATATTTGACGTGTACAAATGCGTCTGTCCAAACAAGTGGTGGTTAAATGAAGCAGGGCATACGGCGCCCGTGACAAGCTCGCCTCGACGTTTGACATGTGTAAATAAACGCATTTTAGTAAATATTTACCAACCAATAACGGAGAACAGGCACGCTCTCATTGTGTATTGTTTTATCTTTTTGAACAACTTTTAGAGAGCATGTTATGGAACAAGGGTTTCCAATGTTTTTCTGTTCGCGACTCACATACATGTTTACTATTTTGTTCCGGCTCTCTAACCTATCAAGCTGGTCGAAATATATAGGTACAATGATACTAGTAATGTAGATAGATAGGCAAAAAATTGGTAAATATCCACGTTATGAATCCAAACTGTTTATTTATATGAACATAATTTCAATAGATTTCCAACACCTAGATAAGTATATAAATTACTTTTTAATTTGTATCCGTGAACACCTAAATTGAGGTTTCGGAGAATGGTAAAGAGAATCGCTTCACTGCGCCCTTCTTTACTCTCAACGGCGCACCGGGGCCCCGCGGCACACACGGGCGCCGCGGCACACAGTTTGGGAAGCACTGTTATAGGTTATTTATAGTTAGTTAATCGATTCTCATGATCATGAACTGAATGCCAGATTCTTTCGATGTTATTATTAATTTTTGATATTCTTTTAGAATCGTACCTTTTATCTGATACTAATTCGGTTTTTTCATCTGGAACTGATTCACAGCTGTACGCATTTATTTCTATATCTAGAGTTGTTAAATGTAACAGTTTGCTAACTTTGTATCATCAATAATAATAAAATTATTTTATCGTTATAACTGATATTGTATATTTACTATTAATTCATTTTGATAAATAAATAGGTAAAAGTAACGGTTAACTTCATATTTGTATTTTAGCAATTATATAATTATAATTATTATATATATTTAATGTATTATCAAAATATAACATGTTATTTGTTTTTATGCAATTAAATTATAACCGCTGGTAGTTAATGTACTTATTATAATTACAAAATAATATTTAAATAAGAAAATATACTAGACAGTGTAAGATAATCGCAATATGCACTTTGTTGATACTAATAATCAAAGTAAAACGGGTTATGCAAAATAAGTAAGTAAGAAAAATAACTGGTTAATAAATAAACTCAAGTTTAACTGTTTATATGTATAAAAAAGGGCAGAAAGGTTTTTAAAACAAACCAGTCAAATTACATCAATTATTAGCCTCTAGTTTCACAATAATCCACGAGTGCAAAGACACAGACAGACAGACAAAAAAAAATACACATATTTTACTTCGATAGTATGATAATTATAAATTATGTCCCAATTATAAATAAACAAAAAAATGTACAGAATTTACTATGTTCCAGGTTTATTATATGACTATGCATATATAATGTTGGCATGTTGGTAGGGCTTTTTCAAATGCCTGTATGGGTAGCTACCACCCTCGGGTTGACTATTTGCCTCTAAATACTTATAGGTGTTTCGGTAATGGCACTTGAGAGCCTCCACTACTAGGTTTAGCTTGTTCACCATCTTGGGCCACATCATCACATAACATGAGCTAAGATAATGACTATAACGTTAAACCCATAAATTAATTATTTAATTATACAATAATTTAAGGGTTTTCAACAGCCGCACAGTATCTACTTTCTAATTATACAATCCTGAGTTGCATAATATTATGCAGCTAATTTAAGACGATCACAGCGTGAAATGTGAAATGAACAAAATAAAATAACAATGTTTAGTACAGAAAACCAAACAATATACCAGCACTACAAATAAAAATTAATAAACGAAATTAGCGATATAACAAACCACACAACACCACAACCAACACAAGAACTACTGGACCAATTTAAAAAATCTTTCAGCATTAGAATGCTACTTTAGCCCTGAGTAACACAGGCTATATAACATGTTATGAAAATTAATAAATAAAATTTTAGCTCCACGCGAACGGAGTTGCGGATACAGCTAGTATATTATAATTGGCTATTAATAATTTTGGTCACTTAGTTGTTATTGTTTTAATAAATACTAAAAAGTGGTTTATATTTACCTAAAAGCTAAAAAAGGTCTTATAGTGGAAATGTGCGTGGCGTATAATGTCCCTTGGGTTTCGAGATAAAATTTCCTCGACCCACAAAATATATTATGTAATACGCATCCGACGAACGTCTCAAGGTTTTTTATACAACTTTCATGGTATTATAATAAAACAGATGGAACACGAAGAAAAGTTTCTAATAAAATAAAGCAACAAAATTTTGCTTTAAGTAAATCTCGGAGTTGCCAAATTTTGTTATAGATACTGATGTCGACGTCTTGATGCTAAATTATTACAATAGCAAAGTAACTTTAATACTTGGTGATAAAATGTATAACTAGTTTATATAATATGGTTTTTGAAATAACTTTTAGTGGCAGATCCATTTTATTTAGTAAATGCATTATTTTAATTTGTGTCGGTTACTAATAGGTAAGTTATGTTTAATAATTTTTAGGTAAATTTTATTTCATTATTAGTATTAGCGACAGTACCTCGTGTAGCTTTATCTCTACTTGACATGAAATATGTTGGATATGGTTGAGTTTTCAGATATTTTTAATTCGGATATCGAAACGCTTCCTTTCCTGTTTTTCGTCATAATTTAATCTTTGAGAATTGGGTAATACTATAAAATAATCATAATAATATTATAAATGCGAAAGTGAGTTTGTATGGTTGTTTGTTACGCTTTCCCGCCTAAACCGCTGAATCGTTTGTGATGAATTTTGGCACAGAGATAGATTGGTCGCTGGAGACTTTTTCTCGCGGAAAACTTATTATGAGTGGGGTTAAAAAAGGGATGAACTTTGTATGAAACTTTTTATTAAGTCATCCGATTTGTTTGACAAAATCAATATTACGGCGAGCGAAGTCGCACGTAAAATCTAGTAATCTATCAGTCGTATAACTTAAGATATTTAAAATATTAAAATAATTATTTTTAGTACTTACTGATTACATAATAGAACGATTGATTACATTTTTTAGTTGTAAATAGAATTATATAAGTTATCAAATATAAATATTTGATCAGCTTATAGAATTAAAGTAAAATATACTATTTGCCAGTGTAGCGAAATTAAAAAAATTAAGATAGCAAGTAATGTGGCATAAATTAAAGCCTATATGAAATCTGTGGTTACTATAAATAACCCACATCGATCCACTGCTGACCTTTTCCAAGGTCCATCACTTGGCCCAAATACTTACAATTAGTTTTAATTTGACGCGAAAATTATAACATTATCGTTTTAAGTATAAAATTTGCAGACTAAAGATTACCAAACCGCGTGATAATTTTATTTAAAATAATAAGAAATTAAATTATAAAAGTAAACTGTCAAAATAAAATTAAAATTGAATCATTTTTTAAAACTTAACCAAATGGAATCGAAGAAACTCCGCACTGCTTTGTTATCCATTATCAGCCATTTTTAATTAATGATGTTACGGCCTAAAAATACAGACTGTTTAAACTTTTGTAAATTGCGTCTCGTTAAGGTTTACCCCGATATTATACGGAAAAGTAGAATAATTTGTGCAGAATTCGTGTAAATTTAAAAAGTAAAATTGTGTAAAGTTTCATAATTGGGGTGCGTCAGTTGTTGTCCCTATCCCTATGATGTCCTTTAGACTAACTTTTTTCTCGAGCTTTTCAATTAGCTATCATTATTTTTCGAAATCAAACTTATTTAAACGGATTTTATCGCGATTATATATTAATTTTAATCCCGACGTTTCGAAAGCTTTTCAGCCTTCGTGGTCACGGGGCGGACTGAGGTGTAGGCTGTCCAGAAAAGTTCATGTTACTGTGTCTACCTTCAATTTAATTTTTGTTGATGATAGTGTCCCGATCTACGCAGAAGGAGCTCATAGTGTCTTGAGGTCTGGTAATTGGTCTTTTGGGCTCCGATTTAATTAAATGTATAAGTGGATCCCAGGCTTGTTAGCTTCCAACCATCTTCTCTATTGAAATTTCGACGTTTTTTTAATTTCAATAGCCTCACGAATCGTCCTAAGTAGGAATCGGTGTCCTTTGGCAAGGATTTGTGGCTTGTCGAATCTAAGATAATGTTTGGTGCCTTCTATATATATATATATATATATATATATATATATATATATACCATAATAATGCTATAGTTAAATATTTCGAGAATGATAATTCACTAATTAGAGACATGTTTGTAAATTCATTCACATTTATTTACTACCATTATTTTAATTAACCTAATTGTAGACCTGTTTCCGGTATACCTACCACCTGTCAAAATCTCACAGACACACGTCCGGTTTAATTATGAAAACGCCACGGAATTCGAAGGTGCGGTCATAATGACACCGAGAATTTAGGGCTCGATAAACATTTTTATTTCGTGTTTTATGAAAAATGGCACGGAACGTTCGCGGCGGCATTGTATCGAAAGTACTTATACATTGAATATGAAAACGCCATACTCGTAAAATTCGATCATTTCTCGTAATATGCAGCATACGATCGTTTTAAACGAGTTTATGTAGGTATAATGGTGACATTATTTCGTTTTGATACTGAAATATGATATGGAATATAGGGCACGGTATACACCCATAATATTGAAAATGAATAAGAAATGTCAATTATTTTATTTCTATTTTGAAGTTACAGTTTGCACATGTTTTTTTTGGCGTTGTTACCATTTCATGCTATTATAATCCTGTTGTTAATTTGGTTTGATATAATTTTGAAATCTTTCGTCATCATATAAATAATACCTATGAAATAAAAAAATCTCTTTTTGAAATTAATACTTTGGGCGGATTGGGCGATTTTTATACGGGTAACAATTTCAAGGTTTCACTATCGACGTACTTGCGTCATCGGAACACATGTAAATACAGACACTGTTATTTCCATTAGTTTTATTTATATTTTGTACTGGGTTTGTGCAGCCCATACTGTCTTAATGAAATGAATAAAATGGTTTATAATTGTAAGAACCGATTAATATACAAACGAAACTAATATTAAAGATTTTAATTTGCAAACAATTTTTTTTTCTTTGATAATGTAATTATTTTGAATTTGCAAAAAGAAACATTATCTTGAAGTTTAAATATTCACTTCCGTCGGCAATCATATTTTATTTTTAATGTGATTTCTATATAACTATATAAATTTACAAATATCAAATGTCATAAATACACATTATACGGCTTAACTCCGAAATATTCAGTCTCACTTTCTTAGTAATTGACACACAAAACTAAAAGGAAATGCTAATAGTAATTATCATCGAAACATACAAAATATTGTTTGAGAATTATATGTTATTCTTTAAATATTTTATTGTACCCAATTGAGTAAAACGTTTACTTCAAAAACGGAAAATGTTACCGTTTTATAACTTCAACATATGAAGCGATTCGAAGTTTTAATTGAACGTCCGTGTTTATCTGATGCCCGTTTTGTTACGAATTAAAACTGAATACGACTCAATATTTAAATTGAATTAATAAAAATAGGGACACGAGGTATTTTTAGCAATAAAATTATCGTCGCATTCATTCGACGGTCCCTTGGTCCCTTTGCGAGGGTAACAGTGCTACGCCCGTATCTCACCCCCGCTGACCTACTTATTTTAATACCTTATTCCAGATCTGTACTCTACATTACACATGACTTTGTATTCAAGTTATTTTGATTTCTTACTTAAGTAAAGTTCATAGAGAAATAGTGGCTTTAACTTTACAAATTGTGTTCAGTTATTTTGTCCAAGAGCGAGATCGTTCAAACAAGGTATTATTTAACGGTAAATGATTAAAAAGGTTCAATATTAACACACTATAAAAATCACTCAAAATGACAAAAACTATATAACAAGGCTTTTCATAAAAAATATCGTAAATTCCAAGATTGTTTTGTTGTAACCTCCTAAAAATTGTCTTAGTAAATTAGAAGCAGCATGTTAATAGGCTATTATTTTTAAATATCAGTGAGGAATTATGAACAGCCACAATATTTTTTATAAAGATATTATAAACCCTTTTTAATTAGGAATGAGAAAACTCTCTCAAAGTCTCATTGTCACATACTATGTTTATCCTGAAAAGGCTGTACTGTACTGTTCTACATTTAGTTGATATATATAAACTAAAAAAAAATCTACAAATAGTAGAATACTAAAATGCTATAAAAATATAGCAATAACTTCATACAACCATAATTTTTAATAGGCCAATTTTCTCCGAATTTTTTTATTCTCTGA
Organism: Actias luna; assembly: GCA_039707435.1. Classification (NCBI taxonomy): domain Eukaryota; kingdom Metazoa; phylum Arthropoda; class Insecta; order Lepidoptera; family Saturniidae; genus Actias; species Actias luna. The sequence goes on along the minus strand of JAZHAC010000008.1, from coordinate 4,774,285 downwards.
TGTTTTTGTATTATAAATATTTGACTCTCTAAAATAATTGAAATGATGAATTGATCATTATCGATTTACTCCACATATCCTCAAACGTTTCAACAGTCTCGCTGTGATTTACTCGCTGTTCGAACATACCGTAACTCATCAACGATTAATCTTTTATAACACCAAATCCCCAGCTTAAATAAGGTTACCATTAATTGCACTTCAACCATATTTCAATATCTAAAATAAACTATGTAGATGAATGCATTATATCGACATCCTTTTTTTCTCATTTAAAATATATGTCTAAGTATTTAGGTCCGCGACATTGGTCGCGTGGACTGTTTGACTGTTTCATAGAATCTTATCATATATTTTTATGCTAAGTAAATCTGCTACTATTTTTATACATCTTTCAATACAATACTTCACAATGTTATAATGTAATTTGTTGAAAATTAAATGTTTTTTTACCCTATCCTTGAGGAATCTTCGTTTTATTAGATGTATAGAATCCTATATTATATTCCATAATATTAGTTATCACCGTGTCAAATTTACTTAAGATCTACCCGATAGTTTCAGACTAATGCGCGTAAATGGAGAAAGACATACAATAATTCAAAATATACTATTTTCTGACTACTATATTAAAGCCAATTTTCCATGTTAATATATCAAATGAACAACAACTACTATACAACCTTGCTTTGGAGTCGATAACAAGTAGTTTTAAAAGTTACTGTAGTAGTTTTTAATCCACTGAACATTAAATAGGTACCTATTTCACATATACTCTTTGCATCAAAACCCTTCACAAAGTAAATGCAACAGCTCTAGAAGTAACTTAACGGTTAGCAACCCCGTCCCAAGTGCTTGAGTATCAGAATATTGGCGTCGTTTCTCGCTCCGAGAAAAATAGCGTTTTTCAAACTGCGTCTATTCACTGCCGTGTTTTTATTTTCTCGTGAATTAATTTGCCTCAGTAAGTGCTCGCTATGGAAATTTCGAAATTTTCATCCTGTCACTTGCTTTCGTTCCATTGAAAATGTTTGTATTACGAATTGCCTGCGTTGATTGCATCATGAATACGAATAAATTTAGATGCGTGGGTAACAAACCGATTGCCGTGACTTATGTATCTATCGTATATTATGGTGCGCGAAGTTGTTGAAAGGTTATAAGTGTGTGTTGATACCCACGTTACGAAAGTTGTAACAAATTTTACATACATATTATCTTGTAAATATAAAATAACGAACTAATCGCATAATTAAAGCTTCTACTTTGTGATCTTTATTAAAATATTAATTTATATTTCTTTAATGATTCTACTTTATCCCATTATAAATAATATGCGTTTAAACAAAGAGGGAAATCACTGAGAGATAAGGGTCAATCGGGAAATGCGATTGTGATGTCAATAATTTGGATTTTATTTAGACGCATTATAGCATGCAACTGAGGAATATGTGAGAAAGTTTGTCACTACTGTACTCCGTAAATTTTCAACTGTTTTATTTGGTAAAATTCTTCAAGCATAAATATATAATAAACGTCCGTAATACTATTTTTGCGAAAGGCCCAACTCACTAAGAGACTAATAAATTTACTAATAATAAATCCTTTATTTGAAACTAATTAGTCAACAGTATATATATGTATGTATCTAGCATATAATCAACGTTACCAACTAGTAACTAATATTTTTTTCTTCGAAAAAGTTTGTACCATGTTGGCATTTCTTATCAAACGTAAGGTGTATATTATATCTTTCCAAAATAAAAAAATGTTGATATTAAGAGGTTGTCGTATGATTTTATTCGTTACTGGTTTTTATTTCAAATTACTAATTTATTTTAAACTATCTGTATTTCCTACTCGAGGCTACATTCGTAAAAAAACATAGTTAACATTTTAGGTACAGTTCCGCAACGAATGAAATTAGCTTATTATTTTTCTTTTATCTTTAATACTATTATCCTTATAACTTGTTTTATATAATACCTATTATAACAAAAGAATAATAGACTATTCACCTATGATTACAGTTATGTTTATCAATTCAGTGGTTCTTGAATTATGCACGCCAACGAACAGAGCGGAAATCGTTGCCTTTAATCTATATGATTAATATTATAAAACGGAAGAGTTTGTTTGTCTGAACGCGCTAATCTTAGGAACTGTCAGTCAGATTTCAAAAAATCTTTTTGTATTTTATAGAGCTATCATTCAAAAAGGCTTTAAGTTATTTGATACCACGCTAACGCCTATAGAAGCAAAGCTGTATTCACAAAAGTTTTTAACTTTCAAATTTTCAAAAAACGGTCTAAAATTATTTAATAATGTTTATTTCCACGCGAACGATGTCGCAGGCACACTTACTAAAATATAAGGATGGCCCTTATGTAATATCGATGGTAACTGTGATATAGTTTGGTTATTGGACATAAATGAAGTGAATTTTAAGTACTAAGTAGATGTATGTGGCCACGATACTCCACGAATTGTATTCCCAAGGGAGCCGTCATGTTTTTAAAACCAGATTCGGGAAGTACATTCGATAAAATTGCCTACTTTGATAAAATTCATAACATAAAAAAGTAATTAAACATTATAAACTGCTTTGGCCCTTATCTTTAGTTGTATAATAAAAACTGCACAGTCATTTTTACCAAATATTCAGATACGATATATGTGAGTCGTAGTAATATTAATGATACCAATAGAATAATTAAATCAATCAGGAAACGCATAAATATATAAGACGTTAGACAAGTTTCCGGTAGTGTCCTAGAAATATTGTAAATTTACGCATATTACATCATGCCCGCGATACTCATATCATTCTTGAATAGATCGATATAAATGATACACAAAATATATATGGTATTTATTGCCTCCAGGAGTTTAGTGAGATACTTCTGGCTTACGATATAGTTTCTAAGACTTATGTAATATCAATTTGTAGTTTTTTAATATCTATGATATTTTCGTGTTGTATTAGGTGTTGAGTTACCATATCTAAGACAAGGTAATAAAACATATACTTAGTTTAGAAGTTCGTGGATGGGATTAATCTGAATATATTATAAAAAAAAAGTTGTCCTCTAGAATGGAGTGGCGGCGGTAACGGTGAATATCGTGTTCGAAGACAGTTGTCAGTATCATCGGACTCGAAACTCTTGGACGAAGGCGCGAGGGAAGACGCGCGGGTCATCATGAGGCCCAAGCGGCCGCCCAGGCCCAAGTCAGAAGCGTTCCTCGGTCCACACGACCACTCCAGCCGGCGTACCAAGCGGTTTAGTGCCTTTGGGGTCAGTTATGTTTTTATTCATACTTCTCTTAATTAAGATGTTTACAGATTTTAATATTTTTTAGGATATCGAGGTTAATAAAAAAGTTGGAATTGTATATTTTTGTATACAAACTACAGTCACAGATCAGTATGTTGTTTTATAGTTTACATTAGTCACGTTTGTTTATTACATCAAGGATGCATACCCACGCGCAGACTGTACCACGCTGACTAGTAACTCACATTTATTTTTATTCAAGACTGTTTCGAAATTAGAGGAAAAGTCATATCATAAATGATCGATAATACTAAGTGGTTTTCGATGACATGCGACAGGTCGGAACTGTTGTGACTTTATCAATGAGGTGAAAACTGTGAAAGAGGAATTGCTGTGACGTTGATAAATTGAGCGACCAGGCGATACTCGTCCGGAAAATAATATTTAAATGTTGTAAGAATAGATAAACAAAATAAGAAATTATAACTGATTCTTCAATAGACTTTATTTCAAATATGTACTTTTATATATACACAAGTATATAAAACTTTCGTAATTCTGTATAGGCTCGAATTTTTTATATTGTGTTTATCTTTTATATTTATCGTAATACACTTTGGGTAGTCCTCAGTCGGGTAGTTATATCCACTCCTGTTTATCTTTGTAGCGTACTATTGGTACTTGCTTGTATGAGAACAGATACGACAGCGTAAAACTGAATATTTGGCAAATTGTCAATACTTTTTGGACTGTAAATAAACTTTAAAATTTATATTCATGTTATTCAAAGTAATATCGTAACTTATATGTCTTGCCTGAATTATGTATAGATACCTAGTAATAGAAAAATCTATACAATTTTAAATTATCCAAAAATTATGAGGTTATTGTATACAGTTCTTGCTGTTTCCTTAATTGTTCGTTCCTATAATACTTCTTAAATTTTATATATACATTTCACGTAATATACGTTGATCTTTATTTTGAAAAATAATATTTTAAAACCGAGCTCATCTGTATCATACAATAACTTTATAATAATCCCCTTAAACAAATACACTTCAGTGGAGAGCAACCACAGCGGATGATTTGTTTAACTGTGATAATAATAGAACAGTGTTTGTCAGCAGCGAACAGTTCAATGAAACTGGTTAACAAACAGAACCCTCACCCCGGATATTAAAGGTTTTTTATGTTTCTTTATCGATGTTTACTAAAAAAGAAGCCCCGAAGCACGCTTACTAACCCGTATGCATCTGCAAATTGCACGACGCATTAGTGGAAGCAAATATTTACCGGCGCAAATACAGGTGGTAAAGTGCTTGTGAAAAGAGCGAAACGATGTTGTCTACGACCGAAGCAATACTTTACAATATAATCTAATCGTTATAAACAACCGCAGGCTCATGTAACTCAAGTTAGGTAGAGTATCCACTCTAATGGGTAAAGTTTGTTCCATGTAACATTTGTGTTACACTTCTCTTCGTCTCCAGACTATGGGTTAAATAAATAGTTACGATATAGTTTTCTCCCTATTTATTGAAGTTTACTAAACTTTATAGATTTAAATTCTCATTTGGCCCTCGAAATACCCTTAAATTACATGTGATGATGCTTATTGGACGTATGAACATGACTACGATGGTTCTGTAATATTTTAATATAATAAGAATATTTTTGAATATTTAATTGTCCAATGATAAGCTCTTCAATAAGTCTGCATCAATTAACACTTGTAATAGAATCCGATGAGCCGGCTTTTGAAATCTATCAATGAAACTATAAACCGTATAAGCTATCGAACAACAGAACGAAGGTTCTATAACCTCACACCTCGCTGGTAACCTCATAAATTACTGGATTAGCGAGCGCTGTGGATTCATTATGTGAAGTGATAAATGGTATGTTTATTTTTGTCAACAGGGTGACTCTCCATTCGGTAAATCCGAAGCTTACATAAAACTCGAGCAACTCGGCGAGGGCTCGTACGCTACAGTATACAAAGGTTATAGCAAGTGAGTATAATAGCACGTACACAGATATTTATGTTAATAATATAATCATTTGCCGCAAATAACTTCCATTTTATTTCAAACTAAATATTTTTCTAAATCGATTTGAGAGAGGTAAGTAATATAATAATTTGATCATAGAGAGCCTAACGTATGATAACAATTGGTATATTAATCTCAAATCTTTTTTGTATACTATTAGCTGTCTCCGCGACTTCGTCCGCGTTGATTAAAAAAAAAAAAATTTTTTTTTTAAATGTCAATACAGCTTTACTGCTATTGGTGGTAGCGTGACGTTAAATAGCCTAAAGCCTTCATCAATGATTATTCTATTAAAATACAAAGGTAATTTTTTTGAAATCCGACATATATTTTTTTAAGATTAGTATGTTCAAACAAATTAACAAAGTTTTCTTCTTTATTAGTTTATGATAATATTAATATAGATTAAGATCTTATTCCTTATTACAAGTCTACCTTAAAGTATAAAATAAAGTAGATTTACTTAAGTCTGTTACAAGGAGCAAAAAATGGGCCAAAGGAGGTTCAAACAGTGGCCTTGCGCTCTTTTCGAGTGGCCCGAGTGCACTTGAACAAGAGTGTATAAATAACAGCCCTTAGGTAAACTCTTTGTAAAAAATAATCGATTACTTATCAGTTTTAATTCTATTTCTGTAATATACCAAGTTACTCACATAGAAAACAAAACAATTTATGCATTGAGTTGTAAATATAAGAGAATTTCATTTCATAATTTCTATATAATCTGTTGTTTTGATTTCAACATCTGACTGTAGTTTTGATATGAATGTCAAGTGAATCGTTAACTGTTACTAATTACTTTACCGTCATGTTTCCCTTAGTTTAAAATGAAATTATTAACAATTTTGCTTCATTGAATAAATTTGCTTTGCCGTTTTATGTGTTGTTCGATTCCGCGACTTTAGATTCACTATTTCGCTATCTCTCAAGACCCGCCCTCTGACATCACTCAATATTATGTAAAGTAGCAAGCATCTACTCCACTCGTGTAACAGCTTCAAACTTGACGTTAACGTTCAATTTATCCTTCAAAGAGAAGTATGAAATTTCGTTATAGTATCGTTAATCAATTCATGAATATTTACAAAAATGTTTGCAACGCATAGTTATGGAAAATGGAATGAGATCGAGAAAAAGTTAAATGTAAATAATATAGATTTTAAAAATATTGTTATACGTTCTAAATCATGTTTCTAATTTGAAAATATGATAAAAGTCTGACTAAATATGAAAATCAGAATATCGGTTCAATAAGCAATCCTAACCAAACATCTATTTGAGTATTCAAATTTTTAAACAAACCAAATCACTTTTTGGTATATAAAATTTTTGGAATTAAATAAATTTAATATAACTATACTCACAATGAAAGTAATATAACCTAATGAAATTCGTAACTAGAAAATTAATACACGGCACCGCAGATCCGTCTTAAACGCGGTGAGGTCGACTAGGTCAAGTGAAACGAAACTTACCCGTTCATGACTCGTGAATATTGAATGAACCGCCTAAACTTTACCGCTGAGCGGTTATAACTAATAAGCATGTTCAGTTAGGATTTGTCGTGTTTGTCTCCCGGAGGGCTGTTTGTTATACGGAATTGTACTCCAAAGTGTATGGTAATTGTGTATAGGTTTACTCACGTTATATTGTAATGAAGAGCAGACGTTTTCATATTTCCGCACAATAATATTCATTTCACGGTTCAAGTCTGCCTTATATATTAATTCTGAGATTTATAAAGACTTTAGGCTCAAAATATCAAGTACTTTATATTCACAAAAACACTCTCTGCCTTCGCCAATAAAAAAGTATTAAAGTCATGAGTTAAAAGTCAGTGTTTTTTAGGGTAGAAGATAGGTTCAAACCATTTTACAATTCTAATTACACCTGCCCAATTCAGTCATGAACACGTAACTAAGAATTAAAATGAAGTTGTAGCGTTGTTTTCCCTATTTATGGCGGCAGTTATACAAAGCTTAAGCTTTTATGTTGTATTATAAACTTGAGATTAGTGTTAGTGACGCGGCCTTAGTTTCCTCTCATGTGGTTAGCGAAGTTAAATAAACATTCTAACGCGACAAGTACTTAATTCTTTAATTTTACGATTAAAGTACTTGTTAGGTAAAGTAACAAATATAATATGCATTCATATTTTTGTTACTGTGGTAAAAATAAATGTAAAATTCTATGAAAATTATAATTTTTAAAACAACTGCTAGGTCCGAGCAAATAATCGGCTATTAGATTGAAACATGAATACATACATCGGATTTAAAGGTTACACATTTAGAGGTGTTGGGTTTAAGGATCTACCTGTTCTTTTTTTTAAACAGCATAGGCTTTGCTTTCGCTTACACTCTCACCTTAAGATAAATGACTATGTGGACCAGGATAAATGGCATAGTAGTGGGACTGGCTCTTAGATGTAACTACTGAAAAACACACTGAGAGGTATTTGGCGAATGATTTTAAACTTGACGGTAGTAGCTGCCAGGTGGATTAGAAAATACCCTGTCGTCATGGTATGGTTTTGTCACAATGGTTTCCTTTACTCCAAAAGCTCAAACTAATTGCAAGGATTCGAACTTACGTTCATCGAAGCGAAGTAAATCCGTAACTATATTCAGTAGCTAACGAGAGTTGGAAGTCATCTCTACCGGACTGGATCGCAACAACTATTTATACCTAATGACCTTTACCCCACAGACTTAATTATGATAACTTACGAAAAGTTACATTACCTTAAAGAATTTAATGGATAGATCTTCCATATTTTTTTGACGCAGTTTAACACAACAAGTGGTTGCACTTAAAGAGATTAGGCTGCAAGAGGAAGAGGGAGCGCCATTCACCGCGATCAGGGAAGCATCGCTTCTAAAGGAACTGAAGCACGCGAACATAGTCACATTACATGACATCGTTCACACGAGAGAGACGCTCACCTTTGTATTCGAGTTTGTAGTAAGTTAATTATATAGCACTTGTCATTACATTATTTCTAAAAGCCCCTGCGGCGATGAAAGAAATCACCTTTTATCGTCGAAGTTTGAATACGGTTTTTTTTTTGTATTTAATACTCAACGAACCTAACTTATTCCTGTACCAATATTGTTTCGTTTAAAACATTCCAAATGAGAATTGCAAATAAATTGAAACGTTATTTTTGTGTTTTATTTTTATCTGAGGCTTGTAAAATGGTAATTTTGCTCGATGATTTTGATTCTAAAATGAATGAGATGTCCTAAGCTAAAATTTAAATTTATATTTTTTTTGGTAACCCAATTAGGTTATACAGAAACTGAATTAATTATTAAGTTTCATAATATTTCAAAGCGTCGCAATAAGAAAATGTAGAAATTTGTGATTTTTTTGAAATAGTATATGAATAAAATAATTTATCATTTATTTTGGATTCGTAATGTTGTCAGTAATGCACACTCTAAATAAATACTAATAGAGTTGTTTTGAATGTGTTTGAATGAGAATTGTTAATAAAATCCGCTATATCTTTACATAGGATACCGACTTGTCACAATATATGGAAAGGCACCCTGGTGGACTGAACCATCACAACGTGAGGCTTTTCATGTTTCAACTTCTGCGTGGTCTTTCCTATTGCCATCGAAGAAGAGTTTTACACAGGTATATAGTTTTAGTCGATTATCAGTCCTACTATTTATAGTAATAAATAGTACTGTAATAATAGTCTATATTTTCGTTCATACGAACTCATGACTAGAGTGCACCCTCTTCTCAATAAGTTTAGCAGCATCTTGGATTATTTTATTTACGAAATATTTACTAATATATAAATAAGCAAATATGGGTCAGTTCAGTAGTTCCTTTTGTCAAGCGATTTTTTTTTGTTTAATATGTATGGACGCGCTTTATTCTTACATATAGAAAACTTGGGAGCAGGTTTTACCTTTAGAAGAATTTCCTCAAATTTTCAGTAATGATTATTGTCAAAATTCGACCACTTGGCCAACACCTAAGTACTGTTACAACAACAAGTTATTGTTTGACGTTGTCCCTAAAATGGTTGGGAATACGGATTGTAGACAATGAAAGTATGCAGTGCGATCATAAAATTGATACAAGAAATCTTAATTTTATAAAATGAGCTATGTCCTGTGATTTGATCGCATCTTGATGTCTGACTATAGTATATGGAAAAGTAGTTTCTTATAAGTTTAATATAATAGTAAGACTACTTTTTACTCCTAGTAAAGCGCTAGATTTTAATGCAACATTAGATACAATAGACGGTAGATAAAAAAACTAAACTGTAATTTTTTTATACAGGGACGTGAAACCTCAGAACCTACTAATAAGCACGCAAGGGGAATTAAAGCTCGCTGATTTTGGATTAGCACGCGCCAAGTCCGTTCCAAGTCACACTTATTCACACGAGGTCGTTACGCTTTGGTATAGACCTCCAGGTGGGCTTATTGTTGATATCTTTTTACTTTTGTCTTGCATTTATTCATTAGATTTACAGTTGAATGTGTAAACTCTTGAATATTAATATTAAAAGTTATAGGTCTGTACAAGGCCTAGGATATTTATCAATATAATCTATCACCATTGATCATCAATCAGTGAAATGAAATGTGTTAAAAAGGTTTGATCAATCGGGAATCTATTAATTTATACTAATCGATACTCAGAAGAATAGTTTTCTTGAAGTAGAGTTTTCTACTTTATATATAGAGATGTAAATATGTTTCAAAAACAGGAATTTCATTTAGTTCATATATCTTTACCAAGTAACGTAATTTCCAAGTTGCATCGCATTCAGTTTTTATCATTTGGCTTGCACAAATTATGAGTATGCATATTCAAGGGGGATTTTGAATTTTACCTTTACTAAACTACCTAGTAATATCTTCCTTTATTTAAAACAAAGTTTGTCATATATATCATACAGTTTTGGGGTGAAATAACGCTCCGGAATACAACTATGCAAAAAGTTTAATTTGCTAACATGACAACTAATCACACTTTGTGACATATTAGCCAGAAAGAACTACAAATTATGATCATTAATTAAGGGAATTATTATATCATAAAATGTACTCGAGATAATCTTTTAGTCCTTATAGTGGTAGCATACACTGAATGGCGGCGTGTTGCTTAAAAGTCTGTTACAGAAGGTACACCAAAGTAACTGTTTGAAAATATTGACTTCCATGACATTGATAACGTTAATACAAAGTAGGTCGTATATCTGACCTAAGGTTTATATTCGTATCAACGATAGTGTTTTCTTATCCAGATGTACTCCTTGGAAGCACAGAATATTCGACTTCGTTGGATATGTGGGGTGTGGGATGTATATTCGTCGAGATGCTGTGCGGGGTGCCTACCTTCCCTGGCGTGAGGGATACACACGATCAACTAGATAAAATATTTAAGGTATATAAAAGTAAAATATGGCTATATAAGGTATAAAAGTATATAGAAAAAAAAATTGCATAGGGGTTATGAAAAGAAAAAAACTAAATAATCTAGAACCATTTCCGAGCGTTTACGCTTGAAATGGTGATAATCCTATCTCGGTAAGACTAATAGTTTTGATGTGATTGATTATTGATTGATATTAATTGTGTATCGAAACGCCTTCTTTTGTATGTATAGATCGGTTCGTAAGGAAAATACTTTTTTGAATATTGTTTCCTTTCTTCTGATGTACTGCGATCCCCTGCCATCTCTTAATAAAAGCATTGTAATTCTCAAAGGGGTCACGACGCACATGTTAAAAACCTCTTTTTGAAGTATAGCTTAATATAAGCAGCCTTCGGTGTCTAGTAGTAAGGGAGAGTTGTAGGTCATCGTTTTTTATCTTTATGGCCACAATCCTACTATATGTTAAGTGACGATGTAGCCCAAGGTAGTGAATACGTTAAGGCCACCTTTTTTTTTAACGTGGTGAAATATATTTACGTATCCCCTCCCAGCCCGGGGGTTGACTGAGAGAGATTTGTGGGACTCAAACGGCCCCAGCCACCGAGATTACCCGCTAAAATCCCACGGCCATCTGATGGTGCGCTGGGCCCTATCCGAGCAGCCTGGTAAGCTGCCCTTACAGTCGGCCGGACTGGTGTAATGGGAGTCGGATCCTTCAATCCGCTCCCCTGTATCAGGCTTCAGGCGGTGGAAGGACACGGGCACACTGGCGCCTCCGACCGTCAGTTCGTCTGCGACGGACAGGATGTCCGAAAAGATCTGCCTCACAGGCCCTCTCCGCGGCTTCTTTCTGTGACATAACATATTCACAGAAGGAAGCCGCCTCATTCTACAGTCTCGCTAACGAGCATGGCTCTTATCACACCGGCAGCGAGAGGACCGTCCAGAGCGCGGCGCAGTCGGTCGGACTTGGATAGTGCGTGTGTATAGGGAGTACGGTCGGTTGCGCAGGTGGTGGGCACGCCGAGCGAGGAGAGCTGGTCGGGCGTGTCGCGGCTGCCGGGGCTGCGCGCGCACGTGTCGCGCTGGGGCCGGAGCCCGGCGCGGGCGCTGGGGGCCGCGTTCCCGCGCGTGCGCGAGGCGGGTCGCGACGCGGAGCGGCTGGCGCACGCGCTGCTGCAGGCGGACCCGGCGCGGCGGCTGCCGGCGCACAGAGCGCTCACGCACGCGTACTTCGCCTCGCTGCCGCCCAGACTGCGCGACCTGCCTGACGGTGAACCATATATTTTCATTACATTACCTTTTATTTAGATAGCTCAGTTGGTAGCGTGTATGGACGCCGCGTCCAGGAATAATTCGCGAGTTCGAATTCGCTCCACCCACAATAACTTTGAGCTTTCGGTAAAGGAAAAATCGTGATGAAACCATAGCATGGAGGTAAAGCATGCCGTCAAATACCTATAGATATGTCCTAGCAGTTGCACTTGTGAGCCAGTCCTTCCACAGGTACAGTGTGTTCACCAGCTTAGGCCACGTCGTCAAATATCAGGTGAGATTGTGGCCATAATGCTAAACCTTAACCATAAAAAATATGTATTTGTTTGCCAATACCTAAGATTTTTGAAGTGATAACTTCTAGGAAGGTTCAGAATTTACTCCCTTTAATTCATGTAAATCGTCACCGACATATTCACGTAACGTGCTAACGATAACGCTATACCTGTTCCTATTTGTATAACTTATTGCGCTGTAAACAGTTTTGACTAGACAAGTTTTAATTTAAAATCAAACAATTAATTTGGATATAACCAAAAACTACAACTTTTTGTGTATAGTATTAAGTGTTCATTTCTGTCAGCAGTCCTCATGACAATTTTAGTGTTTTTAATTATTTAACGTATACTTTGTGACAAAGGGACAGACTCAATTAAAACTATGTGGTCCAGCAACATCACACAGCGTCGGGTTACCCGTTGCTGTATACTTTTAGTTATCAGATTTCGTAGTTCTTCACCTCACTAAAAAGTAAAAACTTAGTTGCACACCTTGACTGCGGGAATAATATTTATGCCTGTTTTATTTTATTTTCTTTGGATTTGACGTCTTCAAAACACGCCTATGTTTATCTGGGATCGTGAACGTTTCTATATGTATCTCTCTCTCTCGCTCTCTCACTCTCTCCTTCTTTCCGTCTCCCACTCTCTCTCCCCGAAGGATAATTAAGGAAATGAACATAATAGAAACGCATTCTATCTCATTCTCTCACAGCCTAAAATTTGTACATGCATTTATAGCTATCTCTTTTTCGTTCCACATTTTCGTTAAATAAAATCCAAGTCACAACTTCCCGTAAGAAGTTTCACTTCAACAAGATAACAATGACGTGTTGTTTCAAATCAAATCAATTCGTTTATTTCTCAAAAATGGTATAATAATATCATTTTTTGAAGTCAAAAATCTACTACCGTTTCGGAAACAACATGGAGTTTTAGAAGAGAAGAAACGGCGAAAGAAACTCCTCAGCAATAGCTCTTTTTATCATGTATCATATACAATTGTCCGAACTGAAAAATATTAACAATAATTTAATCTAATGCATGTTTGTCTGCTAAATACTCTGCGATTGTATAGTACGCTTTTTTAATAAGTTTGTTTTACAATTATTTTAAACTGTTTTAGTTTCAGTTCACGCATTTCGTGAGGGATTTTATTATAGAATCCGGACTCATTGTCCTTTAAAATTACTCCTGCATTTTTGTTAGCCTTATGTGGATCAGTGCAAGATGATGTCTATTTCTAGTTTCACAACTATGACACTAACTGTTTTTTTAACTATCAATAATTTTATGAAGAAACTAGCTGTGCCTGCGACTGCGTTCGCATGGAACTAAAAATTGGTTAATATTTTTTGCCCGTTTTTGTGACTTTTTTCAATACTGCTTTGCTCCTATTGATGTTGGCGTGATGATACATAGCCTATGTTACTTACTTCTTATAAAATATTTTATCTAACGTAACAAGAATTTAAAAAATCCCTCAAAAATTACCCATTATAAACCAACAAAAAATGAAAAAATAATACTATAAATTATTGTAATTATAAAAATGTTGTTATTTTTTATTAGAGTGAACGGATTGCGATGAAACAAAAAATTAATTAATACTCCAAATTGCGTACAATGTTTACGTGTAAAAGTTGTCTACATTGGTTCTGTACATTTTAGTTTTTTTTTTAATCCTAGGTTAGCAAAATGCCTTTACTTCACCTAATGGTAAGTTACAGTCCAATAACAGTAGTGACTCCCGTAGGGGCAAATGTCCTTCGTCAGTGGCAACTGTCTTGCCGGCCCACCAACGTTCACAGACAAACAGACGCTAATTCCAAAAAGGCTGTAAATGTGTTCTGTCGGTTATCATTTAACGTCTAAGCTATTTTTTCTAAAATATTTTCGATGTACAAAAATGTCTTTTCTACATATTTATTATATCTATACATATGTATATGTGATGTTATCAAATACGTATTGACATGGTACTGTTAATATGTTTGTTCCAGAGGTGTCGATACTGACGGTAGAGGGCGTGTGCCTGCACCCCGAGAGCCGGCACGCGACGGTCAAGTGAGGGGAGCGACGGTGGCCGTCGGCCGTTACCTAGTACGTTTCAATTCCTATAGTTTTAATAAAATCGATTGTCGAAAACTGGTCGACTCGTTTCGGTGGACCAAAATTTCGTGATAGTTAACTCGTCTAGTTAAAACAAAAAAAAAAAAAAAAAACATTGAAACGGGCATCGAATGCCGGCGACAGTATTCGAGTTTATTTGGTACCCCCCTCTCTGTGTAATTATAATTGTTTGTCCATCCGTAGATCGCTTCGACGATTATCGTGCTATAGTGCTTGTTAAGCTTCCGACAGAATATCCATCCATATAATTCAATTATTCCATGGTGACAAGGTAAACTGTTAGTTATCGAATGTATGAATTATATCTATTAATATAATGAACAGAGCTGTGTGCCATGTATATCTATTATTGAGAAAAGAAAGAGAATTACTTTATTATTTGAAAAGAATTTTTAATGCTGATTAAAAAAGTAAATATATGCTCATAATTTTGGTAAAAATTTTGAAGATGTTTATTTATATTATCTAAGATATGATTATCTACGATGTTACTATAAAACAATCTTATGAAGACTACTTATCCCACTGAACCTTTGATATGAGATATCGAGTGTGTCGGATTTGTTTATTCATCAAAATGCGGTGATATGTTGTATTATTTGTTTGGTGACATTGGGATCTCATATTAGGGGTTTTGTTAATAATTATTAATCATGGCGTTTATCTAAATCTTATGCACACATTCCTTCCACGGTGCTCAAATAGTAACGATAGGGTGGCGAGGAGGTGTGTGTGTGAACACACGGTACCGCGTATATTTGCACGCTTCATATTAGCTTGAACAGTCTCTAAGCGACACTCCATATGTTTGTTTTGTAAAGCGAGCGATGGACAGCATCCAGTGATATGATGTGAATTGACATAATTAACAAAATTATAATAAAACACATACACACGCGTACGCATATACGATCTCAAAACGTTAAATGAAGTGTGGGACCGTCCTACTGTAATTTGTAAAGTGATAGAAACTTTCGACGACTTATAAAATATTATTATAATTAAATTAATATCTATGCGAGAAGGGAAGGGTAGAGTATAATGGGCGTTAGGTTCCGTCTAGTTTAAACGACTAGTGAAATTAATCGTTTTAGTATAATTATTAGTGGTCCCTCACGATCCTAAGGCGTGCAGCAGTGTTATAATTAAAATAGGACACGGCACATTGGCAACTTGAACATAATAAGACTTGGTAACCGTAATGCATAACCGTATTTTTTTAAGGAAAAGCTCCAACGAAACGGTAAACACCAATTTGTGCCAACAGTTAAATATACACCATAGTAAAAATATTGTTCTCGATTACTCAATTATTAGATTTCGTAAGCTTATTAACACCAATATCACCGAGAGAAATATTTTTACATAAGGTGTTCAGCTAAGATACGCACACTGCCTGTAGAGAACATTGCACCCCGTTATGCGCATACGATATATGGAATGCATTATGCTTACCATCTTATAAATAAAACTTAATGTTTGTTTGTCCCCTATGCGTTTGTAACAAACGCTGATCTAGATGCGGTCATAGGAGTCATGACCCCCTTCCCAAAAATAATTACAATTATCAGTTATCGTAAGAAATTCTATTACTTATAATTTTTGACGCTAAACTCTAGATTCGCGCCTGATATCTAAAGATTGTTTCGATTATTTTCTTTAAGGTTTCTTAGTATAACCATTCGAAAATGCACAATATATTATTTCATTTCAAAGGCAATGGGAGCAAACACGTCGGTAACAACTAGTTTCCATATAAAGGGTAAAATGTAATCATTTACAATGAACATGTATTTGTCCGGTCAAAGAAATGATTGTATTTAAAAATATGAATCTGTATTGACATGCTTGCCAAAAGTAAAGTTAGGTAATATTTTACAAGTTTTATATGTAAGTAAAATATATATGTATATTTCTAATACTTTAAACCAACTTAATGTCTATATTACATATACTCATAATCTTAAAAGGGAGTAAAATTTTGCATTGTTTTATAAAAGTGTATCAGTGCGATATTAATGAATTATTGAATGATGAATTTGTGATGATATAACTCAAGTTGTCAATGCGCCGGTGCAACTAGTGAACTTAGATCAAGTTAGGGTAGTGTACCTAAGCGTGTTTACCGAGCTTTAGAGGAGTTTACACCGAGTGCGGAGATCGGAGTTATATACCTACTTTTACGGTACTATGAAACAATTTCAATAATAACAAAATCTATAATACTGTCCCTCGTGTTGATTTCTTTAAATAAAACCTATAATATTGTCACTCGTAAGTAGTTCATTTCTTAAAAAAAGAAATGTCTTTTTTTATTTCAAATACATTTTATCAATAAAATCGCCTATTCGTATGCCGATTATTTGGCTTTGCAAATGTCGCCTCCCTTTGTGAAATTTGATAAAAATGAATGAGGAAATGTAAAGAGACTGACTAAAAGGCGATATGTATGTGTAATTATATTTGTCACAAATACAAACTTCGCTCTCGCGCACTCAAATTAATTCGTAATTGGTTTCGAACACCAAATTAGTACGTAAATTGTATATTTGTATATGAAAACGCAATATGTCTGTGTACATGATTTGTTGAGTTTTGTGTGTTGTGTTTTGTAGTTTTAGGGTGAGATCTCGGACTAAAATTGTGTCATGAGTTTATAAAGATACGTTCATTTTATACTTTATCAATATTACGTTTCATTATGTTGGACGAAGTTGTTATTAATAAAAAAGAGAATGGTGTCTTATGGACACTCGGTTGGATGGAGTTCCTTTCGTTATATCCCTTTTTGTGTTTGTAGTAAGTAATGATTTTTGATGCGATAACTGCTCAGTTGGTAGTTTGTATGTACTCAGGGTTAATGAACGTGAGTTGGAATCCACCTACAATGAGCTTGAGCTTTCGGAGAAGGAAAACATCGTGATGAAACCATAGCATGGTGTTAGAGCTTTTTCTAATTCCCGTCTGGCTAGCTACCGCCCTCAAGTTGAAAATCTGCCGCCAAATACCTATTAGTGTTCCGGCAGTTGCATCTGAGATCCAATGCCTCCACTGCGCTTAGCGTGTCCACCATCTTAGAACACATTGCCACTTAACATCAGGCGAGTTTGTGGTCATAACGCTAAACCTATATAAAAATAATAAAAATCATTAAAGAAAAAATGGTATTTAATTTTCAAAATTGACGGTAAGCTGAATCAAATAAAAAACAGTTTTTTTAGTTACCTAGGTAATCAAAAATCACTGCAAAAAGATGTCGGGCTTTTGGTGTCGTTTTTCTTTGTTACGCTTTTTTTGATCTAGCCCCTGAGCTTGCAAACAAATGAAAACGATAACATGCGATAAGGAACTCCGTTCCAAAACGAGATGTTAATAATGATTAGTGTTTATTATATATTATTCGTGTTATTGTAATTATCATCGCTAGTAGCGCTATTGTCGAGATCTCTACCTTTGCGAAGGAGGGTAAATAATTGACCCGTCAAGTGAGGTACCCCGTGCGATTAGGTTCATACCAGTGATAGCGATCTGAGATTGATTAATCGATTTTTAAGGTAAAAAGTCAATTTATTAAATCGAGTTACAGCTCTGAATCGATTCAGTAAATCAATATTTCAGCCTTACAAATCGAGGTTCGATTCTTATCTATTTTCATAAAACATTATTTACAATTATTTCAGTGTACCCAAACATATATAAAAATGATAATTTTTCACAAACATAGAATGATATAGTCGATTATTGTAGTGTTCTTTTTTTTCTATGATTGGTTTTATATTGAAAGTATAAGCACCAAAAGCGAATTGAAAAAATCTATTTGTGATGAATGTTTTTTGGATCTCGGTATTTTTTGGGAATCGATTCATTTTATTTCAATTCGAATCGATCCCAGAATGGTTTTTTTTTTTTCAGAAAGAATCGCCATCCCTAGGTCATACGTTTTGAGTGCGTTTATATAATTGTATAAATGATACGAGATTAACATTTGAGGCATTTATAAAACGAAGAATAGTCTAAATTCTATTGTATACATCAAGCATTTTCAGGAAAAACATCGTATGCAGTGACAATTTACCACATCAGTGACCTGTTTTTACTAGAGAGTTCTTCATTCCTAAATAAAAGTATTTGGAAGAAAGAACGAAAAATAAATTTATTACAAGGTACAACAAGGCCACAGGGATAAAGTAAAGAATAACATTAATTTTAACACACGCAGCCGTTATCATTAAATAAATAAAAATATTTATGATATCTTTATAAAAAAATTTGACTCGTTTTTCATAATTAACCATTGATCTACTAAAATAGTGGCCATTAATATACTGCTTCTAATTTACAAAGATAATTTTTTAGAGGATACAATACAACAAAAATTTTTTAAGATGTTTGCCGCTTACGATGTTTTCCTGAAAAGGCTCGACATGACTTTTGAATTTGTATAATGAATGTTACATAACGCTAGACCAAAACAGATAGGTCGTGTTCGTGTTACGATGAAACTAATTTTGTATATATGTATGTTTATTGGTTTATGTTCGTGTCTTATAGCTCGATTGTCCTAAACGAGTTGCCATTGCTTTTTGATTTCGAGTTTCGGTATATGCGGGAGTATTGAGATTTCTTTTTTAGTCTTAAAATGTACGACATAGGTTTAATAATCAAGTAATTTGCATACAATATTTTTTTATTATTTCACGTATCCAAGACCTGCTGATGATATAATTATGTTTTTTATTATTATTACTATAATTTTGTAATGTGTAAACAATGTGCTTTTACTCGTTTAAAAGAATGTATATACGATATTTGAACTGATAACAATAAAAGTTTTTATTTCATAATGAAATTTTACTGTCTTTTTATTGTGTAAACATCCTATTTGAAATTATATAATGCCTGTAACGGCAATGATGATTCAGCCGTAGTGTGTACGGACACCGCGTCTACAGACGTGAGTTCGTTCCTTGCAATGAACCTGAGCTTTCGGTATGAAAACCATCGTATTGAACCCATAGCATTGTGGTAGGGATTTTTAAAGGCCTGCATGTCTACCTAATACACCTGCCTTGAAAATCTACAGCCAAATACGTATAAGTATGTTCCGGCAGTTGCACTTGAGAACCAGTCCCTCCACGAGGCTTAGAGTATTCTCCATATTGTGCCACATTTTTACTTAATATCAAGTGAGATTGTAGAAAAATGCTTAACTTATAAAGTATAAAAAATTAAATAATATCACCTATCATGTATTATATAACGGTAAATGTTATTTATGAAGTATTTATTAGCAAAAAAAACTGACTTCAATAAAGTGAGTTTTTAAAATGAATACTGATTAAACAGAAAATATACGAAAAATCTGGTTAATGATACTCTGATCATATGTGAATAGTTATCGTAAACAAAAGTATTTTATGTATAGTTCACACTGCAAAGTGACGTCACTGTTACTGATGGTAAAGAGAGTTTAATTCAAAAACAGTAACGACAACTGAGAGATTGCAACTATGCGATAACCTCTCATGACAGTTAATAAGGCTTTCAGAAGGTAAATATTTACTGGGTCATCATGAAATAAGGAAAACAAAAAAACTTTTACTTGTTTTTCTATTTATTACCGTGTATATATAGAGCCTTTTCTGGATAAAATGTGCAAAAAATCTTAATAATGTTTATTTATTGTGTCACCTAAAATTATAGCATCACATATATATACAAAATATATACATATATATAAAATAAATAAATCTAAAAATTAGAGGCAGTATGTTAATAACCATTATTGTAATAGTTCAGTGGTTATTACGAACTACAAGCAATAGTTTTTTGGATAAAGATATCATAAATACTTTTAAATTAGGAATGAAAAAACTCTCGTGTAATAAGTGCAAATTGTCGCTTTCGAAGTTTTTCGTGAAAAGGCTCGATATGATAGTTGCATTCCAATCGAGTACAAAGTAGTACGCTCATGCTAACAATCTACTAATTTTCAATGTTCATCATATTAAAGAATACTGTAATCTCTCTTTACTTACAATATGTAATGCGGTTATTTGACATTGATAAAATTGACTACAAACATAGAGGCGTTAGTAAAAAAAAAGAATCTTGTAGACACTTTTGTGGCGCATCTCTGACGTAATCTTCCTTAATAAAAGGAAGGTACGAAGTTTATTGATTTCATAAAACCCGAAATATGTCATGGAATTTTCTCACAATGCGAAGAATCGTGCGAAATTCCAACTTGAAAGCGTAACATCTTTCCTGGACCACTGCCAAACCTTTATATAAATCAAGATAGTTTTATTTAAACCTAGCATTCTGCAAGAATCGGCGAGATTTCGTTTATCGTAACCAGCTGCTTGAAATTGACCTATTCTATGAAGAATTCACGGTAAACGCGTACTTAATCCTACAGCGATCTAGTAATAATTATAATATAATTATACCAGTGAGATTTATATTATGCTAGGACTAGCGTTATTGTTTGAGGCGTACCCGTCATTTCGTAATATGTATTTGCTTTTCAAAATAATCATGCATATTAACTTTTTTTGTGGTATCAAGTCGAAGTCACGGATAGCCAATGCGTTAAAGCAATTGTCTCCCTGCAACCGTCGCACCGAAGTGCTGTGGATTTGAGAACCATACTATAAAATTATTGGTATAATACACAAAGATTTTTTCTGTGCTTGGTTGTTATATTTCGTTCGCTAATTATGGTAAGCTATGTACAATATAAAAACGATGATCATAGTAGGATTAGTAAACCATCAAAGTTTTTTAATGTTATGGCAGCCTGTATTTGTCAGTTGGATATACCCCGGCTGATCCCGGAACGTGTCACCGCTAGTCGTGCAACTATACCATGACCACATGCTACCAAGCTTTGATGTATGACGGTCGGACACTATTACACTTTTATTTATTATCGTTGTAAAAATCCAATTACGCACTTCCACTCACAATATGTATCATGTATATATCACAATATGTACAATATGAATTTGGTATCTTAACTCAGCCCTCCCAATACATGCTTGATAATTTAATGTATGCCCGCAAAAACTTGGATAAGCTGGACTGTGTAAAAGATCGGCATTACTCAAATCGTGACAAATTGGTCACGCCATATTTTAGACTTAGTAAGACCAGTAAAAGTTTTTAAGGTTTTATAGCAAAACCTCTAAATACTGTTAGATTGTATAACAAAACCTCAAATTATTATTACTGATTTGCCGGGTAGTAAGTTCAAGCAGCATGTCTAGCAGGTTTTAATGTGGTAGCAGAGGTAGCAGGTGAATCAATATATGAACGAAGATGATGACTGGAATTTACGCCCCTCTCTGTGCATCCCCTAATTCCTACTGTAAATGTATTTAAATTATTATCCTTTTTAAATACTTACCTACCTAAAAGTAACATGATGGACTTTTATTCCGGTTCTTCTCGATGACTGGGTTATTATCCGAACCGGTGGTAGTTTTGACGTTCATAAGCGTCTTTCCAGGGACTAAATTGAATAAATTGCCTCGAAAAGTGTGTTATATCGTATATACCACGACGAGTGCGCGGCTTCGGTGGCACAGCTTCACGGCAATTCCCTTCGAATCGCCAACTAAAAAGCTCGCTGACTCGTATTTCTGTCGTACCAGGGAACTCTGGAACCGTCTTCCCTTCAGCATTTTCGGATGATATTGGGTCTTTCAAAAGAGGCGTGAAAAGGTACCTACACAGATCAGGATGACGGCAGTGAATTTCGGCTCAGTGTCAGTCGCTGCTGACTTAGATTGTACTATGCTTAACTATGTTACTATTCTGTGCAGTATAAAAAAATAAAAAACAATTTAGAACTAGTATTTCAGGAATTCTGGAGACCTCGTTTTTAACCATAAGATATTGATTTGGATGTTAAAATACTGATGGAACACTGTGCAAGAATGTAAGAACTACATACTCCTGATTTTATATGACTTCGTAAAAATGATTGCATATACTTTTTCTTTTATTTATAGCAGTATGGTGTAAAAGATATCGTTGCCGAACCACCGAGAAATTCAAAATTCTATGATAGTCAATTTACGTCATAATTGGATATAGATTAACTGATCCCAGGACGCGATGAACTAATAAAAAGTCAGTGTCGCGCTTATTACCATGTGCATGATGTTCCTGACCCAGTCGGGTACAGATCCCTTTCAATTCATTTGACTGCTGCATATCCACCGACCGATCCCGGAATGCAATATATCTAAAAATACCACAATAATCAGCTGACTGCAATGCAGTCTGACATAACTATTGTATTCGGAGTTTTTGGCGGGATCTTGATCTGTCATGTTGTGATTTTTATTTATATTCATATACTTAGTTATTTAGCCCTGTATTGTGTAATATAGGCGACATTTTACGTGATGTTGTGTAGCCGAAGAGTATAACTGAAGTGAATTATAAATAATCATTCGGAACGTGATATATTAGTTGCCACAAAAGCTCCCAAGAGAGTCGCCATCTTATTGAAGATAGTTTTATCCGTCCAAAATGTCCAAATCTTATCACTTGAAAATGGTAGTAATAGTCTACTAAGAGTACTAAGTTGCCCGGATTAAAAAAAGGAAAAGGAGGAGAACTATTATAATTTTGTTCTACTGTTTATTTCTTCTGTAGTAAGAATTTTCCTTTAAAAATAAATACCAATTAAACAAATTACAGTATGAAAATAAGCTTCAATTAGAAGTGTATTGTAGAATTTGTCGCTGTACGATATTTCGATCCAATTAACAACATCGTTCATATTTATCTGAGAAGTGACGACAGATAAATTTCTTGAGGCAATTATCGGAAATTTTATTATAATGTAGAAATCCCACACATTCATATTGTTTCTCAATAATTAATGTGAATAATAAATACATTTTAGCGTACATACAGTATTATTTAAAATACGAGGACAGCATTAAATTTAAAATAATAGATGACTCCTGTACTCATTCCAATATAAATATGCCTGTTTATAACAACCCATTTCCTAAGTTCCAAACAAATAATTTATATTTATTAACTATTAATATTGTAAAAAAAATGTTATATCATGTTCCGAATTATTCACAATTCACTTCAACTATGCTCTTCAGTTACACTACATTACGTAAACTGTCTCCTTAATTTACACAATATAGGGCTAAACAACTTAGTATATGAATAAAAATAAAAATCACAACATGACAGATCTAGATCCCGCCAAAAACCCCGAGCAGATTAGTTGCGGCATGAAGTTCGAAAATTACCACAGACTAAGTATAGAATGCACAAATCAAAGATTGGCTAGCTGCGGCCAGTCCCTATATA
The DNA here is from genome assembly GCA_039707435.1 of Actias luna. Taxonomy (NCBI): domain Eukaryota; kingdom Metazoa; phylum Arthropoda; class Insecta; order Lepidoptera; family Saturniidae; genus Actias; species Actias luna. Next base: position 4,750,507 of record JAZHAC010000008.1, on the reverse strand, counting down.
ATGTTTTCATTCTTTGCAGAGGCCTAGTGACGGATTTAGCTACCAATATCTCCTGGATAATGGATAATTTTTTATTATTAACTACATATGCAATAATACGGTAAATTAAAATTTCACACTTGTCCAAGATAAAATAAAATTTGAAGATAAAAATGAGCGTTACCTTTTTATTTTGCATAGATATTAAAATTATAATTTGTTCTGTGAGACATGAATATATTGTGATAGTTTTATTTTCATTTTTCCTATGTTAAATTTATTTAATTTGTGATTAAAACATCTTGTGGTCAATATATAACACCTAACGATTTAATAAAAAAAGTTAACACATACATCTCACTTTAGCAATTATTATATATTTTTTTATGAATTCAGAATATAAATGTATTAAAGAGTACTTTTATGACTTATGTTATTTACCTTTATTAAACGATATAATAAAATAAATGTATTTCAATATAACATCAGCTATTTATTTAAATTTCCCTCTTTTTCCCCGTTGTTTCAATTTCACAGAATTAAAACATAACCCAATATTACCGATACCCTTTTAACCGTTTTTTATTGTGAAGCTTTCTAAACATGTAAGCACGTCTCTCCAAAGAAATAAATATAGCAAATGAATTATCTGGAAACTTAATTAAGACTTGTTTAATTTCAAAACTACTATATAGTATACTATAATATACTATATACTATATATATTGGAGAGTGAAATCTCAAACTTACCAATATTGAGATAGATTAAGTACGTGGAACGAAGTATGTCGTGAGTCAACTACATAAAATTATCCCGCTCAGAAAATTATACGCGCTTTTATTATTAATAATACTTATTTGATTCAAAATTATAAATGTTATGGTCCTATATTTTTTATACATTATAGGTTTAGCATGGTGGTAAAAATCTCACTTTATATTACGTTACGTAAGCCATTATCACTTCAAAATTATGTGAGTATTTTCATTTTGCACCATTCAATAGTGCTCTTATATTTATTTCCATGGTCACATACTCATCAATGGAGATTTACTGTAATACAATTTTTTTTTATATATTAGTTATATTTGTTTTATTATATGATAATCGATGTTATATTTTGTTAATATAAGGAGTATAAAATAATTTATTTTGAATTTGATTTTTTATCGTACGTAAGTTTGTATCGTTTTGTATCGTAAGTCTGAAACTAAGTAAGTTAAGGGTAAGGGTAAGTTTTGATAAAAATGAACTCAGAAACGTCTTATTCCATGGACTAATGTATAGTTCTATGTCGAGTTATGAAATCATGGTCCTGTAAAACATAAGGGTTCCTCCGGGATCCAGGATAAATTTAAAACTGCGTAATAAAGTAACTTTGTAACAACTTTTGATACAATTATCTCTACTAGTTGGTTGGCAACTTTACAAATAATGTAAGCCATTAAACAAGAGTAATTCATCTCTTTATTTTATTGGAGTGCTATACATAAAATGAAAATGTGATTGGCTTTAGTGTATAAAGTATCTGTGATAATTATATTTGGCGTAGTAATAACTTGTCTACAATATTGGAAAAATGATTTTTTATAAAATATGAGATAAATTATTTGAAATGGTTTCTTCAAATATATCTAGTCATTTTTTCGTATTAAATGTGTTAGAGGCAGTTTAAGAAAAAAAAAATTGCTTGATATTGACGGGTCGAGAGTGGAGCACTACCTCACCCGATTTGTCGTATGAAACGTTCAATAAGTCCTGAAATTATATGACATATATATGAGAAATATTCTTTGTTAGATGACTTTAGTAAATTAATTTATTTAGTAATTCATCGTAAAGTAGCTTAAGTTCTAATTGTAATAGCATACCGACAAAATAATTCAGTGGAATTAGGAGATATACCTTGTTGAGCACGAAAACAACCAATATTATAGCCCGACACGCACATCCCCAGTTAAGAGAAATTTTATACAATAATAATAATTCAGCAAAAGGCGTTATATGATAAAATAAAAATAAATCTTCCCTTACAGCTAATGGGCAGATGCTGGAGAGTAATGATGCTATTACTCTTACTTGTTTCCACAGACTTTTTTCATAGTGCGCGTCTTGTGTGCTTCAATAATATTTTGTTGCTTGTAAATTTGTGTTTTTTTATAAAGAGTTTATATTTTAAAGTTTTAATAAAAAATATATATATTTAATTTGGTAGGTACTTTCAAAGTGAGGCTAGCAATACTGTCTATCATAGGAGACGTTCCAATGTGACCAGAAAAATTAAAACATATCTACTTAATGTATACTGACTGGGCTAATGTGAATTATGAAAGGCATTAATTGTAGTCGAGTCTGATTTAGATAATTGACATTTTATCGATATTATAACAGACGACATAATACAATAGTTAAGTAACAACAGAAATTATGATTTCTATAGGTATATAATTCTCTGAACATCAGAAGTAATACATGGGCATTTGTTATAAGCTTTTTCTAAAACAAAATACTAATTTATAGTAACATTTAAGAGTTGATGAAATAGGCATTTTGTGAATGTTAGCACATTAACTTAATTATTTTAACTAACTATAAAAATTATTTGTACTAAATTATTTCTTCTTTTTATGGCCTCTTTATATCCTAAAGGATTTAGGCTACTTAACATAATGCTATGAAATTTAACATGGAGTAAATAGCATACAAGTCATAATAGGTTTCGTAGGTAGTTTTGCTAGGTCGTACTCAAATGGTAGAAAAATGTATGAATAAGTCGTGATCCCAATTCATATGATAATATGGTCATAATGAATCTCTACTGGTGTATGACGTTTCGGACAAATAATGTGTATCCACCGGGTGGCTTACAGGCAGCCTCAACTCCATCATACTTGACAGCATCAATACTGTGGGCATCATTTGTTTTTAATTATTATGTACTTCTCCGAATACCTCTAACTATACATAAACAATAATCATTGACACAAAACTATGCAAATCACAAAACATCTTCACCTACACAAACACAAACAAACACTCAAAAACATGCATTTGATTGCCCACAAATAGAATACACACGGATATTTTTTTAAATAATGATTTCTTCCTAACTGGCATCTCTTAACTGTTAAATGTAATTAATTTGATTTTGTTAAATGTGCTGTGAAGAAATCAACCATAAATAAATTTAAAAAATCCTATCTAGTACCTACAGAATTGTCACTTCGTTGCGTTAAAAAGTGGTAAACAAGTATGTTAATAGGAACGAAGTAATACTGAATGCGTGCGGGATATCGTAGGCCCAGCGAAAGTAACTATGGCCGCTCACCAGAGACAAAAAAATTAAACAAAAGTATAACTACGAGGCACAATATTGTATATTTCATATTCACCTATCTCCCGTACACAATTTAATCAGAGTTCTACAAATTAATTCAGTCGAATACATACTGTGTCACGACTATAATACATTAAACAACATAGCTGTTGTTAATTAATTTCAAGTAAGTGCTTTAATTAATTAAATGCAATTAAAGTTAACTTTGTGGTGAACCCCTGTGGGATATCTATCAGGAGTAATTTGTGAAACACCTACTGTATTAATTTGGCTAGTAATACTACTGAAGGGACATCATAAAGGAACATAAAAGCTTAAGAAATACTATTTTCCTTCTCCATGAAGTGGGAAAGTTAATATCGATAATTCGGTGGATGAAATGTTTAGACTTTTTGAATTAACGCCTGTACATCATATCTCGGGAATGTCTTTGCCAAACATTTTGAAATTTAATAAACAATTAATTTTAAAAATATTTAAAAGGATGCACTGTAGTTTACGAATAGTATATGTAGCTGTAGTAAAAATACATGAAATACAAACATAAAAAAAATCTATGGAATTGTCCATTTAGAACTATTCGCTACTTGATTAGAAGCAGTAGGACAGCCTGATCTCTGATAACAAAAGGAAATGTTGGTCGTCGTGATGTGTCTTATCCAATAGGTCTGGTGCATAATACACCAAGTATTTGTAGATATTTAACGGATAGTGAGAGATGACAACTACCTTGCAATTTGATGGTCGTTGCTGAGCAGTGCTGATTGATCTTCTAGCGGATTATTTGCTTTTCGTACACTTCCGTTTTTACTTCACAACACATTCCCCACAAACATTAAGTCGGCGTCGGTTTATGATATATACTGTTTAAATTTTCACAACGACCGTCTTAGCGTTGAACTTGCACAGCCACTCTGTTAGCCAGTCTTATGTGTCAACTGTTAAAAGCGCACTCATGAACGACATCTAGCGTGATCAAAGACCTACAGGCTCCTATCGTATATTTATTTTTTGCCAGATTATAATGATTATTGACATATTTTTTTACCATGTTAAAAGTGTATACTGTATGTTCATTTTAAATTTTTGGTTGAATTTTAATACAACATAAGCTTATTACGACCCGTCTTATGATAGGCAGTTACCGTAGTATATGGATGCATATTACTCCAGAAGTATTGCGTTTTCCTGACTTTCAACCTTCTTCCTCACGGAGCCCTCGAAATACGCCTTGCACTTGAAACAACACAAAATTATTCGGCGGCGATCTTGAAAAGCGTAGAAAATCTCGAAACATATTTCTCTTTGTCTAACCTTTTTAATTGTACTGTGAACAGTGTTAACGCGGCCACAGTCGAAACATAACATCAAATAATATTGGCAAATATTAAATAATAAAATTTTCTATAAAAAGATACCGGTATCGCAAATGCTGACGATTTCACAGAAATATTCGGTTAAAGTATTTCCTCTCATTTGAACTTCCTCTACTTCGGAGCTTCCAGGAAGTTGAAAAGACCTTCATCGATTATAATTAAAAAGAATCATTTCCGGCGGTGCCTCTATGAATTGACCTTTCCAGCGTAAATAAAACGATATTTTACTAATTCTAGGGACCTTTTAAAGTAAGTGTATTTGAACATTGAATTCTTTTGAGCTCTAAATAACATGAACGAAAAATAATGATGAAATGTTTATAAAAAAATGTAAGCCTTATTCTTTATTGAAACTGAAACGGGAACGTTGCACTGAATAGAACATTCTGTTAAAGCACCCTATATGCCGGATAGATATTGCACATCCTTTATGGAACTACCCAAGCGTGAAAATCAGTTTGAAGATTTAATTTCACGTCGGCGGAGGCTTCTATGTAAGTACGTAATAATTCAATTTGTCTACCGAATCGATCAGCGGCAGGAAATTTACTTCCTAGACGTCTGCGCTCTTTGCAACTCATAAATATAATATTAGTGTTTTATACTTTGTAGGGAATGTGAAGTTTTACATTTTTAGGATTTTTTTGTATTAAATCTGCACCAGGCATTATATCATGTGTTACGGAAAATGAAATACATATATTTAATGAAAAATACAACTCAAACTCAGAACAATTATTTATGGATCTCACGTATAATTGTCTTTTTTACGTTTCGAATTCAAAATGCTTAATGCTGCCGGAGTGATGAGGCCATCGCTCACACCACTGCACTAATCAAGCAGTCATGATACATAATTGAATCGACAGGTTATTAAGGGTTATTTAATTTAGCTCTCTTGAATTGGAAAAATATATGACATAGGAAAATTTTAAATAAATAATTAATACTTTCTATATGATGTTATTGATCCTAAAAAAAGATCCTATATACTTGGGATACGTTCACAAATTGACCATGTCACCCCAGTGTTTTTTTCCATGTAAAGTGATTTTCATAATTGATATTGTCTACTTTTATCTGTTTTGAATGCCACACATTACCAGCCTGTACAGCATCCTTGGTTTTTAAGAGTTCGGGTAAGCATGGATGCTATTACATTAACCGACGGATCTCAAACGTTTATTAACTTTATTTTCAAGTGTTATTGTTAGAGTTTGGTTAAGTGTATATTCTGCTATTATATGATATACATCCTATACACTATCGCATACATCACAAGTTGGTGACGACTTAACTAAATTTTTTTAATCAAAATGTGCCCTGAATGAAGTCGAAAGGCAATAATTAATTCAGGTTTACTGGTATTAAAGATGAAAAACCAGAGACAGCGCAACAAAGTAGGTTATAAGATTTTGTACCACATGACTTTATTCACTGAATGTTCATCAATGTATTTACATACATGTATTTACATAATGTATATACATTTCATGAAAATCTTTTCTTATAATACGGAGAAGATGAACATCGTAAGGCATATAATTCAATGGTATGCCATTGGTAAAAGCATCTTTTGCCAATAGATTCACTTTCTCATATTTTCTCAAACTTTTAGATTTACCATATAAATTTATCTAATATAAATATAATTTCAAAAGTGGGTTACTTGTAAAATGAGTTGTAATTCGGCTGTGACCCTAATATTCTAATTGGGCGCACAAGGGTAGCCAAATTAATAATTTGGACTTGAGGAACCAGCATTACGCAGATTTGTAGAAAAGATTACGAAAGATTCACTTTAATTTTGATATTTCTTAAATGTATCTTATTACTTTATTTACGTCAAGTATTCATAACAATATGCAATTAAACATGAATACTTCATAACTGGCTAAAATAATTTAACGTAAAATCTCTATTAGTCGTATTCGTGTCGGTGCTAGTGGCGTTTTAAATAAAAGTGGGTCGTGTCGTTGTGAAAAGGTTAGCCAGTCTTTAAAATTGGATTCCGTAATTACTGTTTAGGATGCACCAGGTGTAGTCAGGCATCATCATAATTTTCTGAGGTTCTCCACATGTTTCATTAAAAGAAATATTTTGAACAATTTAAAAGAAAGCAAAAGTTTTATTTTAGTTTATTCCTTAAGTATTTACACATAACCCAGGTTTTCTTAAAAACTACATCTTTTTTTATTATGGATACTAGTGCTCCTTCGGTTGTCGAAATTTAACCGTAGATACTCTTTATTTTAAATATGAAGACATTCTTCTAAAAATAAAATAAGTTGATTCTAGAGTTTTTATTACTAATATACTATTTGAAGTATCATGAGTATAAATCAATATTTATAGAATTTTTAAAAATTCAATATAAAAAGTATTTTATTCAATTAACACCTAAGAATGTACTAAATTTCAAGAAAAGCCTACAAGAAACTCGGTCGGATAATATTGTTGTATTATTTTTGTACTAGATGTATTATTATTTCCAGACATCACTATCGTTTACGTCTATCCTAAATATTCAGACAGTAAAATTTGCTGAACATGGTTCTCAGACATCTTCGGATAAATGGGAAATGTACTCAAGAATCACTATAGAATCTAACACTATCAGTTAAATATTATTTGTCTTACTAAGTCTAAAATATGATACTACAGAAAATAGTTGCCACGTTGCATGTTTGTTTGCAGAGCCATAACAATAAACCGTAAGAAGAAATTATCGTGTATTCGGACTCGGTTACCAGCGGTGAATCTTTTACACATTTAAACCGTCTTGTTCGTGTTTAATGGTAATCTGCATATACACATTTATGCCAAGGTTACGAACAACGGTACAATATTTTGCAAATCTTCAAATTGTGTCGTGTAAAGTACCATCAATATACACATATGTGTCTGATTCCTATCAAAATATAAGATTAAGATCATGCTAACAAACAAAAGTTAAAACAGATGAGCATTTTTAATGGACGGAAATGTCTAAATAATTGTCCATGTTACCATGGAAAAGTACATTTAAATACGTGATTCATCCAGCTTTCAACTGCGTCTAGTTTTTGAAACTTCTGAAAAAAAAATGTACCACGAGAAAAGTTTTTACACCGTAACATCCACATTTTAAATTTAGATATAACTAAAGCTATTTTTAGAACTATGATAATACTTTAAATTTTCAACAAATATTATTCGACTGTTTATGACGCTTTTATGGACGCCATAAATAATTATGTACATTATCGAAAATAGATCGTCATAAATAGCATACGTATGTATATTTAAAGTAACGAAAATATACTTTTCTATAAATAATGTGTTAATTCCCTGCCCGTGGTTATTTAATTAACAACTACATGATATTATTTAAGGTACAATTTTTACAGAAATTAATAAGATTTCAATAATTAAACTTTTGACTAATTTTCCTATAATATCGTTTAGAATTAAATATCGAAAAATAACGTTACCCTCCTATTAAATATTGATATCCTATAATAATTAACTCTTAGAATATTTATATATTTATGAATAAATAATATAGGCAGATGCACATATACACGGGTAATACTTTTTGTAATTGGGAACCTACTGGTTTACCGCTAAACTTCTTCTGCAATATTACGCATGTTCTGTGATCATAAAATTATTTTTTATTTAAATATAATTTGAAATAACCCTGAAATTATTGGTGCTAAAACTGCTATTTAAATGATTTATATTTGTAAGTACGGTATTTATTTTTAACGTGACTGCTTTTATATCCACGCAGGTCAGTTTTTACTTACATAATATTTGGTACATTGTGTTCTAACAAAACTATTTCTTAAAAGTAGTTTTTGTCGTCACTCAAACCTTCTATGCACTGTGCAACAAACAGACGCAGTCGTCCGTTGCCGGATATCAACGTAACAAGTTATAGATTCAATGAAATTTCATCCATCCATTATCTATCCAATATTCTATAAAATATTTGTAATACAGTGAAAATAATAATACAACTATATTTCTCATTATAATTTTTACGTTTAAAGTAGACAAAGGATTTTGTTTTTGAAATGAAAAATAACAGTTTTGCTTGATATTTTCTATAATTTTCTGAAGTGGTGATAGCTCAGTTGGTAGTGTGTACGGACACCGCGACAAGGGACCTGAGTTCGAATCCACCTACAATGAGCTTGAGCTTTCGGTAAAGGAAAATATCGCGATGAAATAATACCATGGTGCTAAGGCTTTTTCTAATATCCGCCTGGCTAGCTACCACACTCAAGTTGAAATCTGGTGTCAAATATGTATAGGTGCGTTCCGGCAGTTAAACTCGAGAGTCAGTCCTTCCACTAGGCTTAGCGCGTCGACCATCTTGAACCACATCGTCATTTAACATCAGGTGAAATTGTGGCCATAACATTAACTATATAAAAAAAAAAAAAATTACTATCCCTAAGGTAATGATAATAGAGATATTCAATCTTCTGAACGTTTAGTTTATGTTGAATTTGGTGTATCACGTTTAATAATCTGATTTGATGAATAAACGTGATGACCGTAATGTAATTTAATTCAAGCGGTCTTTCTTTTATATATATAACAGTATTATCTGTAATACTCATTTACATACAATACATAAGATCCCGTTATAACTACTTCCACTTTAATTTGCCAATATCTAAATTGCTTTGTGTCTTTTATGTTGACGATACCCCGTATAATGAACAATTTGGATTGCTTTGCAATGGATTATATTGTAAAAATAATGACCGTCTATAAGGAAAATGGTGCTACTGACTGATGCTGAAATTTATATACTTTTACCGATATTTATCGTATCTATTTTCCCGGCAGAGGTATACGCTATACTAGAGTATGCCGATATAAATCTGCGCAAGGCCTATGTAAAACATACGATATATATCCAATCGGATAGTCAGGCAGCTCTATTGGCACTGGTTTCAGATACAATTCGATCTAAACTTGTGGTCAATTACGTTGAAGTGTTGAACAGTCTGGGACAGAATAACAGACTAATACTGCGAAGGGTCCTAGAGTATACGGAGATTCCAGGCAATGAGATTGCTGATGAACTTGCTAGAACCGGTGCTTTAATAACACAGATTGGGCTTGAACCATTCTATGGTATACTGACACAGTTCGATTGACCCTAAGAAACCATTTCAACTAAGAAGCGAAAGAATGCTGGTACAAAGGCCAAACACTTCTTATGTGAATGTAAGCCACTATAACATAAGCGTAACCAGATTCTAGGAAAGTATGTACTGCACCTAGAATAGGTTCCACTTCTCGCTGCCAACAAAATCGTACAGTAGATTCATACTACAGGATTACGCAGTGAGATTTAGTGGGGCGATCACAAAAGATCACCTATGGTCGCAGTGATACTGGTCTGGAAAACCTGCATAGATCTCCTAAGAATAATAAGAATACTTTAACGATTCAATTCGTTCCTCTGTTACATACATATATAAAATAAAATACAATATTATTTTAGAAAAAATATTTTTCCTCATTATGTTTTTTTATTACAACCTTTAAAAAGCATCAGTTTTTAGTATTCGACGAAGAAAGGTTTATAATATTTGGCTATGTTTTATGTGGAACATACTTCAAACTATTTTTTTGAAGCAATATTAGCTTAGTGGTAGTATGTACGGACTTCACGTCAAGGAACATGATTTCGAATCCACCTACAAATAAGCTTGAGCTTTCCGTAAAGAAAAAAGATTCGGGAGGAAACCGTAGCATGGTGGTGTTTCTAATGCCTGTCGGACTAGCTACCACCCTCAAGTTGAAAAATCTGACGTCAAATAGCAATTGGTGTGTTCCAGCAATTGCACTTGAGGGCAGTCCTTCCACAGGTTTAGTATATCTACCAACTTGGGCTATATCGACAGTTAAGATCAGGTAAGATTATAGCCATAACGCTAAACCTGAACTATAAAAATATACAGTTTACTTTCTGCTAGATGTAAAATACTCCACCCAGTACGAGTGTGGTACTTTAAAATTAAGTAGATATTCTTGCAAGACATTACAGTAATCTTCCAAACGAAATGTAACCGAAGCAATGTTAGCACAGTAAGCATGTTAATTTTTTTTGTACATTATTACTAATTTAATAACATGTAACGAAACCGTGATGTGGGCATAATTCTTAAAAATAGTAATTATAAAATGATGTGTTATCACATCATCTTTATACATAAAAAACCCCGTAACGTTGTTCGCCGCTAATCTCGGAAACCGCTGAACCGATTTCAATAAAAAACTATATTGAAAAAGTTACCAAAACGGGCACATTATGAAATAATTCCAATATATATTTCCTTTTATTTATTACACTTTTATATATAATTTATATACAGAGCGGACTCAATGCCTGTCGCTTTCTCTACCAGTCAACCTGGAGTGGAGCAAAAATGAAGCAAAGTACAATATAGCAAAAAAAATCCTATCTAATAGTTATAATACATGTAGAGATCTTCAATGAAACACGTTCGACTTTTAACTGTTTTTTTATTCTCTACCCTCTTTATTCATATACATATATAATATTTACAAACTACCTCTCACTATCCAACATTTCCCTTCTAAATAAAATGATGAAATAGAATATACTACTGTTTACATTAAAGTGATTACAATAGGAAAACCTTAATATTACAAATATAAATTATTTGGTGCTTTACAATACGGAAATAATGTACCTAGCTAGTTATTGTAGAACTATTACGGTTAACACATATATACTACTATTCCTCTCAATAAAAAAAAACATTTAAATATACAATTACATAATTTTAATCACAATTTTAAATTACATTATGGTAAGTGAAAAAAAATTTTAAGTACATAAAATTTGGTATATTTTAACACAGTAATACTATCTCATAATTTTTAATTTCAAATAAATATACAGGGCTTAAACAATTTGAATTTAATGGATACTCTTTCCATGCTTACTTAAAACAAAATAAATCAGTGAATAACTATAAGCTAAGGATCTTATACAAAACATGGCTACGTTACTATTTTAAATCAATGCAGTTTTTTTTTTTTGACATTCATTAGTACAATTGTTAGAAGGCAGTAAGTAGTTGAAGCCGCACGAACTATCTAGCCGCTCAGCTAGCTGTATCCCCACCGGTCAGACGGTCTCACTGTCCTGCCGGATCGAGTATCATACTGATCATTATTATTGTTTTCATTATCCGTGATTGGCGGTACAGATGGTACAGTCCATGGGACCACTGGCATTGATAGCGAGCGTCGTCGGGAACCCACTGCCCTCACAGGCGAGCTGGTCGCGGTCTCGGTATGAGGCGCCTGGGACGTCAGCGGTGACGTCACATCGTTATCGTTATTGATCATGATATCGTCATAAGGCGAATTGTACATCATATTTTTAAGATTAGACGGTTTATTTTCGCGTTATTCTGAGTCGCGTCTAAGATGATGCCTGTTCCGTATTAATATACCGCCGTAATCCATCTTTACTACGTAGGAACTTAGTCCACGTAATGATAAAATATTACCGTTAACCCAGTGTTTATTTATTCTTACTTTAATTTTTTGCCCCGGCTGTAATGGAGTCATATCACGAGCATTCCTATCATAATATTGTTTTTGGTTGATTTGTCTTTTCAATAATTCACTTCTTACATGTTTCTGAATTTTAGGTTGCAACAGTTTTGGTTTGCATGGGACTATACCACGTAACTTTCGATTGTTGAGCAGTTCACTAGGTGAAGCTAATTTTGAATCGATAGACGTATTTAAATATTCTAGTACTGCTAATCTGAAGTCTGTTTTTTCAACGTGAGTTTTTTTTAGAATATTTTTTATGGTTTGTATGGCACGTTCAACTTGAACGTTAGACTGCGCATAGTGTGGTGAACAGGTAACGTGTTTGAAACACCATTCGCGTGCAAAGGTGTTAAAACTATGCGAGCTAAATTCAGGCCCATTGTCTGACATTACAATATCTGGTATTCCTTGACGACTAAAAATGTCTTTAAGTTTTGTTATCACATGGTCCGTTGTTATTGAATGTAACTGTACGACTTCTACAAATTTACTGTAATAGTCAACTACAAGTAAGTATTTGTTTTGACGAAAATGAAAAATATCTACACCTACTTTAAACCAAGCTCTGTACGGTAGGTACCTCATGCGGAATAAGTGTCTCTTTCATGTTCTGGTTTTTAAATGTGAGACAGGCTTGACAATTGTTTATGTAATCTTCAATTTGTGTATTTATGTTAGGCCAAAACATTGTCTCCCTGATCCTTGATTTGCATTTTTCTATACCTAAATGTCCAATGTGTACGCGTTTTAACATTTCTTTTCGCATTGAGACTGGTATTATAATTCTGTCACCTTTCCATAACATACCGTACGCGAGTGTAAATTCATCCCTATAAGCCCAATATGGCGTGACCTAGATATTTGATCTCGGTTAATCCAAATTTACATTTATTTTTATTTAATTTAAGATTGACCTCTCGGCACCTTTTTAATACTTTACCTAGCCTGTAATCGTGTAGTTGCTTCGTTTTCCGTACACTAGGAGGTCATCAACGAACAGACAGACACCTTGTAAGTCATCAAATAGCTCATACATTTTTTTATGAAAAACTTCTGAAGCCGATGATATCCCGAAAGGCATTCGTAAGAATATATATCGTCCAAAACTAGTGTTAAAAGTACACAGGTCTGTGCTATCTTCACTTAACCGTAACTGCCAGAATCCATGCTTGGCATCTAAAGTACTGAAATAATTTGCACCACTTAAATTAACCGTCATTTCGTCTAAGGTTGGTAATTTAAAATGTTCACGTCTAATTGCCCGATTTAAATCTGTAGGATCTAAACATATTCTTATGTCGCCGTTAGATTTTTTTACAACAGTCATACTGTTTACCCAATCTGTCGGTCCTTCAACTTTTTGTATGATACCTTCACGAACCATTTCATCTAGTTTCTTTTTAATAGACTCCTTCAATGCCACTGGAAGTTTTCGCGGTGCATGTACAACTGGCCTTTTGGTACGATCTAGTTCAATCTTATACTCGTCCGGCATGCACCCGAGTCCTTCAAACACGTCCGGGTACTTACTATAAATACTACTTTTTGATTCGTCATCAAATTCTTTATTAACTGCGAGGACTAACTGTACCGCCTTTAGCTCACTACAGGAGTCTCTGCCCAGTATTGGTGGGGAAGAGACATCTGCAACTACAAATTCTAAAATGTACTGACACTGTTTATACATGATCTTCAAGTAACATTTTCCTATGACTTTAATCTCGCTTCCAGAATATCCCCTTAATTTAACAGGTGTTGAAATCAAATCGTGCTTAGCAAGACCTACTTAGGCAAATAGGCTAACGGTAACACATTCACGTTTTCGTTACGATGCACTTGAAATTGATTATTTATCACACTGTAGCACGATTATGATTACTTATTTCCAAAATTTATTATTTCATATCGTTTATCGGTACGTTATTTCGGCTGCGCCATGTAGAGATCTTCAATGAAACACGTTCGACTTTTAACTGTTCTTTTATTCTCTACCCTCTTTATTCATATACATATATAATATTTACAAACTACCTCTCACTATCCAACAATAGAGGTAAAAATATTAAGTATATTAATATATACATAAATATATTTTATAAAAGAACAATAATATAATAAACACGTAATACAAAACATACATTTTCATATAATAACGTTGCTTCGTCTAATTTAAAAGATAGAATAGTTTTAACCCTAACAGTGTCCAAACGCCTTAGATGGCACTGTGGCTAAGTCATTAACTACTGGAAAAGGTTAAATAAGGTCTATCAAGTTTTAATTAGTACTCATATACATATATATTAAAAGTCGTTGTTAATTACATATTATTAAATTATTTCTTTAGGGATGAACTTCATAGCAAAGCATGGATTCACTGTGCGGGTGAGCGTTCATCATGTGGCATAGAGGGAAACTCCAATCAGTTATTACTTGTCGTCTAATTTGCTTGACACAATCTGTCACTCGTACAAAATAATGTTCGTATTTGACCCTTATCATCCAGATGTCGTAAATAAGTAATAGGACCATGATTTATGAAATATTAATAGCATTCAAATTATGTTTTAAATAGTTTACGTAAATATAAATCATACTAATATTATAAATCCGAAAGTGAGTTTGTTTGGTACGCTTTCACACCTAAAACGTTGAATCGATTATGATGGATTTTGATATGTTATAATACATTGGCAATTAATGTTTGACCGCACGTAAAAAAATTGTCGTCATGAGTACTTTACAGACTATGCTAAAATCATTTTACAGGCGTTAAGACACTAATTTTTTATAATATAATATAAACTTAGTACTTTATAAAATCTGCATGTTTCAAAGCATAATAATGCCAAGGTCGTACTATCGAATCGAAGTACTTCGGTTTCAATTTTCCACCCTCGACTCAGTATTTATGTGATCGTTTTTTTGTTTATGTGTGGTTAGATGCCGTAATAAAAGATTTGGTTGAATTGTGTTAATAAATTAAATAAATATCTGTGTCAGATAATTACATTTTCGTTCCTTTTTTGAAGGTACTGCGATCCTGGCTCTAAAAATAAAACCTCTCACTGTACCGTTCACAATACAATTGATTTTATTTTTTCCATTTTATATTACTTTTACATTGCTCTTGTCACTGTACCTCTTATTATATTTTGTAATCGCTTTACAATCAAAGAAAAAATACACTTATATATTAAAGTGGTCTTTCAAAATAAATTTCATGCAATGCCCCCTAAAAACCTTTTTTTCATGAGCAAACACTGGGTTTTATTTAATTAAAACAACACGTGCCTCAAAACGGTCTAAGTTTTTTTTGGTAAAATCACGTTTTCTTTAGAAACCCTTATCCTTACTAATATTATAAATGCGAAAGTGAGTTTGTTTGTTACACTTTCAAGCTTAAATTACTGGACCGATTATGATGACATTTGGTATAGAGATAAATGGAATCTTGAAGAGGATGTTAGCTTACTTTTTCTCGCGAAAAACATATTGAAATTGAGATAAAAAAAGGGATAAGCTGTGTATGGAACTTTTTATTGCGTCATCCGATGTATTTGACAAAATCAATATTAGCACGAAAGAAGCCGCGGGTAAAAACTAGTATCTTAATAAATATATGATAATTTTTGTTTTAGATAATTGAAAGTAACTGACAAGGAATATTATTATTACTACTACTCTCATTGATAAATTTTAAATAATATTTGTATGCTTATGTGCTTTTTAATACTTTGGAATATTTTTTCAAATTGAGCTCAAGTTTTTAGGTGTTCTATACATACGTTTTTATGGGACGCGTTGTTTTGATTTAAAAAAATATATAAAAAGATCCTAGTATTTTTCATAAAAAAGAAGCTTTTTAAGGGGCGTATTATATATATAAAAGATTCAAATACATGAGATTATTTGAAAAAAATATTCACGATGTACTTTGTTATCGATGTAGAGGTGAACAATATTTTATTTTGAGTTTAAATAAAATGTAGCACTATTAAGTTACTCGGTTATAATAATATATACAGTGACCCTAATCAACTAGTCTTTAGGATTTTCCATGCAAATCGGATTATAATTTAAATTCAGTCTTTGAAAAAACGCCTAATCCAGGGACTTCAATTGCAGATGCCTTGATCCGCTTGAAGACTTAAAGGGATTTTTGGTATTTGCATGAAATATCCTGGACATGTCTAGGCGTACCTATACGTCACCGTCCCAGCATGCCTCGAGAGACTAATACAGGTTCGTTCAAATCTAACGGACACATATCTAATATTTATTATAACTGGTTTCATTATCAGCATATATCGGTTCATCACCTATACAATCATTTGTTTAACAAAAGGTTGACTTCTAGTAATCCGACTGAATAAAATTACTTGAATCCATATTTATGATTAAAATACAATTACAACCCAAAGAAGAGTAGTTTGTTTTTAATTTCGTGTATAATATGACATGCCATGATAAATGAATCTACGTCAGTTCTGGTATTCGACATGATTTCATTTTATTGTGTTTTAAATGGAGGTTATTGGATAGATTTAAGATTTGTTTTTTCTTTTTAATATGAAACACCTGTCGGTGAGCCTTGGCAGTAAAATCGACCTACTTGCCCTGACGGCGTCCGGCATGATGCTCACTTACGCCGTCTTACGCCAACTCTCTCAATACCCTTGGGCGTGTGCACGTATACTAAACACTTCGTTATTTCTTTGTGTGCGTTGCATAGTATTACTAATTTACTCCATATTTTTAGTATCTGTAAATGCTAATATTAATTTAAATGTTTCACATCTGTCAGGTATCCCGTAACGGCAATTTTTTTTTTCTATATTGTTTGCTGGTATAGTGTTTCATACCATCTTTAGTAATAACAATCGATAACAACTAATTTGCTATAACTTTTCTTTAACAAGAGAAATATAAAGTTTATTATGAAATCTGAGTGTTGTGAACAGTCACCGTTGTGCTGTGCAGTCAATATTTCATATTTTATGTCTCGCTAGCGAGCCGGGAAGACGGCAGTGTGCATAAAATTCCATTTTGCATCATTATTTTCGAGTGGGCGCGGTATTTTCTAGCATCCTCTATATTTACGATGAGTCCCGTTTGGGATAGCAATTTCAGTAAATTTGAAAACGAATTGTTATATAATCTTGTAATTCACAGATCGACTATGAACATCTTTACTAAGGAATTTGATAATTAATAGTTTTGGTTTAAGACTAACCATATACCTTATATTGTATTGGCTATCTATATTAATATTACAAAGCGAAAGAGTGTATTTTTTCGAACCCGCTTATCGTAGCAACTACCGGTCGGATATTAAAAATTAATTTTGTATTTGTTAGTTTTTGAAAGGCTTTGGGATATTTAATATCACAGCTCTATTGAAAGAAGTTACAAATATGGGACAAATTATTATAATAATTTTTACTTTCACGCGATAGATATCGCAGACGCAACTACTTAAATGTTAAAGATATTTAGACCACGAAACGTTATTAGTGTAATCGTTATATTACTAAAAATAGACCTGCTGGCAATCGAGGATGAAAATAACGTCGGTAATGAAAAACATTGCAGTGTGTAGACAATAGGCAATAAAACGTCGAAAAGGGTAAAAAAATGCATTATATCCCTTTTTATTGCATTTTATTGCGTCACATGTCCACTGTGCACGCTTGATGGTATTAAACAATAACACACCCTTTGGTATTTGTATGAATATTAATATCCTGTTAATATTAGGCTTTTAAATGAAAGTTTAGCACAATCTTTTGTTGACGTCCCCATTGGGTTCCTCCGTGAAAACCGCGACAAATGTAATCGCGGTCGAAAGTTTAATTAAATGTGTCCGAGATATTATAATATATTAGAATTTGGAATGAATTTTATTCATGGAAGCTATATAGCTATAGTAATAGACACAGATAGTATCATGTAACAATCTTGTATTTTCTAACACTATCAACTATAATAGGTTTCCTATAATAGCTATTCCGTTATGGCTCAATAATACTGAAAACTGCAGATGATGGTATTTATTATTATCGACAAATTTCCAAATTGAGGGTAGCCAGATAATCGGGCATTATGTAATTTCTACGTTTCCCGTCCCGAAAATATTACTAATAAATGTTGTAGTTTTACACAATAGTTTTTTATACTTTATAGATTTAGAGTTATGCTTACAATCTCACTTGATGTTAAGTGACGATGTGGCCCAAGATGATGGACTGGGCGAAGGACTAACTCTCAAGTGCAACTGTCGGAACATGCCTATACGTATTTATGGGCAGATTTACAACTTGAGGGTGGTAGCTAGCTAATTGGACATAAGAAAAAGCCTTCCCACTATGCTATGTTTTCCAAACGATGTTTTTCTACACCGAAAGTTCAGGTGGATTCTCATTGCAGGTGGATTCGAACTAACGACCATTGATGCGGCACCTGTACACACTACCAATTGAGCTATCATCATTTCATACTTTCATTTTAATGTATACAAATATTAATTTCATACCTTAATAAGATCTCTTTCAAATGTATAAAAGTTAAACAGTAATTCGGAGATTACATGTAAAATTACACATGACCTTTCAAAGACCGTAATGTCGCTATAATGTTATTGACGTGACATACATTCGGTGTACATGGCTTAATTTGATACTGGATCAAGACAACACTTACGTCACGCTCTCACGATCTGCTCATCAATATTCTAAATAAGTTAATCTTCATCAAACTGCAACGTGAGCCAATCTTCTTAGGACGACTTACAAATCTACCGTGTTTATGAGAAAAATAAACACAGTATAAAAAGAAGTCTTGTTTTGTATTATATACTGATTAAATATGAGTTTATTTTGTATTTACAATTGTGTCAAAAGAATTGCTAAGTAATTTCGGAAACAGAAGAGGCAGTACAATCGTTTGTTATGATCCTAAAGAATATTGTTACGACGGAATTTATTATTTCGGTTGATTTGTATAGGTTATACCGAAGTACCATTTGCGACAATAAATTAAACGTTCTCATTATAAAACCCATCAACAAAAATCAAAGTTAATAAAAATTTAAGTTTTTTAAGTTTAATAAAAATGGGTAATTGATTTGTTTTGAAGTAACTAGATGCTCATAACTAATATGATTTGTAAATCAGTGTAAATAATTCGGAATAACAAAGAATAAGATAATAAATCGAATTTAAACGAATGTGTTTGAATACTTCGAAGTTCCATAGAACGCAGTTAATGTATGTTTATGACAAAAAATAACATTCACATAATTATTTTTTAAAGTATAAAACTTTATGCTTAACTTTAAATTTAAAATTGTTATATGAGAAGTGACATAACATTAATGTTCACTGAAGCACATTCCAAATTTTCGCGCGTACAAAATTCAACGCGTCCTAAAATAAAAGGAATTTCTGGTGAGAGCAAATGAGTCAATTCTGGTAAGAAAAGGGTAGGTAATAGAGACCGAATTACAAAGAGGGTAGCCGGCTGTGATCTAAAAAATCCGTTAAGTCAAAGAATTCTTTAAAGTAATTGTGATTCTTTTATACTCTGTGAATATATTTTATCAAATTAAATATCATGTTTGTAACATCTAATATTCATAGATATCAATTGTTGTTTGTAGATTCATCTTTTGAGTTTTTGATGGAATTAATCTGTCTTGAGTAGAATTTACAAAGTTATGTTAACCATCTCTTTATATTTACATTTTTGTGTGTGATTAAGTTGATTCGAGAATAGTTAAGGTCATAATTTTATCCGAAAAACACAGTTTTTTTTAAGAGGCTGAACAATGTCTGTCTTTTCAACTAGTATAATGTAATATAGTGGCATTTTACAGGACTATTTTGTATATACGTGAAGTAGTATAAATATTAACTTAAAACATACATTCTGAGTTGCTGCAAAAAGTTAGTAGTAAATTCGAAGGAGGTAACTATCATCTTGTTAAATTGTTGTTTGAAACTTTATGGCATTATTAACTGTGTACACACAATTATCACCATTAAATAAAAATAATCTTTTATTATTACATTACTATAAAGGTTGGATTTTAATATTTAATATTATTCATAAATAAAACTTTACCTAACAAAACGTTTAAGAGCTTTCACTATTATTAGAGTATAATTACTTGTATTTTTCCATTAGCGTTTTTAAGATAAAAAAAACCACACGATGTGAGTCAGTAGCAATTCCTTCAAGTCGGTAAGTCGCATTTGCATGTCAAAGTATGTTGACAAAGTTCTCAGGAAGCACTCCCTTTACATTTCTTTTACATTTATGCGACGGTGTCAAAAGCCCGCGGCTTTTGCGGGACTTCGTATTGCTTATATTTGGAAAAATCAGCTACTATTTGTTTCTCTTTGATCATATTACGAAATACTCAAACCGCTTTCGAAAGGGCTACTGAAATTTGGCTACAAATCTATAAAAGTACAAAAAAAAATTGTGTCCATGCCGTATCTAACCGTAGAATGATTTTCCAACGATCTTCTGAATGTCTATCTCCACAAAAGTTGAAAATATGACGCCACGAATCAACTGCGTGTGTCTTACACTTACAACTTACAACTTAGTTCCATCAATCAAGCATTGATACCATGTTGGGAGACATCGTCACTTAACACTGTGGTCAAACTGACAACTCATAAATTAAGAATAAAAATGTAACACACAGAAAAAAAAAACAGAACATAATGTATCGCGTCTTGCTTTTTTAGTAGATTGGTCTCGAAAGTTTTTACAGCAAACGAATGGTTATATAACGAGAACCGAATATCCCAAGCATAAAACGACAAATAAATCTAAATAATCTGGCTCAAAACGAATTGCAGTCAACATTATATCGATAAAATTCTATTCCACGAAGCAGATCAACTAATTATTTAATGCTTCCGAATGATCTCCGCGTTTGTCTCCATCGATGTATGCGTAAAACAGCCTTTAAAATAAAAGCCGTAAAAATCAACCAAACTGCTCATAATTACAATTTTATTGTTATTTAATAATAAACCTTATTGCGAGTTCAGAGGAGTGAAATTTCTAGCGGCGAAATGAAGTTAGAAGGGAGTAGGTAATCTTGGGGAGTTCTCGTTAATTGATTGTTACTTTTGTTAACGTAGACTTTTATTGGGCGCCCGTCTTAGCTCTCTCCGCTTTATTCTGTATTGGGTATTTTATCGTGTGAAAATGAACCTTTCCGAACGAAATGGCCGTTTGACTTCATTCGTGGTTATTTTTTTCATAATTCATATAAAAACTAGCTGATTTGGCAAACCTTGTGCTATTATAGTAAATAATATCTCGTCCTCATCGCCGCCTATTGCGTTCAAGGATAGAGTTACTTATCGGAGTACAAGTTGTCCTATATCTCAAGTTGGACCAAGCAATACACATTCACAAAATTTAATTGTAATCGTTGGATCGGTTTCCGAGATTAGCGTCGGCAAACATGGTCAAAAAGGGTTTTATTTATATAACCAGGCATAAGAAATACGTTCAGTATAATCTTCTCCATTGTTTATCGTTATCCCTTTTTTAATACTTATTGACGAGAATTATTACTAAAAAATTTAGAATGAGTTTCTTCCATTTTTACAAGAATTTAGTAAATTTAGAATCTGGCTAGCTATCACGATGAAGTTTAAATTATTTCGACAAGTACCTATATTATTATCCATTATCATACTTGATATCCAGCTTTTCAATTAAAATTATGTATTAATTACACTTAAGGGCCACAAAATCATCTATCTTTTAGTGAATTTGTGGACAAAACGCTTAACATATTTAAAGCGAAAAATAACAAGTAGGTCCTCTGTAAACATAACTCTTAAACTAATACTCGTATTAGAACAGTTTGTGATGAACTCATTCTGGAGACTAAAGCGTGATAGATTAAACGAAAATGTTTTGCGTCGGATATATGTCACGCTAGCGAAGTTAATAATATTTATTCACCTTTATTCTTTTGTATAGTAAGTAATGAGCGAATTTATTAGGTTGTTGTACCAGAAACATCATAGAATATTTTATTCACGAACTAGAAACCTGAGCTAAAGACCTTATATACATAAAAGACGTTTTATAAAAGAAGGTCACGTCGAACAGCCTTCGCTGTAAGTAGGTAAGGAGGCATATTCACGCTGCTGGCTCTTGACCCTTCAACTTCAGTCTAGCCATAGAATGCTAATGCGCTTTAATGTCTAGGTCGGGTTAGGTTCGCGTGACATTTTTTCATGTTAACTTTTTTTAATGAACATTTCTAAATACACCACGTCTATGTATGACTATAAAGAATTTTAAACGGCAGTTTAACATACACAAAAGGAAGTGATTGAATGTACACTGTATATCACTATATCATGTTGTGCAGTGGTGAAAATATGAAGCGTTTTCTACCAATTAATCAGCGGTATTGTAGAACGATGATATTACTGTAATTAGTTCAGATAGATGGCTGCAATAATATAAAAATGAGCTAACATTGAAGTATAAATATACTTTTAAAGATAACGACGATTTAGTTTCTGTGATAAAATAATAGAATCCTGAATAAATTGTACACTAAACTTGATAATACTGCATCAAAATAGTTCGCAAATTCTCACTTTTATTCGTCCCTGAAAATTTAAAATGATTTCTCTGCCGACATACTCGCTGCTATCTTTAAAATTGTTCCTTCCAATGTGAGGCGGAGAGATGTATCAGCAAACCTCAATGATAACAAAAAATCTCATTTTTATTACTCAACAATTTAGACCACATATACATATGATAAAATGTGTATGTACTAAAATAGTCTTGTAATGAAAACAAAAGGAAAGTTTTTTTACAATGCCAAAACTAACATAATAATAATAATTATATTATAAAAATAATAATAATAATTTAATTAAGCAATCATTTTTGTTACTAAGTAGTTATACAACAAAGGAATTTACTGCGCTCGTCATTTTTAAAACAATATACAAATTTATACTGACACAGGAATTTTATTCTATAATTGGGCAGTTCCACTGAAAATTAGCATCTGAATTATATTTTCGGTAATCATAAAAACTAGGGTGCAGTCAGTATCGTCCCTCGGGGTATTCGTTTGACATCAATCCCCCAATTTTTGTCCGATTACGTAGAAGTTCCCATGCACTTACGTAGATAGAAAACATACGTATCACTCAAATTAAAGTGTTTTATTTGAGATAATCTATCATTAATATTTTGGCAGAATATAATAATAATTCATCCAAATTACAGCCAGGATTAACTGAAAATAAAATTATATCGTTATGTATAATTATTGACCTTATGATGAATAAGTAATTTGAAATATAATGAAACATTTGAATAATGCGAGATTTTACCCTCAGCAACATGGCCGTATGATGGGAATAATGCTACTTATTACGAGTTATCATGTATCATCTCAATCACACAACTATTGTTAATAGAGTTACACCGTAGACCTTCAAGATTCGTTTCCATTAAATGCAGCTTCTCCTATTACTCACAAACTCATTAAATCAAAGTTATGTAATCTCTATATATATCTGAACATAGGATACTACACAAAACTACTGAACTTATTAGAATAGGACTTCACCAGTCGAAGTGGAAACGTTCGTTGATGGTTCTCTTTGTCTTTTTTTTATTTTCTTTAGTATGCCTACCGTAGGCAAGTGATGGCTATTATATAATATAGTATATCATATAGATTCTTTAATTATAGCATTAGACTTTATTATTGTAGCATTGTAAAGTGACCCCCGTTCCTGTTAGTAATCACAGTACAATCAAAAACACGAACACAGATAGATCGAAAAACCTATCGACAGTCACCGGTGTCATTTGAACATCGTAAAGTTATGACATTATGATAATAGAAATTTTGATCACAAAAATAACGGTGACTAATGAAATATTGTTAATCGATTGACGATTGCCCCTGTCATACCTTTCTGCGAGCTTCTTAATAGATATTATGAAGCTGGTTCCAAAATAAAAAAAAGTGGGTTAGTGGTTCATTCATTAGCATTGTACTTGACTTCTGGATAAAACATCGGCAAAGCCTGAGATACGATATAACAAAAAAAACATTTTACCCGTTATATCCGCTCAACTGATTCTTGTGTTTATTTATACAGGCGCAGAACAGCCTGTATACACTTAGTAGCATATTTACCTGTCTAAAGTTGCCTATATCCTTCTTATATATCATAATTATGTTATATTCTCTGTTATCTCTATTATCTTCTGTATTAATGGTGATCCACGTCGGTGCGTTTCGCGTAGAATTTCTTTCCTCGCACAACTACTTTGTAGAACCAATTTGCCGTTGCTGTGTTTCCGGACCGATACAACTTGGAAACCTTCAAGAAAAGGGTTCACTTGTATGTTAAAAGCCGTAACCCACCTGCGATTCTTCTGGTGTTGTGGGTGTCCATGGGTGTTTCAGATTTTTTTAATTATCAGATTCTTGAGATTCAATATGTATATAAGGATCTATGATATTATTAGTTATACCTATCATAATAGTATTATGTCCATAAAGTTGCAAAATAAGTCCTAAATCGATATATAAAACATAAGTATACATGTGCATATTATCTTTCACGATGACAAACGCACACGGTCATTGTTACAATACGGTGGCCGATACGTCATTGTCGGAAACTCCCGGTGGCTGCCGTTTGTAGTGAATTAATTCGCCGGCCGCCGCAATCCCGTGACGATCAATAGTCAGACAAAACAGAACCAGGATACCGAGGTGTCCTGTCAATGTGATAAATCTATGCGGCCGTTGTTACACTGAGACGGGACATTTGTCAACGTGATGACTTCAGTAGTTTCCATTAGCGTGTACGTCACTCGGACAAAATATTTTAACGGCCCTATGTGAAATAATAAATAAAGTCATTTAATTATGACTTTCAAATAAAGATTCAAATTATATGTATAAAATTAACAAATTTAAGAATATTAATAATATCAAATAATATTCATTTATAATCACGAGGTTTATAAAAGAGTTCAAGTTTTTTTTTTGAGATTGTTTTATGAACAATCTGCTATAATTGATTATTACATTTTTAATACTTTCTACGTATAATGTTATGGCCACAATTTTACCGGATTGTTACTGATGACTGAGGTAGTGGACACGCTAAACCTTATGGAGGGACTGACCTTCAAGTGCAACTGCTGGAACAGTTTAGCGGTAGAAATTATTCTACAAATATGTATATTACATATATTCTGGATAGTTTAAAAACGAAAATGTATTTTCTGCCGGTAGATAAAAAAGCTAAACATATATTATTTTAAATGTTGAACTATGTTTCTGTTTGTAGCTCTCCTTACAATCACTCAATTTAAACTGACCAGTTTTTGAGTAATTTGCGGCGCTGATAATTGATATCATAAAAGATACTTTTTATTTGATAAAATGAAAGGAGTCTTACGGAGTAGAGGATTAAAGTTATCATTTAATAGTAAATGAACATCTTTGAACATTGTGATAATGTGATTGAGCTGAAATTGATATGTAATATCGCTAATAATAATTATAATAATGTCAAGTCCTCAACATTAAAAAAGTTATAAAACTACGTGCAATACGATTCGATTTCACGCAAACGAAGTCACTAAAACAGCTACTTTTAAGTGATTTCGATTGAATCAGATATTTAATTAATAACTTGGAATGAAGTTTCTTATCACACAGTACGGATAAAGGCTAGAAAAATCAAATACAAGATTTTTCCGTCACGACCATTGCTTTAGTGTGTACTATATTGGACTATAGATGTATAGTGTACACTGTTATCCATAGCGCGTATACTATTCGGCTGTGCCCAGTCATAGGTGCGCGCTTATTGGTTCAAGATATCCAGTAATTCCTCAACGGCTACGCAGATATGGTTTGTACTCGTCGTACGCCTCATGTTTTTCATAGCGTATTATATGTATTATTATGAATTAGATAAATTAAATGATCTACAATAAAATGTTTATTATTATAACTAAAAAACAAATATTAATTATGAAATTTCCTACCATACCTTTAATTTATTAGTTGTCTCTGTGTTTCATTTAATTGCTCTCAGGCACTAGTAATTTAATTATTTGTATTTGTTAATACATAATATATTACGTTTATCAAGAATTATATATAATACGTTAGGCAATTCGTTCTAACCGAGTATTCCACGACATTCGCGATTCCTTTTTATCGTATTTGTTATTTCCTTGTGATTATTTCACTGATATATTTGTGTTAATAACCCTAGGTGAAAGTAGTGTTAACACGTATTTTCCAATTTTTAATAGAATATTTAATGAAAAGAACTGTTTAACAAAGGAAAAAAGAAACAAAGCGCTCTTTTAACCTACGATAAATTACTAAAACCTGGTTCGCTCCAACTCTGCGCCAGTTAAGCCTGAAGCTGATTCTTTTCTAAAGAATTAATTACTAAAAGATTAACACATAAGTGAAAACCAATAGCTTTCTGTGATCATTTTTGTAATCTATATATACTTGTTCTGAGTTTGGTTGTTGCTTTGCGTTTGTTTATTGTGTTTATTAAAGACCTTTACACTTGACATTTGAGAAATTGTCTACATTAACAGATGCTAGAATAAAAAAAAGATTAAAGTAATCATTGACCGGGCTTTTATATAAGATACAAAGGTGGTTTTTACTGCACTGTTCTAATTGATTTACAATCGATACGTTAATAATATATAAGTAATATTTATTATTAATAAGAAATACCCTAGGTGTTTATAGGAATTCTCTCTTCAATAGTGAATTCTCTGTACAGTTATATTTTTAATAAAGTATCCTATGTTTATAGTTGCACCAAATAATACAAGTTTAAGTTTAATACCACATACACATTCATGTAAATAGAAAATTAATGTTATTTGCTAGTGAGAGTATCACTAGGGAACTACTGATTTAGTTTTTTTTTATTAGGATGGTCCGCGTATGTTTACATAGAAAAAAAAATGTGAAGGGTACTAGAAATATTAAGAAATTCTATAATAACTAAACTAATTTTTAAATTATTGCATTATATTATATAAGAAGGTCAGGCTCATTATTCAAGCCATTGTTAGGTTTTTTTTTATAGTTTTAGATATTTTTTAGGAAAAATAGGCGCGATGTTATCTAGTTAATAGATAGATCGCTTAAAATATAAAATACATCGACAACATGATTTCCTAAGAGTTATCTTAGGGTTTAGGTCATAAGTTGACTGGAGAAATTTGGTTCAAGTTTTTGTTATAAAATCTAAATACATTACCCTATATACTTGAGATTTAAACATAGATTCTCATATTCATTTTATACATAAACTTGATTTTATGTACGGCTTCGTTCGCGTTAATATTAATTTTTACAAAACATATCGGGTGACGCAAAGAAAAGTTTCATACAAAATTTATTCCTTACTTTACCCCACTTCCAATAAGGTTTTGAGAGAAAAAGTCACCGTCCCCATGTTCCCATTGACCTTTATACCAAAATTGATTATAATCGATTCAGCGGTTTAGGCGTGGAAGCGTAACAGACAAACATACTCACTTTCGTATTTATAATATTACAGCATAGTATATACTTATATATAGTATAATAGTATAGTATTAAGTATGATTACTCATTTAAGAGAAAACGACACTGAATTTCGATTCCACGTTCGGTATTATCTTCAAAGCGATAATTTCCATCGAACACGTTTACACGCTCGGAAATAAACAATACAGCCGTGTAGGAGAGTAATTTTTTCTCATTAAGTACGGGGGCAAATTGCGGCCAGCGAGGTAAACGAGCCGTGATTACAGCCAGTGTAGCGCTAACGAAGCTTTTTATCGAATTACTACCTCACGAGGCACGCCGTATGAAGATATTTAATACTGCGAGCTAAAATAGCTACTTTTTTATAATAATAACTAGAACAAAAATAAGTATGGAAATCATTATTTCAGTATACCGTACAAATGTGTATATAAATATAAAGTTTAATATATACCGAAACTGTCCTTCTTCTATCCAGTATCCGCTACGTGTATATACAAATGTAATTAAAAAGATACAAAAGGATCTAAAATATCTTAACCTGTATGCGACTGCAGTAAGTTCTACACTAGAGCGTGCCTCTAAAGATACGCAAGCAGACTTCTACCACATTTGGTTAGGCAAGGAAACAGGAGAGTAAAGGTGAGTGTTGAGATGCGTCGGAAAGGGGCTTCTTAAATCTATATCCGTGCCACAACTCTCGGGATTTTCTCGAAATTACCCACTCTGCCACTCGATAGACTCGGCACCCGCGCTGTGATTCCATTGTTTGCTGATAAGTTTGTCTCCCTCTGGAACATAAAAACTAAGTAACGTTTCCGCTTCGAATGGTCATAGTCGCATCCCTATAATTTCAGAAGTCTTGACATGATTTAGTGTAAAAGGAACTGTATTTTCCTTATATATACATAGATTACGATGTCAAATTCTCATTCAATATGACGTATCCATTATTTTTGTAATAGCCGTCTGCTATTGGATATATGCTTTTCCCAAAATCGCTACAACCGGCCTTGCCTTGCTCGTATTTTGAGGGTTCTGGCAACCTTAACCAGGTCGTCGGTCGACCTTATGGCAGATTGATCCATGTTGTGCCTTTCAGTGCGTAGTCACTTAGGCTCAATCCGCCATCCGTCCCATTAACGTATTGTCTAGTCCCTTGCTGCATAATTTTAGCAAATATGACGATTATATCGGTGAATCTAATACATCAGCGGATCTCTTTATATCTGATTCGATCACGTACAGAAACTGGTAACCAACTCCATTCTCATTTGAATAATCCTAAATTGGCCTTTGAGACACCCTGTTAATCACCATATATTGGCATTATAATTACCCTGACAATACATACCGGTCAAGGACTTTCTTCTTAAGATACTATGATATCTTATAGCAGAAGAAACTAGCTATTATACTACTACCTTGGGAGTGTTTCGAGTAATCGTTCGGATTAATACCTGGTGCTGGATTACACCACCGTACAACGCACCATAAACTTAAATTCCATCCTCACCATCTGGATGAATGGCAATCCACGACGGCGCGTTTCACGCGGAATTTTTAACCTCACACAATTATCTTGTGGAATCAACTTGCGTTGGTGTTGTTTCCGGACCGATACGACTTGGGACTTTTAAGATGAGAGCCTGTTTATACCTTAGAGGCCGGCAACGCACCTGTGATTCCTGTGGTGTTGTAGGTGTCCATGGGCGGCGGTGATCGCTTACAATCAGGTGACCCGCATGTTCATTGGCTCGCTATTCTTATATATAATAATTTGCTTTTGCCCAGCAATTTTCAAGGGACAACGCAAAAGTGCTCAACAAATTTTATTACAATTTGATGAATGGTTTAGAAACACATAGAATATAAGTATAAATACAAAGAATTGAACACATTTATATATATACATATACATCTATATCTATGTGTACCCGGGTTATCTGACCTTAAAATGGCATTTTTGTAAGACATGAAAACTGGCCATATTATTATCGAATGCATGAGATATTATACATGTTTAATATATGACTAAAAATTTTCAAAACTTACGCCAGGTTCTAGGCTTAATTAATTAAGTAGGTTAGTTCATTGAATACGATTTTTAATGGGAATTTACAAAATTATACTTTAATTCCTGATGTTTAAAACTAAACTTAAGACCCTTTAAATTCATGTTCCCGACATAAAAATTCCTTTTAAGTTGAATGGAAGTAAATATTTCTTTAATTTTTCCCGTCTGAAGAACGACTCGCTGCCCTCCTTGCCTGTACAGTCCCAATCAAAGAAACTCCTGGTATACTTTAACCTAAATTTCTTAATAAAAATGGAATTGCTTATTCATCGGCCACTGTTTCTATTATTCATCGTCTTAGAAGTTTTTTGCTGAGGCCCCTTCAAAGATTTATTGGCTTACTGACTTCTTTTGAAGTTAATACATAATTAATCAAGTTTCGTAACGGGTAGATGCCACTTTTATTTTAATCCAATTCTATTTTATTTTGTATTAAACTTTCTGTAATCAAATGATTAGTATAGGCAATCTTATACAGTTTTTTTTTGTTTTTCTAATATTTATGAAATATATTATCAACGACGGGATATTAGGCTACAGAATTAATAAATAGAAAATGCAATAATAGCCCTATGTAATTTTCATAGGAAATAATTGCTATTTTGTCTAGCAGAGTTTATTTTTAAATAAAAAGACAGACATTTTTGGTTTTTTGGACAACCATTTTTGGTTTTTCTAATATTTATAAAAGATATCGTCAACGACTAGATATTTTAGACTACTTGACAAATAAAGACAATAATTGAAAAAAATTTTAATAATCCAATTTTATCTTTAAAAACAATGTTTGTTATTTTCTCTAACGGCGTTATTATATTTTTATAAAAAAGACAGACATTCGCAAATAAACCGATACTACAAGTATTTTTGGGGTACAGCAATAAGTGCACTGGTCTTTCAAGTCTGCCACAGCATGCACTATGTGGTAAACGGGTTACATACACTATATAAAAAAACAACATTACAAACAACAAAAAGTAATTAACAGCACTGTGAGGAATTATACATTCCAAGAAACAAAATCACACAATAACATACACATACTAACATTATAAAATGTAAAAGCATTCAAGCTGTACTGTATTAATAATTTCATAGAGCAACACGAATGCTCTTGACGTTTCATTAGCCGTTTAAATTACAA
The DNA here is from genome assembly GCA_039707435.1 of Actias luna. NCBI lineage: Eukaryota > Metazoa > Arthropoda > Insecta > Lepidoptera > Saturniidae > Actias > Actias luna. The sequence continues at coordinate 4,719,372 of JAZHAC010000008.1, read as the reverse complement.
ATTGATCCTGTCGATACAAGAAGTATTACTATAAGATGCTTCAATGTCGTCTAGTCTTGAAGCGATGATAGCTCAGTGGTAGTGTGTACGACTTCGTGTCAAAGAGCGTGACTTCCAATCCATCTACAATGAGCTTGAGTTTTCGGTAAAGGAAAACACCTTGAGGAAACCATAGCATGTTGGTAGGGCTTTTTCTAACGCCCGCCTAACTAGCATCCACCCTCAAGAAGGTAACAAATAGGTGTGTTCGAGCTGTTGGACTTGAGAGTCAGTTCCTCCACAGGTTTAGCGTGTCTACCACCTTGGGCCGTACCGTCACTTAAGATAAGGAACAATTATGGCCGTAACGCTAAACCCTAACTATAAAAAAATAGAGAATCTTAAGAGATCATTAATTATCCATCTTATTAAGAAATTTTCTTCGCAAACAATATGTGTTATTTCACTAAATTTTACGTACGGCTTTGCTCGCGTTAATATTGATACTGTTAAAAAATCGGATGACGCAAGATAAAGTTTCATAAAAAGTTTATCCCACTCTTTACCCCACTTTCAATAAGGTTCACGCAAGAAAAAGTAGCCTAGCATCGTCTCCAGTTTGCCATCTGTCTCTATACCAAAATCCATCATAATCGATTCAGAGGTTTAGGCCTGAAAGCGTAACAAACAAACAAACGCACTTTGAATTTATAATATTAGTAAGGATAAAATAAAACAGTAAAGTAATAACATTTAGCGTTATGGCAATAATCTCACCTGATCTTAAGTGACGATATGGCCCAAGTTAATAGAAACGCTAAACCTGAGAAGGAACTGGCTCTCAAGTGCAGCTGCCGGAATACACATATTGATACTTGGCGACAGGTTTTTAACTTGAGGGTGGTAGCTAGCCAGACGGGCATTAGAAAAAGCCCTACCACCATGCCATGGTTTCCTCACGATGTTTTCCTTCACCGAAAGCTCAAACTCATTCTAGGTGTTTTGGATTCGAACTCACGACCCTTGACGCAAAGTCGTACACACTACCACTGAGCTATCATCACCTCAATTATATATTTATATTTTTAAGTTCGGAAAATTGTATTCACATGATTATAATAGCGATTGCTGGAGAGTTCCTTTCGCCGTTTCAAGAATGCTGTTGTTTCCTAAGCCGTAGTAGATTTTTGACTTCACAAAAGTGATATCATTATTCTATTTTTGAGAGATAAACAACTTTTTTTCACTTGATTTATTATTTATTGCAGCAGATGCTTGACTGGCTGTAGGCGTTGTTTCTTTTCTATACTATATAGGCAACATAACTGTAAAATGCATGATAGAAAGCACGATCGACGAAAAGAACTGTGACCACCGATTTCATGGATAAGTAACACTCTGTGTTAGAAATAAATAAAAAATTAACAACATTACCCATAGCAACAGATATGTTTATGTTAATTCCTTAAATAATAAATAATACTAAATATACTTTAAGTTAAGAAATTCATACATACTTATACGTACTTAGCGGTAAGTGAAGCGTGATCTATTCAGAATATCAGAATGAGTAGCGTAATTATTTTACGGCACCCCTCTTTTTCTAGCGTCGATTAATGCCACTTCTCTTTGAAAAACGTTTCGGATGAACGCTAATGCTCGTACAGTTTCCCCGCGGGCTTGGCAACCTTTACTTTATTTTGATTCAGGTCTATATCCCATGTATTCGTGTACATATTGGTTCAGTCTCCTGGTTATTTTCCTATTACCATGTTTACTTCTAACTTTTTTTCTTTCATGGTACAGTATATTCTAAATTTCCAGAAAACATAGCATTCATTGGTTTCTGTATTCGTGATATAATTTTAGAACGTGTCTATAATCTACGAACAAGGTGTTTTATCTATGTTACTATAGAGTAATAAAATGAAGAAACTCTGAATTTGTTGTTAATAAAATAAGCTAAAACATTAAGGATGACGTGATGATTTAATTTGAGTTCTCAAACAAGAAAATGGTTACACTAAGTCTTCTTCGAACATATTTTCTTCCACTCTGTGAACTGCCACTTCAGTATTCATAAACACTTTTTATAAACACATTATTCCTCGCACAGTTCATTTATATGATCTTTGATCTTCCTCTTCTACTACATCCTTTTATACTTAAAATTAAAAAATCCAAACCTGTATAGTACCTATTATTTTATTTGACAAAAAAAAACAATGAAAAATTATTAGTAATACCCGAATAACATAAATTATATTTATTATTTTCACTGAAAATTCTATATAGTGAACGTATTATGTCATGTTACATAAGTTAGCATGCTCTCTGGCATCGAGCCGCTCCCTGCCGCACCGCACCGCTTCGTACATTATACACACAATGCGTGTCAATCCTTCGCGCCGGATGATGTCGGTACTGGGTGCCACATTCAATTTGTCGCACCCGAAGCGACGCCGCGCCGCACGGGAAATCTGACGTAGACTAAATAAAAAAACCATTTTTGTTTTAAGTAATTGCTTTTTCAAGTTTCCACTTTACGATGAATACACTTTAGCTTAATCTACATTTTTATATTTTTATTTAATACTTTACAACTACAATCTCACCTTATGTTAAATGACGATGTGGCCTAAGCTGATGCATACGCTGAGCCTGGTGGAGGAACTGGCTATCAACACACCTATAGATATTTGGTAGCAGATTATCAACTTCAAAAATCCTAGCACTATGGTTTCCTCACAATGTTTTCCCTTACCGAAAGTTCGAGCTGATTGTAGGTGGATTCCAACTCATGTCCATGGACGCCGCGTCCGTACACACTACCAACTGAGTCATTATCGTGTCAACGTGCAATAAAATTAGGTATTTGTTAATTGTAGATTTAATGTGTGGTTATAATCTCTACTACTTTTAAATGATAATAAGGCCTAAGCTTTATGAGGTAACTGGTTCTTATGTCCAGCTACCGGAACACACCTGTAGGCGCTTGGCGACAGATTTTCAACGTAAACGCCCAAGGTCAGCTGGAAATAAAAAAAAATACTATCACCTACTATTCTTTGTATCAATAATCAATATCAATAATTTGGTAACAGTTATTTACTTATTTTAATAAGTTAAGAAGTATATCATATACAAAATAATATTCATAGAATCAACAACGTAATATCAAAACACGAACGTTTCACTCACATATTCAATACGCATGAAATATCGTTTCTATATTTAATGCCTTATTTATTTTTGTACCATCACTATGAGCACATATTGATCGTTATTAGCTTTCTCATAACCTACTAAATCTATCCATGAAAAGCGATAAATTAATTAATAATACATAAGCTTGTTTTCAATCTTCTATTTGCAGGTTTGAAGATACCGACCGTCTTTATGATTTTGTTTCACAGTTTATCGTTGTTGATTTTGATTTACATTATGGTTTTTGTTTATGGATATGGATCCATTGATTATGGATTATGGATTACGGATTATGAACCAAACTAGCTAAAAATATTTTTTTTTATTATTAAAAAGCTCTGGTACACTACAATCTCAAACATGGTCCATCCAAACATGATTATGTATCAATACAAATTATTATCAATTTCGTGTAATAGTAGATGGTACTTTACCATATCTAGTTGTATTACTTATATTGTAAAGGAGTCAACCTCACTTGATTTTAACTGAGGAGTGTTGAATTAAACATAGGAATTCAAATAGGAACTAGAAGCAAAGAGCAAGAAGGCAGATGGTGGGTTCCGAAAGAAGTAGAGGTGAAAAGGTGATCTCTACCTTTCTATATTATGCAGGTGCTGTCCGGTTATTTTAAATTGTACCTACACACAACTGCTCGCAGGGGGTTGACTGCTGTCTTCCATGACAGTAGTGTGACTGAGTAGTGTGGTATATCAACACGAACCCGCGTCACCCCACTAGGGGCAGTGTACCCGTCGCCTATTGCATAGCTTAGGTGTCAGGCTGCTCTCTGTTCTTGTTGGGTCTCGGCTTACCATCAGGTTGGACCGTACAAACTACCACTTGTTTGCTTTAACCTGTGTCGCCTCATGAAGACGATAGCTGATACACCGAAGAGTTTTAGTGGTATTCTAGATGGTTAGTATCGGATGAGTCCCACATAAGCCTCCCTTGAGAGGACTCCGAAAGCGGACTTTTCTAAGTAAAAAAACAGGAAGTTTATTTTAGTGGTCTAACAGATAATGTAATATGTTATTCAGTAATTAAATGTAAGAAACTGGATTATAATTACTAAAATAATTACAAGATAAAAATATAATAAAATAATAATCAACACTTTTAGAATTCTCTCAAAATATGAAGTCACGAAACAGAAATATTTTTATATTTTAAGTATGCACTGTGAAAACGACAATACACAAGATGATAGCCACGGGGAAAACCTTTGATTACGGTCTAATATTTCCCAGCACTGCGGATCTGGCTTTTCTCCAAAGAATAAACTGAATTTAAGCTGAAGTAGGTTAACCACACATTCATATACCAGAAACATAAAAATAATCCAAAAACATTACTTATACATAGCAGTCATCCGATTTGAACAAAATAAAATAAACATTTTTTTGTATCTAAAGATCCAGACATATTTGTGTTATTCGTTATAAGACTTGAAAACAAATAAAGCTCGCAAATTTAAATTTAGACAAACCGTACAGGTATGCCAGTAAAGTACAAAAACACAATTATCCAATTTAATGGGTGGGTAACCGATGGGTCACTGGTTGCGTGAACGGACGTGAGACCGAATTCCTACAATGACCCTGAGCTTTTCGTGAGCGAAAACCAAAGCATGATGGCAAGGCTCCTTCTATTGCCCACCGGCCTAGCTACCACGCTTAAGTTGAAATTTTACCTCCAAATACCAAAAAGTGTTTTCTGTGTTCTGACAGCAGTCCTTCCAATAGGCTTATCGTATTCACCATCATAGGTAACATTATCACTTAATATCAGGTGAGATTGTAGCCCTAAGGTTAAACCAATAAAGTTTAAAACAAAAATATATATGTATATCGTCGACATTCCCAAAGTAAACTGAGTTACACGTAATAAGAAGTTGTTATACCCGTGCAGAAATAAGCGAAACCTAGTTATAATTAATATAATATATTGTATTGTACAGATCCTACGTAATGAAATCACGCTAAATAGAAAAGCCGTAACACCGCAAGTTCGTTAAAAGGATCAAGTTGCAGGCAAAGTGCCAACAGAAGATTGAACCGATTATATGTACTTCGTAGTCTCTATGAAGAACTATTTTAAATAAACGATAATTTAATAATTTTAACCTAGATAGCAATTAAACAAAATAACGACTAAAGGTGTTATTAATTGTCTAACTTATTCTATATAGTCTATCTTATTGTAAATCGCGTTTTCTGTTTTTTTTTTACTGTAATTTCTACTTTATTATTTTAATTTTTCCTTATCCTTAGCCCACTAGTTATATGGTGTTGTAAAACCTTATTAAAATAGGTATGTAATGTCATATTCAAATAGTTTTTTGTGTAAACATAATTCATATTGACATTAATACAAAATGTCGGACTAAAAGCACGATCTTTTCGTTAGAAAGATTTTTCCAACATATGGGCATAAGTGTTTGGGCAGCAGAACATCATTGGGATATCTAATAAGATCTGATGTAGTTGAACTATTGGTTTCTTCTACATTCGGCAACTTTACTGCAGCCACGGCCCGCTCTGGGGCGGGCATTTGACTAAAGTGCCAAACTGTGGGGACGCCGTGAGCGGCCGTTTGGTTCTAAAAATTGTTATGGTAAATTTTACCAGCAAAGACAAAATTACGAATATCAGTGCCTATCTTTGCTAAAAAAAGGTATTGTTTACATATTATAATATTATAATTGAGTTATATATTGTATGTACATATTTATATATATATATATATATATATATATATATATATATATATATATATATATATATATATATATATTGAGACTATATTCAAATTTCTAAAGAGCGCTGCTTGACTTGATTTGAACATTCGGTGCAATGGATATATGGTACTTCTTTGATCAATGAAAATTTATATATATTTTTAAGGGGCCGCAATTTGTCTTTTTGTTCTGGGCGTCGTACTCGCTAGAACGGTTGCTGCTGCTGCTAATTCCTCGTAACGGCTCTAAGATGTTCGGTGTATGTTTTCGATATTGAACGATGATGAGAATCTCGTTGCTATTCGGACTACTTCTTCATTACCGCTTAAATTTAAAATTTTCAAAGTTCCTTCTTAATAATAAAGGATGTTGTAATTGTACAAACGCTCGATCATGTTTCACGAATGTGCTTGATCAACGCTGACCGGGCACTAATATTACTAACCGTACATTCCACTTTATTTTGTCACTTTCTGTATGAAATGTCCAAGCACTTGATGTTTTCTTTTTGATAATTTATACGAAGGGTTTAAGTCGAAGTTCCGCTGAGTTTCGGCTGAATATTTTATTTCGAACGAATATTCAGCCGAATTTCGTGTTCGGTACAACACCACATTTGGCTCATCCCCGACTTTTAATAATAATGTAAATATATGTAAAAAGTAGTATTGAGTCAAATTTGCATGTTATTATTTTTCTAATTTTTTAATCTGGTTGTACTTTGTGTTCAATATAGACATATAGACCGTTTATTTAGAAAGTGGTGTAAGTTCATTTTTGAGACAAATGAGCTATCACATAATTCATGCTTAATTTAATGTAAACTTTTTATATATAACTAGTCCGTGTTTAACTTCTCAAAAAAATCCCATGTTTTGTACAACTTAAAATCGGTCGGTAAATGAAATTGCATTATCAACAAATATAGTAGTAACCTTTAATTTTCTTGAAACAAAAGAAAATGGACTTACACCACTTTCAAAATAAACGGTCCATATATAAGAAATAATTTACAGTTATATCTAATATTATGAATTATTAATTTAATTATTAAATTATTAATATATATAAATTGTAATAAAATGGAAAGGCTTCGCCAGTAGAACGGATATAGTAAAAAAAATTATAAGATGAAATTTTAGACAGAATTCAATCTACTTTTCTCTGTTTGGTATTCGATAACTTATCTAAAGGTCTATATTTCTAAAAAATGATTTAAAATCGAAGTGAATTTTCAAATAGAAAAATCAAATTGCAATATCTAACAATCGCTTGTTGGAAACATAGGCACGTACTTCGCAAATCGGAACTTTAAGATATTGTAATTATATTAATGTGATTGAACTTCAGTGGGTATACAAACATTTACATTTAAGCTAACAATTTAATATCCGTCAAATTGACAAATACATAGGATCTAAAACTATACAAGATATAATTCAAGTTCCGGTGAGCCAAGTCGCAAGCACAACATATTTAATTATTAAAAAATACTTAAAAACAATTGTGATTTGTAAGGAATTTTGTTTTTCAATTTTTTTTAGTTTTTTAGTAATCCCTAACAATTTTTTTAATTTTTTTTTAATTATCGAGTAAATTTCATGGGCGATCACAGTACTCATTATTACAAAGTGAGAAAATAAAGCACAATTATAAAATTGTTATTCTTTCCTTTACTATATGTTCAAAATGTTTTGTCCTATTTTATGTATTGTCACCGCCATAATGCCGTCTCGAGATGTTATTTACCGAAACGTCGAGTCTCATGTCTCAGGTTACCTGCATGTGAAAACATTAGAGGACAAATATCGTTATGACACGCTTCCCTACTTTTAAGAATGGGTAATGAATAAATATTGATTATTACGACCACTGATTTTTATTTACATGCCCATAATATATTTATGTGTATAAAAGAAGAGTGTAAACATGTGACAAGTTATAATTCTTTGACTTTCCTACAATTAACAATACTTTAATTTTTACTAACAATTATTTTTATTAACAATAGAATCTTTATGTTTTCAAGGTAAGCAACTGAATATCGTGACAAAAGAATTAAACCATTTAACTACCTTCGTGGTGTGTAAACATACATACGCAACTTCCGTTTCAAGCAAAAATTCATTTTGACATTTTTCCTAAGATGCACCGTAAAAATGATAAAATGAGATAATGAAAAATAAATATATAAACACAGATAATTCGATATAATTATAATAAACTTACTGAAACAATTAATAGTATATTTATTTTAAAATGTTACACTTAACATGATTTTACAAATCTATTAATACACACGAAGTTAATTTTATTTTTATAGGATTAGCGTAACGGCCACATTCTTACCTGTTATTAATGATGCCTAAACACCCCTATAGGTGTTTGGCGGCAGATCTTCAAACTAAGGGTGAAAGCCAGGAAGGCGCTACAAAAAGCCCTACCACCATGCTGTGGTTTTATCACGAAGTTCAGCAAGCTCAGTCTCATTGAACTCATGACCAGGGCCTGTAGCCAGTACGTACAACCATGTGAGCCACCATAGCTTCATAATAAATTAAAATTTACTTAATACATTATCTTTATAACAACTTGATATTTACAAAATTATCATAATGTTTAAATATCCGCTGCGTTCAATAACACAATATGAAACTGTATATTCGCTAACGTTAACAATTGAGCGGTTTTCGGGAGCCGGCCCGCCTTTGTCCTACTCGTCGGTCTGCTGAAACCGACAAACTTGACTGAACGAATAACTGTTGACACTGCAGCAAACCTGTAAACAGATATGTTAGGAACTATTCGCACTGAATCTTATTTTTAGGAACTTCCTCGATCCTAGTTCAACATATGACAAACATACACGAGCAGGTCACTAACATTCCTCTATTTGCTTCACCTTACAGAAGATCTACTTTCTAAATATTCATTTAGTTGATATGACTTTAATCACCACATCTATTATGGGCAAGTCACTCTAATCTGGTAGGCCCTTAACTACTTTTTTATACTTTACCTTTATAGGTTTAGTGTTATAGCTACAATCTCACTTGATGTTAAGTAACGATGTGGCCCAAGCTGGTGAACACGCTAAACCTGTGACTGGACTAGGTCTCAAGTGCAACTCCTGGAACACACCTATACGTATTTGACGGCAGATTTTCAAATCGAGGGTGGTAGTTATCCAGATGGACATTAGAGAAAGCACTACCACTACGCTATGGTATCATCACGATGTTTTCCTTCACCGTAAGGCCAAGCTCATTGTAGGGATTCGGACTCACGTTCGAGCACGCTACCACTGATCTATTGTCGTTTCATTAGGTATGTTAAATCATTTAGAAGTATATCGCGGATAAACATCGCAACATGGGATTTTTATATAAGATATATGTTGTATGTAGGAATAGTAATACGTCGACAAATAACCTCGGTACAGTTCTTGTGACGTTGACGTATTTGGTGTCGTCCACCGACGTCGCGTCGCTCACCGGCCTAATTAACCGCACGCATCAAACCACTTGCCTCCGACACGTGACATCAGCTACCTCATACTAGATTCCTGACCATTATTAATTACCCTTCTCGTAATATATACATAGTTATTATGTTAGTCCTAGTTTTAAGTCAATTTTATTCGATCCAAAAATGAAAATAATAAAACAAACGTCAATGTCTTGAAACACTCGGTTGGAATGATTTTCCTTACATAATATACTAGCTATTACCTGCGGCTTCGCTCGCGTTAATATGGATTATATCAAACATATCGAATGACGCAGTAAAAAGATTCGTAAAAGTTTATCCCTCTATTTACCCAACTTCCAATAAAGCTTTCGTTGGAAAAAGTAGTCTATCTCCGTCTCCTGGGTCCCATCTATCTCTGTACAAAAATCATCACAATCGATGGAGCGGTTTAGGCGTGCAAGTGTAACAAACAAACAAACTCACTTTCGCATTTATAATATTAGTAGTAAAAGTAGTTATAGTAGTAAAATTGATAAACGTATTATATTATGGATTATCACATACAAATAAATTTCTAGCTTCTGAGAGCAATGAAATAAAACGCAGAGATAACTAATGAATTAAAGGAATGGCAGGAAATTTCGTAATGTTAAAAAGTCGTTAAAAATGTTAGAGGTGCATTTAAGGAGAGTAGTTTATTAGTATATAAGCGGGATGTGAGCGCCCTTAGGGATTCAGTCTAAGCGAGGCGTATTCATCGTACGTAGCTGGAACATCACCAAAAGGGCATAAGATTTATATATCTCTATTATATTATTGACATTTTGGTATTTATGCTGTGAATCATTATCGGGAATGCTCTATACTGGATAGTAAGAGAAACACGAGTGATAAAGTTGTGTTGACGTACGTCAAAAGGTACGTCGTCGTATCCTTAAACTTACATCTGTGTCATAAGTCTCAGATACTGCTTGTAGTTCTCCTGACTCTACCACAACGACTACTCTTCCAAGTTATAACAATATATTTTTTCTAGTTTTGAAAATATATATTTTGTAGTACTATCAATTCATTACAATACATTGCGAAACAGCTGACGCGTATGACGTGTACAAACTATCAGCGCAGCCGTTGAGAAATTACTGGCTTTCTTAAACCAATAAGTGCGCAACTATGACTGGGCAAAGACAATAGCATAAACGCTATGGATAACCATCTACACTGTATAAATATAAAGCAATATAGAACAGACAAAAAAGGGTCATGATGGAAAAAATTTACATTTTGATTTGTCTAGCTTCTATACGTACCGTGTGATAAAGACCTTCTTTCTAAAAATGTTTGATTGTTAACAACAGCACCACATACTAGGTTCCAATATAGCTAAACGTTATTCAGGTAACCAAAAACTCTTTTAAAAAAAATTAGGATATTTTTATAATTTTTACTCCAACTTACAAAAAAAATACACAACATTATGTAAAACTAATAAGAGATCTTCATTTTCATACGTGTATAAACAAATTACCGTTTTCGCAGGGGTTATTACACAATCAAATATCTTGTACTACTAAATTACAATTTTTTTGGAAACCTTGCCTTCTTTTAATGTGAATTTAAAACACGTCTACACTTATAATATTCAGTTATTGCAAAATTGAATTTACTACAAGTACAAATATATTTCTTGTAAACTCCTTTCTCTTTCGAATATAAAATAAACAATACTCAGACACAAACAGAATATAGATTCGACGAATTTACACCAAAATCCTACTTCCGATTTTTTTTTACTAAAACAAGTTGCTCGAGGCATGTAGCCGATGCTGTTGCTCATAATAGATAGGTTCGTTTCTTAATAAAAAGGGAACTATAACACACCTCTGAATCCGTTTCGGACATGTTTATGTTGTTTTTATACAAGCTTATACACTTTACGCATTGTGAATACCAAATGATGAGCGAAGTGAAAGAATCATCGAAATTAACATTTTCGAGTCAACGGCCCGGACTAACTTAAGTAAACCTACGGAATTTATGAAACGTGAAGTATAAAATCTCTACAGGATCGTAAAAGTGCCGTGAAAACATCCCCTTACGACCCGTTAAAAGAGTTAGAACCGAAAGCGTTCGTACCTACTGTGTAGAAGTGCGTAAATCATAAAATTAAAGTTAAACACGGGCTCGAAATATTCTCTCGTAACTTTATCACTCGTCTGAGTGAATTCCTTTCGGAGGACAGCTATCCTGTTTGCGTTTTATTTTATCATTACTCGGTGGAAAATAATTAATGGTTTAGATACATTTGAATTTAGAAAAGGAGTAAATAAATGAAGGTATAATTTATTATAAAATAAGCAAATGACTTAAAAAATAGCCGAGTTTCATTGAAAAATTGGATGTACTGAACTTTATATGGTGTTTTTTTATTATTCTTGAACTTTAATTTATACCTTAGGTTTCAACCATTTTTATACTTTGTAGGTTAATTTTTGAGGACAATCACACGCTGAGCCTGGTACAGGGTCTGGTTCTCTAGTGCAACTGCCGAAATACTCCTATAGGTGTTTGATAACAGATTTTGACCCCTATGGTTATAGTTACTTCTAGCAGCAATAATATAGTGTTGGCAATTGTCCTCCACGACGACACAACTACCCCCATCACTGCTTATAGCCACTGCCTATAAAAGGGCAGTTAGACCGCCGATGCTCTCGGTGGAGTCCGATTTTGGTTCTGACAGCGAGTGGTCGCATACACGAGCCAACATCGTTCGTTCGTATATTACGAAATTTTATTCGTAATTTCTCTTTTTAATTCGTCGTAATTAGTGAAGTGTTCTTACGTGTTTATTTGCATATCGCGTGCTGATAAGGTAAGTGAGTTGCAAATAATCGAAACAGTTCTTTCGCGGTCTCGCGGTAGTTTTTCCGCGCGCTTTTGTAACGGCTTCTTAGAAGCCGTTAACTGTGTAAATCCTTTGTTATAAGGTCGACGGTTGAAACCTAACGGTGTCAACGAAGCCGTCGGAGCGTGCCCCGAGCGCTCGCTGTCTGCCTCTCGTTGGCTAGACAGCACCCTCGGACGGGCCTGGGAATCTTAGCCTTTGTCTATTCACATAGTGAAGCCCCAGGTGTCTCCCGCCCACCTTGCCGATCCTGCACGACTCCATCCCTACGGTGCGTTTGGGCACCGCCTTTATAAAGGCGACTGTCCTCGGCCGTAGGATTGATAGGGCTCCGTAGCTTAGGGTACCTAGGTACACTCATCCTGTGCCATTGCACTCAGGCACAAGGTCTTTAGATCGAGCTCAGGAGAGCTCAGTAAACTCATATTTTCCGCCCCCCTGCCCTTCTGGCAGGGAGGTCTTTGAAAATATTAAATATATTTATTTATATTTTATTTCTTCATATATATATTTATATTCCTCTTTCTATTAATATATATTCTTCCTTAAAATTACTTTTCTTTTTATATATATATATATACGTAACGGTCTTTACCCCCCCGCCCCCCTGCCCCTCAGGTAGGGAGGTACAGATATATCGGTGCGAGTATTCGCATTCCGATCTATTTATAGATTTAGTTTTATTTTCCTTATCTATTTTTAACTTCGTGCAACGGTTTTTACACCGCCGCCCCCCTGCCCCTCGGGTAGGGAGGTATATATAAGTATTTGTTTAGAATATTTATCTATATATATATTTAGTTTGTTTTAGTAATTTATTATATTGTTTATATTATATTATAATTATTTCAACATTATTTTTCTTTTTTTATATTTAAGTATTGTATTATAACACCCCCCCAACCCGCCATCGGAATGGCATTAACAGGCATGGATAGGGAGGATTACGAGCAAATGTCTCGTTTTCTCAAAGGTCATCCGGACCTGTATAGGGTTTACAGGGAGTTGCATCCGGTGCAACCCCTGGTTAGGAAGCCAGTAAAAAACATTAACGCATCGGAAAATTCGATGCGCGTCGTGGTAGGGACCGAAAAAGCAATCGTGGCAGTCGAGCCTTCTGCTCCTGCCATGATTCCGGCTAGGCCTTCCACTCCGCAAAATTTTTCATCCGTTAGGGGTGACTTTGAGAGAATGACGTCGTACGCGTTACGACCTGTTCCAGTCCGAGCAAACACGTGCGCGCCGGAGACACCGACCGGCGCTGCGTGCTCGATCAAACTCTCTAATATGTTCTCGCCGCTGTCGCCGGAAGACAGCAACGATCGCCGTCCGTGCGAAAGGCCGGTCTCACGTGCATCGTGCGTAAGCTCGATCAGCATGGAGGGCGATCAGATCAGCTCGGAAGGGAGCACCACAATGACAGAAAACGACCTCGAGGTCGTTCAATCTCGCAGACGCACAAAGCGTAAGCGAACGAAGCGCCCGGACTCTGACTCGGGCGCTGTGAAGCGCTATGCTATCCCTGATGGTGAGGGCAGCCGTGCGGTCACCCCCGCACCCTCCATCTCCGCGTTCCGATCGCCCCAGGAGTCGGACTCTGATAATAGGGTATTCTTAAGTCCTGATGGTGAGAGCCATCCGAAAAAGGCACCCGCGCCCCGCGCAGCGCCCGCGTCACACGCCGCGCCCGCGACCCGCGCTACACCCGCTCCCGCGACCCGCGCCACACCCGCGACCGCGACTCGCGCCCCCGCTTCCGGCCCCTCGGGCTCGGCTGGCCAGGCTCAGCCGCAGCAGGGCCGCATTCCACCGCCCGTCATCATTCAGGACAAATCCGCCTGGACCCGAATCTCGGCGGATTTGCACGCTAGGAAGATTCATATTGTCAGTGCGACGAGTACCCCCGCGGGTATTCAAGTCAAAGTTCAGACGTCGCTAACCCATAAAGCGCTAACCGCTTATCTTAGGGATGCTAGGCAACCTTTTTACACCTACACGCTCGAAGAGGAACGCCTCCTTCGAGTTGTTATTCGCAGGGTGCCCAAGGAGCTCCCCCTGCCCGAAGTCGCAGCTTCACTGCGATCTCAGGGATTCCCTGTCCGGGATACATTCAGGATGTATCACCGTCTAAACAAAAAGCCGTACGATATGGTTACGGTACTTCTTGACCGAACGAAGGAGGGAAAGAGTATTTTTTCCCTGAAGTCGGTGTGCGGTTTAACAGGGGTCATCGTAGAACCCCCCCGCAAGTCACATATCCCCTCGCAGTGTCACAACTGCCAAAATTACGGCCACTCAGCCAGTGGCTGCCATCTTCGGCCCAGGTGCGTAAAGTGCTTGGGCGATCACTCCACTAAGGAGTGTACTCGCACCCCTGACACGGCGGCTCCTCCGAGCTGCGTGTTATGCAAAAAGGCGGGTCACCCCGCAAATTATCGCGGGTGTGAGTGTGCGCCTCGCACCAGGCGTCCGCTGAGGCCTATCCGAGCCTCAAGACTCCGGCCAGCGCCTACGCGCCTGCCCCCTCCAAACCCGTGCGTGTCCCTCAGACGGCATGGGAGAAGAAATCTAAGCCGCAAAAGGCTTCTGCTCCTGCTAAGGAGCAGCAACTTCCAGCGGACCTCTTCCAAGGGGAAAGCTTCGCCACTCTGGCGCAAATCCTCAGTAGGCACGCTATTGAGGATATCATCGCGTTTAACGATGCGATCAAACGCTCGCCGGACCCTATGACACAGTTCGGTATCATTGCCGCTTTCCCTCACATTGCAGCTACTCTGCAGTGTATATATTCAAAAAAATAAATTAAATATTTAGATTTTTAGTTTTTTTTTTATTAAATAGTTTTTTTTAGATTTCAACTAATAGATGGATAAAATCAAACCCCGCGGTTTGACTTTGTCCTTTTTTAATGTTAACGGTTTTACTAAAAAAAAAGCCTATCGCGACCTGTTATCTGACTTCCTTCAGAAGCATCAGATAGATGTGTTTCTGTTACAAGAAACACATCTCAAAAACAGTTCCCGCAATCCAGCGATTGCCAACTACAAAATAGTAAGAAATGATCGTACCACAGACCGAGGCGGCGGTACGATGATTTACTATAAGAGATCTCTCTATTGTACAGAAATAGAGCCCCCGAAACTCGATAATTTAGAAGTATCAGTATGCAAAATAGGGATGTCCGGACATCAATCGATACATATAGTGTCCGCGTATCTCAGTCCGAAAAAGTCTTTAATCAAAACCGATTTGTTAGCTCTTTTCTCGCTGGGCGGGGCGGTTATAGTGGCCGGCGATCTCAATAGCGGGCACGTCATCTATAACAGTGCGAAGACTACTTCTAACGGTAGGTCGCTTGCTGTTTTGGAGAACGAGCTCGCGTTCGATGTTATAGCTCCTTCTGAGCCCACTCATTTCCAGACAAACTGTATTCCTACAGTACTGGATGTAGCTCTCCTTCAAGGAATCGCGCTTCCGGTAAGACGTATAGAAGTCTTACATGAACTCGATTCTGACCATCGTCCCGTCATTCTTCAACTAGGTCAACCTGAAGATATCGGGCCCTCCTCCGTCCAAGTGGTTGACTACGCGTATCTTCGGAGATATCTCCGTGATAACACATCTTCTCCCAGTCTTAGTAGGATCCCGGATGAGGTGAAATCCGTCAGCGACGCTGACCTTGCGATCGATTCCTTGGTCGATCACCTGCAGACGGCGGTCAGGGAGTCATCCAAAGAGGTGAAAGCGGTGAACGATCGCCGCTTCGTGCTCCCTGCCGACGTCCGGGTATTGATCACGGAGAAGAACGCGGCGACGCGCGCGCACGACTCATACCCGTCCGAGGAAAATCGCGTTCGATTACGAGCCCTCCAGAGGGAGGTTAGAAATCGTATCACGGAGATCCGAAATAAAAGGTGGGAAGACCTTCTCGAAGGTATTCAACCGTCCCATCTGGCTTTCTGGAATTTAGCCAGAAAGCTAAAATCTGTAAATAATGTCTCCATGCCCCCGTTACAGAGAGGGTCTGGGGAAACTCCGGCTTTTGAGAGTGTAGAAAAAGCGGAATGCTTAGCCGCTACACTTGAAGAACAATGCTCACCCAATCCGGGTCTAAGACTTAGTCATTTGGTGGAAGTGGAATCCAAAGTAGAGTCACTTCTGTCTTCTTCACCCGAGGCCTCGTTAGACCCTGTCACGTCTGACGAGGTTCGGTTAACCATTAAAGGCCTTAAGCCTAAAAAATCTCCCGGTCCGGATGGTATCAGGAACGAAGTTTTGAAACTTCTTCCTGACCAGCTCATCGCTCTTCTGGCTTGCATCTTCAATGCGGCCATACTTCATTGTCACTTTCCAGCTGTTTGGAAAAGGGCAACAGTCATAGGCATTCATAAGCCTGGCAAAAAGTCAAATCTGCCAGAGAGTTATAGACCTATTAGCCTCTTGAATACTCTAGGCAAGTTATTCGAGAAACTCCTTATGAGTCGTCTCCTCAAGGAAGTTGAGGATAAAAAGATCATTCCGGAAGCACAGTTCGGCTTTCGAGCCAGACATTCGTGCACGGATCAAGTGCTTCGCCTCACGGAGCACATAAAAGCCAACTTTGTTAAATCAAAGTTTCCCAACTCTCCCTACCGCACTGTTGCGGTCTTCTTTGATGTCGCTAAAGCCTTCGATAAGGTATGGCACGCCGGGCTCATATATAAATTACACCAGTTCGGAATATCGGACAGGTTAATTTTTATTCTAAAAAAATACCTCGACGACCGCTCCTTTTGCTATAGAGTGGAAGGAGCCCTCTCTTCAGAGCATCCTGTTCGAGCTGGAGTTCCCCAAGGTTCCATTCTGGCTCCCTTTCTTTTCAATCTGTACATCAGCGACCTCCCGAAGCTGGAGGATAAAGTCCACTACGGACTCTACGCTGATTATACAGTTATTTTCACATCCGATAGGAAGAAAATAGATATCATCTGTCGTACCCAAAGGTCGATGGATACGTTCGGAGAATGGTGCGTCAAATGGCGTATTGCACTCAATCCGGATAAGACTGCAGCCATTCTTTTCCAACCGGACGTCCCTAGAAAAGTGCTCAGCAAAAACCTCTCCTTATACGGTAAGGATATTCAGTGGGCTTCCGAAATTAAGTATCTCGGAGTCACTTTAGATAGGAGACTTAGTTTCATTCCCCATGTTAAAAAAGTCATAAATAAAGCCCTCATGGTTATGGCTCAGTTGCGTCCTATTTACACTGGACCAAAAATGTCCCTCCGCAGTAAAATGACCCTATATAAAACGTGTGTAAGACCTATTCTTACGTACAGCTGTCCCGCTTTCGCTCACTGTTCGAAAAACTCTCTGAACAAACTCCAAATTGTTCAGAATAAATATATTCGTAGGTCGGTCTGTGCTCTCGATACCATGAGAAACACAGACCTACATAAAGATCTAGAACTCCCGTCCATAGAAGGGTATATCCGGACCCTTTCAAAAACACATTTTGTGAAAGCTGAAGCACACTCAAATTCGCTCATTAAGGCTTCTGTCTCTTACGTTCCCACGCCTAATGAGCAGTTATCTAATATAAAATTCTGTCGACGTCGGCCACGTAACATCTTCCTCGACCCACCCGATAAAATATCTAGTCAAAATAATGACTACCCGGTTATCAAACGCACGCACGTACGTGCTAATCCGCGCAACCGTCGTCCTCGCCGCCGAGGGCGGGCGGTTAACTTCGCTCCCGCACACCCGCCGCGGCCTCCTTCGGCGGACGCTCGAGCCTAGGTCGATCCTCCGGAATGGAGCCCTCGAGCTAACCCGCTCGCGCGATACAGTGACACTTCACACTCACTGCACCCACATCATCACACTTCATGTCACATTCGTGCACACTCACACAGTACGTACACGGTTCTGTGAGGGACCGCCTGTGGTCCTGAATATGGTTCGGCCTTTTATAATTATTTTCGTTCAACTCTTTCGCGTTCTAGGTAGGTAGGACGCACAGTACAATCCTAGCTCGCCACGTTGCACAGTACAATCTAAAATAAGATTTTTATCAGATCCCTAAGGGGATCTGTTAGCTTAGCTTAGACTTTTTCTTTTTATTATTATTATATTTTCTTTTTAATAGATAGTACCGCGCTCGTTTTTCTCGTTCGCGATTCGGCAACAGCCCAAGCCGAGGTTCGGTCACTAGTGACACCCTTGTGCGAGTTGCCCCGCGGGTTTGAGCGCCTTCAGCGCTCACCCCACTAGTTCAGGTGAAGCTGTAAAAGCCCCTAAGGCTAACAGTGTAGGTCCTTTCGAAAAAAAAAAAAAAAAAAAAGCCGATGCTCTCACTTAGTTCCGAGCGTTCGTCGCGTGCACATCAGTTGTGTTGCGTTAGCGTTAGGCCGTAGCAAAGTGGTTTCTTTTTATTAAGAATTTCTGCTTCTGATTGATAAAATCAGACGTGGGATAAGTAACTTCTAGCCCACAGAACAGAGTAGTTTTAGTAAATATGACTGGCGGATCCAGTCGTAGATCGCAACGTCGTTCTAGTAATAATAGGTCGCGGTATCGATCACGTAGCCTAGCCGATCGAGTGTTTCAACGCGGAATTGTCGGTTATGGCGTCGTTCCTGTGACACTACACACCGGAACCCCAGACGTGTTCCGGGCGGGGTCAGGGGTCAGGTGAGGCCGAGCCCTCATAAGGTCGAGGCCTTTGTAAATTCACTGGTTCCTGAGAACTTTTAAATTTACCGGTTCCTGAGAACGTTCGGCAGAGTTGTGAAGGTTCTACCAAATGAACAATATGAGCTTAAAAAAAAACTACACAAGCAACGGCGCAGTATATGGTGCCTTGGCGTGGCGAGTGGTGCCCTGAGATATGTGCAGCCTTCTTTGAGGGTATGTAAAAGCTTTTGTTATCGGAACTACAGGCTTATCTAGCCTTGGCGTTCCATTATCTGAACTACAGGCTTAAGGCCTTGGCGTTCAATTATCGGAACTTCGAGCATATTGCCCTGGCGTTCGTTGAACTACAGACCTAACATGGTCTTGGCGTTCATTATCTGAACTACAGGCTTTAAGCCTTGGCGTTCATTATCTGAACTACAGGCGTAAGGCCTTGGCGTTCAATTATCCGAACTTCGGGCATATTGCCCTGGCGTTCGTTGAACTACAGACCTAACATGGTCTTGGCGTTCTGAACTACAGGCTTTAAGCCTTGGCGTTCATTATCTGAACTACAGGCGTAAGGCCTTGGCGTTCCATTATCCGAACTTCGGGCATATTGCCCTGGCGTTCGTTGAACTACAAGACCTTACATGGTCTTGGCGTTCATTAGACTTCAGGCATATCTGCCTTGGCGTTTTACTTTCATACACAGCCTGGATAGTGACAACAACTGGAAGCTCAATAAAAGCTCTGAATCTACGGAGGGAAATGCCTGGGCTTGATGAAAATACGGTTGCACACGAGCCACAGAATAGCGCACCACGCTCTGGGGCCGGTCACTCTGTGCCTTCCCTAAATGTGGACCAAGATCTTGGAGCTGCCGTTGTTGTCGGTCCAAGCAGTCTGATTCCAGGCTCGGGAATTGGACTGTTAATGCCTCTACTGGAGGCAGAGACTTGGTCAGTCAATGAAAACGGCACCGGACCAGGCTTCAGCCACGGAGCTTGTGTCGAGGGCGACACTTGGTCAGGAGAGGCCGTGTTAGCAATTGTCCTCCACGACGACACAACTACCCCCATCACTGCTTATAGCCACTGCCTATAAAAGGGCAGTTAGACCGCCGATGCTCTCACTTAGTTCCGAGCGTTCGTCGCGTGCACATCAGTTGTGTTGCGTTAGCGTTAGGCCGTAGCAAAGTGGTTTCTTTTTATTAAGAATTTCTGCTTCTGATTGATAAAAATAGTAATACTTGGTTTCTGGCAGAAATGGTGGAATGCAGGGTCCTCTTGGGTTTGTATTAGTAGGTATTTCGGTTCAAAGTGAGTCCCACAAATCTCTCTCCTATCCTACCTAGCATATCGCAAGAAGCAATACTTTAGTCTATTTATCTCACCTTCAGCAAAAAAGATTGTGGTTAATCAGAATTAAAACTAAAATTAATGCGCAATACATAAATATCACGCTTTCAAACTTTGTTTAAAGAAAAGGTGAACTTTAGTTAGGTTTAAACATTCTCAACACGGCAGCAATTTACACCAATAATTCCACCGATCCGCCAGACTATTGCAATCGTCCGAAACGCCCGCGCCAATCATTCCAATCAGTTTTCCAATCACTTTAAACGCCCTCCATCCAGCCCTCTCTCTATAATGCGCTTTGAAGCACTCTTTTTTTACATTTTTATGAACACCCCGGTGATTTCAAGTTACGAGCACGATTTTTGGTTATTACGTGAGACGTCTCCATCTGCTTTCATAAGTAATGGCGATCTAATAAGGTAAAAGCAATAAAAATCAAGAGCCGGAAAACATTTTTCCCATTGTTGGTGTTGCTTAAAAGAGGAAAACGAGAGGAGACTAAATTGTATTAAACGAATTGATGTTCTACAAATCATTAATTAATGCAGCAACTTAAGTTTAATTGTGATTTAGGTTCATTCAAATTATTCCTCCGGTCCTTGACGCGGCGTTTTACCAATTGAGCTATCATCGCTTTAAACTGAGCTCTCATCGCTTCATTAGTTTTCATATTAAGAGATTTAAAAAAAACGTTTTTTAATTTTTTTTTTTTGTTACACAAACTTTGTCCTGACAATAACGAACATAATAAAAAAGAACTATCCAATTTGTTTCAGTCCTTGGCAAGTTATGCGCGTACATACATTTCGGCGATTCATTTATATATATATATTTATATATATATAAATGGCATCTCTTATAAAGCAACGTACTAAAGAAAATCTATAAAACATCATTTAGAATTTAGAAACGATATTGTTTTATAAGCGAGATTGCACGGTTAGTAGTGTGTACGAATGTCGCGTGAATGGACGTCAGTACGCATCCCTACACAGTAAGCCTGAGCGTTCGGTGAAGGAAATAAAACGTGATGAAACCATAGTATGGTAGTATCGCTTTTCTAATGTCCATCTGGCTAACTACCACTCTAAAATTGAAAATCTACAGCCAAATACCTATAGGTGTGTTCCAACAGTTGCACTTAAGAGTCAGTCCCCCCACTAGGCGTAGCGTGTCCACCGCTTGGGCTACATCATCACTTAACATAAGGTGAGATTATGACTATGACACCAAACCTATAAACTATTAAAAAGGTACTACTTCTTTTAAAGTAAAATTACAAATATATATTGCAGATATACCATACCATACGGCACTTGAGATGATTGCGTCGGCTAGAAACGTACGAGAAACCCTCTCGCTGTCGAGCACCGTCTTTGTAGATTAACAGCCTTATAATCGCAGATAAATCTGTTTTAATATTTCATATAATACGTATTTTATATAGTCTATCGGTCGAAAAAAATTATAACTTTCAATGATCAATATCTATATTATATATATCTGTATATATATCTGTATGAATATTATCAAGCAGAAAAGTTTATTTGTTTGTTTGAACGCGCTGATCTTAGAAACTCTCAGTCGGATTTAAAAAAACCTTTTTTGGTATTTGATTGAGTAAAAATTAAAAATAACTAGGTTATTTAACATTACGCAACCACCCATACTTGCGAAGCTGAAATAAAAAAGTTACAAAAACGGGTAGACATTATTAAATAAAATTTAATTTATTTTAGTTAGAACGCAGTCGCGGGCACTGCTAGTAATATATAATAATCGCTATGTAAATGTATGTTATCTACTGGCTCTATAACGGCTGGAACGATTTTGATGAAATTTTTAGGTAATGTTCGGATTAACGGAACAGATTTTTTTTTTAATTTTACGTAGCTATAGATAGCCAGCTAGTGTTAGCCACGGGTCGCTAGTAGGTATATACCGTAATATAACCATATTGCATTTTTTTTAATTATATAATCGGGGACTTCTTATTATCGAAATAGAGATCAAAAATACTATATTATGAATTATCGCTTGTCCTCTGTCTTCTTGAACGTGCACCACTATGAAAATAATGAACAGATTATGTTGAAATTTGTAGCGGTGATAACTAATATTATGAATTATCATATAGGATACTTTTATTCTATGAAATGACAGGAGATAAAATTAAAAATATAATAGCGAATCAAAGGCTCGACCCTAATTGACTTCTGACGTTACACTTTCACAGTTAGTATTTGCCACACAGCTTTGCCCGTGCTAGTATATTTTATAAACATCATTGTAGGAATGCATTACATTATCATACGACTATTTACACTTGTTCCATTTTCGGGTAACTGTGACCACAACGTTATTGAGAGCCCAATCCGCGCCTGAGGATCGCTATTCATCATACAAATGCCCTATCGATGCTAGTCATTGTTTTAGATTACCCTGTACTTATCGTCGAGCTCAGTACTGCCACTTTACTCTAATACGCTAAAACCATACTTCAACTAGCCAAGGTTTGATAATATATGGAATTATTAATACTACGTATATACACATATAATGTTGTAGTCGTTACATAAATAACTGCAAATTAAATATTCATAATTTACTTCATGACAAATAAGGTACTGTTATTATTAACAACACATTTATTAGACAAGATTGATGGCAATTGGTTTTGAATTTCAACTATTTTTGTATAATAAAACTAATGTATTTTATTAGTCTCAAAGTAATTCGAAGATAAAAGCTTATTTCTTAAAATTCCGAAAACGACGAAAGAAATACTTGGATTATTTATTCTCTATGTTTATTTGTAAATGTTGGGCTTAAATATTATGACGGGCTGTTTTTTACTTTGAGCATGATAAATGTTTGCTTTATGCGACTTAACGCTGGACAGGACGGACGGGTCGGGTTCCTTTGTGAGTGACTGAGTACTACAATAGGTATATTTTATTTTTTATGTCCATCATCAATGCTCTCTTAAATACGAGCATTCGTCATGATATGCTATCTATATATTTGCAATAATAAATTCGTTAACACTAACAACTGAAGTGATGATAGCTCAGTAATGTGTACAACTTTGCGTCAATGGACGTGAGTTCGAATCTAACCACCTATAGTTTGGTGTAGAAAAACATTGTGAGGTAACCATGGCATGGTGTTAGGGCTTTTTCTAATGCCCGCCTGGCTAGCTACCACCCTCAAGTTGAAAATCTGTCGCCAAATACCAATAGATGTGTTCCGGCAGTTACACTTGAGAGCCAGTTCTTCCACAGTTTTAGCGTGTCTACCAACTTGGGCCGTATCGTCACTTAAGATCAGGTGAGATTATGGCCACTACGCTAAACATTAACAATATAAAAAAGTTTTTTTTATAGAAATGACGTAAATTATTCTAAATAAGCTATATAAAGGAGTATTTAAAGCTTACGCTATGTTGCTTAACCATGTAAATAGTATCGAATATTTTTAAGCAATGATGTATTAGGTGTAATGTGTTAACACTTCAGTCGACATAAATACATCTGAGTCTTCTGTGAAAGAAAACATCAAGACCATGGACCATATTATAATACCACCTGCCTGGCTAACTACCACCCTTAATATATAAATTGATCATTAAACATTTGTAAGTATTTTGTAAGTAGAATCCAGGTTTAGCGTGTTAGCCTATAAAAAATGGCAAAATAAAACTGTTCTTGTAGTATCAACATCAAATAAATTTCGTAATATAAACGAATCAATTTCCCAAAGCCGCCGTGCGTTAGAAAAATTCTTAATACTCCGGCAAAGCGTTCCGCCTGAGAGAGTAGCCGTCAAAACACGCGAAATATGATGACGATGCTTATCTCTTGGGTATCCGAAGCGCCAGTTTACGTGCCAAATTTCAACTCGTACCGTAAAAACTAAATAAAACTTTAACCTTAGAGCCCGAAGACCGTTTTTCCAATAGCAAATTTAAGTTATTAACCGTATATATAGTATGTAGAATTAGGTCGAGCCATCGCAGGTGCTGCATCCTTTGACATATTGATGAATGTTCTCATCTCCAGATTTACGGTAATCACGTACCCCCGTGTTATTTGTATTGATATTTCAGACCGATGCGGGACAATAAATAACAAAGAGATAAGTATCGTGTCGGAAAAATGTGGGGAAAGTCCAATGCTATATATAAAAATAAATGTCAACTTCACACAAACCTGGACCTTGTATGAAGTATTTTATTTGCAGAATGGATATAGCTTACGTAAAACAATGCCCAGTATAAACAATTTGTTTATGTACTATTTTTACAAACTATTAAGTTTAATAAATTATTCAAAATTATAAATATTATTTATTGAAGAGAAGCTGATATCTTAAAGCGATGATAGCTCAGGTGGTAGTGTGTACGGACGCCGCGTCAAGGGACGTGAATTCGAATCCATCTACAATGAGCTTGAGATTTCGGTGAAAGAAAACATAGTGATGAAACTATAGCATGGTGGAAGAGCTTTTTCTAATGCTCGCCTAGCTAGCTACCACCCTCAAGTTCAAAATCTGCCACCGAATACCCAGAAGCAAATATAAAGACCCCAATATAGGTGTGTTCCGGCATTTGTACTTCAGAGCCAGCCCCTCCACTAGGCTTAACGTGTCCACAATCTTGGACCACATCGTCACTTAACATCAGGTGAAATTGTGGCCATAACGCTAAATTTTAAGTATAAAAAGGAGTATTGTTTAAAATAAAAGTAATTTAAATAAGCGCTACTATTAAATGTTTATTTTAATATAAGTTTATAAAAAATTTTTAATTAGTTTGAGATATGATACTACCAAAAATGAAACTTATCGAGTTTCTGTAGCAGAAAGTAATGATATTAAATTTATTCTTAATTAAAAGTAACCTTTGACACGGATAAAAAAATACTTCATTATCATTCTTGCCGGTGTACATAATCTATATGTTTGTTAAAGGTGAGATGCTTATCTAAAAGAAAACTACACCAAGTAAAAGTAAGAAAACTACACCAAAGTATTTAGTTTGGTTAGCCCAGGGGATATTGACACCTAAAAGGTGTAATGTTTTTTTTTATATTCTTCTTTGCGTGAGGATCGAACATGATAGCTGCGCTTTTACATGTTTCGCTCTTATGTATCCTATTTTAGCAGTGAACGTACGATTACAGAGTGCGAACGTTGGATTCCATTTTCATAGTTGTAAGTTATATTTGCAAAAAAAAATACTATACAAATTTACTAAAGACAAACAAAGAAAAGACATCTAGTAAGCCAGGCTAATATAAAAAAAAACATTGTATTTTGTGGCTGTTCTTCTATATTAATATGATAAAGAGGAAAGATTTGTATTTTTATATTTTTGTTTATAACGAATAAACTCAAGAACTACTTGACCGATATTAAAAATCTTTCACCATTACAATGCTACATTAGTCCTTAGTAACACAGGCTATAGAAGGTTTTTTTTTTTAGGAAAATGATTAAATTAATTTTTTGTGGCACGTGAACGGAGTCGCGGACGCAGCTAGTATAATGTATATTATACGTGCAAGAGAATAATTTTAAAATATATATTTAATTTTAAAATAAGAAAAGATAAGGGATAAAGTAACATGTGTATAAGAATAAAAGTAAAGATTTCGGATTTTTACTATCACGAGTGGATGGATTTATTACGTTCGTAGCTTACAATGCTCTACAGCGTAGCAGGGCGTAGCGACTGTGGAAAATGTCGTGAATTAACACCTTACTTTAGATAAGCCGGCTTTCTCTAAAAACTTAGTCAAACGTTAATTTTGTTAAATTTTCGTCCAAAAAAAAGAAAGGTAGCTAAAAATTAATCACGTTTTTCATTTATTGACCTATAATATTAAAAACAAACAAATATCGACCTTCGAACTAGAGCTGGCATCAAAAATATTGTAAGAAAATTTTCATTTGTTAATATCATTAAAGAAATCAACAATTATTTAAAATAAAAAAAAATGTATAAATAAGTAGCTGCAAAACATTAAATAAGCTGGTCATAAAACGTAAATTCACTACAAATTAATGTGGTATTTATACAAACAAATACACAATAATTTCAATGAGATTATTTATAGTTAATTCAAACCGGGGCCCATACACGAGAGACTAGAATAAGTGTGGCCTGGTCTCTGGCAACATGGGAGTTTGAAGTGTCGGGGTAGTGGGTAATTAGCACAGAATGAGTCACCACATGTCCCTCTCTACTTGACATGAGCCCGAATAATACGTTTAAGTTTGCGAGTTTATTAAGGAACTCCGTAAAGGCCGTAATAGGCCCATACACGAAAACATATTAAATTAATCAGTTGACCAAAAGACTCGTTACTTACATGTAACGTCTTCACCTAATGTCATCACACTGATGATATTACAATTAACTTTGAAATATAAAAAAGGAGTTACACATTTCGTGGTGTTCAATTTACTTTTTCACGTGCAATCCTCAATGTCTAAAAAATATTGTTTTATTATTTAAGAACTTCATAAACAATTATATTCAACGACGCGACTACGTGATATGTTTATACAATAAACAAATTCCTAAAATGAGACAATTTTATTTAGATTGCGTATTCTATTAAACTTCTCACATGTATAATTAATACTGGAGAAGATATGGTAAATGAGATCCGAGAAACACTTGCTACACTTCGTAGTTGACTACGAAGTAAGGTGTAGCGACGTAGATTTATTTAATACATATAGCACGGATATAATTAAGGCTTTAGTCTAGAACTAACTAAATTATATATATATTATATGTATCTATATTTGAAGCGATGATAGCTCAGTGGTAGTTAGTCAAAAAGTATGTCTATATGTACTACATGTATGTACATATTGACTGTATAATTTTACAGAAAAGGTGCAGCTGCGTAAGGAATCTATACAATTACATTTAGTCTAGACGTTCAAAGGACGTAATTATATACCAAGCCGCATGATATACAAAACGTAACAATTGGCTTTATTAGTAAGCATAAAAAGGTCTAATTTCGTTTGATATGATGTTTAACGAGTGCAAATTTATATTTGTTGAGATAACTTCCTTATTGGGAGTCCGTCTGTACGTGATTTCCACTAACGACTCCTCTTTACACTCGGACCGAAGGACACTCTAAAATATACAATTGCTATAAGTATACGTATAAAAACTAATGTATATAAGAATTATTTCATTCGCCAATATAACAGTATCATATGCAGTTTTAATTTATTCAATAACTAGCTCTTACCTAAGGCTTAGCTCGCGTTAATCTTGATTTTGTCGAACAAATCTTATAATGCAATTAAATGTTTCGTACAATGTTTATCCCTCTCTTTACCTCACTTCCAATAAGTTTTTATTGAGAAAAGTAGCCTATCACCATCTCCAGCTTTCCATCTATCTCTGTAACAAAATTCATCGTAATCGATTCAACATTTTAGGCGTGAAAGCGTAACAAACACATAAACTCACTTTCGCATTTATAATATGTGTAGGGATTACCTATTAGGGAATCGACAAACACTATCGTTGGAATAATTAAAATGTTAAATATATACGAAAAGAAACTAATTAAAGACATACGAAAAGTCAACGACTGAACGTGGCTGTAGAAAAAATAACGGCCGTATTCACTTCGGTATTGTATTGTGGGAATTGTAGGTGTAATATAGTGGGAAATAAATAAAAGCCGACGACGAAGACGCGCCTAGAAACAGCAATCCACTGATTGAGTACGTGCTTCATATTGTGTAGGGAAGCTTTAGTAAAGTGTGGTACTAGTAATAGCGAAACAGAAAATAAGCCTGTTTTTAACACATGTCCATAACGTTATCTTAGATAGTTCCAACCTAAGAAACAGAAGAAATAACAAGCTATTTTTAGTTTAATATGGTATGTACTCATACTCTCATATATAATGCAGGTTTGAAAAATTTCGTGTCACGTTGTTTGTCCGCTTTGAACTGATAAACTACTGAATTTAATCAAATTTTGTATACAGTGTGCAATTTGATCCAACTTGAGAATTAGGTTACTTTTTATCACGATAACTGATCATAGCATGACAGATGTTACTAACATAAAAAAAAAATGGGTCATGTCTTTTTTAGGTTATTCTACGTTACACCGAATGCTTGTCAATGAAGTTTAAGGCGTGTATCTATCACACGTACCATTAGAAAAGTTACCTTTATTCACATATACCACAATATTATTAAAAAAATATGGGATGATACTTTTCGAGTAGGATGTACATGTTTAGTTACAAATACGTTTAATTTGGAACGAAATAATTGTCTGGAAAAGCATGGTTATTATTATTTATCGAAAAACTATTATTTACCCGCGGCTTCGCTCGCATTTTTTTCCAATAAAAAGTATCCTATGTTACTTAAAATACCTCCAAGAACATGTGTACAAAGTTTCATAACGTTCGGTTTAGTAGTTTTTGCTTGAAAGCATAACAAACAAACTTACATACACATTTATACTATTAGTAGGCATATATAGGTAGCATTAAATCACTCAATCATAAAAAACGCTCATAAGTCACACTGTACCCCAACAAATAGCTTTATTAAGGTACAAACAGGAATGCAACTGTGGCATAGATGCAAGAGCGCGGAATTAATAAAATTAATGCGTTTTGTCCCTCCACCGGATAGCGCTGCAGTTGTTAATTACCGGAGGACTGAGTCGAGAGCCAGCGCCAGTATTAAATACGTTAATTATGGTGAAGAATTTATACTACGAGTTTGAAACACACCAAGATATTTCACTAAAACGACAATGTTAAGTGCGAACATTTATTTAACGTTAACACAACGTTCTTAGGTATTAAAGTATCTGAAGTATATTTCTTGTTACAATCTATCTTACTGAAGGTTTATATGATGATTATCTGTGCCGGCGAGTTCGTTCGCGTGGAACTAAAAGTTATTTAATACTTTTTGCCCGTTTTGCTACCTTTTTTCAATACAGTTTTGTTCCTATTGGTGGTAGCGTTAAATAGCCTTAAGCCTTCCACAATGATCCAAATACATATAGCTTTTTTAAAATCCAACTGATATTTGCTAATATTACTGCGTTCAAACAAATAAACAATGCCGTTGTATAATATGAATATAGATATATATGCAACGATGCGATCGTCGAAAGAAAACATGGCTAGAAACATTTATATACTTATGAAAATTAAGAAACTTATTTACCATACAAAATGCATGGTGGTAGGGCTTTTTCTAATACCCACCTGGCTAGCTACCACTCTCAAGTAAAAAATTGGTCGCCTATAGGTGTATACCGGCAGTTGCACTTGAGAGCCAGTCTCCACTAGGCTCAGCATGTAAATATTTAGGTCCACATCGTCACTAAACAGCAGGTGAGATTGTGGCCATAACGCTAAAAGTATAAATAAAGTATAAAAAAACTTGGTCCGGCAAATTTAACAAGCTCAGCACAACTGGAGAGATGCAAATATTGCACAAAGTAAAAGTATAGAAAAGAAAGATAAATAAATATATCGATTAAGGAAACAGATATTATTATATTTGTATTTTACTATGACCTACCTATGACTAATGAGGTTTTAGAAGTCTAGAGTATATAGAATTATTGAACTTAAACGGTCTGTGAAAATAGTTGACTACTGAAAAGAGTAAATGCGAAATGGAAATTCTTTTAAAATTTTTAATTAATTAATCAAGTGAATGATGAAATAATAAGTACAAAGAATATAAAAGGAGCAAAAGTAGCGAATAGAAAATCTTTTTAGCCCCACAGATTACTGAAGGAACCAGTTCATATTTATAATTTTGTTTTCTTTCGCCAACGTTCATGCATAAATATCATAAATAATAAAATTATTAGCAACATAGTCAAGTAGTGTAAATAGGTGTATAATACTACAAGAGATTCAGATCCTTTAAATAACACTGTAAAAAAATACTCTTCAAACGTTCATAAACAATATTATAGCCATGAATAATATTACAGTTTGTCCCTAATAGGATTACACATTTCTTTAGTAGCCCGGCACACAAACATAGGAAGGATATTCGGACATAATCATACGTCAACCATTCATAAATAATATTGTTATCATTCTAGATAAATAGTTTAAACGATACATGTACACAAGTCTTTAGACAACCTCAAAAAACAATTACATATTAAAAGGAAATACACATCGACAATTTATAAATATTATTATTGTCATTCTAGTGAAATGCCCTTTTTTATAGTGAACAATTCCGTTTATCGATACCGGAAAACGAACGGTTTATATGGAACTCTCGGTGTAAAACGGAAATATCCACAAAAATTCCATGATTTACCTGTACGCATGTATCGGGGCAACACGGCTTCTAGGTATCATTCACTGCGTCATCTCGGGGCTAAAAAGAGATAGCTTTTAGTACAGCTCCTCTGGCCACCCATCTCCCCTTGATTCGCCCAGATGGCCAAACTAGTCGAGAGATTTACTCCACAATACAAATAAATGCCCATAGCCAAGTTGTCTTATAACAATTGCTAATATAAAATAAAAACAAATATGTGACTGACATGTGTCATCCCATATTTTTTTGCATTGATAATTGTTGATAGACAAATAGGCTAACAGGAAAGTAATGTAGGTACCCAACGAATACGTTACAATAGGAATATATAACTCTTTAGATATCATGATTTCTTATGTTTACGCGAATATTATTCATTGAAATAAAACTAATTTAAACGGATTTTATCGCGGTTATTTATTTATTTTGATCCCGACGTTTCGAAAGCTTTTCAGCCTTCGTGGTCACGGGGCGGACTGAGGTGTAGGTTGTCCAGAAATGTTCATGTCACTGTGTCTACCCTCAATTTATCGTTATTTATCGTAATTTATCGATCTGCGTGGATCGGAATACAATCAATAATAAAAATTAAATTGAGGGTAGACACAGTGACATGATCTTTCTGGACAACCTACACCTCAGTCCGCCTGAAAGGCTGAAAAGCTTTCGAAACGTCGGGATCAAAATAAATAAATAATCGCGATTAAATCCGTTTAAATTAGTTTTATTTCTTTAGATATCCTCATACGTAACAAGAGAAAACCACAATACAAAATATATGACGAAATTAAATTATAATTTTGCCTCTAGCAATTGTACATATTAGCTTAACGTAGAAATTATGAACTGTAGAACGCAAGTAAAACACGAACAGAACCGTTGTGAAAATACAGGTATTAAACCTGGTACTATAACATAACCAACTAAACAAAAGCACCAGAACAAGGATTTACCGCCAGTGCAATGTCAACAGAAATTTAACTTTTATGACTGAAATTTAAAATGCAGTGTACCCACACGAACATTACGTAAAATGTAGGTAGTACCGTTATTTTGCGAAGTACAATTAAGTTTATTAACGCTGCTACGGTGACGAGCATTTTAACTTAAATCGTAATCTACAAGTAGATTATGTGAATTACTTTGTTAATTTATTACAGTAGGGAAAACACGACATTTTGTGATACAAATTACTTAAAATTGTAATATTTAGCATATCACGGAAATAGAATCCTGCCCAAGGTGCGTCAGTTTTTCTCTCATACCCAGCTGTACTATCTTCATAAGGCTCAGTATACTGTACTGTTTGCATATTTGCCACGGATCCGCAGAATACCTTCTAGATGCCCTGGACAGGCTTCAACGAGTGAGTCATTCAGTCATTACCATGAACTTGGAATATAGCCATACGTAGGGATATAGCCTAATTTAGCGTATACTATCGACTTATCTTGGCGAGTGTTATGAAGAGTTATTTGAATTAATTACCTCCTCTCTTTTCCATAAAAGATCAACCCGTACTGGCCAATAGAGCCAGAGCTTTACTTATAACCTCCATCCCGACGCGAACCAAAAAATTGGGAAACTTCTTTTTGTTGCTCTTATCTGTGAAACTATTTTCCGATCTGGATGTCCGCTCCTTCCTATAATATTGGATATGCTAAATGAAGCGTGAAAAAGTATTTAGCAGAACAGCATGACAGATGGGACTCAACGGAGGTCATTTTTCCGTACTGTATTCTTGAACCGTACTGAGTTTACCAACAGATGAATAGTCATTATGCCGAGCCAGCAATAAAAAAGATGGAATTTACAATTTAGGTTAATATGGAATATTTAAGTCATTTTTATATTGTATGGTTTTAGCTTTATGGTCACAACCTCATCTCATTTTAAATGACGATGTGGTCCAAGATGTTTTTTTTTTATATAGTTAAGGTTTAGCATTTCAGCCATAATCTCACCTGATCTTACGTGACGATATGGACCAAGTTGGTAGACACGCTAAACCTGTGGAGAAACTGGCTCTCAAATACAGCTGCCGGAACACACCTATTGGTATTTGGCGGCAGGTTTACAACTTGAGGATGGTAGCTAGCCGTGCGGGCATTAGAAAAAGCCCTACCACCATGCTATGGTTTCCTCGCGGTGTTTTCCTTCACCGAAAGCTCAATCTCATTATAAATGGTTGGATTTAAACTCACGTCCCTTGACGCAAAGTCGTACACACTACCACTGAGCTATCATCGCTTCAAACTTACACGCTTAGCCTACTGAAGCTTTTAGTTATTCGAAACAGTATAAACAAAACTATAATTTGTACTATAGTTTACTTTATGTATTACTTTTATAATTGTATTTTTATTTGTTTTTATATTATATAATTAATCAATTCATTGAAAAGTATACAACTTTTTTATTATTTACATATATTTATTATATAATAACGTTTTCTTTTCCGAGTACATGTAAGTATATATTTTTTTATAATATACCAACCACAACTTGGTAAATTTTTTTTTCATAAATATGACATCCATGCATAAAATAAAAGGTAACTAAACGTTCTGTATACAGATCAAAGTTAATTAAACCTAAAAGTATTTTATTATCTTTCTCGTTCGAACTTCGGAATGCGTCAATAAATTCGCGAGGATAACATCAGAAAACTATTTCTGCTCCTACTGTATAACTTCTGATCTCATTATTTATGGGCAGTAGTTTTTCATTGATCATAACTTGTTTTTCGTATTTTTCCACATCCACTGATAAAGAATGTCGATTTGTGAGAAAAATTGCTGCTAACTTAATCTCGTAATGTTTATTATTATCCTAGATAGTCTATAAAATAGTAATTTCTTGAATAATTATACTTATTATTAATTTGTATAATATAAATACAAGGCTTTGCTGTGGTCGACACAACGTCCATCCTAATTAATAAAGATATTTCAAAACTTGTTAATTTTATAATATAAACCTTGTTTTATAAGGAATTTCTCGCAATTCATCTTCAAAGCTTGTGAAAGTAAATTCCAATATTTGTATAGATAATAATATTTTTTGATTCGGATTTGTTCCGAATAAAGTATTCCTGGAAATAATTGATGAGGTACTGATATTTCATCAAATTTATCCCCCGAGATGAAGATGAAGAATAGTTAAAAAAGTGTTTATTGGGAATATTATTTTTCAGATTTAATTTGTTTCGCTTTGGCCTGTTCTAGGATTGACTGGAACCATTAACAAATGTTAATTACAGAGAAATGAATTGAATTTAAATTTTTTGTCCGTAGCTTTGTTTACGTAAATCGGATAAAGTTATTATTCATTGTTTTCATTTTTCAATGCCCAATAACAATGTATGATGTTAAAATATAGGTGTTAATGTAACGAAATTATAATTAATTTATAAAGACTTTATTATTTAAGAAACCTTCTACTATCAGACAACGTATGGGCCTGCATCCATACATTTGTGATACATGTTCCATTTGTTCACACAAAGCACTTTGCAATTTCGTTTGTTACTCGAAACGCTGATGAATGAATCCCACTAACCGGCTGCGTTTTTATGGGTATTCAAAATAAAAAGAAGCAGTTTTTACAGGGCGGACACATTCCGCCTTGTTTTCACTTTCGATCAAATGTAACTAAGGCCGAAAACTGTACAATTAATAAATAAAAAAAAACAAAGTTAGTCATGAGAACTACCGACACAAGTAAAAAATTAAAACTATAAACAAACAGTTGCCATTTTTGGATACCCGAATTAATTATTTGATCTTAAATTAAAACTTGTAAATTTAAACTGTTTACAGTGCAATAAGTAATACTAATAGGAACAGATACAGTGTTATCGTTAACACAACGTGACCATGTCGATGACGACTTACATAAATTTACTCTCTAACCAATACTTCCTATAAAAGTTTCACTTCAAAAAGATTAATAAATAAATATACGCATATTTCGGTTATACATAGGTATTTAATTTAGTTAATTATACATAATTGGTAACTAAAATTGAGATTATTTTTGTCTCAGTTTCTGTGCAATTTGTTATGCATGTACCCATGTCTCAGGTTATTTATGTGTGTTTAAAATCTCCAGAGACTAAAACGAGCTTGCCAAATATTTACGCTGCGTCTCAGGTTCAGCACGGCATCGTCCGCTGACCTCACCGTGGACATCGGCAAGGTAATTAAACCGTGTTTATTGCCTTCCACATGCGGCCATGTGATACCTTTGTGTGGTTTACGTGTTTGCCGCTGGATTGGTTTTATTAGATTTTATCCTGCGAAGTTGTATTGCCCTCGGGACGGACCACTCGTTTGTTCTGTTTAAAGTCTAATGTTGTATGTATTGTTGGTCATAACAGAGGTATCAAGTATTTTATTTATGAGCTACATTAAGAATTATACACACATATATTTTTATAGTTAAGGTTTAGCATTATGGCCACAATCTCACCTGATGTTAAGTGACGATGTGACCCAAAATGGTGAACATGCTAAGCCTAGTAGTTCTCAAGTGCAATTGCCGGGACACGCCTATAGGTATTTGGTGACGGATTTTCAACTGAGGGTGGAAGTTAATTAGGCGGACATTAGAAAAAGCCCTACCACCATGCAATAGTTTGCACGTTGTAGGTGAAGTAGAACTTACGTCCCTGGACACAGCGTCCGTACTAAGTACCAACTTAGCTATCATCGCTTCAAAATTTAATCGTCAATTTTCTGTAGTTTTTTTTAATTGATTATAATTAAGCGTAATTTATGTACATACTTAGGTAGTCATAACTTTTTCAAATATGAAATAATATTTTAACGAAAGTTGCGTACACTTTTTCAATAAACCAAACACATAATTAAAATACAGCACTTACGTTTTTGTCGCAGATTTTTTTAAATTATATTATGTTACCTAAACAATCCGATAGTATTTAATTATATTACTTAAAACTGATGCGTTAGAACGAAACGATATAAGCAAAATAACAAAATAGCATCGGACTATTTCGATATGTTAGCGAAGCTCACCGACCCGCGTGATACCTTCCAAATGGTTTTTTATCTGGATGTCTGATGGTAAACAACATTTCGCTTTAGAGATAGTGGTTTCATATTGTCAATTTGTTTTCCGCTTCAGTAAATATACCTAAAATCTTTTTTCGAGACAACGTAAGTTGTTGTTCGAATTTCCATGAAATCAGTTTTTTATATACGCTTATCAATACATAGTCATCATGGCTGCAAATAAAAAGAATACCTCGGTATATGGTTTCGGTGTTGGATATTTGCCATAAGTCCATTCTTTTAGTACTTTAAAAGAATTCTAACTAAAAATAGGACTGTAGTAGATTCCTATAAAGATGTTTATACAAAATTGTGAGATACTTTCGCTTTATTTATAAAGTAACATATTCTAGAAAATACAAATCTCCAGAGTGTGATTGGAGAAATGATTGAAAGCAAACGCAAAACGTAAATGGAACCTATACAATGAACCATTGGTACCCTTCAGCACAACTCTCTGTCACACTGAACTTGACATCTATAGAGGCAACTCACTAAAACAAAGTTTGAAACACATAACTAAGGCAGACAGGTATATGCGCTTAATAGAATAATTGTGATTTTCGCAATCTACGCAATATTTATAGAGAACAATAATTGTTAACTAAATACTTTAACTACCTCGAGAACTTAATAAATATAGCACAAAACTTATACCGCACATTTAATGGGTCCCAAAAGTCGATTAATATTGGTCTATACAATTTTCATACACCCTAGAGTTTAGAAAGTCGTATATTGCTTTCCTATGTAAATGAAAGTATAATCTTGGGTTCGCGAACGCAGTTGTTTCCAAAAGTTATCTGAAACTTCGTAAGTTAACAGTGGGAAAAGGTATTGAGGAATTGTGTTAGAGACACGAAGTATTGGGAATCTCTCGAACTGGTGACTTCAACGCTACACGCTTTAACTAAGTATTGGATTTAATATCACAGCTAAGCTCAAACTTCTTACCAAATATCTTAGGAATTCTAACAATATTCGACAAAAGATTATGAAGTAAGCGCTATGAATCTTCACGGACAAATTTAATTGTAGTCATAGTCTACGCAAGTTTTATTCGCGTAGACTATAAGATTTGTGCAGTTTTTATTTGAATTTTAGAACTAAATGCATAAATTATTATTTACAAATATGGTATACCTACCTATACAAATTGTGTCATTCTTTTCATCCTGTTAGCGATTATATAACAAGAAGTCCTTTTTATAAGGTGCCTCCAATATGAATAAATCTTCTCGAAATTTTAATAACTTATCTGTTTTTAATGGACTCAGCGATTTTTTAATAAGTCTAATTGATCCGAAAATAGTTCCTCTAGAGTACAAGCAAATATGCTCAGAATACTACTTTTTTAATGCCTTATCATCACAGTAGGTCGCTGACTTTTAATAACCAAGAAAAGTCTTAATTTTCGGGTTATTTTAAGGCAGACTATTTCCAGGCATTTTCATATTTTCAGACAGAAGGTTTCGCTGAACCTGCCCGAGGCCCTAAAGAATCAAGCCTTTTCCACTGTTCACTAATAGTTTTCATTTCAGTATACAGATATATAATACAACATATTACATATTCTTGTTTGGTCATCCTCTAGAAATGGATATAGATCAGCCCATTTTCATAACATAGAAATAAATTCATTATCAAATAATTATCTTTAGACGGATTAATAAATCACATCCGGTAGATGCCATGTTTTTTTTTATTGGAGCACCAGTTCGCAAACCATACTGTCTGGCAATCATTTTGTAGCTTTCATAGTAAATTAAAAATATAAATTGTGTTAACGTGAAACGGAGTCAGTGGAAGGGTTCAAGAGCACCTGAAATTCATTCTTTTTTACAGTTCTAGTTAGGTTATTGAACAACGTTTTGTACTTTTGTACGTGGCCACGCTGTACTATGATTTTCCGCGAAAGCATAAACATGAATGAACGCATGAAAACATTAGAAAATTTAGTGCTTGAAATGTAAAAAAAAATATTTATACTTATTTTAAATACAATCGCATATCCATTTGATTTCAAGTATCAACGCAAAATGTACTTGCAAAATGTACTTAATGTGATTACTAGTTTGTTAATCTCATTGCGGTGTCGGGTATGTCCTGAAACAGTTGAGTGCCACTTGCCTATGCCATTACAAGCCCTTTGTGTTAGTGCCAATATTCCAGCACGTGTTTCATGTACCGTTACGTGGTAATAATATATTCATGATATTCGTTCATAATTAAATATTCTATATAATGATAAAATATTTAATGATATAGGTACATAGAATCGAATACAAGATTGACGTAAATATGTAATTTGCAACGAGAAATATTTAAAACTGATAATAAAATTAAATAATATGTAATGTACAATGTTTTACAAAGAAAATAAAAGATTTCTCCTTTTAATTACATATACATTAATACATACTTTTTATTTTATCATTATTATCTGCTTTTGTTCATGCGTCAGTTAGATTTGAGTTTTTTCAAGTATATAGCTGATCGAGAAGTTATAAATCGATTATAATTTTTTATCGAAAACACACAATTATTTTTTTTACATCTTCATGCATTGCCACCCACTTTTGAGCTATGACGGTCCAAATTTCAAGTACCTAACTCATCGGGAAGTTAGATTAATTTAATTACAAAATTTCACCCGGACAGCATTGCAAGAAACCAAGTTCATAAAAACATTGTAAAACAATAAAGTTAACCGTTATGGGACGCGAGATAGATGTGAAACATGTAAGTAAACAGTAGATTTATAAATGAATATCCGACCCAACAGACGTTGTCCTGTCTACAGTATGAATATTGTTGGTGCATTATAGTAACAGTTACGTAAAATTAATATTGCCGTTAAGTTTTCTTAAATTTTCTAATCTTCTGCACAACTTCCTTTTTTTTCTATCATAATAACCCTATCCTGACAATAATTAACACAACAAAAAAAGAATTAATAAAATTATTCTATCCGTTCATGCGCGATGCGTTGAACAAGAGAAATAGAGATTCATTTATAAATATACATAAAAAAAAGACAATATGCAATAACATAATAATAATAATATACAGCTGACACAACGAAGTATACACGTGCGCACACTTACAAGGGAGTCGAAAGAGGTAGCGTAGAGAAGCCATAACGGCATAAGCGAACGTCATGCCGTTACGGCAAGCGAATCAGTTTTAGTACCAAAACGTCCTAGTGGTTGGTTCACATTAAAAATCAAAGGGCATTGTAATGAAAACCTAACCGCTAGTATAGAAGCCGACTACGATAACATATTATGGTGTCATATCATAATACCAACCTCGAAGTGTCCCACCACAAAAAGGTTTTTTCCTTAGCGAACCCACATACTTAATCACTACGCAGTCAACTGAATAGAGAATAAGGAAAACAACACTTCAACATTTTTGGAACGAAGTTTCTTATCGCACGGTACGGATGCAAGCTAGACAAATTAAAATATAAGATTTTTTCGTCAGGGCCCATTCTTTAGTCAGTTCTTCATTGCACATTATTTCTATAATGTACACGGTTATCCAGAGCACGCATACTATTGGTTATGCCCAGTCATAGTTGTGGGCTTATTGGTTCAAGACAGTTTATAGTTCGTACACGTGCTACGCGTCTGCTGTTTCGCAGCGTATTATATTCAATTAGATGAATTGAATAATGTACAGTAAAATGTTTATTTTAAGAACTAGAAAAAGTATATTAATTATGAAATATCCTACCATTCCTTCAATTCATTAGTTAGATCTGGGTCTCATTGAATGGCTCTCAGAGGCTAGTAATGCATTTAATTGTATTTGTTAATAAATAATGTAATACGTTTATCAAAAATAATATATTGCCTAAGAAAATTCATTCTAATCGAGTCTTCCGCGACATTCACGTATTTTTTATTTATTAAAAATACTTACCTACTACATAAAAGTTATGTAAATACTTCTTTACTTACTGCTTACTGTTTTAAATTAAGGCATAATTTAATTTTCTAGAAGAGACTTCTCTATTTTATGTTGTTTAGTTGTAGTAACTAGCTTTAACCTGCGGCTCCGCTGGCGTTCAAATTGAATAAATTATAAGGGATCATTCTCTAAAGTTTGAAGAAAACGAATGACGCAATGAAAAGTGTCATACAAATTTATACATTTCTTTACCCAAATCCTATAAGTTTATCACGCAAAAGAGTAGTCTATCACCATCTCCAGGATTCATCTATTTCTATACCAAAAGTCATGATAATCTATTCAGAAGTTTATGCATGAAAGCGTAACAAACAAACTCACTTTCGCATTTATATTATTAGTAAGGATTTCTACTTTTATTCTAAAACACATCCTCTTGATCTGAATGTATCTCTGATATATACTCCCTGTGAGTGTGCTTTGTATAAGTAAGTGATCTGACGTAGCTACAGAGCGCAGTATGT
This sequence comes from Actias luna, assembly GCA_039707435.1. Taxonomy (NCBI): domain Eukaryota; kingdom Metazoa; phylum Arthropoda; class Insecta; order Lepidoptera; family Saturniidae; genus Actias; species Actias luna. The sequence continues at coordinate 4,679,158 of JAZHAC010000008.1, read as the reverse complement.
GGCAAGGCGCACCAGCGCGCTTGAAATATTCAGCTTGGACTCCGCTGTTTTATTCATGAGCCCGTCTGTTTTCCTAGTTTGTTACCTCCGTAACACAAGTAAATCGTTTGATTCAGTGCCTAAAGGTTTTTTCTTTGTACTGACAATTAAAAAAAAAATTATAAATGCCGTTGTCTTATAAATTATATTATAATACTAGCTTTCTGTGACTTCGTTCGCATGGAACAAATTTTTATTTAATCATTTTGCTCGTTTTGTAACTTTTTTTCAGTACAAGTTTGCTTCTATTGGTGGTAGCGTGATGTTAAATAGCCTACAGCATTATTCAATGATTGTTTTACCATATGCAAACATAATTTTTGAAATCCGATCCGTAGTTCCTAAGTTAAGCGCAATCAATCAAACAAACACACTTTTTGGATTTATAGTTTTAAACAGCTGTGTCCGTGACTCCGTTTGCGTGAAAACTAAAACTATTGTATAATTTTTGCCCGTTTTTGTAACTTTTTTCAATACAGCAATGCTCCTAATGGTAGTTGCGTGATATTAAACAGCCTAAAGCCTTTCTCAATCATTTTACATAAAGATTTGAAATCCGTCTAGTAGTTCCTAGGAATTGTTCGTTCAAACTTTTCAACCTTATAATATTAATATTAGTCCATATATATACCTATACCTATTCGCGAAATAACAGTGAATGATATCTCCAAAACTACCAGAACTATAGGTTTAAAATTGACATGGATATTGTTATCACGATGTAGACACCTAATAAAAACGGATTTTACATATACATGGGGTTAACGGGGAAAACGCGAAGAAAGACGGCGGCACTAGCTAGTAATATGTTATAATATAATCGTTTATTATAATATAATCGAATTTCAGTTTAAGACCAACACCTAGAGGCGTATTACAAGTCATAAAAACTAACTTGCTTATAAGAGTATAAAATTTTCAATAAAGGTAAGTACAGGGGGATACTTACTTCAGTAGCTTATAAGTATGAAGGTAAAGCATTCTTCTCTATATTACTTTCAATACAATCGAACTCCGTTTTTACACACATAAAGCTGTCTAGACTCATTTCACATCAAACTTAATTCAATGAAGCCGCATGGCGGTTATCTATATTAATATTATAAAGCGAAAAGTTTTTTTTTTGGTTGATCGCGCTAATCTTCAGTCCTAACCCGTCGGATTGCAAAAAATATGTTTGTGTTTAATAGAGCTCATGTGTTTAACATCATACTACCACCAATAGTAGCAAAGGTGTATTGATAAAAATTACAAGAACTGAAAAAAAATGTTAAATACTTTAATTCCACACGAACGAAGTCGCAAGCACAGCTCTTACACTTTTTTATGGTTACGGCTTAGCATTATGGCCATAATCTCACCTGATCTTAAGTGACGATACGGCCCAAGTTGGTAGACCACGCTAAGCCTTTGGAGGAATTGGCTCTCAAGTACAACTTCCGAAACACACCTATTGGTACTTGGCGGCAGATTTCCATCCTGAGGATGGTAGCTAGCCAGGAGGGCATCAGAAACAGCCCTACCACCATGCTAGGGTTTCCACACGATGTTTTCCTTCACCGAAAGCACAAGCTCATAGTAGGTGGTTGGATTCGAATTCACGTTCCTTGACGCAAAGTCGTACACACTACCACTGAGCTATCATCGCTTCTAGCAACGCTTATAAAAGTAATAAATATTAATTCATACTCTTCTGTCTGGCAAATAACAGGTTAATGAAATTTACAACTAAGTACTATTAACTAACTTTGCAACAGACCACGTTAAAGTATAGCTTTCACGTCCATCCAACTATACGAGTATGCTAGGCAATAACAATTAGAGCGAAACCAATGGAGGGTGCACTTAGAGAGGCACTCTAGGAATTTACCCGGTCCGCCATAGCTTAAACAACCAAGTCATTCCAATGGCATTTAACATTCCAAATGTGATGTAAGTAACTATGTATAGCAATATAATAATCTAGGTACGGTATAATCCCGCTGGAAACTAGAAGAAGTAAAAATGTTATCCCTGGTTGCTATCAGTATGGTGGATTGAATGTCGCCGCAATGTTGTTTATATAGTGGGTATTTGACGACGCTTATCGTCCGAAGTCTCGTTACATGACAGCCTTCTCGTGGCCTATGCAATACGAGAGGTTGTCCTTATGGCGGCACACATACTTGAACGTGTGTGACACATGCGTGTATGTCGTAGATGAGTAAGTTTGGCCGCTTAAGATAGGATCATAGGCCTGCAGTTTTTTTAGTAACAGTTCAAATCGAGGATCGGCCACTTCATGGCTCCCTTGTGTGTGCCTTCAGTACTCTCTTCGAAAATTCGGTGAAGCAGTGAAAAACCTTCAGGCTAACAGCATTTTTCCATTAGAAAAAAAAAACATATACAGGCAAACCCCGATACATGGCTAAGCGTATTATATATAGTATGGTTTTCATGAGAATATGAAATTAAACAGTGTTAGTTTGACGCACTAGCCCCGTACTATAAGTAATAATTCGTAATATGTGAAAAATATTTACAAAACGTAACACCTTCTGGTAAAAATGCAATCCACGAACTGCAACACAATAAATTATTAACCAGCTCCTAAATCCGTAAATGTTTTTTTTAATCCACGATAACAAAAAAATACCCAGTATATAAAAAGTTCCTATTTATTTTATCGTTGATAAAGCCGTCCATAAATGTTCATAATGTTTAATTTTCATATGTATTCATAGATGTATTGTCTTTGTTTAAATTGAATACAGGAACCTAAATATTTTACATATTGTCATATGTTAGAAGTATAGGTATTATAAATTAGTTATAATAATTGTAATATATACTAAAATATTTATATCAAAATCCACCAAAACACTAAATCAAAAATAATATTACAAATAATATTTTATACTAGCCGTTATACGTGACTTCTTCCGTGTTGACATTAAAATAAAGAACCGAAAATATTTCTAGAATAAAACATATCCTTTGTGTATCAACCTAATAAAATGTGTGTCAAATTCCATCCAAATTCTACGACCGTTTTTGCGTGAATGAATAACAAACATACAAAATTTCACATTAATATTGCTATACTAGTATAATAACAGTGTAGCTGGAACACAGAAACCTTCGAATTCAATGTAATGCGGCATCATGAATGACAAAAATATTTGCCAAACCAAAATTTTAATTTACCTATTATTTATACACTTATTTGCCATAACAAAGACATTTAAAGAATGTAGGTTTGAGTAAAAAAAGGTAAAATCTAATTTAATATTCTATACTAATAACAGAAAACGATATTTTATAACAAGTAGGATATTCTTAGAATCATAATTTAGAATGGCAGATGAAGATACAGTCACAATTTCCTTTTTTTAAAATTAAGTCTATCTTCTCGCAAAAGAATCGAATACCTTAATATATTTTTAGTAACATAATTAATACTTCAAAACTGACTACGTCATTTCTAAAAGGGACTAATTGACAAAGACAAAATTACCGATTTTAAATATTTGAATCGTTCTGCTCGGAATATGTTTAATTGTTCAATTTCAGTCTTTGAAGGTTTCTTTTTTATTCGAAGTGAAATGTATCATTTTTACGTTATGCCAGTCAAATAAAACGATATACGTCTGTAAGTAGGTACACGGTAGTTTTATATCGATCCCTGTCGCCCACAGATTTCTCGCGCGACAGTCCGGCGCCATAACTATTACACGACAAGAGTCCTCACTGAGCTTTGTTTCTGGCAGAAACCAATAAGACTTTGACTGTGTTTACCTATACGGGCAAAACTTGACGCGGCCCTTATACTGCGTAATCTACGCATTAGATGAGCGCGGGCCGCCGACCGTGTAACATTGATTATTATTGAAATAAATAACTTTTATTACAAAAGATCTGTTGGAATAGTCATAATAACAGTCATATTATTAGATATATTATAATCGATCATGCAATGAATAACTAACTTATATATAAGTAAATTTTGTACATATAGTATAATTAAGCAGATTTAACATCTCTTTCTAATAACAATCCTTTTATATAAGACAAATATAAGGAATATTTATAATCAACGATATTGTCTGAGTAGTCTTATTAAAACTTTTAAAATTAGTAGAGTAAGATTATTTTCAGTTATCCACATTATTTATAATAGAATAGCTCAATAACTTAGCGATGTAAATAGGGTTACCAACTCGTAGCTTCAGTAATTATTTGTTCAACCCACGAATGGATGTATTAGAAAATATTTTTGTTCTACTTTGAAAACACATCTTTATTTCAAAGATTTTAAAATGTCCTACGACAAGTCAAAACATGTAACTTCCTATATTGCGTGTAAAATGTCGTAAAATAGCAGCTTTACGATTTTGCAGACTGTGCACAGTTGTTCCAACTCGGGAGAGAGGATAGTTTATATCTCGTTATCTCGATGATTGATCAAAGGGCAAAGCAGAGTCTACTAGATAAGCTAGTTTCATACCTATCAATATGTACGAACATACAAATTATGTTCGCACTACGTCATGTCTCTGGATACAAGATCTTGCAGCTCTTTTGTAGCCAGTCACATCGTACTTCCGTTAATTTGAATACCGTAAAAACTGCTCCCTACAAACAACAACCAGAATTTGTTTTCTCATATAAAGGTGGCAACCCTACAACATAAACCACTAATTAATCAAGATTACGTAAATATATTTTGAAAGTTTTCTCATTGCTTATTATTATGTTTTTCGGTTACGTTAGTTGATATTTATCAACCTGAAACTGGTTAAAGCTGTCATACTGATACAGCTGCCGCAAAATTGATAGGTGTTCGCCTATTTATATTTCTTTTTGATGAAGTTTATATTCACCAAAAAATCGTATTTATTCTGGGATTTGACTCCAGCTTCCGTAGCCAAATTATCTTTCAAGAATTGCTAACGTAAACAACATTCATATAAAAATGTGATCACGCCAGAATGTTGTTACGTTAGTGCATTTGCGATTAGTTGAACGCACCTGCGCAGTTCACACATAAGCTATGGTTTTGTCAATCATCAGTAACAGAGAGTCCTTGAACTGTACAAGTTCAAGGACGTTGTGTAAATAAAACAATTAATATAGTAAACCGGTGCCGGCTTAATGTTTTTTTTAATAGGTACTTAAGTTCTAGCGTTATGGCCACAATCTGATCTGTTAATGTCACCCCAAATTAGTGGACATACTAAGCCATTTAGTGGAAGGACTGGCTCTCATGTGCAACTACCGGAGCACACCTTTAGGTATTTGGCGGCAGATTTTCAACTTGAGGATAGTAGCTAGCCAAGCGGGCATTGGAAAGAGCCCTACCACCGTGCTATGGTTTTATCATGATGTTTTCCTTCACCGAAAGCTGAAGCTCATTGTAGGTGGATTCGAACTCACGTCCCTTGAAAAGACGTCCGTACACACTATCAACCGAGCTATCATCGCTATTAAATATATAAAAAAGGGACTTATTTACTCAATCTCATCTAGTCTTTCCTCTTCCATGTTATACCAACCGCAAATACGGATCTATTAATTTAATCCATTTACCTAATTGATTTTTTAAAACGGTTGTACTAATTTTATAACATTTTTCAATTACTCTTGTAGAAGATTTTCCAGGGCCCAATTTACTTCACTTTGTAACGACAAAATACATAATTGATTAAACTTACGTTTATTTTTAGATAGGTCACGAGAATAAAATCCCAGGTAATCATTATCTATTTATATAATACTTAATAGCATCTGCCAGACAGCGATCAGTTCAAAGCGGTGGGTCGAGAAGTATGAAACTAAAGATTGAAATTATATAACGTAGGTGGGCATTAAGAAGATATTTTTAATATTTATTTCTTAAAAGTAATATTTATGAATATCAATAGAATAACTCCTACAGGCAGCTCTTCTACTTGTTTAGTCGAATGTTCAGAGATTCGGTACCATTTATGAATTTTCTGTGATAAGCATGACTATAAGTCGTGTAATCGGGTGTGAAATATCTGTATATGTATGGTATATCATCATTTTAGGTAACATAATAGAAGCTTTCCTTAGTTTGACATTCAAATCAAATCAAATTAAAAAGCTTTATTCAATGTAGCCCTGGGAAGGCGCTTATTAACGTGAAAACTACCACCGGTTCGAAAAATAATCCAGACATAGAGAAGAATCAGCAAGAAAGTCGATCTAGTTTTATATATATACATGTTTTATAGGTATGTACATATTTTAAAAGGATACAAATTTAAATACACTCACATAAATTGATTAAAACTTTTTGCAACTATTATCATTCTTGTTATTATTTATCATATTGCCTATGAGAAATAATATCCTAACCATGGGTAGTATAAAACAATAATTCTTAACATCTTGTTAAGTAGACAAATTAAAAGAAAACTATGTAAACGAAAATTTAAACGAAATAACGTTCGACATTGCATTTATGTTATCTTAACGAGACACTATCCCACAGAAATACATAGTAAAATGTAAAAACATCGTATTTTTCGAAGCGGTTATAAATTGCATATATAGTGTTTTGCTTCACACTGACTGAAATCTAAGAAAACAATTTCAAAATGTTCATTCACTGCAAATCACAAGCAGTTAAAGGCAAAGTAATATCTCTATCTACGATTGTATTTCTCAGCTGGAATACATTTTTTTTATTCCGCATTCAGGTCCGCGAGGGTGTCCTGCGACGCGTAAAATAATAATAAAAATGATTCCGCGTAAACCTCGGTGACTCCGTACTGCGGACACGAAACAATAGAGCTACAGAAATACATGTTTGTACGTACATTGAGTCGCGGTGAAATGCTTTGTTCGAAACTACGACACTTTGAAAGAAATTTAAAAATTAAATACATGTTTATTCTTCACATAATATTTTTGTTTTATGAAAATACGGCAAAGTAACAAAGGTATACTTGATGGTATGACACCGTTCATTAACGTCACGTAAAGTTTTATAATTTTAGGCCCCCCCTATCAATATTACGTCACAAATGGTAGACTACACCCCCGCCCCGCCGCGTACATAATGTATGTCAGTCTTTTAATGGCAGTGCAGTAATTTCATTATTTTGCTAAAAGTTTAATAAATTAATCAATATTTGTAGAAATAACACGTAAAATTTACTAAACTATTTCATGAGCTGTGAATGTCACGTTTTTTTTGTTGTCCCCCTAGCCTAAATAATATGTCATATATTTTCACAGTAAGCAGAATTCTCCGCCCATAAGTGCGAACGTATTTTATGAACGGCACCTAAAGACATTGTAATCCAAATCGTTATCATGCCGGCCTGTAATTCTGTTGTCTGTTAGATATACACTGTCTGATCCCAAAGGGTAAATAAGTAAAAAAAGTCCACGTGGCGCATTTATCGCTTTATGTATGGTAGTCAGGACAGTACCTAATTCGGTACAGATAGATATATGACTCAGTTAATAGCTTGTATGGACGCCGTGTTAACGGCGTGGCTATGAATCCCCGCAATGAACTTCAGCTCGCAGTGAAGGAAAACATTGTGATGAAACCATATCAGAGTGGTAGGGCTTCTTCTGATACTCGTTTAGCTAACTACTGTCCTTGAGTTGAAAATATGTCGCCAAATACCTATAGATGCGTTCCGGCAGTTGCACTTGAAAGCCCTAGCCAGTTTTTTTACTAAGATTAGCGTGTCTACCATGTTAGCCCACACCGTCACTTAACATCAGGTGAGATTTTGGCCATACCGCTAAACCTAAAAAGTATAAAAAATTATGCTGTTTCGATGTGCACAGAGAAAGAAAGAAAGGAAATACATTTATTTGTTCATTCATTTTACAAGAAAAAACAATATTTGATCCACTAATATTTGTTCCGGGTGTGATCATTACTTTGTATTTGTTAGTTGTGTTTATAAAGTCCATTGACATTGGCGTAATGCATAGGCAGATACTATAACAATAAAATAATAACACTGTGCTTGATCGCTGTGTGTACATCGGTTAACCCCGGGGCGCGACACGCCTAAGGGTGACATTATGGTGGATGATGCATGTAATGTGTGATGGTAGTTATCCAGTCTGAAACAATTGTCAAGGTCTGCTGCCACGCAAATATGTACTTATAGCAGTGCCTATTCGTGTACAATGTATATATTTAGAAAAATTTATAATTCGATAGATGCTAGACAACAACCAGGAATGTTACTTGGTATCGAACGCTTTAATTATTAAAATTTTAATTTTTAATATAATTTAATTTCAGTTAACAAAGTCCTAAGCGAACGTCCTTTGAAATAACAGTAAGAAAATAACACGGTAATTTTGTATGTTTTGGTAATTTTCACCTCATTTATTTCTAGTGAAATCGCTCTAAAAACCTTCTTTAAAAATATAAATTAAAAATGTACCGACTTTTCTTTAATTTGTATTATATTTTTACTTATTAGTTATGTTTTTGTAATTTTGCCCTCATTTATGTCTGGTGAAATCGCTTTAAAAACACTATTTACAGCAGTTTAAAATACACAATTATAAAAATAGCAACGTTTTCTTTACTCTCTGTAATTTGTATTTTATTAATGTATTTCTCACTGTATCTGAATGAAAAGCTTTGTGAGGCACCTTTGTCTCAAAATACGAAATCATAACCATAAGGATTAAAGGCATCCAGAGGAAAAACTTTTAGCAACGTTTTCTTTACTCTCTGTAATTTGTATTTTATTAATGTATTTCTCACTGTATCTGAATGAAAAGCTTTGTGAGGCACCTTTGTCTCAAAATACGAAATCATAACCATAAGGATTAAAGGCATCCAGAGGAAAAACTTTTAACAAGAGTAAAATTTAATCCTGTTACCATCCTTTCAAATGTATGTCAACAATGCAATACCAAAAGAGCACCCTACATTAACAATAGACGGGAAGCGAAGCGAATACCGAAGTTTTGTTTAATTAGGCTCCCGTCTACTCCACTGAAAGTGTCATCAGCAGTGTCAACACACATTACAGCTCTGTATTTCAGAGCCATTGTACATTTATAATGGTTATTGAGATTTCCGTACTCGTTGAAAATGTTAAGTTACAAGCACGTTAAGCAATTTTACATCTTAGAAATCTACACAAAGTAGATTCTGGTTTTAACATTAGAAAGTATATAAAATTATATTTAGGATTCTGTATAAAACATTTTTAATAAACAGAATATATTTTTCATTATTTGAAATTTGGAAGGGTGTTGATTTTGTATTGTAGCCATCATTTAAGAAGGACTTTCAATATTCAAACCCTTAGGGGTTTAAAAGTGGTCGTAAAAGTTTTGTATGGGAAATAATATTTTTGGATACGGATTTATTTCAAACTTAATATTAAACTTTTCAGATAAAATAAATGAAATATATACTTATTTCTCATGCCCTGGACCTCAAGTTAAGAAACCCTGATGTTACTTATGTGACCAATATTTATATATCATCATAAAAATCAATTAAAATAAACAAGAAAAGGTCTAAAGAAAACAACAATTTCGAGCGAAGCCGTAAGCGGGAAGCTTTTGCGTATATACAATACTTAGTGGATTTTAATTACAAAGTGCTTGAGAAGGAATATTTAATCACTTTCTGACGATGAACGAATTAACGCTAAAATAAAGTATTACAAAATAAATATGTAGCACCTCAAGTTTATAAATACACATCAACCAAAATAAACCGGTCGTTAACACTGGTAATAGAGATACCATAATCCATCTCCATCATCGAAATAGATGCAAAATGTACTGCGCGTTACTATCATTGATACTTGTTGCACATAAATGTATTATTTTTTGTTTCTTACTAAGAAATCAAAATCAAACTATAGTTAAGTTAATATATTTACTTCAGATCAAATTCGTATGAATTCAGGACAAACTATTAAAAAACATATTTTTTATTAAATTTCAAATACATTTACGGCATTCCTCAAACTCAGACGAAAGCGAGAGAAACAAATAGCAAGAGTAAAGCTCATCAGGTGACAAACACCCGAGATTACCCATTAAAAAACACCATGGCGACACTTATCTCCCATGGTGGCATATCCCTTGGCAACAGCCAGAGAATAGTAAGAGATTTCATATTTCTTCTAATAACTATGAAAAACCATCAATGACATTTTAAAAGTTCGTACCTTGTTGTCGTAGATAAATCTAGTAACGGAGATCCCTCTTGAATTTGTCGAAGTTAACTGTGACAATGGTGTGTAAAAGTCGACTGGTAAAAACGAATAAAACTCACTAAAAGCTCCACGGAGACCATTCATTCCCTCATTACATGCCAAACACCGAGAATCGCTTTTGCATTGCATCCGATTAATGTTCTTATTCAGTCAGCTCGCTCTTAACTATTTGTCAGTACTTATTTTTTAACATATTAACAAGATAATCTGATGCAATCATCGAAACGATTGTGTGAATTAGAAGAAAAGAAAATATTGAAAAATTCTACAGAGTGTTTCACCTTCGTCTTTCTACTACCATCGAACGCAAATTTAAATGAAAACATTATTTTATAATAAATAGTAATAAAAGAGATCTCTGTTAATTTTAATATCTAAATTGTAATATCTCAATCAATATAATCAATGCTGGCTCGAATAATTAGGATTTGATTAAAAAATTACTAAATATTTTGTGGGAAAATATATTCTATCACCTTTAATATCTTTGAAGAAAACCTTATTGTTATGATAGTATTTCGATTTAAGAAAAAGTTACGTCAAAATCATTGATTCCATTTCAAATGAATTTTGAACTATATAGGTAAACTTAGAAAGTAAAACTATATTACAATTCAAAATTTCATCGAAATGTTTGCAATAGCCACCGAAAAATCAGTTACAAAAATGTATCTATATTAATGTTATAAAGCATGTAAGTTTGTTTGTTTGAACGCGCTAATATTAGTCGGATTTCAAAAAATCTTTTTGTATTTGATAGAGGTATACTTTAGGAAGGCTTTAAACTATATTGAAAAAGTAACAAAATTTGGTAAAAAATATTAAATATTTTTTATGTCCCACACGAAAACACTCATGAATACAGCTAGTATGAAAATTGCGTACGTAATTCACTCAATTAACAATTTTAGATCTAACGAAAAAAATTTGTTACATCTTCAAACGATGGAATAGCATTAAGACCACGTTTACCTCTTATATTTGTAAGTAAAAATAGTATTTGTTTAATTATGTGTATCTAATCAGCTTACGTATACCCCTAGCTCAGTTTAGGATATTTTTGCAATAAAACGTACTTTGAAGGTAATGTACCTTCTGCTCTGCTCTAAATGCTCTGTTTATCTTTTATTATTCCTATGACGTAGTCTAACTATCGTATTTTGCGATGTCCAACACTTATCCCTTAATATTATTTGCGGCTTTGGACTATTCTTTTCATTTCTATCTAACGAACACAAATCATTTCCACCCCAATGATGATAATCGCTAGCTCGTCGCGTTTCAAGCAAACTTTTATTATTTTCCATTGAAAAAGTCTACCAGAATCCAAAAACATGTTTCAGACTGAACTAAATAACTCAATCATGACAATCTCGTTTATAAGTGAAATACAATTAACGGACTTAAAGTAACATCCACGCTCAGAGTAACTATTTATATATCACAAATAAAAACTGTGTCCTTAACACTACGCGACAGAAGTGAAAATTTCATTACACCAAGGTTATTAATAATATAACCATAAAGTTTTAAATAATACGTATTGGTTCGACACATTCGCTGTTTATGTTGATACTGAATGCAACTGATGCGTCATGCTCTCTGATGTAACGCTTACGGAAGAGTATAGCAGTGACGCGTTAACTATATTACCTTGCTTTTGTTTCAGGAGGTCATTGAATATCCTGACCGCATGTAAAATCATAATTCGCTATCTGGAATTTGTTTTTTATTATAATTAGAACCGTAAAGACGATAGTTATTTAGTTATTATTATTATTAAAATACCATTATTTTCAGGAATATAAAGTTGATATTTTGTAAAATTATATAGCATATGTAGTATGAAAATAATGATTAATTTGATTCCTATGTCTTTTTTGATTCTCGTGCCTCTAAAAATGTAAATTGATATATCTTTGAAACAATTTGATTCAAAGTGATGCCTATTCAATGAATGTATTTATAATTAAATAATTTTTGATGTTAATTTGTTATTTATAAAAAATCTACCAAAATAAATCTCGCCATGGGAGTCAATTGAATACGCCGAATTTCTAAATACACCCAGTAACAGTAGAATATTTAGAATCAATTAAAATTTTCATGAAGTTGGCTCGTAGCAAGAGAGGGAGAAATAATTTTTATAATGAAATTTGTTCTCTCTGGCGCGTTCCGATGCGGCGGCTGGCGGAGTACCGGTGCGGCTGCTTATTAAACTTAAATGTGTTCCAGTTCTACCAGTTCAACACTATTGGATTTAGTTAGCACTACCAACTTAGTTTTGCTTTAACATTAATCAATTTAGGACTTAACATTAAAATTCTAATAAAGTGTACTACGTATATGGTTACTAGTAATCGACCTGCGGTTGATATTGAACCAAAATAAGTTTTTAACAGTTACATGCACATTCTCTATTATAAAACCTTATATATAAATACTAGTTGTGCCTGCGCCTGCGTTCGCGTGGAACTAAAAATTATTTAATCATTTTAGCCTGTTTTTGTAACTTTTTGCATACAGCTTTGCTCCTATTGGTGATAGCGAGATGTTATATAGCTCAAAGCATTCTTCAATGACTGGTCTATCAAATACAAAAATAAGTTTTGAAATCCAACTAGTAGTTCCTAAGATTAGCGCGACCAAACAAACAAAGAAACAAACTTTCCCTCTTTATAATATTAATAATATAGATTTTTATACATCTCATTTTCTAATTAATTTAGTCAATAAAGTGTATTAATGTTGACATAGTAATTATCGAAAAATTAATATGATACTCGTAATAATAATAGTCATGTAGTTTAATTCGGAATTATATGGGTTTAACCCGATTTCATAAATTTAAAACATTTCTCATTTCCAGCGAAGTTAGTATGCCTCTCTACGACCCGCCGCAAAATTGTTCTACAAATAATTTTATCGTCATTGAAATTTGTTGCTTTGTTTTTTTACGTCCATGTTTTAAAACGTAACCTCATTTGTTGGATACTTCCTTGTTTCTCTTGATTTATAATTTTCATATTTGAAACACAAAAGTATTCAAATAAAAAATTGAGAAAAATTTCAAATGTCTCGCATACAGTAAAAGTATATTTGTTTTGTATTATCAGGAGAAAAATCTAATATCCTGACAGACTACAATACATTATTAGAAGTCAGATTTTCACACATTATCTAGAACTCAGATTTTCTACATCATTCTCTCTATGCAACATTCAAATGTTATTAGTATAACATTGTAGATGATTAAGAAATGTTTTAAACGTAAAATGTTAAGAGGGATCAAATAACCAAGCAGTACACAACACGTACATGTACATATCAAAAACTATAGTAGGTACTGCTTAAGACTCATTGATTCATACTGTTATATTTTAAAATAGTAATTGTTATATTAATAACTTTAAAATAGGTTTTATAAACCAATATTAATTAAAATCTAAATAAATTAAATGCTGTTGGCAATATATCAAAAATCGCAATTCATTCAAAGAACAGACATATTTTAAATACAGATAAATATACATAATTAGCAGTGTTTGTGAATTAGCTTGTGCGAATCGTTTTTTAGCATTTTTGTAACTTTCCTCAATACAGCTTTGCTTGAAATAATGGTAACGTGATGATAAATAAAACCTTCTTCAAAGATTTCTCTATCAAATGCAAAAATATTTTTCAAAATTGCATCCCTTAAAATGTGTTACCCAAACATAAATAAACATTTTTAGTTATATTTTTTGCTATTGCTGTCATTATTATATATTATGTTATAATCACACCAATGAAAAATATTGTAAATAAAAGAATAAATCAAGGAAAAAATCTCGATAAAACTCATTCTAATATAACGCAGCTCATTGGCTTGTGTGTGACCCAGTTTTAATATTCGCACAAACGCTGCTTTAATATAGAAAGTGCACGGGTCGTGTAGCGACCAGCGACTACCTCTAGGGTTGGACAACGGAAACATACGTAACAAGATTTCATCATAAAAAAAATTATATATAATACATATAGCTCAGTGGTAGTGTGTACGACTTCGTGTCAAGGGACGTCAGTTCGAATCCAACCACCTACAATGAGCGCTCGGTGAAGGAAAACATCGTGAGGAAACCATAGCATTCTGGTAGGGCTTTTTCTAATGCCCGCCTGGCTAGCAACCACCCTCAAATGTAAAATCTGCCGCCAAATACCAATAGGTATGTTCCGGCAGCTGCACTTGAGAGCCAGTTCCTCCACAGGTTTAGCGTGTCTACCAACTTGATCCGTATCGTCATTTAAGATCAGGTGAGATTATGGACATTACGTTAAAACCTTGACAACAAAAAAAAACAATAAATATATATATATATATATATATATATAATGTTAAAAGTGAATTCCAGGAGGGTAGATGATAACTATATAAGTGCGAGGGGAGCGCGACGTTAGTTTAGTCTAAGAAATTACGTGAGATTTATATTTTTAATAACATTTTCAAACAACTTCGCTTATCAAATCGAACAATAACTATTATAACACAAATAACATGTACTTCCTATTTACTAATTTTCGTCATAATCCTTCTAAAGCAAAGACTCTCTTTAATATATTTAAAAAAATTCGAAAAGTATTATAGATATTTTTATAATATAACAATTTAAGAATAACGAGTATACAATTTAATAAAAATCACTCTATTCTTTATATTGATATCAGAGAATATAAACAGACTCATAGCATTTTTTCAGTCATTTTCATTTTCTTTTGTTAAATGTTTACCTAGAAATTTACAGCCAGAAAACATGTGCAGACCGAACTACAGATTTATTAATATAGAGACAACAAGTTTAATAAATATCTTGATGTTTCTATAATGTATGAGGCAACCTTACCAAAACCACCTCTTACAACTTCAACGAGTATGTATTTAACGTAGCCCCCAGTCGCATATTTGTACTCCGAGCCGGTAAAGCTTTCAATACTTTTTACTAGTTCGAAAAGAAGCATTTATACTTACTTAGGTTATTGGCCAACTATTTAAATACCATAATGACTTTTTAAAATAATAGCGAAAAAGTCAATGGGTCAAACAAAATATAGAATTTTAATAGGCATTGTCGTTTTTAACTCAATGCCTTTGGGACAGTTTTCTAACAGAGAAAATAGTAAAATTCACCGTAAACCAATAACAATAGAACTATTGTAGTATTAATCATAAAATTCTCCTTTTTATAAAAGTAATCAATGTTCTTGTTGATTTAAAAGTCGACAGCTGCACTAATGCTCTGACCCAGTTACAGGAGGATGTATAGGGCACGGTAGTAGAGAAGGGCAGAGGTCACTGGACAACAATATAAGGTTATAACCATTGCGGTATTCAGTTGCCTGAATATTTTTTCATAAACGATAATTTAACATGTCTCTTTAGAAAACATAGTGTGTAATTTGATAATGAACTTCTTTATTATTAAAAACTTTTTTTTAAACGTTTGGTTTCCATGTGTTCGTAACCCATTCATCCGATTGTCATGAAACTTTGCTAAGTTATTCTGCGTACACTCGCAAAAAGTAAAAAAAAAAGAGAAAGCACTTTTTTTTTTCGTGGCGTAAAAGTAATATGTATCAAATCTATTTTAGCTACTAAACATCTAGAAGCAACAGTCGTGTTTATATTATACTGAAAAATATTACAAACCCAGGCTTGTACTACACTCATAGACAAAAAATATACATGGAAGTGATTGTAGCTCAGTTGGGTGTGTGTACGGAAGCCGCCTCAATAGCACGTGAAGTCAAATCTACCTGCAATGAGTTTGAGCTTTCGGTGAAAAAACCGTGATGAAACCACAGCATGGTGGTAGGGTTTTTTATAATGCCCTCTATATTTTTTATAATGCTACCACCTTCAAGTTATCAAGACTTCACCACCTTCAAGATTTTCATCTCCCGCCAAATACTTATAGGTGTGTTCCGGCAGTTGCACTTGAGAGCCAGTCCCTCCACTAGGCTTAGCGCGTCCACAATCTTGAGCCGAATCATCACTTAAAATCAGGTGAGATTGTAGCCACAACGCTAAACCAATAAACTATAAAAAAATATTAAGCGATAACACAATGATTTAAATTAATTAGTCTCAAAGACTATATTATTATAGATCATATATAGTCAGTATAGTTCGTGATTAATTGAACAGAAGTACTGCTTATCTCAATGTAGGTTATCACTACTGAGTACTAAGTGGAAATATCTCGTATATTAGTACTAGAAATCGATAATATAAAACCGCCAGTATTGCTTACTGCTTTAATAATCGAACCCTGTATTCTAAATTCTTAGACTTAATAGTTATTTACGTAATAATTTTCAAATAAAAAGGAAATGGTAAAGCAATAATAAAATCTTTACAGCAATATATATTATTTAATTGGTTTTGTATAATTAGTATTCTCCTAATGTTGTAATTAGATCCTATTTTTTGATGTGAGAAAAACTGTCTCATTTTTTTAATTACTTATAATAAAGTTAGTCAATGGATACTAAACAAAAAATAAACTCATTAGACAAACACGAGAAAATGTTTGAACTGATTTATCCATACTCATCTGAATAAATAAAAACTGTTTTCAATCTTTTTACATAAATATGTATGTATATAAGATAAAACATAATTTTGACTTTTAGGTAAAAATGCTCACTTGGATGTTACGGCGCGTTACATGAGGAAGAGGGAGGGTCAACAATCTTCAAAAGTTGCGTTACGTAATTCTTGGAATTGCCACTAATTATAATTTATGCAATACATAGATGTCCAACGTTATCACAAATACCTTAAAAGATCCCACGCATAATCATAAAAAGGCAAATATTTATTTATTGGAGAAACACCGTACCTAGACAATAGAATCTGTACAATTTCATTCATAAAGGCTTAGTTTGCAGATCAACGCGCTCGTGAGTGCGTCCACCCTATCGGATATAGCTAACGGATTAAACGAATTACTGAGTTCAACGGCCACCCACATGTGGGGTTGCGTGGGCACCTATCCCGCACCGGACGCCTGCTGTCGGTAGTCCGGCCGATTATGTAAATACGGATCAACACGGGTAAAGTTATTAAACAATACATTGAAACCGTCTACCGTTTTCCATGTATTGTTTCATTAATAGGACAGATTTAAACGAATTTCTTTAGGTGCAATAAATTTCCAGAAGGTTATTACTAATAGGATTTCCGTGGAAACTTTTCGTTTCCTAGTGTTATTAAAATACATTTTTCTTTTCATAGGGAATGAGTTTCAAAATTCGTATTGGTTATTAAAAAAACCTTATCATTGCCAATTACGAAGCGATGATATTTCAGTTGGTAGTGTGTACGGACGCCGCGTTAAAGGTGTGAGGTCGAACTCCTGCAATGAGCCTGAGGTTTTGGTGAAATCGGGATGAAACCATAGCATGGTCATAGAGCTTTTTCTAATGCACACCTAGCGATCTACCATCTTCCAGGTAAAAATTTGCCTATAGATGTGTTCGGTGGTTACACTTGAGAGCCAGTTGGCTTAACGAGTCCACCATCTTGAGCCACATCGTTACGTAAAGTCAGGTAAGATTGTGGCCATAGCGGTAAACCTATAGACTATTAAAAAAAACTACAGACGCAGAACACTTGTTATCTTGTTATAAAGCAATTTTGAAAATCTACAGTAGATCTGACACGTCTGCAGCAAATGACAACATTTCTGTCACCGAGTAGAGCCATCGTACCCTACTATTCATCCGGAGGCCGCGCCGTAACCGTTAAGCCTTAATTCAAGTAAATAGAGTTGCCAGGTTATTGTTAATAAATAACCGTAACTAAAAGAATAATTCTAACTTATCGTGGCATGTCAATAACTCGTTCTAAAATATCGTTTTTAAAGCAATGATACGCAGAAACTTGTTATAGTAGCAGGGACGAACTCAGCGAACCATGGATTCAATGTGCCGGTGCCGTGTCCATCGTGCGGCAGGAAACTCCGAGCTGTTCCGGAGTTTTACAGTTGTAGGTTTAAGAGGCCTTTTTGCGACTCGCGTCAATACTTAAGTCAAGGGACGTGAGTTCGAATCCAAGCACCTACAATGAGTTTGAGCTTTCGGTGAAGGAAAACATCGTGAAGAAACCATAGCATGGTGGTAGGGCTTTTTCCAATGCCCGCCTGGTTAGTAACCACCCTCAAGTTAAAAACCTGCCGCTAAATACCAATAGGTGTGTTCCGGCAGCTGCACTTGAGAGCCAGTTCCTCCCCAGGTTTAGTGTACCTACCAACTAGGGCCATATCGTCACTTAAGATCAGGTGAGATTATGGCCATAACGCTAAAGCTTAACTATAAAATAAAAAGCCAAATCTGGTAGGAGCCTGCTAGCGCAGCTTTAGAGACGTTCTAATTTAGAACTTACTGCAGTTAAGTCCGTAAACTTAATTCATATATTGTTATGTAAGTTGTTAATTGAAGTTCCGTTTTAGATTTTCACAAAGTACCGATACCCAATTGAGGCATTTACGGTATGTTCCACTTACTGTTCACAATGCTCGGAGCATGCTCATAATCATCCCACATGATGACTACAGTTATTGCGGTCGGTGCGGGACATACCTCACTATTTTCACTCAAGCCGAACTGCAAGAGTAGATCCATAGTCAATTCCACTTGCATTATGAACTGTTACACTCACAAGCAAGTAGAACGAGAAAAATTGTGGATGTGAGCGTTATTAACGCTAAGTGGTACGTAAATATTCGCTGAGTATATTTAACTTTGTGTTTAAAAGAAATTCTAAAATATTTAATTGTTACATCTATTTTATTCAAAAACTTCAAACAGTCTCTTTGCCACCTTATCCTCTGAAGTCTATAGTTTACTTCAAGGGAAATCACAGTGAGTGTAATCCAATATAGGTACATATATTCCACCTTATTTACAAATATTTCGAGTATAATAATACGTTTTACGTGCCTTCGCTTGTCTATACACCTTCGTAGTCCAAAGTAATATTCCAACTAAACTGCAAACGCTCGTTCTTGCATACTCATTATTAAATAGTAATGGAACTTTCTCGAACTCTCCCAACACTCCTCAAACAAGCTACGTAAGATCGAAATTGTTCATGCACCACTGCAAAAATTAAAAAATTATAATAGGGGGTTAGTGAGTTGATTTTTATGGAAACCAGTTTTTAGTTTTAAATCAAATCAAAAATCTTTGTTCAATTTAGGCTCACATATTGATTCACCGTATAATAGCCGTTTGACATCAAATCGCGTTTGACATGGCTTTTGAACCTACTGTCCGGCAATTTATTAATGTTCTTTGGGACTTTATTTTAAAACATAACACTATTACCTGAAAAACTGTTACTGGGCTTACTGAGTCTAAAATAGGGGGTGACCGGTTTGTCACGATTTCTAGTATTCTAATCATGCCGGTCTTTAACGAAATCTAGCTTTTCTAAGTTTTTGCGGACATACATTAAATAAAAACTACCGTTTTTATAGAAAATTTAATGACTAAAGGTGAGGTGAAATGAATTTAGAGACTAAATATAAGGTTCCGTGCTTCACAATGAAAATTATTCAATTGTCAACAGTTAAGTTCAAACAATCTCAAAACCAACTCTCTTTTTAAGGTCTATAGCGGCATACTGTTATAAAATATAAAAAAAACTATTTGCTACATTACCGCAATAAATACATAATTTAATTTATTACATTTTCTTCTTACTGAACGATAATCAAAACTTATTGACTACTTTCTAAATGTTTACAGTCTTGATATTTCTTGTTTGAAATTAATTGAATAAATCCAAAATCTCACAATTTCGTTTCAAATGCGACACAGTAAAATTCACTGTTATTTTCATGCAATATGGCATCCTAACAGTTGATAAATAACAGCTAGTCATTTAAATATGCACTACCGCCACTCAAAGATTTGAATATCGGATTAACGAATATTTGAAGATGGCAAAACTACCAGCGCGGCGGTTCGTAAAATAACCTAATCATCGAGAAGAACCGGTAAGGAACTCAATCTTTTATACTATCTTTTTAGGAACATATATTTTTTAATTACAATATTTACAATAGTTTACCAGAAGGCGGCTGTCTAGTTGGTATATTTTTATACTGCAAGCAATAACTATATATTAGTAACAAACATCAAATTGATTGCTTTTCTCAGAATACTTTTAATAATTTGCTACTTCTGCGAGATTAGTTAAAACTTTTGAGCGCCAATACGCGTTGCAACACAACTTTCTGACTGAAATATAGTGACAATAAAAATTATATTTTTACTAAATAATGATATTACGGTATCCCGTCTTTCTCACCTAATACGAGATATCTGAGTTGTATAAGTTACTTTCATTAATTGTAACGGTTTAAAAATAAAAATAAAAAGTAAAATTAAGAAAATAATTCTTTCAAAATACGTTGGCAACACTACGTTCAAATGCCCTTTATCTCGCTGATGGACCATTACACAGTGCCTCCACGACAACTCAGTTTTTGTTTCCGCTGATTTATAGCATCAAGATTTCTTTTATCTAAAGAACAAATATTTTAGTTTCAATAAACCATGCTATATAATATTACAATACCTCAATATTATGTTTAAGAGGGTATTTATTAATTTGTTTTCTAAAAATATTTAGTATACAAACTTGACTTTATCATTGCGAAACTAAATTTGTAAAACGATAGATTTGTTAGGTGAATAGTGTATACAAACGCCGCATCAATGGACTTGAGTTCAAATCCCTGTAATAAGCCCAATCTTTCGGTAAAAGAAAACAACGTACAAAGAAAAGAAACCATAGTACAGTGGTAGGGATTTTTCTGACGTCCGCTTGGCTAGTTACTACCCTCATGTTGAAAGTCTGTCACGAAATAAATACCTATAGGTATGTGTGTGTATTTTTATAGTTAAAGTTTAGCGTTATGGCCATAATCTCATCTGATCTTAAGTGATGATACGGCCCAAGTCGATAGACACGCTAAACCTGTCGAGGAACTGGCGCTCAAGTGCAACTGCCGGAACGCACCTATTAGTATTTGGCGGCCAATTTTCAACTTGAAGTTGGTAGCTAGCCAGATGGGCAACAGAAAAAGCCCTACCACCATGCTATAGCTTTCTCACGATGTTTTCCTTCACCGAAAGCTCAAGCTCATTGTAGGAGGATTCGAACTCACGTCCCTTAACGCGATGTGGTACACACTACCACTGAGCTACTAGCAGTTGCACTTGAGAGCCAGCCCCTCGACTAGGCGTAGTGTGCCCATCATCCCGGACTAAGATACGATGATCTTAGCAACTGTTGAGGTTGTAGCCATAACGCTAAATCTATTAACATTAAAAACTGCTGGATCAGATTTATCAGGGAAAAACATCGGTACAAACAGCGACAACGACTAAAATCTATATATCAACATCCTACGGTAAATAAAACGACATTTTCCCTGAGGGTTATAAAAAATAATGTGTTTATAAGTCGTAACCAGAACGTGACCCGTCCTGGGCGTATGGACTCTCGAGCATATACAATGATGTTGATATAAAATGCATAGTCAGGTTTACAACGGCAGGCGTTCTTATATCATGTCGTATGCACAAACACGCGAGTTTATAGTGCCTGACCAAAATAACATAATATAGGAATATTTACCAAAAGCCATACAAATTCATAATGTACACATTACAAGCCTTATCGGAAAGCCAAAAACCGTTGAAGGTACATTGAAGCACAGTGAGTTTGTACCATGTTATTTAAAAGCATCGGTGGGGAAATAATGGCAAAGAAAAATATAAACATACCACTCAGGCTATTTTTAGGGTAGGCTGTCAAATAGACTGATCAAAAACTAGGGGGGGGGGCAGGAAATAGGCTACTCAAAGTAATGATTCTACAATATACTTGCACCAGATAATATATTTGTTAACTGGTCAACTGGTCATCATGCAATTTTACATACAAGTTTTCTTAGGTACGAAATGAACACTGGTCACTTTTTGTTCCGAAAAGAAGTACCTAAATATATTTTAGTTCCACATTAACGAAGTCGCGAGTACAGATTGTTGAAAAAATAAAATGTTTGATGTTCATACAAATACAAATGGGGTAGAAATTATAACTTCAAATTACTCGCAGAACTGCTGGCTAATTCAATGTGACTGTATTTCGGGAGTATCTACAGATATTAAATGTGAGTGTATTTCGAGAGTAACTACAGATATTAACAGAGCTCAAAGCTTTAACCGAGTTTATCCATTAATACTCGTTAGAAATATTTTGTGATATTAATTATTTCGGTCGTAATGCGAGTACACTAAATGGAATACTTTGATATTAAATTCTCGTGTTGTCTGTGAGTTGACAGCGAGGGTAAACAGATTATTTAATTTTCTGAGCACATCTACCTAAACAGTTAAAAAATAAATAACATATTATTAATGCTTTTTCTGCGGTCGTTCTTTATTGAATTAAAAAATTAAATACCTTAATTTTATATAGATACTAGCTATGCCTGTGACTTTATCCGTGTGGAACTAAAAATTCTTTAATAATTTTTGCCTTTTTTTGTAACTTTTGTCAATACAGCTTTGGTTTCGATTGGTGGGAGCAAAATGCTTTTCTTCTCAGTGACTGTTCTATCATCTGAATTTTTTTCATGAGTTTTGTAGTTCCTAGGATGAGCACGTTCAAACAAACAAACTTTTTCGCTATATTATTTTAATATAGATTTAAACTTCATTTCTGTTTATTTCAGACGGCTTTATTTTTTTAAATTCTAAATATAATAACTATGATCACTAATATTATAAATGCGAAAGCGAGTTTGTCTGTTTAATTCTAACGCTTTCACGCCTAAACTGCTGAATCAATTGTGAGGAAATTTGATATAGAGATAGATTGGAGCTTGAAGACAGTGATAGGCTACTATTTCGCGCAAAAAACTTATTGGAAGTGTGGTAAAGAGAAGTATAAGCTTTGTAATTTTTCATTACGTCATTTGATTTGACATAATAAATAGTAAAGCGACCGAAGCCGCACGTAAAATCTAGTATTAAATAAAACTTAACAGCAAATTATAGTTATAAAGTTCATAAAAATGTTGGTATCTAGATCAAGGAATTTTATCGTCTAATATCCTACGCTTAAAGTTTCCAGACGACGTTCCAACTATGTAGTTAAGTTATTAATTCAAAATACAGAGATCGTGGCGGTATTATATCTCAAAGGGTCTAACATCTTTTAGTAATTATCGCAAGTGCGCTATATCAGCGTTTTAGTTTGCTAAAGCTATAACATAGGCTTCGTCGCCAACATCAAAGGCCGGTATAATCACATTTCAAACTGAATTTTCCCTTCAACGTGCCTTCAGTGTTTTCGCTTACCGTAATGGAGTACCGTTTAACGCTTTTAGTTTTCTTTTTTCCTATGTAGCGAATAATATACCTAAGTAGTGTCGGCTAAAGATTCAAATTCGTGTGCACACCTGATTGTTTTGCATATTAAATGATACGATTTCACGAAATCTGACCAACGAACTAATCTGTGAAAGTCGTAAATACAAGCACGCTATATTATATTCTGTGAACTACACTATGCCTTTGTTATTATTCAACAAGTTCAGTAGTCTAGACCACAAATGAAATATGTGAGACGCCTTACCCGTACTAAAGATATAGTAAAGCGGAGTAAATATTTTAAAAATGTATTGTAAGGATTCACTATAAAATATGAGCTCATGATCAATTCATTTATAAATATACTAGTTGTGCCTGCGACTTCGTTCGCGTTAAACTATAAATTATTGAACAATATTTGCCCGTACTTTGTACTTTTTCATAACAACTTTGCTCCTTAAATCTAATCAAATCACAAATGAAGCGAATGAATAAAAAGCAAAATTGTATTGAAAAATATACAAAAAAGCGATGATAGCTCAGTGGTAGTGTGTATGTCACTTAATAACACTAAACCTAGAATGATAATAATTACTACAGTACTATCCAAGAATACCATTTAGAGTGAAAACCATCGTCCTTCCGTGGTTGTAACGATCCGATGTAATGAGTACCTAACTTCTGCAGCAACCTGTCCACAGCCTCAAAAAGGTACTTTGTGTCCAAAATATGACCGAAGTGTGAAAAATTGTAAGTCACACTATTTACAAGTAGATACATACCTTTATAAACTTTCGCATATTATAACATAGAAATTAAATATAGGTCTAGAACGCGACTTACTTTTTAACAATTGTTTGACGTTTCGGCCTGATAGAAGAGGGTCCCAATCATTGAATAGAATTACATTGAATAGTGATCGAAATTAAAAAGTACAAAAGTTTTAATCGGGATGACAGACTAAAATTATCTACAGCATGTAATCCAGTACTAGGACGACTCAAGCCTCGGATGCGATCGATGCATGTATCGTCAGATATAGTGAGTGTGGTGTGCCGGAACATTATTAGTGATAATGAGCAAACGAGGGTAGTTACTAGAAACTGCCCTCCCTAACGAAAACATCGCAACACTTCAGTCGGCTTGTGACCACGGTTTGTGTAAACAGGCCGAAATATCGAGCAATTATTAAAATGTAAGTCACGTTTTAGACCCGCTTTTAATTTCTATAGTATAAGGTACATACCTACTCGAGATGTAGTGAAGATAAATATCATGAAAAATCAAAGCAGTCACAAATATCCAAACTGAAAGTCTTAATAAACTTTAGTAATTCATAGTAAAACATAATTATGCGTAGATTTACATTTAAATACTAAGTCAGAATAATATCTAAATATGTATTATCGTAACATCTAGCAAAGAACTCACATCATGGTCCGCCCCAAACAAAAGTTTTCCAGTTTTATTCTTCCACACGACATTACAATCGAATCATGAGTGGATGGAGGCAGATATATGCATTTTGACTATAGCAAGCTGACCCACATCTCCGCAAAGGTACTCTCATGGGACACGATACGTGACGACCACACTACCGCTCACTACACCTTGCCGTGACATCGATTGCATTTTACGAGTACCTATATAATAATTTATAACATAAATTCCATCCTTCTTATTGCAAGAGGTAGGTACGACAAATAGACAATATCGTAGGAGTGTGTTGTGCTACAGATGAATCAATACGATAATATACTTCAAGATTTAAATGAGCAAAATAATATTAAAAATAAAATCATTATCAATGATCAAGCCTATTTTTGCAGTGAAATTTCTTATGGGATAGGGCTTTGAAATTGTGAACCGCAACGTTTTTGTACAAGGGACCATTCAAGTATTAGGGCGGTGGGGGGTGAGTCTTGTAAAACGTTATGATGCCTTAAAAGGGCGGGAAGAGGATTCGAACAACGCGTTACATAACACTGTTTTTATTTATATTTTCATTACCCCGAGGTAATCAAAATTTCCCAAGTTTTATTTCGTTTATATTTTACGGAGAGTCCTCACTACTAATCGCATTGTCGAAGTTTAACATAAAAAAGCTCACAAATGAGTGCTTGGAGCAAAATATAAGGGGTACACTTTGCGTAAGGAGCACCTACAAACGAGAAAAACTCTTAGAAATTATTAAGATTGTTTTCTTATTATTTCATCCTTTATAGGTTTGCGTTATGGCCACAATCTCATCTGATGTGTAGTAACGATATAGCCCAAGATGTTGGACACGCTAAGCCTAATGGAGAGACTGACTCTCAAATGGCATGATGGCTGATGCAATGGCCCGAACACACACTTTAGGTATTAGGCGTTAGATTTTCAACTTAAAGATGACAGCTAGCCAAATGGGACTTATCAAAAGCACTAATACCATGCTGTGGTTTAATCACGATGTTCTCTTTCACTGAAAATTCAGCCTCATTGCAGGGATTCAAACTGACATCCATTGAAGCGGCGTCCATACACACTATCAACTGAGCTACCATCAATTCAATAACAATAACGTAATAAAAAGTTTCATACAAAGTTTATACGATTTTACTGTATATCCTTTACAACTCATTTCCATTGCTCTCAAGAGTAGTTAGAAAAACAAATTTACGGACTATCATTGTTAGTTGTAAGCTTTTATTCTCCAAAGTTTGAAGCAAATCGAATGATGCAATAAACAGTTTTATTCAGAATTAGTTCCTCTCTTTACTCTGCTCCCAATAAGTTTTTTGCGACTAAAAGTAGCCTATCTCTGTCTCCTAGGTCCCATCTATCTCTGTATCAAATTTCATCACTATCGATTCAGGGGTTTAGACGTGAAAGCGTCTACTACGACCACTACTACTACTTTTTCTGGCGTAAACTTTATTGGAAGTGGGTGAAGGGATAAACTTTGTATGAATTTTTTAGTTGCGTCACATTTATCTGACAAAATCAATATCAACGCGAGCGAAGGCTCATGGAAAAGTTAGTAATATTATAAATGCGAAAGTGAGTTTGTTTGTTGCGCTTTCACGCCTAAGCCGCTGAAACGATTATAATGAATTTAGGTATAAAGATAGATGATGGGAATCTTGAGACGGTGATAGGCTACTTTTTCTGGCGAAAACCTTATTGAAAGTAGGGTTAAGAAAGGAATAAACTTTGTATGAAACTTTTTATTAGTAAAGCCGTAGATAAAATTAGTAATTTTATAAAACAAAACTTTGTTTGTTTGAATGCGCTTATCTTTACTATCAGACGGATTCCAAAAAATAATTTTGTATTTAATAGCACAATCATTAATTAAAGCTTTAGGTAATTTAACATCACGCTACCACCAATAGGAGCAAAGCTGTACTTAAAAGTTACAAAAACGAGCAAAAAATAATAAATAAACTTTGTTTCTCGCTCCCATATTCACTAACATATTTGTAAACGTTCACAAGGTAGCGTTATTATTTTAACACCAAATCCGTACATAGGAAGGGTTTATAAATAAAACAACTTTATTCATCTTCATATTAACATGAAAAACATAACTTCTTCATAAATTATATATCCATTTACAAATATTCATTTTGTAAGAGCTTACAATAATTTGGATAGCTTTTATATTACAATACAAGGCATTTTTAAAAAAGCATATGAATATAAATAGTCGATGAGATATGATACGATGAGGAGATATTAGACCTACATTTTATTCGATTAAGGGTGTCACTACCCAGTCTACACTGTATAAAATATAACTAAACACTATACATATTATCAGTCGCTTCGATTTTATTTTTTACAAATGCATAAGTTACTCGTGTTGCAAAATGAAATAATATAATAAAAAAATAAGCGTAGTATATTAAGGTAAACAAATTTTGCATCATCGTACATAATTATATCAATCAGAAAAAATCGTACATAATTTTGATTTATACTGAGAATATTTTATATAAAATTATTTATAAAATTCAGTATATATTTCTACATAAAATTAAGCGTCCATCAAGCACACCGAATCACATAAACAACCTAAATAGAAAAACCGTATCTAATAGAGCCGAGTAGAAGCGCACTGAATCAATCAGTTAGGCAACCTGTAAATACTTCTAGGTTACGTCTATCGTATCACCAGCTTAAAGAACATACATAATAATTGAAAATAAGATATATAATAATTGAAAACTATCGATACTATACGATACATAGGACATAATAAATTTAACATGTTCAAGTAGTTCAAATTCGAATATTAGGTACGCCTGATGTCCGCGTATATTTATGTCAATGAGAAGCGTCGAATCTTTTAAAAATCAACTGTATTCACTAACGATTTTTTTTTCGTTGTTGTTATCATTTCCATTTCCAAGAATCATCATACAACAATATTTTAATATAACCAACGAAATTCGTCTAAATATTATATCAAATTTTATATATTCCCAAATATTAATTTGGCAATAACATTTCCGATTACATGCAAAAATGTAATCAAATAATCTTATTCGAATAATCAAATAAATTATTCTTTATGTATTTGTCTTGGCATAGTGACGTCTACAGGCGTGGTGATTCGTATTTTTCGTCGCCGGTATGACTTATGAATTGAGTCACAGATACCTACCTACGTGACATTGGCAAAATTGTGTTCGCACACATGTGGCCATTAAATAAAAAAGAAGAAGTAAAAGAGTCGCAGATATAACGTCAATCTCTGTATCATTAAAAACTTGTGCCGATATACTGCAAGTGAGTTTCAATACTGCTATATTTGTATTAAAAATTTATTTAACTCCTGTGAATTGTAAAAGCTTCTTTAGCTAACAATGTAGTCATGTAAAAAAAAACAGTACGAGAAATAAAATCGTGACAAATCACTCGATAAATGTTCAGGTTCCGAAAGTTTTATCGAGCTACAATATTTAAAAATGCGCTACCAAATACAAATGTTAGTACAAAAGCGCCATCTACCGACCCAGTAAACAGTAGAGAATTGGACAGTTCTCTATCCTTAGGTAAATATTTCATTCACATATTCGTCAATTTTAAATATCAATATGAATTTATCGACGTCTTATATTTGTTTATCTATCCAGTCACTTAATATCACCAAATTTTCAATGAAGTATAATTATTTTGTTTATGCTAATATTTTCCTCCAACAAAGTGTTGATTTTATAAAAATAACAACATAGATAGCATTTATTCCTACGTGGATTCGAATTTACATTCAAATTATCAACTTTTGTTTTTAACCCGTAAATCTTAAGCCAATATTTATAGCTGTAATATATACAATACAAACTAGCAATAGTATAATCTATAATTGAAGAAAAATGAGATTACACCACACCTATATAAAAAAAAAGTCTTTGCAACATCATCTAATACGACTGATAATTTAATTATACTGTAGAATTCAAAACCAATTACTGCTTCCTTCGTTTCTTTTCTTACTTTAATCATTACGGATGTTTCAATTTCATATTATCCTAGAAAATTCCTTCAACGAATTAAGATATTTTATAAACTTGTTAATAATGAGTTTTTAATTTTTACAACATCAAAAATAAATACGATAATTATGAAAGAACAGTGTCACAACTCAAAAAACACCATTATAGGGAAAAAGGCGTTTATAATGTATGCTATTCTTCTTCTCCTTTTCAGAGTGTTACTTTATAACATAACGGTTTTCAGCAACTCAAAAGCTTGTTTCAAGCCAAAAAGGACATTTTAATATCCTGAAAACCAAATAGTGCAATGAAAATATTTTAATATTTTTAGAGTTGTGACAGTATTTGAGCGGTAGTGCGATTTATTCAACTAATTATTCACGATTAATACACGGATCTATTCATATCATGGTATAGTAAAAAATAAATATAAATAAATAAAGGCATACAATATGTGTGTACGTAATGTGTTGAACACTGAAAAACATTTCTAACGAATTGTCCATAATTCAATTACAATACAATTATCGATAGGTGCTAATATTTGCTATAGTCAAATTGATGCTAATTCACCAAAAATCTAGACGTCGCAAATCATTTACTTATCGTTATTAGCAAGCTAAATTATTATCACCGTTATTTGCTAATACGGTGATGTCTTAATTATAATACAGTGTAAACACTATGTAGTAACAATTAAGGAACAGCGCGTTTTGTGCAATTATTGAGGACTCACATGATGGTAAGTGATGATGTGGCCCAAGATGGTGGACACGCTAAGCCTAGTAGGGGAAAATGGCTCTCAAACGCAACTGCCGGAACAAGCATATAGGTATTTGTCAGCAGATTTTCGACTTGAGGGTGGTAGCTAGTAGTTTGAATTGTTGGGGTAGTCCGTTTTAGTGGGTAGTGTTGAGAGATTAGCACCCGATGAGTCTTGCCACGTGTTTGAGCGTTGCGATGAGGAATTCCGTAAAGAATAGGATTTTAAACACCTCGTTAATAAAAAAGGGTGATTCCAGCCAGACGGGCATTAGAAAAAGCCGTCCCACCATACCACGGTTTATCGTGATGTATTCCTTGAAGCAAAGCTCAAGCTCATTGCAGGGATACAAACACGTCTATTGACGCGGCGTTTGTACACACTGTCAGCTGAGCCATTATCGCTTTAATTTTGACGTTTTAGGGAGAGTTTCGCTAAATCAAATACCGTTGAATGGAGTTTACAGTGTAATTTGAAAATTACACTGTTGACGATTAGCCATAATCTGTATGACTCAACATATTAATCTAACGTAGTCTGACTACATTTCTCTAGTATAAAATAAAAAAAATTTACATATCGATAATATATCAGCACCGCACTCGATGAACCCGCAACATTAGCATTACATTCTTTGGGTTAAATTCGTGTTATTTTGAGAATCAATGGATTTTTATGTTCGGTTGATTGTGTAATTAGTGTAAATTAAATATAAGCTCCTTAACAATAATCTTATCGATAAATATTAATAACAATGCCTATTATCATATTATAACTGTATGTAGTATATACATTAAACTTAGTTGCTAAGCTGAAAACATTTGAAAGAAGGCAGAAAAAGAAAACAATGTTAATAGCGTGAAATTTCCTCAAAATTGTGTGTAATTCACTATTTAAAGTTATAATGATTTATTATCATTTTTGGGTTGTGTGGAACAGAAATAATGTGGAGCTGATACCGAACTATATATGGATCGTTTATTTTGAAAGTGGTGTAAGTACATTTTCTTTTGTTTCGAGAAAATTAAAGGTTACTACTATATTTGTTGATAATGCAATTTCATTTACCGACCGATTTTAAGTTGTACAAAACATGAGATTTTTTGAGAAATTAAACACGGACTAGTTATATATAAAAAAATTACATTAAATTAAGCATGAATTACGTGATAGCTCATTTTTCTCAATGGACTTACACCACTTTCAAAATAAACGGTCCATATATTATATTATATTGGCTGTGTTCGCGACATCGTTCCCGTAGAACTAAATATTATTTAATTATTTTTGCCCGTTTTCGTAACTTTTTTCGAAACTGCTTCGCTTTTTTGGTGGTAGCCTGATGTTAAAACCCTCCTTAATACTTACTCTATAAAATAAGAAAGGTTTTTTTTAAGTCTACCGGTAGTTCCTAAGATTAGCGCGTTTAAACAAACAAACTTTCCGCTTTATATTATTAATATAGATATCTATATATTATTCCAAATTATTGTTAAACGGTGAAAACCATTCACAAGAAGATATCACAAAGTAAACTAACCAAAGTCAAACAATTTCGAAGATTTCGTAAAATCGAATAGCATTCGAGTTTAAACTGTGTTTAAATAATAAAGGAATTATTATGCAATAACAAATAGGGACAGAGAATAACATTACAATTATTTTTAGTGGGTATTTTTTTTTAAATTATAATTATATCAAATAATGATCAACAATGAGAATGTCATTACCGTATCACTCGTCACTTATTAATGGAGTAATATTTCAATATACATTATACTCTCAGGCCGTATGTTATTTTATCTATTTCATCACATACATTAATTGTATTTCTCCTTAAAACATGATAAAATAGTTCGCAACATAAATTTTAATTACATATATTTGACTAGGGTGAAATATAGTGACATTTTGAGACAAAAAAGGCAATACATGTACATGTAAATTACAATAAACCGCATTTATATAGACAACTAAGTTACGTATATATACGATAGTCTCACTGTACATCTGTATAGCTTAATACGAGGAACTCCATCAAATGAGCAAATTCTATTGACGGATCAAAAAAATAAGTCATGTTATTATTAAATCACTATAAAGTGTCGTTTTAATTACAAGTCTGTATCGAATATATCGGTTCACATGAAATACGTCAAATATATAACGTTCCAGTAATACTTACAGAAAGCAGTATACTGTGACGTCACTATACACTATTCGTCTTCACTTATATTACAACTCGGCCAGTCGCTGTGCCTCAGTTCGATCAGTCACTGTGCCTTAGTCCGTTCACAAGCGTTCGTCGCAGCGCCGAAGCTACTCACTCTCACTTCGAACGTTTCCGCTTGTGTTTCTTGTGATATTATGTGAACTCATTAAATTGAGCTAAAGCTGTCTTGACCCTGTACAGAAAAAATATTATCTATATTAATATTATAAAGTGGAAAAGTTTACTTGAAGGTGCTAATTTTAGGAACGATAAGTCGAACTTAAAATATTATTTTTGTGTTTGATAGCGCAATTACTAAGGAACATTTTAGGCTATTTATCATCATGTTATCATCAATAGGAGCAAAGCTGTAGTGAAAAAAGTAAAACTAAAACGGGAAAAAATTGTTGAATAATTTTTAGTGTCACGCGAACGAACCCGCCGGCACAGCTAGTCGTAAATAAAGTTATAGTAAAATTATCAAAGGGATGTACGATTCTACTGAGTTTCTATTAAGGCTTAATTAGTTTGATTATCGAAAATGGTTTTTTTTTCAGTATTATTAAATATATATTAATATGATACAGCGGAAAAGTTTGTTTGTTTGGGCACGCTATCTTAAAACCTCCCAATCGGATTTCAAAAATTCCTTTTGTATTTGATAGTGCAAACACTGAGGAAGGTATAGGGTATTTAACGTCACGCTACTACCACAAGGAGTAAAGTTGTATTGTAAAAGTTACAAAAAGAGGTAAAAATTGTTAAGTAACTTTTAGTCCTACGTGAATGAAGTAGTGGATACAGCTACTATATCCTTATTAATATTATAAACGCGACAGTATGTAAGTATGGATGTATAGATGTTTGTTACTCTTTTACGCAAAAACTACTAAATGGATTTTATCGAAACTTTACAATAATATAGCTTATGCATCAAAATAATACATAGGCTATAATTTATAAAGATATTGTGTTTAAGCGACTATCATCAAAATAGTGAGCGTCCTGCGTATAAATGACTACGAGCACAAATGTTCTTATATCAGTTTCCTTGGATATAACCAAAATTAACGTAAGCAAAGCCGCGGGTGACAGCTAATAGTATTATAAATGAAGAATAGGAACAAATTCCATAACGTGTACAGCGCGTTTAAATTATGTGGATGTAGTTATTCAAAAAAGAATATTATTGTTTTTTTAAGCATTTTTTTTTTCAATGAGACTTCGATACTTTTGTGACGTTGTCCTGAATGTTAGTTATAAGAGATGAAGAGATAGATAGGAGAGCGAGAGGGGAGAGAGATAGAGAGCGTGAGAGAGAGATGTAGAGGTAGGAGAGCGATAGAAAGAGAGAAATAGAGAGGGGAGAGAGAGATAGAGAGGGAGAGAGAGAAAGATAGAGATGGAGAGAGAGAGTGAGAGGGGGAGAGAGAGAGAGAGAGAGGGGGGGAGAGAGAGCCATTGTGTATGGTATAGACCTGTCGTGCAGGTGCGCGGCGTCGTGCCGCGAGCGCAGCAGCTTGAGCGCGCGCAGCACCCCCAGGTCCGCCAGCCGCGCCTGCCGCGCGCCCGCGCCCGCCTCCCCGCGCCACACCAGGTTCCCCGCCACGAACAGCGCCGCCTCCTGCAGCTTGCTCTCCGGGTGCGCCTGCGCATCCACACGCACGTACACTCGCGTGCACACGCACACACGCACACACGCACACACGCACCTCCGCGGCTCACGTCACATCGGGCGTGCTCATGCGCGTACGTACACACAGCAGCACGTGTACGCACACGCACTCTTTTTTTAATAGTTAAAGTTTAGCGTTATGGCCAGAATATCACCTGATCGTAAGCGACGATACGGCCCAAATTGCAAGACACGATAAATCTGCGCAGGGACTAGCTCTCAAGTGCAGAGCGCCGGAACACACCTACTGGTATTTGGCGGCAGATTTTCATTTTAAGCTCACGCGATAATACACGCACAATTACACGTGGGAATTACTCAGAGTGAAATTAAAGAGTAACTTTAAAAAAACTAACTTCATCTAATATATAGAATACTATTAAGTGAACAATTCCTGTATGTATTTAAGTTTCAGGTATCTCAAATATTGCTCTAACCATTTGGGTGAAATTTTGTATTTAGACAGATTCTTGTTATTTGAATTCATCTATATAGTTGTATTTTTCGTAAAAACAAACATTTTTAAGTAAATGATTAATTACATTCGGTTGTTTATACACATGTTAAACCGTAAAATGTGGATGTTCAAACAATATGTGCTGTATCTTTTTTTTTTTTTATAAACACTATTTATAAAAAAATACCGAGCTAAGCTCAGTCAACCTGGTTCTTTTAATTATACCCTTATAAGCAACCTATCCTAGTACTTCGTAGCCACCGTCTTAGTCTTTTATCACTCCTCGCCCTTGGACACTCCTCACTCACCCCTTACGTTCCGTTTCCCATATACAGGTCACATTCCCTTAGTAAATAACTACTAATACAAATACTAATTGTTTCTTATTATATGTTTTGCTTATATTATCTTCAATTGAATCATATAAAACAAAAATAAAAATACCAAATTGTAGTTAAATAAACTGACTAGATATATCGGAGTAAAGTCTTTCTCCCATACTTTCAAATGAACAAGCTTCCAACTGAAAAACTTCTCTATTACAACAATCGGTGGTACACCGATATTCATCATATAAAACCCCAAATCAACTTACAAGATAATCAACGAGTTTCCTGAGCACATCCTCATTAGCCATAATGAGATCTTTCGACTTTTCACCATCGCCGATGTTCCCAAGTATACACAACGCTTGCTCCTTCACTTCTACGGGGTATGAGCCCTCCAACACCACAATAACCGCCTGAAGGATAAAGAACACGCTTTATGATATACCCTCCTAGAATTTGAAACAAACGTCACTTTATTAATTTTTTAATTTTGAAGCAATAGATTTTATGAGAGGCGTTTGAAATTCTGATCCGCCAACATTTTTGTGTGACGCTCATTCGGTAAAGTCAACTCGAGGCGACTAAGAGAGTGAGAGAGATGTTATGTTTCACCTATGTCGTGTGGTTTTAAGCACAAATACAAAAAAAATATTATTTATCTATAGTATTTAGTTCAAATTTATTTTTATTATTGTGTGTGTTCATGTGTTTCTCCGACATATTAGTCGAGATAGTTACCGATTCTTTCCAATTATGTATTTTTTTTATACACTAGCAAAATAAAAACTGCAAACGCGTACTCTGCACTTATTTTCGTTTCAATACAACACATCTGAGATAAATAGACGAAAGTATATAATATACTTGACTGAATAGAGCGAGACAGAATATATGAAAATTTTTGGAATCGAGCAACAAAACACTAATAATTTAGACTAATACCTTCCTACAAATTATAAAAAAAAAAATATTAGGACAGACTGTCGAGTAGAATGTCAAAGTCACTTTGACATATGTCATCTGATGCATATATTACTTTCTTTACATTAGGAATTATTGAAAGACGAATTTACTACAGCTATATATCAGAAAAAATATGAGTTTTTCTTAAATTTGCATGTTTCAATTATAAACTTCAAACATGTAAATAAAGATTTCACGTCTGTCGCGTGTTTTGAGTAATACATGCTTAGTTATGGGATTTCGTTCTGTAATTAATATATAGTTGTCATATAATAAAAGTAGATATTTCATACCTGCATAACTTGCGAGGAATATTCACTCATAATGGCGTCTATGTGTTGCCTCGTCGATAGCAAATTCCTTAAGAGGCCGAGCGTCTTCATTATTACTTGTGTGTCGCTGTCGGCCAGAAGCCGGAACATTTGTTCCGTGCCCAAGCAACAGAGTATCCGTTGTTTCACCTTTTGTTCTGCCTGAGAAAGTAAAACATGTTTAATACCACCTACTAAATGGTACACCTCTAATTTTTGCATATATACAATAAAATTATACACAGTATCAGCTGTTGTAGCAAACACTGCGTCACCGCCAATATCGGCCACCTCCAAGGGACCAGAGTACCACATACAAAATGCTACAGACAGAAAAAGGTAAAAATACATTAATAAAACTAAATACATCTTCATAGTCTGAGGACTGAAGAAAAATGATTAAGTATGAGGCATGTATGTGTGTGTGACACATGCATATGAGTGTGTGGGTAGATCCGAAACATACATGTATGTGCGTGTGTGTATGAAGCGTGCATGTGAGTTGTAACTGTGTATGTTGTTATGCAAGTAAGAAATAAAGCTTTAAATTGAGAGTGATTTTCCACGACAACAACTTATTCAGTTTCGTCGATCACAAAGATCATTATTGTAGTGGTATGATTAATAAAAAAAATGGACAAATATAAATACCTGAAAAGCCATATTCATTAGAGCCCATATTCCGTTCAGTCGCAATGCCGCTTCGGGTCGTCTTGTCAAATTGCATAACATTTCAACAGCACCTGTAAATTTATCATATTTAATAAAATAGTAATCGAAGTTTCTGCAACAAAGCCTCCAAAATAATATTTTGTATAATTTCCACGTCTAAACGCATCAGTCACATTAAACTTTTTCATCTTATAGAGTAATTAGAAGTATGTAATACAATGTAAGTGTCAGTGCCTTAGTAATATTTTATATTTGTTTATGATAGTTGATATTTTATGGCTTAATTTCTTCCACATAGTATAATGTATTCTTTGAAAATAAATTATTACGCCATTAGAATCTGAATTTCAAAGACATTGTTCAAAACAATTATATTGGATACTGTTATGAATTTCCATAGTACAGAAACTATTATGTTATAACAAATAACAGTAATGTTAGTAACATAGCTGGATATGGGCAGCATATATTTACATAAGTTATTTATATATCATAAGGTTTGCAGTGATAATGTGGGCCAAGATTGTGGACACGCTAAGCCTAAAGAATGAAATGAAATGAATGAATCTCAAATGCAACTAACTACCGGAACACATCTATACAGGTATTTGACTACAGAGTTTTCAACTTAAAGGGTCGTTATTAACCAGGTGGGCATTAGAGCATGTCCTAACACCACACTATGATTTCATCTCAATATTTCATTTAACCAAAATCTCAGACTCAGTGCAAATTACTAAATAATATAGTAAATTTTATCAATATCCTATGCATTAAATTTACATTATTTTTATATATTTTTATATCATTAATAATAATATGCTTATAAAATCAACTTTATGTATGTAATGCTTAACGAATGAAGGAATGAACACATTTTATTTGACTTTTAATGTGTACACAGGTGAGCTTAATGCCATTTTTTTCCAGCTAGCCAGCAATATATAATTATGTATAATATCTATATAGAATAAACATACTGACAGTATGTTGGTTACCCACTATGTTAATTTGTACAATCATTTTCTTGTGGTGGCCACCCGCAACACAGGATTTCTCTAGTGCGGGGCCCACGAATTGCAAAACAAGTTTTATTTTAAATATATTTAAGGCTTAGCTTTATGGCTATAATCTCAGCTGATCTTAAGTGACAATACGGTCCAAGTTGGTAGACACGCTAAGCCTGTGCAAGGATTAGCTCTCAAGTGCAACTCTCGGAACACACCTATTGGTATTTGGCGGCAGATTTTCAACTTGAGGGTGGTAGCTAGCCAGGCGGGCATTAGAAGAAGCCCTACCACCATGCTATGATTTCCTCACGATGTTTTCATTCACCGGAAGCTCAAGCTCACTGTAGGTGGTTGAATTCGAACTCACGTCTCTTGACGCAAAGTCGTACACACTACCACTGAATGCTAAATGCATTAATCCTTGGTAAATAAACTTTTATTTATTTACTTATTATTGCAAGGATTTGATTATTTTATGGGCATACGAACGACAAGATGTCCCTACACGCTACCACCGAGCCATTACTGTGAGTGATGAATAATACAAGTCTAACCTTGGTCTAACATTGGTTCTTTCGCTGGTGAGAATTCGAGTAACAAATTACACAAGGTCGAGGAGCCGACAGTTAAAAGCGCCGTGCCCGGGGAGTCGTTTAACAATTGCATCAATGGTTTCCACACAGCATGATCCTAAACAAAAAAAAAACACAATCTCACCTGATGTTAATCGACAGTATAGCCCGAGATTGTGACCACGATAAGGATGGAATTATAATGAAGGAATTGACACCTAATGAAGGGATTGGCTCTCAAATAATTATAACTTAATTAAACAATCCACTATTTTACTTCTAATTCTCCATAATTTCTTTGCCCAACTAATTTAAACAATCTGTCATTTAAAAATAAGGTCCTTTGTATAAAACTCATATACATTGCTTAAACCCAAATAGACAATTTGAATTGCATATAATTCCATTTATGTATTCTGGCACCATTAATCCCGCTTTATTATATGACAATAAAACAATCAGAAAACTTTGAAATCGAGCAACCATGTAATTTATGCTTCACGTAAACAAATGTATCAAACTACCATAGTAATAGTAATTACCAGTTAACACAATACTATAGATGTAATTTTTAATTTGAAGGTATTATATAATCGCGCTTTCTCGCTTCTTGCTTTAAAATGCATATACCTAATTTCATAACCCGGTGGCCAGCCAGTTATGATAGTCAAATTTATCTGCCCTGTCATTATCTTGCAAAATTGGTGGCTCCTTAGGTGCAAGCGAAACAGGCTTTATTCACTTCCTAAAAAATAAAAGAGACGGGATTCTATGCGAGAAGCCATATTTCTACGGCTTATAATTTCGAATTACATTCGATGCGTAAATTTCACTATCTATTACTCGATTTTATTATAATTTTTAGGCGTCAACTAAACTTCGAACACTGTACGTACCAAACATGAGATTCGAAAATACAAATTTACGTTTGGCCTACATATGTCACTGAGTATTTACGTTATATGCCAATTCTTAAAGGCAAGCCGATCGGAATCGGGTTATATGGACTCTTCGCCACTGCCACCTATATACCTATCTATTTATTAAAAAATAACTAATCAACGTTATCAGTTTTACCTGAAACGTAGTCCGCAGCTGCTGAACAGATCTTGAAAGCGAATGCAGACACCTGACGGCTGCTAGCCTTACCTGATAACAAATTACTTCATTACTGACACTCGTTAGGGTTATCAATTAGTAATAGGTTAGTAGGCCCGTCTGGTTAGTGACCATCCTCGAGTTTAGACTGCATATGCTTATATAATGTATGGTGAGTAATGGAGGAAATATATTTGGAGAAGTTTGGAGAAGTTGGAAGTTGAAGTAAGTTCAGCTGCTTATTCCACCACACTTCACTTTTAAGCGTTCTACACAGTTTTAACAGTTTAGCTGATATATAAATGTAGATGTAATCAAAGTAACTTAAAGATATAACAAGTTCTATACTACTGTACTATAAGAACTGTACTATAAGAAGTTCAGAGTGCGAACGACTTTGGGTTCGAAACGGCGGTAAGCGGCCGTTCAAGTATTACGTAACGCAATTTTTGAAGATAAAAAAAGTCGCTCACTTTTTAGTTTTTAGTTTAATGCATAACTACTTTATTATATAGCAAATTTTTAACGCCAACAAAAACACCTATTTAAAAAATGGCACGGACCCAGAGTCCGCAAATTGTGTTTAAAAAAAAAACATTTTTCTGTAGCATCCCTCGTCTTCCTCAAACGTAAAGTAACACCCAAGTGACGATTATTACCCAAAAGTTATAATTATGTTCTACCTCTTTCTACTAATAAACTTTTAATATAACATAAATAACGTAACATAACATAAATATATAATAAATAAGTAAAATACGTTCCGTTGTTTTAGGAAAGGTATAATAAATTACATAAGACTTATAGAGCGGGCGAGTATAGACAAATATAAACAACGGATATAGGATGTATGTATATAGGAAAAAATAAATAATAATAATAAATTGCGTTAACAGGTACAATATTTAAGAAAAGGTAGGCAAGTATGAATACCGAGGGTTCGGAGTCGGTCATGCCGTTGACGATGTAGACCATCAGGCCGTGGGTCTCGATGATCATCTTGCGGATGTCCTCGTCGTTGGCGCCGAGCGACGCGAAGCACTTGAAGGCGCCCTCCTTCGCCGCCGCCGACCGGCAGTTCACGATCTCCGCCAGCGAACTCATCAGGTGGTTCGAGATGGCCGCCAGCCTCTGCAGGGACGTGTCCACCTGGAACACCGACGACATTACTTGCCACCTCACTATATACTTTTTTTTTTAATAACGTGGTATTTAAAATCCCAGTTTTTACGGATGTCCTCATCGCAACGAGCAAACGGATTATCCGGCAGCAGGTCAAAGACGTGAGGGCACGTGGTGGCTCATCGGGTATTAATCACCCAACACTACCCACTAAAACGCACCAACTAGACACTTCAAACTCTCGTGTTATGAGTGATCAGGGGGAGCTTTCGTAATTATTCTAGACCTCGCTATATCCAAAAAAATGACATGGTAGTAAAGGATACCCATAACCCAACTTGAAGTATTACTTAATTTTCGTTTCATCGCAATCGGTTCACTCTATTAAGAGATATTAGATAATATAAATTTAAAGTGTTCTCACGCACGCAATTCAGTTACTTGCAACGTCAAAATAGAACTTATATTGACAGTTGTACTCCATATTCACTAGACGGCGTTTTTTTTTTTTTTTATACTTAAGTTTTACCGTTATGGCCGTAATCTCACCTGATCTTAAGTGACGATACGGCCCAAGTTGGTAGACACGCTAAACCTGTGGAGGAACTGGCTCTCAAGTGCTGCTGCCGGAACACACCTATTGGTATTTGGCGGCAGGTTCACAACTAGAGGGTGGTAGCTACCCAGGCGGGCATTAGAAAAAGCCCTACCACCATGCTATGGTTTCCTCACGATGTTTTCCTTCACCGAAAGCTCAAGCTCATTGTAGGTGCTTGGGTTCGAACCCACGTCCCTTGACGCGAAGTCGTGCACACTACCACTGAGCTATCATCGCTTCAGCACACTACCACTGAGCTATCATCGCTTCTATATATGACGTCATCATGTAACACAGATATTGACTGTACTCTTATCTAAGCGACGCGTTTTAGTTGTCGACAATCACGCTAACGAAGTTGCACGCAGAGCTAATATAAATATATTTTTTTTAAATATATTTTTAAAATATATATATTTTTCCTAGGAACTCCAAAACGGCTGAATCATTTTAATCAAATTCCCTGGCAATCTTCAAATTAAATCAGCAGAAAGCAAAAAACAAGCGAAGTCGCCGGCAAATGCCACTTTTGGAATGCTAGTTGATGCCTTTTTTTGCTTTTCGTGGCCTATAGATATGTTTGCGTACATCTTCTAGCACTATGCAGGGCGGGCTACGAGAGGAGCCTGTGGGCAGCGATGATATCTCAGTTGAAAATGTGTACAGATTGTACAGATGCCCCGTCAATAGACGTGAGTTCGAATCCCTCTGCAATGACCTTATGCTATCGGTGAAAGAAAACATCGTAATGAAACCATAGCATGGTGGTAGAACCTTTTCGAATAACCGCCTGGCTAGTTACCACCCTCAAGTTGATAAGCTGCCGCCAAATAATTACAGGTACCGATTAGGTGTGAACCGATTTCTAAACCCCGGACTATTTCCAATGTACCAAGTTTAAATCTGTTATGATGGTTCCTAAAGATATGTTTTGGGCATTTGAATGCTAAATGAATCGATTTCTTAACCGGACTATGTCCAATATACAAAATTTAAAGCTGTTATGTTAGTTCCAAATATAGTTAACATACTTCGGCTAAGTAAGCGAGTGTCTCGGCAGCGGCAGCACGAATGTCTTCAGGCATCTCTTTGGTACACAACCGCGCTAGGCATGGTAGCGCACCAAACACCACTCTTTGTAACAAAAAAATAACAGTATAGACATAAGTTTGAAATTTAAAATATTATTGTGTATATTATATAAGTATTTCAATGTTCAACCAACCCAAACTAAAAATCATTATTCAATTTAGGCCCTGAGAAAGCTTTTGTGAACATCAAAACTACCATCAGTTCGTAAAACAACCCAGTCATCGAGAAGAACCGATAAGAAACTCGATCTACTTATATATTTTTTAGGAACATTTTTATCAATAATATTTTAATATGTATATTTACAATAGTTATTAGCGGATGCACAGAGGTGCTAAATCACCATCGCTCACATATTGATCCACCCCATAAAAGCCTTTTGACATCAAATCCCGTTTCCCATGGTGGTTGAACTTACTGTCCGGAAATTTGGTAATGAGCTTTGGCACTTTGTTGTACAATCTAACACTGTTATCTAAAAAAAAGGTTACTGGTCTTACTGAGTCTAAAATAAGAGAGGACCAGTATCTCACGATTTCTAGTATTACAACAATCCAGTATTTCACTTTTCAGTTCAAATCTAGGTTTTCCAGTTTTTTCAGGGCATACATTAACTTATCACGAATGTATTGGGAGAGCAGAGTTAAGATAACGAATTCCGAAAACGTAGCCATTAGGGATTCGCGAGGTCCCATATTGTAAATGGCTCGAACTGCTCGTTTTTACTAACTAATACGGTATCTGCCTCAGCTGCTGTGCCCCATAACAAAATACCATAAAACATGAAGCTAAAGCAGTAAGCAAAGAGGCTCATCCTAGCAGTGGCAATATCTGTCAGCTGGTGCAATCACGTATTAATTTTAGGGAAAAGGATCAAGTCTTATGTCATTACAATTGTTTATGAGAAATAATGGTATAAGCAAGATAAAAACAGTTTTATTAATAATGTTACGGAAATATTGTGTTACCCGAATGCTGATTTCAAATAAACTTATATAAATATTATATAATACTATTGGTATACAAGTGTTGAAATTCAGATATTAAGTAGGTCTAAGGTTAACGACCACTCATTCTATTGTTACAAAATAATGTACATCAACAAACTCCTACAAGTCTTGACCAACTGACGTTAGGGGCCATACAAATTATACCAAAATAATAAATTAGAAAAGGTAAATAAAAAATATTGACGTTATCATTATCTGAACCCTCCCCATGCCATCTAAATTAAGATAATAAACACCTTCCACCCCCTATTAAGGTTTATGT
Source organism: Actias luna (assembly GCA_039707435.1). Classification (NCBI taxonomy): domain Eukaryota; kingdom Metazoa; phylum Arthropoda; class Insecta; order Lepidoptera; family Saturniidae; genus Actias; species Actias luna. Next base: position 4,635,827 of record JAZHAC010000008.1, on the reverse strand, counting down.
AATACTTGAATGACGACTTATATTCAAACGACATATATACGGTTCTATATTAAGACTCATCGATGACACTATACTATTTATCAACAAATAATACATTTATGAAGCAACTTCTTCATATTAACAATATAAGTTAGTTTAGCCAGGAAGCAAAATAGAATATTTTAATCTGATAGCTGATGAGGCTATGATCAAGTTATTTAAGGGCAGAACAACGTGTGCTGGGCTGACTCATTTTTCTATAATTTTTAAATAAATTAATGAAACCACATTGTTTTTATTTATAAACATTTTCCCAAATTCTTATACCCACATGTATCATTATAACCGAGACCGATTAAATATACTTAGCATACTAAGTATATTGTACGCCCCATACGCGAAGCGTTTGAGGCTGTGCATTACTCTCAACATTCCAAAGTCGAGCGATATTCGAGACTTCAATGATCATTATTTTAAATCTTTCGTGTTTACAATGCAATGCAGCGCAATGAAAATGTTTTATCATCCAGAGAAACACTCTAACTATCGCAGTACATGATTTTTAAAGTCATTTCATTCATTATATACTAAAAAAATCTTATTACAAAAATGTTATCGTGGAAGTCCGGATGTATCTGTGTATCAATATATGGACCGTTTATTTTGAAAGTGGTGTAAGTCCATTTTCTTTTGTTTCGAGAAAATTAAAGGTTATATATACTATATTTGTTGATAATGCAATTTCGTTTACCGACCGATTTTAAGTTGTACAAAACATGGGATTTTTTTGAGAAATTAAACACGGACTAGTAATATATATAAAATTTACATTAAATTAAGCATGAATTACGTGATAGCTCATTTTTCTCAAAAAACGGACTTACACCACTTTCAAAATAAACGGTCCATATAATGATTACAGCCAATAAAACTTAATGTATTGGGACAATTTATTATTTTAATAGCTCTTAAATGACATCCTATTTAATATGTATGCTTAAATTCAGTTATAATTACGTAATGAGTCGTGCACTTTTGGATTTTCCAAACTAGTTATATTACCTGTTATCGTCCGCAGCGAGCGCACCCGCTCTGTGCAAGAACGCAAGACATCGCGCGGCGCCCATCGCCACCGGCAACGGTTTGTCCCTTGATACTAGGTTTGATAACAATTCTGGTATCGTTTTGTCTCCGTGCCTGCAATAAAAAAAAAAACAATAAAAGCTGCTACAACTTCAACTGAATACATACTTCATATGTTCTTCCGCACATTGCAATAGTCAAGAACTTAAGCAATGTTCTATCTATTTCAGAAGGTCATAGCAAAAACCCTTCATCTAAAAATACACATTATGCCTGTCAATTTTATACTAAAAGGTTAAGCATCAAGCTTACAGTGCCGACTCTTTACCATGTTTCTATATTAAAAAAGATTTCAGGCCCCACTGAAATGTTATTGGATCTACTATACTGTGACATTGTTACCACTGTACCTATATTATATTTATAAAGAGCAAAAGTTTGAATACGCTAATCTTTGGAAATACCAGTCGGATCTCGAAAATCCCTTTTTTTTTATAGAGCAAAAATTTAGGAAGGCTTTAGGCTATTTAACGTTACGCGACCACCAATAGAAGATAGAGCTGTATTGAAAAAAGTTATAAAAGCGGGCAAAAAACATTAAATGAATTTTGTTCCTCGCAAACAAAGTCGCGAGTATAGCTAATGTGTTATACACATAAACTAGAAGTAGGAGTTACACGGATATCACACACATATTTTAGTAAACGTTCATAAGGTAACGTTATTATTTTAGCACCAAAACCGAACATAGGAAGGGGCTATAAATAAAACAACTCCATTTATCTTCATATCAACATGAAGAACGTAACTCGTAAAAAATATTAGATAATTTCTGTAAGTCACAGCTAGAAAATAAATAATGATGTGACTATTTTAATAAGTCATAAAGAGCATGATGCAGACTAACTTAGTATTGAATGCGATCTGAGCCGCGTGTGGGTTCTCGAAACACATGGCGGCGAGCAGGTCGAGCGCGGGCAGCGTGCGCGCGGCGGGCGCGGCGCCGCGACCCTCCGGCACCAGCAGCGCTGCAGCGGCTGCGAACCCGCCCGCCGCCACCATCGGCTGCTGCTGCGCCGCGCTGCAGCACCATATAGATAGCACGCGCATAACGCACGCCCGCGCCCTCTCCGAACCCTCCCGTGCTATCTCTACACAACAACACCCCTTTCTGAATCTAGCCCACAACAGACCGAGCTATAATATATATTAATACTAGTTTACCCGGTGAACTTCGTATCATCTATAATCGATTCTATTATATATATATAAATTGCTCAGTCTTCTATCCCATTCACTCACTCAAATATTAAGAGATTAAAAAAAAAAAAATTTTCTTATGTACAAACCTTGTCCTAACAATAAGAAAAACAAGCGTACATACGTTTCGAAGATTAGTTGTTATATAAAAACTAAATATGTATTACGGTATAGCAAGCAGCCATAGACGGTGGCTATGATATAATATATATTTTTGCACTCATTAGCTCTGCGGTCGAGATATTTCAAAATATATGTTAATATCAAAATATATTGTGCTATATGTGTATCGTGTCGACGATATATTTTGGTCACGTAATAAAAATATACATTATAGCTGCGTCAGTGGTCACTCGCCGATTACTATAGAAAATATACCGTGATATATCTTGCTATAATTTATATTAATATATATTATAGCTCCGTCTGTTGTGGACTTCTATCGACTCAATAACTACAACGAAACTAACTCGTTGTTAATGGTTTCACGTAGTACTGTTGTGATGCCGAGCGAGACGGGGCGAGGTAAACGAGAGGAATAAAAGAGTGTGAAAGAAATCGGTGAATTAGATATAACTTGGCTATGACAATGTCAAATTCGAGTGATATATACACATGTATTATCCTTTTCGAAATCTAGAATAAAACTTGCAACTCATATTCTGGTGGAAACTTTGGGACAGAAAATACACAAAAGGACTCTGATATATATATGCAACTGTGTGTAAACATTTCAAGTCAATCCATAGACTACTATCACTGACACAAGCATACGAAAAATATATTTTTTAATAATAATTAACCTACTCAAGGGAATTTAATATAAATCTTTCTTCTTTAATCTTGCACAAATTTTTCGACCATTTACAGTAGTCAATAACTTGAAGACAGTTTCAGCTATCATATTAATTTCCCTGAGGGATATCATATTAACTTTTCCATGAAAAATCGAACTGGTCTACCAATGTTTGTGATCAGTAGTTAAGCTGTTTAAAAGTTATCAATCTTTCGTTTTAAGTAAACTTTACCTAAAATTGTATATTTTCACTATTCTTAATCCTCTCTATACAGCCTAAGCCTAAACCAATAGTCCAATAACCAAAAAAAATATTTCTCTCATAGATCCCTTACCAATTTTCACAATTTCAATCCATTTCAAATCCAAGAAATTCAAATGTGTTTTAGACAGGTCTAAACAATATTTATAGATTAAATTGAACATATCAACTATGTTATTTAACTTTATTGGTTTAGCGTTATAGCTACAGTCTCATCTGATAAAAAGTGACAATGTAATCCAAGATGGTAGACACACTAACTGTAGGGTAGGCTCCCACTCTCAAGCGCAACTGCCAGAATATTCCATGCCCTAGGCATTAGGCGGTAAGAAACCTACTAGAAGGTTGGTATACATACAATCTTTTTATTATTATTTAGCTGCTTTCACACATTGAATTTCCCCCAATATTCTATGTTAAAAACTTTATATATATATTTACAACCTGTAGTCGTTCTATTATTGTAAAGATATGAGATATCTTTTTTTTAAGACTACTTTCGCAATAACAAACTAGCCTTGTGTTACGGAGGAGTTTACAAACATATGATTAACGGACAAAAAGTAACAACAAGATTCAGAACAATAATTTGAGGATCACAAAAATAGTCCTGTGCAGGATTCGAACCCATCTAGCAAGGGGGCAGAGCAAGGTGACCATTTAAATCACTGGGCCAATCCTGCAGTCTCTTTCTGTTCATTATTTCATATCATATAATTATGATAATTTACTTTTTCTGGTAAAAAACTTATTTAAAATTGGTGTAAAGGGAGGTATGAACTTTGTAGGAAACTTTTTATTTTGTCATCCTATGAAACCAAATCAATATTAACACAGCAACTCCGCGGGTGTAGGCTAGTCTTATACAATGATAGAATATAGTAAATACTTTGCAGAGTACCAACTTACAACTACTTCCCTTCCCACAGACATAAATATAATTGATAATAGGTTTATCACTCACGAGTCATCTTGGTCAACAGTCTCATATCACTTGAAAGTACAGATACGGGCGCCGGTGGATGCAGAAATATGTTTCTTAATGCACATGCTACAGCTTCTGTCATCTTTGAATTAATTGGGACGACTTTAAGTAGTTCCACTAAATCTGTCGCTACACCTTGTTCTACTAAAGCAGCTACATTATCGGGTGTGCCCTTAGCTAATGAACCTGTAATGAAATATTTGTATATGTGGCCATAATGTCACCTGATGTTAAGTGATTATATGGCCCAAGTTGGTAGAAACACGAAGCCTATGGAGAGACTAGGTATCAAGTGTAACTGCCGGAATACATCTATTAGTATTTGGTGGCAGATTTTCAGCTTGAGGGTGGTAGCTAGACAGGCGGGCGTGAGAAAAAGCCCTACCACCACACTAGTTTCTTCACTATGTTTTCCTTCACTGAAAGCTCATTGTAGATTTGGTTGGATTGGAATTCACATCCTTTGCTGCAGTCATACACACTACCACTGAGCTATCATCACTAGTTTGCACTAAACTTAGTGCAAAAATTAAAACAGCAGATTTATTATGAGCATAAAGGCTATTCCATTTCAAGTTATTTGAATAGAAGCCATCCAGAAATATATGTACTAGACATAAACAGGAAATTGGTATATATCCTGTTTTCCAAAACAGAAAGTACATTCATAAGAATAAAAACAAAATACTGATGTCATATTTTTGGTATAGCTATTTCAACATAATCAAAAACATAATAATTTTGTCTTATAATTATGTTCTACTCCATTATAAAGGTACATTATTGATTCAAATAAAACATTTTTATTTTAAGTAATAGGTAAGAATAAAGATTGTCAATTTTTAATGCCACTAAATCTAGGTGATCTGAAAAAACAAATCATCATAAAAACAGTATACCAGGTTATTTGACTCAGATGTTGTATCAGATAAAATTACTTCACTACTAGAGCTGGCCAAAGTTAAAACAAAAGCTTAGACATTTCTATGGGCCCTACCTATCAAATCTTAGAATCCATATCAATATTACAAAGTGGAAGTTTGTTTGGATATGCTAATCTTAGAAACTACCATTCAAATTACAAAATATTTTTGTATTTGTTAGAGCAATCATCGGGGAAGGCTTTACACTATTTAACTTCACAATACCACCAATAAGTATTATACAGCAAAGCTGTACAGAAAAAAATTACAAAAGTGGCCAAAATAGCCAACTAGTGTAGATTGTATAATGATGTTTATTAACACATATATACATTGCATTATTAAAATTGCAGTTACACAGTATTAAAAATTCATAAATTAAATTACCACACAAAGTTTTAATTATATGGCAGCGTAAAGAATAATAAACTGTATATAAATGCATCTAAAGTAATTTGTAAATTATAACCAGGCCATGTTCACTGAAAGTGATACAACTAGCAAAACTATGTCAATTCCAATATTCGGTAGCATATTTCAACTTCAAAAATTACAACAACAAATAACAATACAACAAGTCTAAATAAACAATATAACCATCAAAAAATGTTATACTCTGTAAAGATACGCTAAATCTTAGCATCTTACCCTTTAAATCTTAGCAGCGATTTAGGTAACAAATTGTATCTATTACAACCTCCTTAATTGTCTCGATAATATATAACAGCATTTAAATTGTAAGCTAATCTATGATCATTACCTCACCTAATGTGGTTAAAGATACTTGCATAATAAACATAAAGAGGTGACTCGACTATCACATGAAGATACTGTAACTAGATATCAGTAAATACAGACTAGATGACCATGACAAAACAGTCTTCCATAATACTCTATTTTTTTCTTTCTGGTGAATGTGATCATTACAACAGTACTACTGAAACTTTTTGCTTTAATTAAACTTGGTGCAAAGTTGAATCATGTTATTGTCGCTATTTTTTATTAAATGATAAAACAACGTTATCAAAAAAAAAAATCATAAGTAATACTATTCAATAAAAGAAACTTCATTACCAATAGTAATAAGGGCTTCGAGTCTTATATCTGGATCGAGGGAATCTTTCGAAATCAACTGCAATAACCTTGGGACCACTCCTTGTTGTATTACTGAATTCTTCTGTCTGTTGCTACCAATTACTGAGTTCTTAAGCATCACTACAGCACTCAAGACTTTCTCTGGCTCAGGAGAATATAACTCATCGATGTATGACCGAGAGCTTTCGATGTCCTATCGGCAATACATTATAGGTTACACGTAAAATAAATGATAAAACAGCTGTTTATGTACTAAAATTAATAATCATCGACTTACCATGAATATGGATATATGTTGCATTCTTTAAAATAATATTTACGCAGTACAGTTGATAAAAATAAACGCATATGAAATCTCATTCGAGGCCGAATATTACGCTGTCAACGGTTGTCAAGTGTCAATTATGTCACAGAAATGTCAAATATCAACAGCTGTCACTCACTTCTTTTTTTTATTCTTGGCAATTTAATCTAACTATTATTGCCATTTTCAAGTAATAAGATTTGGGCATTTCGAGCTGACAGTCCTATCTTCAACAAGATGGTGACTGTCTTGTTGAAGCTCTCTTGGGAGTTTTTTTGTGGCAACTAATATGTCATGTTCCGAATGAATTGTGAATAATCATTCACAATTCACTTCACCTATGCTCTTCAGCTACACTACAATACGTAGAATGTCACCTTATTTTACACAATATAGGGCTAAGCAACTAAGTATATGAATAAAAAAAAATCAGAACATGATAGATTAAGATCCCGCCAAAAAAACTGTCACTGTCTTCACATCATTGCTTTACATCATAATAGTGATGTACTCTGAAGCCTTCAGAAAACAATTTTACTTCCGTATCTCCGCCGCCATTTCCCTGTTTGCAGCTTCTTGATCCTAAATCCGTTTTTCCGGCCAGGTAGCACTCGATCTTTCTGCTTGTGCCATAATGATACCAATATTAGAACACTAATCATTGACTAACTTTATAACACCATATAATATTTCATAAATCATACAGAGTAGTTCAAAGATTCTGTGAGGAATTGTTTTTGAAAAGAAAACCTTTTAGGCACGCTGAGCAATTACCTTTGTAGACATTCAATGAGACTGACCCGTAGCGCTCGGCTATATAACGCTCGTTTGAATGAAGTCGGCTCGAGTTGACTAAAGGAGCGATCAAGATAGTCAACGCGTTACTGCTATACTTTATGTATTATGACAATATTTTTATTATTTATTATTATACATTATATTAATTAAATATTATAAATAAAGTTTTCACTTATTTCATGGCGTCATGATCACATACCCATTTTAAGTAGTTAGTTTAGCTCACTAAATACATACTATTTCGTTACTTGCGAAATTACCGTTTTATGTGAAAAAACGACTATTTTCCTATTTTTTTATTTCTATTAACCAATTAATCATCCATGTCATCGATGAATCTTTGACTACGCAATGGCAGTTTATTGATGCCTTTCTTAAAAGAAATTATCTGGACGGGATGCAATAAATTCTTCAATACATTTTGTATTACTTCTCGATTATTGAATTTTTGTCCTGCCCAGAAGTTATTCAAATTCTAAAAAAGTAGAATTGTTGTAGACGCAAGGTCTGGTGAGTACGGTGTATGTCCGAGAGTTTCCAACCCTAGCTCTTGAAACTTGGAGACCGTTGTTGTGCAGTATGAGGTCGCTCGTTGGCATGCAGGGACAACTAACTCGGACGATTGACCAAAGCTGATTGGAGAAGTGCGAGCTTCTCCATCATTTTGTTTAATTCTTCACAGTACACATCTGCAGTAATACTAGTCCCGTTCGGTAAGCTGTGGTGAATCACATAGGCGCTAGATCACTATACCATTTAGTCACAGAAAACATTGCCGTTCAAAATTCGAAAGGCACGTTTCGACGCGTACCTCGCGCTAGCAATCATTGAGTTCGCGGCGCACCCTATTTTCAGTTCATTATCTTTCAATCTTTTTTACCTGTCCAATTTGACCCAAATGGACCAATATTGTTTTGACGCTAACAACGAAAGTTGTTGCTAATTCAGCCATAGATTAAGTATCATCAGCTTCAACAATCGCCTTTAATGCTCCAAAGTTTTCCAACGACCACAAAGTTTATTTTTCAGGTCGTAATTTCCACAACAGAAGCGTACAAACCAATACCAAGCGGTGCGTTGGTTTGTAGTGTTAGCTCCGTAAACGTCGTTGATGTTGCGTGCCGATCATGCCGCGTTGCTGCCTCGACGGTACTCAATACCATTATACGACGGTACTCAATATTTTTGAAATAGCCATAATGACTAAAAGGATCCAAATATGACGAAAACATAACACTAATCAATAAACAAATGAGTACTTTTAGAATTATTAGAATACTTAGCCAAACAAAAATTATTTTTATTTAAAATGGCCAATACTATAGACCGGCAATATCATACGTAATTTTTTTTTAAACTATAGCCGCCCAAAATTCCGATGAGATTGTTAACGTCACAGGGCTAGCAATGTAGTCAGTTCGAAATATAATAATAATGCATTTTATTATGTTTTTTTATCCATTGGATATACGCTTTTAGCTTTAAGGTCTTTCAGAACTTCACCGAACTTTGGGGGCGAGTACTAAGGCACTCAGTCCAATAACGTATTATGATTATTTTCAAGCTTAAACACAAACAAAAATGTAGAAACGATGCCCGAGACGAAAATTGTCAATGATAAAATTAAATTTATCACAAAAATATGACAATAAAAATCTAAATTCTATCGATACACCCGAACCACCCGTTTACATATCAACGGTTTGAGCATTCGTTTAAGAGTTAAACGATTGTATTGGTAGTAATATAAAATCTCAAATACTCTAATACTCTATGATATATAATTATTATTATATATAAACAATTTTAAATTTTTGAAATGTGTCGGAAGCTTATTTTGTTCGGATTGATATCGTTGTATCACTATGCCCAGAAAATGTTAATACCGAACCTTGTGGTACTATTCCTTCTCGAGTGGTTTCTTAGGGATGTGCACATTAAAATAATAAGTTTAAATCGAATCGATATCCTAAATAAAAACGATATATTCTGAGTAGTAGTAGCAATATTTTAATTTTTTTGGCCCAAAGCGTAAAACTCACAGTTTCCAGTTGAAATTTATACATAAAGCAAGCAAATATAGTAACAAAAATAATTGGAATACACAATTAATATAGTAAAACGTTTAAAAGGTTTTGAATTTTTATTCGGAAATAAAAATTGAATAACGATGTTCAATTTATATTTTGTGAATTATAATATTGATGATATAAGTACATTATGTTCTTAAAAATATCGATAGTTTTTCAATGCCTAGTTTTTCTAGCAACACTGACCAATTTAGTTGTGATTTTTAGTTTTACCATAAAAACAAGTTTGATTACTTTGGTTTTATACTTGTTGAAGACTTTTATTACTTTCTAAAATAGCAATATAGTGAATCACGCTACAGATAAAAAATGAACACTTTTTAATCAGAATTACAAACTTTTTATTCATAATGACGGACTCAGGAGTGGACACAAGTAACGAAAGCAGCGATAATCCATTATTCGATCACTCACAGTGTGTAATAGAGTATATTCCACCCGCTATACCAATAAGCCAGTCTGGTCAACCTATGCCGATAGACTTTTTAGAAGAACCTCACGATCACGTCGGTAAGGTCAAATGTTCCACAAAAGCGAGGCACTGTCGTTTGAAATACAGGTATGGTGGGACAATATGTGCTTCTAGGAATCAAAAGCTACGTTTTGCCGCATCAACGAATAACACTGAACTAGTAGAAAAGCTTTTACAGTCTGGAGCTGACCCAAATTCCTCTGATGAGCATAAAAGAAGTCCGTTACATTTGGCTGCCTGTCGAGGCTATGTTAATGTAGTACGAACTCTTATACGACACGGAGCCAATCCAAATATCAAGGATACGCTGGGTAATACTCCACTCCACCTGGCAGCCTGCACAAATCATATTCCAGTTGTAATTGAATTACTTGATGCGGGTACAGATGTTAGTTCTCATGACAAAAACGGTAGAAACCCTATACAACTGGCACAAAGTAAATTGAAGCTCATTCAGATGCGACCGAGTGGTGCAGGACATTTTGAAGAAACAAGACAGTTAATTGGTGAAATTTGTATGGTTGTTGAAATGATGTTGAAATACATGAAAATTCAAAAAGCTGATGCAGGGGAATTAGAATCTTTAAGACAAAGACTTGAACAAGTGAGCACTCGTGAGCAGGTTGATTCAGAAGTACAAAATCTACTTGATAGTCTAGACTCATTAAAACTAAGATAAATTTATATTTAACATAAGATTATAAAAAGACTGTTTTATAATTGCTGCCTAAATTGACAGCTCACAGTTTAATAAAATAGGTTATAAGAAATGTTATTAAATAAAAAAAATCCTATCACTAAAATGATTTGTTGTTCAGATGAACTTTATTACTTTATTTGTCATAATTGTTTAATGGGGCATAATAAATTTCTTTTAATTTATAGTGTTGTTTTAAAAATAAGTAAATCAGTATTTCCCCAGCAGGGTATAACTGGTAAGCAAATATTAGGTAGGATCTATAAATGGTATAAGACAATTGCCTTTTTTTCATAAAAACCACCCAAATCACTAAATTCAATTTGAGTGAATCTCTGAACAGTTGGCATAACAGTTCAAGGGGTCTGCTTGTAACTACCAAGTACCAATTGTTGTGGATTTGAATCTAACAATAGACTTTCATTTATGATCTAAAGATGGTTACTTGGATCTCTAAATACATTGCATTTCAGGGCTGCTCCTTAATTCATATTTTGAACTTGTTGTTTCAATATGTTATACATAGAAAATACATACTTTAAACATACTCTGCATTTAAAAATAAAACTGGACACAATACATTATTCATTTATTAACAACAAATTCTTAAAATATAATCTTAACATAACTTTCATTGTGCCTACTGTGAATGAATAGAATATTCAAAATATTATAATTAACATGTTTCCCCTATTCCTATATAAATACAAATTCCTAAATATACACTGGTAATAATCTATACTTTAATTTGCACTAATAAGTTTCCAATAAGTTTGCAAACCATAACAAGCCTGGAATGTTTACCATAAAAATATGCATTAGTTAAACGTCAAAAACTCTACATTCAATTCCCTGCATACTAGCTAAACCATCTGAAAAGAGTACAGAATCACCATTGTGCTTTTTTATCAATATCATGTGACCAGCTTGACCATAGATATTAATCAAGATATTGTACATTACAATAAAATAAAATATATAATTATACATTCAACATTTTAGCTAATATATTAAATAATTTACTACCAAAGTAACAATAGAAAAGTTTAGTTCATATAAAATCGGAATATTAAACCTTTATGCATAAATATACATACCTTCAATATTTTTTCATATAAATATGACATGATATTAAGCTGCGAATGACAAAATTAATTATTACTCTGAAATTATCACAATTGGGCAAATTTACAGTTCATTATTATGGCTGAATAATTATTATCACAGAAATTTAATAAAATTACATATAATACTGCTAATTAAATAACAATAATTAAGTTAATTCAACAACCTCAACCTACTTAAATGCTAAAAAAATATTTATTTTAAAAATAATTTATACAGCCTGGAGGCAAGTTTATTTTATACAATCAAGTTAAAACAGTCATTTTGCACTGTTAAATAGATAGTTGCATTTGAAATAAATAATTCATAAAATCATTATTCTCTGACATTGTTAATTCTATTGGTATGATTGGCAAGGCTAAAGGCAAATATAATTAATTTAAATACATTATACATATAATCAATATATTATCGTAAGTGTATAAAAATTAAATCTACAAATAATAAAAAAAAACATGAAAACAACAAAATCAAGGCCAACATTATTGCAATATGTAAAACAATTGCTTTAAGCTAATTAATCTACTTTGTAGTATCTCTCTTAGAAATAGTAAGTTAAAAAAAAAGAAATATATTTAAAACAATCCCTTTTCATACAGAGAATCATTTAAATGTTTAGAGTGCAGAAATTTTGGCACTAATAATATGTGTTTTACAACTTGACTAGCTGCAAATACAAATATTAAATTTTCTTATAAAATTATTATCACATCTTTATTTGAAACAAATTCAAATAATATACATTGAAACAAGTCTTGTAAGTTTCATGGAATGCTATCTTCTCACACTTGAAAACTTTGGTAATTTTAAAACATTTTAATAGATTTTGACACAACCAAATATTTTTAAAGATAGGATCAAACTTTTAGGTCTTTAAACGTTACTTTGTATTTAGAATGGCTCGGTTATTTTTCTTCTAAGAGTAACTAAATCAGTCAACAAAACATTCGATTTAAAAATAATCTCATGTTATATCAAATCTGGTACCAGAACATTAACTATATTAGGGAATACCTCCGCTTGGATAGGGCCATATTCTACCAATTCCCCATCTACTGTGAGGTTTCCTGTAGTTCCTTCTGGCACTATCCTAAATGCACTGACAGGAACCATTTTTACGTACTCATTGTTGAGATCTGCATGTGTACCATTGGCCATTCCAAGCATAAATGATAAAAGCTGTGACCTAGAGATGCCTGCCTTTATGATAAGCATCCACATGACTCCATCAGATAGCTGCGAGCGAGGAGCAAATAAGAGTTCTTCTCCGATATATGATTGGTATGATACATGAACCATAACAAATTCGCCCTCTTCGTGAACCCAATGCGAAGGCAATTGTGTCACGAGTGATGGTAAATGCGAAGCTGGACCGTGCATGCAGGCATGAACCGGGGAACGCATATTTTCTGACCCACCACTTGTAACGCTGTGATATTCAGAACCACGAGCACTATAAAATGCACTTCGTCGTGAATTTACCGAATACCATGAATCTACTCTTTTATGCTGTTTCCCATTCAGTACGCTAGTAAATACTTCAGAGTTTTCGTCGCAGTCGATAAACGCTTCCGCGTCTGGGGAGTCGAGCGCTCCATCCTGACTAACGCTGTGACCGAGGGTGAGCGGTTGTTTCGGTTTAGGAAGATTACTCACATCCTTTATTTTAGAATAACTCACAACACCTTTGTACCTCCTCAGTCCGAATATCCTTGCAACAGCCCAAAGTGCAAATCGCTGGCCGCCGATTGCTCGTAATCTTTCGCTTTCTATATCAATGTCAGAGAGTAAGCCCCAACCGACTGATAAGAAGGAAAACATTATCTGCGATCAAATAGATAACGCATGATTAGTTATATCAATATTATTAAGCGTTTATAAGCCCCAAAATCGAAAAGAAATCGTAAAGTAGAATTGAATGATATCTTTGTAACATTAATCTGAACAAATAAAACTACATTATTCAGAGACGAATGCACAGGAACGGAGGCGATTGTAATGTATTTAATAATCACGTATAATTTTATATTTTAATACAGAAAACAAAGATAATATGAACTTAACATTAAAACAACAAAAGATGTACGCTAATAAAACGTGCCCGCTAATCGAGCACACCTCTATTGTGACGGATCTACTCAATTACTTTATTACTGCTAGTTTATTTGCCCTCTAGTTTTAACTTCTTTTGTTTACTTAGCACTATTGTGCTGTAGTAATTGGAAATGGTTGATTCGATCACGGTTATTTTATATCTGATCGCAAAACTTTTATGCCCTACCTACTAACTGTTTAACGTGACTCTGCTTCCACAAATTACAAAGGATTGTTTATTTATAAACACACATTTTTTGTAATTTTTATATAATGGTTTAGATATAGTATTGTAAGAAAACATAATATTTTTTTATCGTTTTAATCTTCCATTATAAATTGTTTTATATATTACCTAACAAATTATTGCTCGCAAATTCGCTTGCGGTTATATATGTTCTGTAAATATACAATTTATTATTCTTTCCATAGGGAACAAGCACTATCTTCTGGCTAGCTACCACCCTGAAGTTGAAAATCTGCCGCCAAATACCAATAGGTGTTTCCCGGCAGTTGCACTGGAAAACCACTCCCTCCCCAGGTTTAGCGTGTCTACCATCTAGGGCCGTGTCGTCAATTAACATAAGGTGAGATTGTTGCTATAACGCTAAATCTATAAAGTATAAAAAAATGAAATAAATAAATTCATTAAATATAAATTAGAATGTAACAAAACATATACTGAATCCAACAAGAAAATAGGTGGAAGATGTAAAAAAAACGAGTCACCAGTGGTGCATTATTATATTTATTTAATTATAAGCATGCCAACAAACAGATGTTGAATTTTATAATATGTATGAATTATTACACTAATGAAATCTGGATATTTAAAAATTTCGTGTCACATTGTTTGTCCGCGATGAGCACCGAAACTACTAAACCGATTTTTACCAAACTTTTGCACGCTTTGTGCAGTTTGATACATCTTGACAAATACGTTACTTTTTATCTCGATATGTGATCTAACGTTATAGATGTCGCTGTATTCGATGTGATTGACTACTCTAAAAAGTCAGAACAAAGTCTACCAGGTTAGCTAATACGTATTATAAGAAATTCGGGAACAATTTTGATATTGTTTTTTAACTTGTAGATATTGGTTATTGCAACGAATTACATATGACGCCTATGTCCAGTAAGGTACGTTTTTTTAGCTGGATGAATGGTGGATATCAGAGACACAAATTTGACGAGCATTTCATTTTGAACTCGCCCAACAATCCGACTTCACAGCTGTTGTATAAATTTTGCAGCAGAATTATCTATACATATAATAAGTATGTAGATAAGTCGTTTTTGTAATTGAAAATACTTCCAAAAAAATATCCAGGGTGTTAAAGGATAACCAAAAGAAAGCATTTCCAGCATTTATAGAAATTTTGTCTGTGCACGCATCACGTAAAATGTACGCAACTTGAAGTATCACCTAGTTTTTATTTCATCGCAATTAGTTCACTCTCTCAAGAGATATTAGATAATATGAATTTAAAGTATTCTCACGAACGCAATTCAGTTACTTGTAACGCCAATTTAGAACTATAGTTTCCAGTTGAACTCCATATTCGTTAGATGGCATTGTGCATATGACGTTATCATTAGTATTAGCAACGCGGAAAAATTTTGTTTGCTTGTTTGAACCCGCTAATCTTAAGAACTTACGAACTACGTACTACTACGTAGTTTCTAGAAGAAAAAATATTACTGTATCTTATGGAGAAATCATGGAGGAAGGCTTTAGGCTATATAACATCACGCTACCACAAAGAATCAAAGCTGTATTGAAAAAGGTACAAAACCGGGTAAAAATTATTAACTAATTATTAGTTCCACGCGAACTCGTGCACGTGCACGCATCTCATGTATAATACTAATAATGTATATATTACTTACTTTAGTTTTGGTCTCAATCCGAACTACATCCATCGGAGCAGATTTGTTTTTAACCAATGCCATTGATAAACCGGTCAAATTTCGGGGAATATATGGTTCGCTAAAACAAAACGGAAAAGTTATGTATCACCATATCATATATAGTATATGTAAAACATTTAAAGTACAGGCAATATATAAATTTCATAAACTTTATTAACGTACTAATTCTTAATATATAAAGTGTTCTTACAAATCTCTATTCTAATAATGACTAGTTATGTGACCACATTTAACTGTACAGTTCTTAATGAGGTAAATTACACAAACCGAGAGAACATTACATTTATTAGTAATTAATTAAGTTCAATTAATTTATTTTTGTAATAACTAAAGCTAGTATTCCCTTAATTGATTTCCCCCATTATGTAAACAGGACAAGATTGGTACAGGCCACTACAAAATACCTATGTAGGTGTTGGTTATAAAATGAAATATTAGTATATCCTACAATTTTACCTGAAAAACAGTTATTATTATAATTTTAGAAGTGAAAGTTGTTATGGGAGGGCTTGTAAATTCTGATCAGCAACCTTTTTGTGGGACACTTGTTCGGGTAAAGTCGGCTCGAAGATACTAAGCGAGCGAGAGAGAGATATTACTATATCTTTTTCACTTCTGTTTTGTGATTTTCATAAGCACAAATCGTTTTTTTTAAGTTACCTATCTATAAGCTTAAGCTCTTAAGTTTATCGTTGAAAAACTGAAAATTCTAAATAAATAGGTGAATCTAGCACCATGCTATGACTTACTTTACTTTTACAATTGATTTATTTTTATTCGCTTGATTTACTTACACTAATTTAAATTTAATATAGCGCTACTCACCTATTTTAATTATTTTATTGTAAGAGTTAAGTATATGTACAGTGTTTTTTTTAAATATCTATTGCAATACAAAAGAATGAAGATTCTCAGAGGGAATATAAGAATAAATAAAAAAAAAAGCTTGAAATAGTAGAAAATAAGAAATTTCAATATTATTATATTCTTACATGTGTTCAAATACACAACAATAAAAATAAATAAAATAAAAGTTAATTGTTATCTTTTTTTAATATGGCATCTACCTACGTTTTGTGAAGGGTTTTATAAACACAATTAACGAACTCAAAGTAACAATCAAATTAGGAGCAATTATTTTTGGATCACACACAAGTAATTGTTCTGAGTGGGACTTGAACCCTTCGACGCGGCGAATGATGCAAGGCAACTGCTTTAACCGCTAGTCCAACCGGACAGTTAAGTTTATTTTTGAGATCGGACTTAACATAAAAATGACAAAATTGAATGGAATTTCTTAATTTACTTTAAACTAAGTTACTATGCCAGTGACTATGTTGACATGAACTTTAAATTTGTATTTCAATCAATCAATGCCTGTTGTACGATAATGCGGGTGTTTTTTTTTTCAAAATAATAACAACCCTTATATCATAACAAAACTATAAAAATGAATCGCTTCCATAACAACTTTCGACACCGATTTCACGACTTGCCAGTTTATTTTCGCTACAATATGTCGCCTAGATCCTTCTGGACGATACAAATTGTCACTATACCAAAATAATAACATATACGAGTTACTTTTATACTTATAATATTAATTTGTCGTATTTATATTAAAAAATAAGGTAAAAAACAGTCTTTTGCCATGTGTTTACAAAAGAAAATAATCAAAGTGTATGACGTCATAAATTGCAAAATTTATTATTACTAATTTTGTAATCCAAAACACGTTTAATCGCTGGTTACCTATACAATTCACTGTAAAAGTATAAAGACTGCAACAAGTTGCAGTTGCAAGACTTCAATAGACACAGTTTAAAAAAAGTAGCGATAACATGCACCAAATAGATGAAATTTTATTAGAAACTAGCTAGCTAGAAACTAACTTCGTTCGCGGTGAACCAAATTTTTTTTTTCGCGGATCCCAATTTTTATTTAAAATAATAGTAGACTAAGTTACTCCTTATAATATCAGCTATATGCCAGCGAAAGCCACCTTAAAGCCGGTCAAACCGTTTCAAAGATCAGCCGGAACAAACAAAGAGACAATTTTTTAAATTGTTTTCATATGCATTTAGTACAAAGCTCTTATTTTGACATTATAAACAGATACTTCAATTTCATTTATCTGTATACATGAAACTAAATATAACCTTATATTAGTTTTCATTAACCAATATCAAATAATGATTATTCATGTTAAAAACTTGTCATAAAAAACATGAACATCACAACAACGCACCGCATAGGTACTTGTAAGACTTGATAATCATGTTAAAATTTAAGAAATACCTGAACCATAGTGAGTGTGTTTTTTTGGAAAACTTAACGTCATGGCAGAGGCCATGAAGGGTCAAAAAAGTACGGAAATTTTTAATAGCTTTACAAGAATAATAAATGTACGACTAAACGGTTAATTAATGTCTCACATGTTTTCCTTGATATATAAACGTTGAATAGTTTGTATTATACAAAGTTCCTATAAATGGTAGTAACTAATTGCAAAAGCAATTAAACTTAAACACGTATACTATATTAACCATATGTATTTCCTACATTTTCCTATTAATTGGTTGTGTCCGCAATTAAAGTAAAAGTTAGTGTCGTCCGGTTGTATCCTTTAAACAAAAAAATATTATGTAATAAACATAAAAATTCTGTATCCAAAAAAATATTATAAATGCGATAGTGATAGGTTACTATTTCTCGCGAAAACTTTATTGGTAGTGGGGTAAAGAGAAGGAAAAAAATGTATGAAACTTTTTATTGCTTCATGTTTGACAAAATCAATATTAACGCGAGCGAAGCCGCAGTTAAAGGCTAGTAGTATTATAAAGCGGAAAAGTTTGTTTGTTTAAACGCACTAAACTTAGGAACTTCCAGTCGGATATCATTTTTTTTTTTGTATTTGATAGAGCAATCATTGAGGAAACCTTTAGGCTATTTAACATCTCGCTACTACCAATAGGAACAAAGCTGTATTGAAAAAAGTACAAAAACAGGCGAAAATAGAAGGATGCCGCAGACACAGCTAGTTTAGTTAATGAATCATCTTATTCTTCTCTAGCCTTATCCAATTTTTATTTGGGGTCGGCTCTTCTAATCTATCTTCTCCAGAAACTAGGCGCGGATCCAGCGCTCAAAAAAGGTTATGGTCACAGTCAAGGTAATCGGCCAAGTGCGAGTACGAACTTGCTCATGATCGATATACTGCATTCCTACAAACGAGATCTTTATGGTCGAGATATTTGTATATGAGCAAAGCTGTGGTCCAAACACTAACCGTGCAAATGTGACCTCAAAAGTATATTAGGGTTGTGTGCATGCCCATCGAGCTCACAACGATGGATCCGCGCATGCCAAACACATCTGCTCTAGGTCGTCAATAGGACTAAATTATTAATTACTAGCTGTGTCTTTGACTCCGTTTGCGTGTAACTAAATGTATTTAATAGTTTTCAATAAAAAAATATATATAACCTATGTTACTCAGGGCTAATGAATCATTCTAATGGTGAAACAATTTTTGTAATTATTAGTAGAGAAATATCTTGAGTTCATTTGTTACAAACAAAAATACAAATCTTTGCTCTTTATAATATTAGTATAGATTCAATATTTCTTAATTATATGCATCCATGTTATACGAGATCGTGCATGCTTATTCGATCACAAACAGAATGATTATGTTAACTCTGCTGGGCCAGCTCGTATATATATTAACATTCACTAACAACCAATATTTTTAGTTATGTTGCCAAGAGAAAATTAAACTATAAAAATCAAACAGAGAAAATTAAATTATATGAAAAGTAAAATCGGGCGTTCACTAAAAGTGAGAAGTTACGTTCCTTTGCGCAACGCACTTTGTCCTTTCACTTCGAGATTACATATGTGTGTATACATATTATTATGTGAAATAAATTATGTTATATATTTCATTGGAATGATGTAAATATTATGAATAAATATTTATATGCTTTGATTATCATTCAAGATGCTTTCATTTACGCACTTTTTACATAATCTACACAATAATAGTTCTTAAGAAGAAAACTGTCCACTCCAGTCGTGCTTCAGAGTTGACACATACATTTTTTTTTAATTCAAAACTGTAACTTTGTTACAATGTATCGTATATATTGATTCATAACATTAGTTATCATTGTGTCCAATTTGATGAAAATCTATCTAGTACTTTCATAGTGATGGGCTTTTATAGGAGAAAACAGACAGGCCAACATTTAAAAAATGGCCTCTATATCCATAGCAAAGTACACCTCATTTTTTTTAATGGGATATGGAGCAAACGAGCTAGCCTCTCACCTGATGATAAGTCCTCACCCCCGCCCATGAGCACCCACAACACCAGAGGTATCGCAGGTTGCCGGCCTTTATAGGAGGACTGGCTTTCAAGTACCACTGCCGGAACAGACCTAATAGTATTTGGCGGCAGATTTTCAACTTGAGGGTGGTAGCTAACCAGGCGGGCATTAATAAAAAGCACTACCCCCATGCAATTATACTTTTCAAAGAATATTTAATGTCCACATTCGTCGCAGTTTTATTATATGTATTCTCATAATAGAATTACATACACACATATTACAAGAGGTATATAAACAGTAAGAATACATTTAACCAACTAACATTGAAAAGACCTGAGATTTATCTCAAGGATAAGTCGTTAAAATGAATAATTGTTATTTACAATTGAAATGCTATATCGAAGTCAGCATTTCAAAAATAAAGCACGTATAAATAAAATAAAAACGTTACAGATATCAATTAAGCAAATTATATTTAAATTATGCGTAATTAGTAGATAACCTTGTTTAAGTATGTAGACTCTTTTAAAACTGTAATTCTATAATTTGTCTATTTTGACTTAGAGCATAAGTTTAAAGTGCATTTATGTTTTATTTAATGGCAATGTTTGTTTATATACAATCCTTTGTCAATGTCACGTTGCTACAATGTTTTAATAACTTCAAACAACATCGTAACAAGATGGCGTCTCGCTTGTTTGAACTGACCACGGAGTTTTATGGCACACATCTATAACCAACTACATTACGTAAAATGAAACCAATAACATATTATACAAGGAACATGTGTTTGCGTATGTAAATGGGACTCAACATGATATGATCCCGCCAAAAGCTCCTAAAGAATTATCCACAAACAATTGTTCTAAATTGTTTTCTTTTAAGTTCGTTAGTTATGTAAAGTCCTTCTTACTTGACATTGGCGAATTGTTTCATTGGCAGATGCTATAATAAAGAAACTTCATTAGTTGGTATTATAATTATTTCATTTTTATAAAACAGAGATCAGTACCCTAATTACCTATTTCGCAAAAGCAAAGTGCCAGCAAATATCAGTCCGAAATGGGAAATTCGTGTTATATATCAGCTTTAGCGTTCGACCAATAAACTCAATTTGTCAATTTGCTATCAATTATTAGATATCAGAGAAAACTGATAGGTTTCGATTATGGATATTTTCATTTTAAATATCGGATGGTAGTTTCGCATAGGTAAATCAAAAGATGTATCTATATTAGTATTTATTCGTAGATATTCATTTACACGGAAAATAGATATTATATTATTTAATGTAATTTCCACCAAAACCACACGTTTGTGTTACAGTTTATAAAAAAACATATTTATTTTAATTATAAGAAAAATTAGTAAAAAGTTAGTAGCATAATATTAAAATTTTAATTGAAATTACTATTAGTACAGGACTCTTATATTTTGAATTTTTACTTTTTTCATGATAAAACTTGAATAATTATAGGAACTTTTAAAGGTTCCTTGTAACTAAATTTGGCTGTGCAGGGAGAGGAACACGAGTAGTGAATGTGAGTATTGACACGCGTCGGAAAGGGGCCCCTTAAACGTCCGTGTCACAAATCTCGGAAACAACTCGGAGTTTCCCTCTCTGCCACAGTATGGACCCGGCACCCGTACGATGAATCCATCGACTGCCAAGAATTTCGTCTCACATAACTCATTTTTTGTCAAATTTAAAGTCTGAATATAGTTACAAATCCACTTAAATTTGAAGAATAAAGGGCAACACACAAAAACACATGTAACAACTTTTTACGGATTGGTTACATACACAAAAGTTGGTACTTTTTATTTTAATTTTAAATCAATATTTAGGAAAGGCGTCGGTGGCCCTAAGAATTACTTTTATTGAAAGAGGTAAATTACTTTGATTATTTTATTAGCATATACAGCGTTAATGGAAATTAATTTGGTTGTTCCTGCTGTATTTTCATAAGATTTGTATCGTTCTATTTGAATACTGACTTTGTTGTAATACTATTTTTAATGTAAAAAATGGAACAAAAGAAAACATTGACATGCTTTCCGTGTTCATGAACGTATTTCGATGTTTTTTCTACATTAGTATTTCATGGCAGACCTAAAAAGTCACAATATACATATTATGGCAGCGTTAGCAAAACTCTGTGTTTTAAGAACCAGTGAGCCAGTCCCTCGCTTAGGGTTAGCGTGTCTACCATCTTGGGCCACATCGTAACTTAACATCAGGTGATAATGTGGTCATAACGCTAAACTGCAATTATAAAAAAGAACCAGTTAGTATTTAGACTGCATGGTCGTTCCAGCGGTATAGGCGGTTGTCTCGCTGACGAGTGATTTCGATTCGACCCCACATAGGACAAATTTTTGTGTAAGATGTTTTGAGTTTGGGTATTTGTGTTCGTTACTTATATCGCTTTTCGCACTTGACATTGGCGAAATTACCTATATAGGCAAAGGCTATATCATAAAAGCCAAATATTTCTCTGTTTTAGTATTACTTGTATAAAATACTATCATGAAGTAATAAGTGGGTCACTTGAACTCGGGGCATATAAAATTGTTATCATATTATTTAATTAAATAGCATCACCTTGCGACATCAGGCGCGTTTTACGCAATAATTATTTTCGTCTTTCAACAAAATATATTATATTTTAAGGTATTGTTACAATTTCTTACAACCTACCAATTGTGGTAAATACTACCCATATGCAAAATAATACTCACATACCATAAATTAAACAAATGATAGGAATATAAATACGCTAGGGATGTTCTGAAGCTTCGTAAAATTTCGTTTCTATTGAGTCCACTTTGACAGTGTTGGTTAGCTGGTTAATTGCTTGATACGGTAAATATACCGTACACTTTATTATCAGGTCAGAAAAGAAACCGAAATAAAATCAGAGCGTCTTGAAAACTACTGTTTAGTGAATAAAGGCATATGGTATAAAACCTTACAGCCTACTTTGTTGCGCTTTCCCTGGTTTAAAAAATGTAATATCAGTCGAACCGAATTAATTATCGCCTTTCGACTACGTTCAGGGCATATTCCATTAAATATTTTTTTTTGTATTTAA